>QLOH01000594.1:0-652278 GCA_026901365.1 Sesbania bispinosa
TTTACGAATAAGGATTAGGGTGAACTGAGAACCCCTCCTTAAAAAAGTACTTAATTGGGCTAGGCCCACTCTCAACCCACGTATTCTATTTATTATTCTTATTATTTATTAAATAACCTTATTGATAAAACTACTCATAATATTAATCCTATTATTTATTTATTTATTTCTTCTACTTTATTAATTTTATTTTATTTTATTTTACTTAATAAAATTCAGGATGTTACAACTCTCCCCTCCTAAAAGAAAATTTTGTCCTCGAATTTTTCGAGATGAACAACTCTAGAAAGGACTCCTCTCAACAGGTCGATCAAAGACAACTGCTTCACCAGAATAATCCAATAGGACATGGTCGGAAGATAACCAGTCCATACCAAGAATAATATCTAGTTGACTCAAAGGCAAACAGATCAAATTAACTAGGAGTTCTTTACCTTCAACATAAATAAAACAATTTAAGCACACATCAGAAGTAGAAACTGACCCTCTAGCTGGCGTTTCCACACTCAACACAAAAAGGCAAGGAAGAGACAAACAAGTTTAATTTAGACATCCAAGCAGGTGATATGAAAGAGTGAATCGCACCAGAATTAAACAACACAATCGAGGATTACACGCAACGAAACTCATACCTTGGATCAAGTCTTCGGGGCGAGCAGCTTCAGTACCACTCAAGGCAAAGACTCTCCCAGTAGTTTGAGGTTTACCGGCGCTCCCACTAGCACCTCCACTTACTGTTGTAGCTCCTTGCTTCTTCTTGTGAGGACAATCACGGGAAATATGCCCCTTTCCTTTGCAGATGTAGCAGGTGACCTCTGAATCTTCACATTGATTTGCATTATGTCCTTCCTTTCCGCATTTGAAACAAGTAATGGGAGTGGTATAGCCAACACCTCCTCCTTTGGAAGCTTGACTAGCCGTCGGAACGTAACTCTTCTTCTGCACTGTGCCTTCACTGACACCTCCAAACATGGAGCCTCCCGTTGCATGAGAATATGGTTCACCCTTGCAAGTAGATTCAGACTTGTTCTGGTTCCTAATAGGTCCTCCACTCTTGTAATGTGCAACTCTAGCCCGGTTGTCTTCATCATTGATTCTGCACTTGTTCACCAACTCGTGAAAGCGCGTCATCCCTTGGTAGTTGAACACTTGCTTGATCTCCGGACGAAGACCGCTGAGAAACTTTACACACTTTGACTCTTCATTAGCAGCTCCTTCATATGTAGGACAAAATCGTACTAGCGCTTCAAACTTGGACGCGTAGTCTGCCACGGTGCCATCCCCTTGCTTTAAATCAAGGAACACTATTTGCTTCTTGTTACGAACATCATGTGGGAAGTACTTCTCTAGGAACATCCTCTTGAAGTTATCCCAACCCAACGCGATGCCCTCCTCGATCATCCTTTGACAGGTACTCTGCCACCAGAATCCTGCATCCCCTGATAGCATGAACGCCGCTAACGTCACCTTTTGTAGCATCGGACAATCCATCGCTCTGAAGATCTTCTTGATCTCGTATATCCAATCGGCAGCTCCATCGGGGTCATAACCCCCACGAAAAGTAGGTGGATGGTTCCTTTGGAACCGTG
Source organism: Sesbania bispinosa (assembly GCA_026901365.1). Classification (NCBI taxonomy): domain Eukaryota; kingdom Viridiplantae; phylum Streptophyta; class Magnoliopsida; order Fabales; family Fabaceae; genus Sesbania; species Sesbania bispinosa. The sequence continues at coordinate 1,590 of QLOH01000594.1, forward strand.
CAAGCCAATCCGTCTCATGATGTTGGTTTTGGTTGCCAACAGCCTGCGCCATAACCATTAAGGCATCGGCCATCGCCCTATCATTCCTCCCCCCAGCCATTACTCTTCTTGTTCACAGAAAAGTAAATAAGTCACACAATTAATTCAATCAAACAAACAATACAATTATTCAATCACACAAAACACTAGCACATAGAAGCATAGTAAACTCATAACTCAAGGCCGGTGAACCGACCAATCAAACAAATAGTTAACTCAAAGCAATATATTTCACTCAATCAACATAACACATTAGCACCACAAAAGCACAGTAAACTCATAACTCAAGGCCAGTGAATCGACCTGCACTGATACCAACTAATGTGACACCCTTCTACCCCATACTCTTATACATTAAATAATTTGAAATATATAAAGATGACACTCCACACTGGGTAAAAAGGTTCACGGTTCTCATTGTATAAAACGTCATTTAGCTCAAAATAAAATAATTTAAAGTAGAAATAGCAATCGATTGTTTTCAAAACATTTAAGCAGCGGAATCTCCCAAAATAGAAACAACAAAACATTCTACTTGTCGTGCAAGGCAATTAAAGAAAAATTTATAAAATCCTTTCCACTAAAACATAAATAAGAATCCCCAATGATGTGCCCTGATGTCACATGTACCAGAGCAATACTCCCTTTACTCAACACTCGAAACCAACGGTGTCATCATCATCACCTGTAAAATAGCCACAGTATAACGGTGAGGAAAAGAATACTACTCATACTTACACATAGGAGACTACCCTATCCTCACCCTCATGTAAACAACATCATCATATAACTCATTCTATTAACAAATATAAAACATAGTCATCATCATCATATACACCAACAACATCATCAATATCACCACAATCATCGTAATCATCATTATCATCAAAATCATCATTATCATCATTATCATCATATTCATCCTTATCATCAATATCATCTTAGTCATCATTAGCATCAATATCATCCTAATCGTCATAATCATCATTTTCATCATCACCATCATGCACCTCCCTGAGTTGTACTTCACCCACTCTAGGCTTGTACACCTCAGGTACCATATTCAATTTCATCATAATCAGTGTTATCCTCCCTGAGTTATACTCAGGTACAATCATCGACATTATCATAGTCATTACTCACCTCCCTGAGTTACACTCAGGTACCGTAATCATTAACATAATCAATAATCACCTCCCTGAGTTACACTCAGGTACCATAATCAATAATATAATCAATACTCACCTCCCTGAGTTACACTCAGGTACCATAATCAATAACATAATCAATACTCACCTCCCTGAGTTACACTCAGGTACTATAATCACCTCCCCGAGTTAGACTCAGGTACAACATTCACCTCCCCGAATTAGACTCAGGTACAACATTCACCTCCCTGAGCTACACTTCACCCCTCACTGGGCTTATGTATCTCAAGTACAATCACCTCCCTGAGCTACACCCCACCCCTCACTGGGCTTGTGTATCTCAGGTACAACATCATATATATACTTAAGCATCATTTACAGCATAAGGTTAATTAAATCATCATCACCATTATCACCTCCCTGAGTTATACTCAGGTACACAATTCACCTCCCCAAGTTAGACTCAGGTACAACACTAACATCATCATCATCAATCATTCTCATCATAGTTCATCATAAATATCACCACTCATCATTATCATCAATCATTATAATTAACACCATTCATCATAAAAGTGATATACACTATCATCATTAACATCATCATCAATAAGTCATATACACTTGTTGGGATTTGATTTTTAATTGTTTCGAATTCCACAAGTGACATGGGTATGATGCCATTTCGAATTTACAGAAGAGGTAAAATCACCTCATTTCGAATTATGATAATAAGTCTGTTAACTTAGAAAAATTCTTGAACAGAAGTCAAGGCAAAAAGACTTTAGGAATTCGAAAAGAAGACAAGTGTAAATTCGAGAAATAATATATTGCAGGTATTTCAAAAGGCAAGTGATAGTTCTTTTATTCATGATCCAAATTCGAATTACATTAGTTCGAATACATTGGAAATATATTAGAAAGGAAGCTATCCTAAGTGTCTAATACATTAGAAAGGAAACTATCCTAAGTTATAATGAGTCCTTGACTCATGTCTTCCACACCTCTTTCTCTTCTTCCTCCCCCACAGGCTTTGATAGAGCCAAGGCAAAGGTGAATATGTTTTCCATTTTGTTGAATCACCTTCGACTTGGGGAAGAAATCAAGGTCGGCATGGGAAAATAATAATAGATTCATTTATTATATAAATGAACCTATATTTGGCTATTACGTACAATGCAAAAGCAAAATTTTAAAGGAAAGGTTTGAAAAAGCCAATGGCTTTAGCCATTACGTCAGTCTTATCAAAAATGAAATCATTCCAGATTGGATTGAACGTAATAGCCAAAGGAATTAACTTCTTCATATTCTATGAAGAGTTTCTTTGAAGAATTTAGAAGAAAAGAGAAGAAGAGAGAATGAAGAATTGTGAAAAGAATGTGCAAAAGACTCTTATTTATAGGAGTGAAAAGAGGCAAGTGCCATTAATAACACCATTTTAACGTCCAATGAGGAGAATTCTCATAATGAAGTTAAGTGGACGGTGGCCGGTGGTCTTTATGATCTTTGGAATGGTCAAATGAAGTTTGACATGTGGCACAGGGAAGAGTGTAGTCAAAATCTTGAAAAGAGAAAAACTTATTAAGTTCAGATGTCAAGAAAAGACTAAGTCTTAAAGTTAAGGATTTTCTCGAATCTATGAAGTCAAAATTCCAGAAAGAAGATTTCGAGAAAACAGAAAGAAGATTTCGAGAAATCAGAAGGCAAGAATTCAAGAAATAGGAACAGAGAATTCGAAGAAAAGATATCTGAAGACTTAGAAGATTTTTGAAGAAATCAAAAGGAAGTTTGAAAAGTCAGAAGACAGTTATTGAAGATCAGAAACGATTTTCTGGTTGGCAGAAGACGTGGCAAGCATCCACTTTTATCTTTATGCAACTTTTTCTTTCAATTCTTTTACTTTCTGCACTTTACATTCTGCATTTTATCTTTCAAGCAATTTCCTTTCTTTAGTCTGAAATTTGCGTTCATACTTTTGTGAATCTAACATAAGTCAAGTAAAAACTTAGAACTTTGATAAAATTCTGAATCAAGTAGTTCTAACTCTTTGTAAAAGATAAGTTTTTTGATAGAATTTTGAATCAAACTCTTTGAAACTTATCATTTCTGGATATTTGAAACACAATAATTGACTTGGTGAAATTCTGCACCAATTAATCATTTTTCCAGAAAATTGAACTTTTGAAAGCCCTTTTACAAATCTAAAGCACCATAAACCTACTTTTTTCAAAAGAGTCTCGTAAGAGGATCTGAGTCTAATCCCCAGATTGTTCTTAGAATCAAAGTGATAAATTCAATTTCCGAATTTGTATTTTATCACCACAAACAAATTGGCACGCCTGGTGGGACTCAATTGCCAAAAAGTAGTGTGTGTTATAATTTTCTGAAAAAATCTGTTCTTGCATGCGCTTGAGAAGTGGAAGAACAATTTTTGTTCAAATGGCTAATAATTCAAGACAAAATGCAAATGGAAACAACAATAGTGATAATACTAATGTTACGAATTCTGAGAATTCATCACCCCAAAGAAATGAGTCTGTAAACAACAATGAGAATGGGGCAAATAATAGTGTTAATAGAGAACCATCAACAACTACTACAACTACTACTACTATGCCCGAATAGCCTGTAGTAACTCAAATTGGTTCTACTATCCCTATACCCAATTTTGTTTCTATGTCTCAAAATGGACAACCAGTTTATGGGTTACCATATGGATTCGTCCCAAACTCTGGGACGACCCCTCTAACTATGTCAACAGTAGGTCCTACAGTAACTCGTGGACCCATTTTTAATCCCTTCGTGGGAAGTTCTTCTTCATCTATTACAAATTCTACGTTGCAAACTCTAAGGCAACAAATGGATGAAAGCAACCATGAAATGGTAAATATGTTGACAAGGCAGATGGCCATAGTGTTTGATCCACTAGTACAAACAACAAATAATAATTATAATTTGTTGGCTAGGCAAATGGAGAGGATTGCGGATGTGTTTGGAGCACCCACAGATCCTATAGTAAGACAAGTGGCTAATATGAATCCCCCTGTGAATCAAGGGGATCAAAATAATCAAATACCAAATCTTGTTAATCCTGTCGAAAATAGGGAAGAAAATGCTCCTAGAGTTATCCTAAATAGAAATCAGAATGCTGATGAAATCCTCGAAAGGATAAGAGCAAATAACTTAGGGGGGCAACAAAATGTTGTTGGAATTGTCGAACAAGTCCTAAACAAACATGGGTTTAATATAGGATTTGCGAATCATCCTTATGTAGTGTCTCCTTTTACCCAGATGGTATTGCAAACTAGAGTTGCCAAGGGGATGGAAAGTTCCCAAGTTTACCAAATTTTCTGGAGAAGTAGGAGAATCTACTGTCAAACACATTGCTCGATATCAAATCGAAGCAGGTGATTTGGCAAATAATGAAGAACTGAAAATGAAATATTTTCCTAGTTCTTTAACCAAGAATGCTTTTACTTGGTTTACAACTCTTTCCCCAAATTCTATTCATTCATGGAATCAATTAGAAAGAAGTTTTCATGAACAATTCTTTAAAGGGGAAACAAAAGTTACTCTTATGGATTTAGTGAACATTAAAAGATCTTCGAATGAATCCATAGATGATTATTTGAATAGATTCAGGAAAATGAAAGCAAGGTGTTTTACCCAAATTCCTGAATATGAGTTAGTCCAAATGGCTGCTGGAGGGTTGGATTATTCAATTCGAAAGAAATTTATTAATCAACAACTTAGAGATATGGCCCAATTGGCTGATAAGGTTAGGCAAATTGAACATCTTAAGAAAGAAAAAGAGAGATTTCGAAAACCTGAAAAGACTTTCCGAAAAGATAAAATAGCATATTTGGAAGTATCTGATGATAGTGATTTCGAATATGACATAGAGGATAATGATGTTCATGTGGCAGAACTTAAGTCCGGACCTCCTTATGTTTGTCAATCTTTGAAACCCAGTGGAAATACTAATAATGATACTAAAGATAGATTTCCTAAGAAAAATTATGGTTTCGATATTTCGAAAGCAGATCAAATTTTCGATATATTGGTAAAAGACAAACAAATAACTCTAAGTGATGACCATAAAATTCCTTCTCAAGAACAGAGAAGAGGTCGAAAGTATTGTAAGTATCATCATACTTATGGACATTGGACTAATAGCTGTGTTCGTTTCAGGGATATTATCCAAGAAGCTATCAAACAAGGTAGATTGAAATTCGAAGAAAAGGTTCCAATGGCCATGAAGATTGACTCTGACCCACTCCAGGTGAACGCTAATTACGTTGAACCTGTAAGTGTGAACATGGTCGAAGTGGAGGATTCCAATTCTGTGGGACAGGCCACAGAGATGGCTCTTGATGGAGATCAGGAATTACATGATGTTTACCCAAAAGGGGGTGAATCCTTGTTGGAATTTCTGAATCGTAAAAAGGCAGAAGATGCCTCAATTGAACTTTGTCCAAGGTGTCATGTTGTATTCGATAGGTCTGCAACCAAGGCTTTTCGTGGATCAGAAATGAAGACACACTATCAGCAAGTGGCTGCCCAGCATCAGCGAAAAGAAAATAAGCAGAAGAAGCCTCATCCTTCTTATGGGGGTTGGATTTCGAAGTCTGAATCCATTTCTGGAGGAAAGGCACATGTTAATATGAATAGGTTCGATAAGGGAAAACAACCCATGAATCCAAAATTTCATGAAGACAGGAAGCCTCGAACTTTTGTACCATCATCATCAACTCCCCCGAATCAATGGGTTCGTCCTGGCTACATGAAATATCAGAATAATTTCCAAGGTTTTCACTAGAAACCTTATTATGGAAATAGGCCTCAAATGACGAAGACCCAGTGGAGAAGGGCACAAAGAATGAGAAAAGCTTGCCTTCGAGAAACAAGGTAAGAAGAACATGATTGTTGAACAAAACAATCAACAACCTAAGCCTGTGCAAGCAAAAAATGCTCAAGTAATTCAAGTCCAAGCAAATTCTAATCACCCATCTTATGCTCAAGTGGTGAAAAAGAAGCCTTCATTCCAAGTTATTGGAGGTTTTGATGAGAATGAGGATGACTTATTAACTAGAAAATTTCGAAACTGGGTTTGCAGATGGTCTGGATGACATCTGTGCAGTTGTTTCTGTATTACCTGCTGAGTATGCTGAGGAACTTGAAAAAGGCTTAGAAGATGAGGACTTTGAGGAAGATGATATAAGGCGAGGATCCAATATGTTATACTTACATTGGCAAACAAATTTGCCAGAATACTTCTGCAGTATTCGAAAAACCAACTGAGGAAATGCAGATGCACATGAAGCCTTTGTTTATCAGGGCTTTAGTTGGGGATGTAAGTATTGGAAAGGTACTCGTAGATTCTGGAGCGGCAGTGAATCTGATGCCGAAATTTATGATGAAGAAATTAATGAAGACCAAGTTTGATCTGATGCCCCATCAGATGATTATTACAGATTTTAGTGGCTAAGACTTCGAAATCAGAAGGTGTGTTATGCTTAGAGTTAACAGTGGGAACCATCATGAGACCCACTATGTTTGTTGTGGTTGATTCGAAGGCAAACTATAATCTGTTACTTGGAAGGGAATGGATCCATGGGGTAGGTGTTGTTCCATCTTCAATGCATCAGAGGCTTTGCATGTGGACCAAAGAAGGTGTACCCATTTACGTTGATGGGGACAAGAATTATTTTAAGTCGAAGAGGATGTTGTGGATGTGAGGAGTACAGAAAAGAAGGTTATGAAAACTAGACCATATGAAGTAATTGATAAGTATATGTTGGTGCCTACCAAGGTACCTTATTCATTGAGATTGAATCCTGATTGTGGTTTTATGTTACAATGTGATGTCGGCCCTTTCGAGGCCGCAGAAATAGCTGAATGGTCAGACCCAGAATAGATTCGAGCTTTTGGGCTCGAATTTCGGCCTATATGGCCGAAAAAAGGGTAGAAGCGGCTCTCGAAGCCGAATTTAATCAAAATAAACAGGATAAAGAAGAAACGGCCCCCAAGGCCGAATGGCAAGAAGGAAGGATGGTTATTGAGGAGATAATAGAAGAAAAAATTTCTGAAAAAGATAAAAATTCTACTGAGAAAAGTAAAGATTCTGAGAAGGAATATCTTGAGGAAATGGTCAAAAAGGTCGAGACATATGTTCAAGAAACACAAGGGTTTGAGTTCGAGAAACTAGATTGCATTTATGATGACTCCCCTTTAGGTTTTGAAGGATTTTTGTCTCAAGGCATTAAGAAAATGGAAGCTCAGGATCCTTTAGAGGAAGTAAATTTGGGAAATAATAATGAAAAAAGACCCACGTTTATAAGTCAGAATCTTGAAGGAAATTTCAAAGAGAAAATTATTGATTTGTTGAAAGAATATAAAGATTGTTTTGCTTGGGATTATCACGAAATGTCCTGGTTTGAGCCGAGAACTGGTAGAGCATAGACTTCCAACCTTTCCAGAGAAGCGACCAGTAAAACAGGCTCCAAGAAGATTTGCTCCAGAAATAGTTTCAAAAATCAAAGAAGAAATAGAGCGTCTTCTAAAGGCTAAGTTCATTCGAACTGCCAGGTATGTTAACTGGATTTCTAATATTGTGCCTGTTATCAAGAAAAATGGATCTTTAAGGGTATGTATTGATTTTCGAGATCTTAATAATGCAACCCCTAAAGATGAATACCCAATGCCGGTTGCTGATATGTTAATAGATTCGGCAGCAGGAAATGAACTTTTAAGTATGTTAGATGGGTATTCAGGTTATAATCAAATCTTTATTGCTGAAGAGGATATTTCGAAAATAGCTTTTCGATGTCCTGGGGCAATAGGCACTTATGAATGGGTTATGATGCCCTTTGGCTTAAAGAATGTTGGTGCCACTTATCAAAGAGCCATGAATTCGATCTTTCATGATTTAATAGGAAAATTTATGCAAGTCTATATAGATGATGTTGTGGTTAAGTCTGAATCAAAAGACTTACATTTAGATCATTTGAGACAAGCTTTCGAGAAAATGAGAAAGCATGGTTTAAAAATGAATCCTATTAAATGTGCTTTTGGTGTATCTGCAGGAAATTTCTTAGGGTTTCTTGTACACAAGAAAGGTGTTGAGATTGATAAAAACAAAGCTAAAGCTATTCTCGAAGCATCTCCACCTACTACCAAGAAGCAATTGCAATCTTTTCTTGGAAAAGTGAATTTCCTTCGAAGGTTCATCTCGAATCTATCAGGAAAGACTAGGGTGTTTTCCCCATTATTGAAATTGAAGAAAGAAGAAAACTTCAAATGGGAGGATGAACATCAAAGAGTCTTCGAGGAAATCAAGAAATATTTGACAACTCCTCCAATTATGACTCCTCCTTTGCCAGGAAACCTTTGAAGTTATATATTTCTGCTTCAGAAGCCACAATTGGAAGTATGTTGGCTCAAGAGGACGAAAATGGCTGTGGAAAGAGCTGTTTATTATTTGAGTAGAGTCCTTAATGATGCAGAAACTAGATACTGTGCTATAGAAAAATTATGTTTATGTTTGTACTTTTCTTGTACTAAACTTAAGTATTATGTCAAACCTCATGATGTATTTGTAATTTCACACTTTGATATAATAAAGCACATGTTATTAAAGCCTATATTGCACAGTAGAGTTGGAAAATGGGCATTGGCATTAACTGAGTTTTCGTTAAAATTTGTCCCTTTGAAATCTATGAAAGGACAAGTGGTTGCAGATTTCTTAGTTGATCATCCCCCAATTCCAATTGAAGAATCAACATATGTAGGCTTGGAGCCTTGGAAACTATATTTTGATGGATCCAAACATAAGAATGGATCAGGGATTGGAATTCTACTAGTTTCACCCAAAGGATTCCCAACTCGAATGATGTTTGAAATAAAACATCCTTGTTCGAATAATGCAGTAGAGTATGAAGCTCTTATTGCTGGTCTCGAAATTCTGGTTTCTCTAAATTCGAGAAATGTTCATATTCGAGGAGATTCACAATTAGTTATCAAACAGGTAACTAAGGAATATAAATGTTTAGATCCAAAATTGGCTAAGTATTTGGTTCAAGCCAATAAACTTCTGGAAATGTTTGATGAAGTAAAAATTGAACATATTCCCAGAGGTCAAAATTTCGAAGCCAATGAATTGGCTCAAATAGCTTCAGGATATAGAATTTCAATTGGAACTCTCAGAAAAATCAGTGATATTCAGAGAAGGTTTCCAATGAAGGAATTTGATATCCATAATATAAATCTTTTAGATCAGAATGATTGGAGAAGTGAAATTGTGAATCTTATCCAAAATCCTTCCTTGGTAAATAAAAGACACTTGAAATATAAAATTCTGAATTATTGTATTTTTGGTGAAGAGCTTTATAAAAAGGCTATTGATGGGAATTTACTTCGATGTTTGGGAGAAACTGAAGCTTATTTGGCTTTAGTTGAAGTCCATGAAGGAGCTTGTGGCGCTCACCAAGCAGGAAAGAAAATGGAATGGATTTTGAAAAGAAAATTATTCTTTTGGCCTTCAATGGCCAAAGATTGTCACAATTTCGCAAAATCTTGTGAAGAATGTCAAAAGCATGGAAATGTACAACAAGTTCCAGCAAGTGAATTGCATTCAATAATAAAGCCTTGGCCTTTCAGAGGATGGGCTTTAGATTTAATTGGAATGATACATCCAGCTTCTTCGAGAAATCACAGGTTTATTTTAGTTGGAGTTGATTATTTTACCAAGTGGGTAGAAGCAATTCCTCTAAGAGAAGTTACTCAAGAAGATATCATTCGTTTCATAGAAGAAAATATTATATTTCGATTTGGCTTACCAGAAACCATTACAACAGATCAAGGAACAATGTTTACTGGAAGAAAAATGGTTAGGTTTGCTGAATCAAAAGGAATAAAATTACTTTCTTCTACACCTTATTATGCACAAGCCAATGGTCAAGTTGAAGCAGTTAATAAAACTATTATTGCTTTGATTAAAAGGCATATTGGGCAACGTCCCAGAAATTGGCACGAGACTTTAAATCAAATTCTTTGGGCTTATAGAAATTCTCCAAGAGAGGCTACTCGAACTACCCCTTACAAATTGGTATATGGTCATGATGCTATATTACCAGTTGAGGTAAACTTACAATCAATAAGGGTTCAAAAACAGTTTGAGTTACCTTCTCAAGATTATTGGAACTTGATGTTTGACGAATTAAATCAACTTGATGAAGAAAGGTTGGTTGCTCTTGAAAATATAATAAGACAGAAAGAGCAAATTACTCGTTGTTATAATAGAAAGGTTAAGAAAAAAGAATTCAAATTGGTGATTATGTGTGGAAGTTGATTCTGCCAATTGATAAAAAGTCTAAGAAATTTGGTAAATGGTCACCTAATTGGGAGGGACCCTTCGAAATTGAGAAAGTATTTTCCAGTAATGCGTATTCAATTCGAGAGTTAGTTGGTGATTTGCGCATAATGTCAATCAATGGAAAATATTTGAAAGAATATAAACCAAACTTGCAAGAAATCAAAATTGTATATAAAGGAAAATAAATTGTTCAGAGGACAATAAAGATTCGAGCCCATGCTCGAAAACAAAGAAGTTAGAGAAGAAACAAGGAAAAAACAAAAGAATAGGCTAAAAAGGAGCTTCGCTCTTTAACTTAGCAAAGTTATGCATAAGGTCTTCATAGTAGATCTTCAGGCTGCTGTTATTTCTTTCGAGATTATCAATGTCTTTGACAACTGTAACAGCATCCCTCGAAATACTTCGAACAGAGTTGATGAGGTCCATTCGAGTAGACTTCTGCCTTGACAATGTGGTTTCGAGCTCACTTTTTGCCAACTTAGTTTTTTCAGCTTCTTCTTGATAATTCTTGATGAGGCCTTCGAGCCTTAAATTTTCCTTTTGGAGCTCTTCAATTTTTAGAGTATTCTGGTTGATGGATTGCTCATATTTGGCAACTTTGGTCTTGCTATCTTGCATCTTATCCATCAACTCAGCTTTTTCGTTTTTCTGCATTGCTAATTTCGAAGTGGTTTGTTCGATTTGGCCAAGAGTCTGAACAGTACTCTGATATAACTCTGAAAAGCTCTTAATCCACTCTTGTTGAGACTCAGAAAGATGAGAATTTTTCTTGTCAAAAAAGATAAGGTAACTTTCAATCTCTTCTCTATAGAGACGATCCTTGGGAATCTCTTTCATCATGGATTTCTCGAAAACCAATTTCTTGAAGCTTTGGAGAGCTTTATCAATAGAGTCTTCCTCACTCAATGGATTCTGAACTGTAGCTTCAGAGTGAGCAGATGATAAAGAGACTTCCCCTGAAAGCACTTCAAGGATCAAGAATGGATTCTCATCCAGATCTTTCAGACAATCATCTAAGTCTTTGGCATTATACACAGGTGTTGACCTAGATGAATCCCTCGAAAAGCCAGGAGCTTTTTCAGGAGTGCCTGATTCAGTCTGAGTGGTTTGGATTTCCTTCGAAGGAGATTCTTTGGTTCCTCGAGAATCAGGATTTTGAGAAGGTGAAGGATCATCTTTCTTGTTTTCGTCTTCTCGAGAATCCCCATTGTTTGGATCAGAAGGAGATTGAACTTCTTCTTCTTCCCCTTTTTCTTCTTGTTCCTCACCACTTTCTTCGATATTGGCCAAAGGTCTTTTCTGTGGTAAAGATTTCTTCGAAGAAGTAGTCTGAAGTGGACTCTCTATGGTTTTCTCTTCGTTACCACCACTTTCAGCTTGGGAACTCGAAGAAATATTTATCTGAAATCAGAAAATGACTTAAATTAGATAAACAAGAGTAGAGAAGAAGAAATTAATAGTTGACATTTTTTCTTTCGAAAAGAGAGTTAAAAGATTTACTTGTTCCGTAACCCCACTAGGGATTTGTTCTTTATAGGCCTTAACCTTAAACCTTTGGCCAACTCTCTGATGTTTTACATAGAGAAAGCAACTTTCAAAATCAGAAAGAACAGAGAGGAGTTCTAAAGATGACTCGAAAGAAAGAGAAATTGAAAACTTACTGCTCCAATGGTCTTTCCGGGAGGAATGACTGAAAGAACTTTTTGTTTGGGAGTTTTCTTTTCTGTCTTCTCTTTCTTTGTAATTTTTGCTCTCAAAGGAACAAGCTTGTTGTTCAGGAGTGGTTTCCTGTTAAAAGCAACAAGAGACATCAGATTTCTCGAAATTTATAAAATTTCGAGATTGATAAGAAAATTCGAAGATACCTTTGAGGGAGATTGTTCATCAGATTTTCCAGATTTTTCAGATTGACTCTTCTCTTGGCCCTTTACTGTCTTCTTCTTGGAAGATTTAGAATCATCTGTTTTTTCCTTCTTACTCACAGAAGCAGATTGGCTTTTATCCGAAGGTTCGTCATTCTTTTCGACCTTATTGGATTTAGCCTTCTTTTGAGATTTAGAAGCAGTAGCCTGAAAATAAATAAAGAAAAAGAAGTTAGATTTCGAAATTGAAGAATTTAAAGTGAAGTCAGATTTCGAAATAAAACTTACAGGGGGTTTTTGAGAAGAGGATGGAGCTTTCTTCTTTGATTTCTTTTCGATGACTTCTTCCTCGTCACTTTCCCAATTTTCTTCTATATCCTTCGAGAGTTTACACTCTTGAGCTAAAATAAGAGAGAAAATTATAAGTATAGAATTGGGATAAGTAAGAAATATAAGGAAAAATATTTTCATGTTATTACCTTGAACTATAAAGTCCTTAGAGATTATTCTCACATGTTCTATATCCACATGGGGTATAAAAGGGTAATTGTCCAAAGTGTATTTGGTTAAAGTGACTCTTTTCGGAAGAGGTTTGAGATGATTAAAAAGAAGATCAATAGGTACAGGTCTAGTCCATTCAGGACCATATAAGCTTTTTGCCAAACCAAATTTTGTTGTTGGTAAAGAAGGAAACTTTGGACAATACTTTTCAAAGACAGTGGTACCATTGGGATTTACAAGTTTAAAACTTTGTTGATTCAAAGAAACTTTTTTCTTTTAAAGAAGAAGCTGCTTCAGAAATAGTTCTATGAATTTTATTGGGAATATAGAACACATGAAAATATTTCTCGAAAGCTTCAATTTCTTTGATGTGCGTACCTTTAGACTTCTTGATAGATTTCTGCGGAGGAGCATTGGTTAGTCTCGAAAAGCAAGTATCTTCATCTACTTGAATACTAAGAAAGTATTGAGACCACCATTCTTCAAATGATAAGGTACAGTAGTGTGAAAGCTCGAAGGAGACTGGCTCAATAGACAAAGGCTTTTGAGCCTTCGAGAGTTGTAATTTCTCGAAACCTTCTTCAGCCTCAACTAAATCTTCAATCAGAATTTGATCTCTGGAAGTGTAGAAGGGTGTAGGACGAAGCTGACTTAAACCAAATTGACGAGCTACAAACTGTGGTTGGTAATGAAAAACTCTAAAGTCTTTAAGTTGGAAGCCACAATATAAAAGGTCAGGGGACAAGGAATTGTTTCCAAATTTCTAAGCTCTCAGATTGTGCACCTGGGGTATCACAGGGGAACTTTCGAGTAAACCAATCAGGTCCTCGAGTTCGAGAAGCAAAAGGTGCAAGATTGGGAGAATGTTGTTTGATTTTCAGGAAAAAAGAAATATAAGACTTGAAGCGTTCGAGCCGGTTCTTTTTCGAGGAAGGTGTGAGAAAAGACAGCCTATAACCCTCAATTGAAGTGGGAAGTTTGGACTCTGGAGGTTCAGAACTTTCGAATTTATTTTGGAAGATAGCATTCAACCAAAGTTGAAGGAACCAGAAAGGACCACAAAGGTTTCGAACAGGATCTTTTAACTTAAGTGTATAAATAGCTTCGGAAAGCATGTCATACACATGAGCCAAAAGACACCTATTTAAATCAATTCGAATACCCTTGGCTAACATCTGAGCCATGGGAAGGGAAAGATTTGTGAATTTGGTTGGATCTGGAACAGAAAACAAAAGCAGACAACCAATATAGGAGAAATGCAACATGTTCATTTTCAGAAACTTTACCTAGATTTGGCATTATTCTGAATGAAATTCGAGTAAGTCAGTTTGTCAAAATTTGGCTCAACATGTGGTTCAGGGACTTTCATGAATGGAAGAATTAATTGGCCTTCAGGCTCGAAGGCCAGTGATGGAAGTAACATCAAAAAGTGTTGGTGTAATCATGCCATAAGGCAAATGAAAAGAATTGGTAGATCTTTCCCAGAAAAGAAAGGAAGAAAGAATAAGAGAAGGGTCGAAACTAAGATCAAATTTACTTAGTTGAATGAGATCAAAAATACCAAGTTGCTTCCACAAAGCTCCCATAGTACTTTCAATCCTATTCAACCACATGACATAGGAATCTTTTCGAGCAGGAGGAGATGCTCGAAAAACATCAGTAAGGTTTTCGACATGATCAGTTCGAATAATAGATTTGAAAATTCGAATTTTCTCTTCTGGCAAACTTGGGAAAAATTCATCGTACTGATCAAGAGTATAAGGAGGTGTATATGGACCAAGGAAAGAAAATTGTTTCTTCCTAATTGAATAAGGGATGAGTACCTGGGAATTCCAGATAGCTAACTTCTCCTCAGCATTTTCAGGCTCAGGGACATAAACTTGGTCGTCCCTAGCAAGAAAATCACCTTTGCAAACAGCAAGAGGCACTGGAACAGAACTTTCAGAAGCCATTAATGGTGTTTCTTGGAGTTCTTGAGAGAGAAACACAATGCGACAGTGCAAAAGAGCTGAAAATGCATCAAGAAAAGTAAAGTCAAAACCTTTGAGATGTTTAATCGGTGAAAATCAAGTCAAAAAGGAGGAAAAGTGATTAAGAAGGGATAAAAATCATACCTTGAAGAAAAACAAGAACACGCCGTAGAGAGAAAAGTCTGAGTTCTTAAGGTTGAAGAAGGTGAAAAGTGAAACTGAAGGGTTTTTACTTGATATTTATATGAGAGAGAAATAACATGATTACAAAGGAGTTTAAAAAGTAATCATGATTACACGTTTCTTGAAACGTGAGTTAATAGCCCAAAAACGTGGGAAAGTTAGTTAGCTTTCAAAAAGTAACTGAAATATTAATTTAATTGGAAAATGAAAGGTTTTTTATCTGAAATATGTACTTAAGTTTTCCTTTTAAATTTTGAATAATTGTTATTTGGAATACCAAAGGTTTTGTTCCAAAAATATCTTTTTCTGCAAAAACAGATTATTACTTGAAAGAGACTATTTTTGGGGGGGGGCATCTGTTGGGATTTGATTTTTAATTGTTTCGAATAACACAAGTGACAAGGGTATAATGCCATTTCGAATTTACAGAAGAGGTAAAATCACCTCATTTCGAATTATGATAATAAGTCTGTTAACTTAGAAAAATTCTTGAACAGAAGTCAAGGCAAAAAGACTTTAGGAATTCGAAAAGAAGACAAGTGTAAATTCGAGAAATAATACATTGCAGGTATTTCAAAAGGCAAGTGATAGTTCTTTTATTCATGATCCAAATTCGAATTACATTAGTTCGAATACATTGGAAATATATTAGAAAGGAAGCTATCCTAAGTGCCTAATACATTAGAAAGGAAACTATCCTAAGTTATAATGAGTCCTTGACTCATGTCTTCCACACCTCTTTCTCTTCTTCCTCCCCCACAGGCTTTGATAGAGCCAAGGCAAAGGTGAATATGTTTTCCAATTTGTTGAATCACCTTCGACTTGGGGAAGAAATCAAGGTCGGCATGGGAAAACAATAATAGATTCATTTATTATATAAATGAACCTATATTTGGCTATTACGTACAATCCAAAAGCAAAATTTAAAGGAAAGGTTTGAAAAAGCCAATGGCTTTGGCCATTACGTCAATCTTATCAAAAATGAAATCATTCCAGATTGGATTGAACGTAATAGCCAAAGGAATTAACTTCTTCATATTCTTTGAAGAGTTTCTTTGAAGAATTTAGAAGAGAAGAGAAGAAGAGAGAATGAAGAATTGTGAAAAGAATGTGCAAAAGACTCTTATTTATAGGAGTGAAAAGAGGCAAGTGCCATTAATAACACCATTTTAACGTCCAATGAGAAGAAATCTCATAATGAAGTTAAGTGGACGATGGTCGGTGGTCTTTATGATCTTTGGAATGGTCAAATGAAGTTTGACATGTGGCACAGGGAAGAGTGTAGTCAAAATCTTGAAAAGAGAAAAACTTATTAAGTTCAGATGTCAAGAAAAGACTAAGTCTTAAAGTTAAGGATTTTCTTGAATCTATGAAGTCAAAATTCCAGAAAGAAGATTTCGAGAAAACAGAAAGAAGATTTCGAGAAATCAGAAGGCAAAAATTCGAGAAATAGGAACAGAGAATTCTAAGACAAGATATCTGAAGACTTAGAAGATTTCTGAAGAAATCAAAACGAAGTTTGAAAAGTCAGAAGACAGTTATTGAAGATCAGAAACGATTTTCTGGTTGGCAGAAGACGTGGCAAGCATGCACGCTGCCAGCACATAGGGCTAGATGATGTGTCATATGTACATTAGTTAGCCGTTAGAATTAGGAAACTATAAATAGGTAAACTTTTAATGTAATAAGGGTTGGAAATTCATTACACTCATACCCTTAAACACCTTCACGTCCGATCACACTGCGACTAACATGTTTACAAGGATTGACTGTATGTGATGAACCCATCCACTTTTATCTTTATGCAACTTTTTCTTTCAATTCTTTTACTTTCTGCACTTTACATTCTGTATTTTATCTTTCAAGCAATTTCTTTCTTTACTCTGAAATTTGCGTTCATACTTTTGTGAATCTAACAGAAGTCAAGTAAAAACTTAGAACTTTGATAAAATTCTGAATCAAGTAGTTCTAACTCTTTGTAAAAGATAAGTTTTTTGATAGAATTCTGAATCAAACTCTTTGAATCTTATCATTTCTGGATATTTGAAACACAACAATTGACTTGGTGAAATTCTGTACCAATTAATCATTTTTCCAGAAAATTGAACTTTTGAAAGCCCTTTTACAAATCTGAAGCACCATAAACCTACTTTTTTCAAAAGAGTCCCGTAAGATGATCTGATTCTAATCCCCAGATTGTTCTTAGAATCAAAGTGATAAATTCAATTTCCGAATTTGTATTTTATCACCACAAACAACACTATCATCATTAACATCATCATAACATTCACCATCATCATTAATCACATAGCATATCATGCACACCCAAAACATCATCAATCACATGGCATATTCACCAATCATTATGCACACCAAATCATCATCAACACCATAATCATAATAAAGCATTATCAAACAACATCAATCATCATCAAGCACTTAGGATCTCAAAATCCACTCTGGTAATCGATTACCGATCTCTAGTAATCGATTACCTGCAAACAAGGCTCTGGTAATCGATTACAACCACCTTGTAATCGATTACCTGCAACCAAACACTCTGGTAATCAATTACAGCATCCTTGTAATCGATTACCTGCAAGCAATCTCTCTAGTAATCGATTACCACAATCCTGTAATCGATTACCAGCGAACAAACAGCACTTCTGGGTTGCCCAGAACACACTGGTAATTGATTACCACCCCTGGTAATCGATTACCCACGACGCAGATCGCAGTTCGCACGATTTCTAACGCTTCTAAATCACTCTAATCAATCTTTAATCACTCCTCTTTGCTAAATCATCAATCATAGTCGATTATATTCATCAAAACTCATCATAAGCATCAATCTTAACAGTTTACATGGTTTTCCCATCAAAACCCCAAATCATCAACCCTTTATTAACCCTTTTTCGCAATTCTCATTATTCTCAATGAATCCACTCAATATTCATCAAGAATCATAAAACTAATCATCAATCATAGGTTTTCATCATCTATATTCAATACATCATTTATCAATACGAATTCATACTCTTAGATTACTACCCAAGCACCCCTACATGCATATACAAGCAGCACCCTCTCCCCCATCGTACCTTGAAGTGAAGATCGAACCGCAACAATACTTGATTCTCAATGATTATTCTGCAACAACCCCTTTTTGAGACGTCGTTTCTCCCCTCCTTAGCGTTTCGCTCTTTGACGATTTTATGAATAAGGATTAGGGTGAACTGAGAACCCCTCCTTAAATAAGTACTTAATTGGGCTAGGCCCACTCTCAACCCACTTATTCTATTTATTATTCTTATTATTTATTAAATAACCTTATTGATAAAACATCTCAGATTTGGCCATCTTAAATTTAAAAGTTTGAGCTTGTTGCAGTCCAAGGAAATGGTGTTGGGACTTCCAACAATTAAGACTCCTGAGAAGGTATGTGAGAACTGTTTAATTAGTAAATAACCTAGAAAATCCTTTAGTTCTTATATTCCATCATGATCTTTTGATTTACTTGGAGTAATATATTTAGATGTTTGTGGACCTTTCGAGGATCCATCCTTAGGTGGAAACAAATATTTTGTCTCTTTTGTTGATTTATTTAGCAGAAAGATTTGGATCTGTCTAATCAAAACCAAAGGAGAAGTTCTTTCAGTTTTCCAGATTTTTAAGCCACTTGTTGAGAAGCAATTTGAGAGATCAATTAAGGTGCTCAGGACAGACGATGGTGGGGAATACACTTCCAATGAATTTGAAGAATTTTGCAAGGAGAATGGCATTCAACATGAGGTAACAACACCTTATACTCCCCAACATAATGGCCTAGCAGAAAGGAGAAATAGAACAGTGCTTAACATGGTGAGAAGTATGCTCTAAGGAAAGAACCTTCCTAAATTTTTGTGGGGAGAAGCAGCCACTACAGCAGCATATGTCCTCAATAGATGTCCAACTAAAAGGCTGGAATTGCTAGTACCCGAGGAAGTTTGGAGTGGAAAGAAACCTTCCGTGAGACATTTGAGAGTTTTTGGTTCCCTCAGTTTCAGACATATACCCGATGAGAAGAGAAAGAAGCTTGATGATAAGAGCGAACCTATGATTCTTGTGGGCTATCATTCTACTGGATCTTATAGGTTATATAATCCAAAAACTCAGAAGATTGTGTTTAGCAGAGACGTTTTCATAGACGAAAACAACAGTTGGAATGACAAGACTCCTACTGGTGATACTACAACCAGAATGCCTATTGCATTTGAAGATGATTTGCCAGCTGAAGTATTTGGATCCCATCATGGTGCAACATAACCAGAAGAAGGAAGACCTCAAAGGATGAGACACCTATCGGCTAGATTCAATGACTATCACATGCTCCCTGATAATATAGTTACAGAAGATGGAGATTTGGTTCATATGGCCCTGCTGGAAGATGTTGAACCAATAAACTTTGAGGATGCAATTTCAAATAAAACATGGAGAGAAGCAATGAAGGAGGAGCTAAAGGCCATAGAAAGAAATCAGACTTGGGAATTGGTAAAACTTCCTGCGACCAAGAAAGCAATTGTTGTCAAGTGGGTGTTCAAGGTGAAATATAAACCATGGATCAATAGCCAAGCATAAAGCCAGGCCGGTCGCAAAGGGGCTTTTGCAGAAGGCAAGAATGGATTATACAGAAGTTTTTGCATCTATAGCCAGATTTGAGATTGTGAGATTGGTGGTAGCATTGGCTAGCTCAAGGAGCTGAAAATTGTGGCAGCTTGATGTAAAATCTGGGTTCCTCAATGGACCACTTGAGGAAGAGGTATATGTATCCCAGCCACCCGGTTTTGAAGTAAAGGGGATAAAGATAAGGTGTACAAGCTGAAGAAAGCCTTATACGGCTTAAAACAAGCTCCTCGAGCTTGGAATAAAAGAATCGATGCATTTTTGCTGCAGTTGGGTTTCGGAAAATGCTCAGTTGAGCATGGAATCTATGTAAGATCAAAAACTGATGTTGACTTGCTGTTAGTATGTTTATATGTAGATGATTTGCTAATTATCGGTAGTGATCAAGAAGAGATTGAAGATCTTAAAAGGAGTATGAAGGCTGAATTTGATATGACAGACCTAGGTGAATTGACTTACTTTCTTGGAATTGAGTTTGTGCAAATTGATAAAGGCACCATCATGCATCAAAGGAGGTATATCAAGGAGATTCTAAGGAGATTTAGCATGTTGAACTGTAATTCTGCACCTACACCAGTGGAGGCAAATTTGAAACTGCTACATAGTGAGGAGGAGAATTCTGTTGACAGCACTTTGTACAAGCAAATAGTTGGTTCTCTAAGGTTTGTGTGTAATAGCAGGCTAGATATTTCATATGGAAGTAGGGTTGATTAGCCGCTTCATGGGGAATCCTAAGCACTCTCACTTGACTGCAGCTAAGAGGATTATGAGATACTTGAAATGGACTTCAGATTATGGAGTGTTGTTTCCAAATTATGAGAGTCAATGCAAAGCTAGGTTGGTTGCATACTCAGATTCTGATTGGTGTGGAGATAAAGTTGATAGAAAAAGCACTATGGGTTATACTCAGATTATGATTGGTGTGGAGATAAAGTTGATAGAAGAAGCACTATGGGTTATGTGTTCATGTTTTCTGGTGCACCAATTTCTTGGTGTTCAAAGAAGCAAGCAGTGGTTGCCCTTTCTACTTATGAGACTGAGTATATAGCTTCTTGTCATGCAGCCTGTCAAGCCTTATGGCTTTTGTCTTTGCTAGAAGAAATGCATTTGAGATCAGATGATGTTTTACAACTGTTGGTGGAGAATAAATCTGCTATTTGTTTGGCCAAAAATCCTGTGGCTCATGGAAGGAGCAAGCACATTGAAACTAAATATCACTTCCTGCATGATCAAGTCAACAAAGGAAAGCTTCAACTAAGCTTTTGCAGATCAGAGATTCAAATTGCGGATATAATGACTAAACTTATGAAGATTGATAGATTTAAGGAGTTGAGGAACTTGTTAAATGTTGTTTGTGTAGAAACTTTGAATTAAGGAGGAGTGTTGTGATGTAATTCAAATTCTGTTATAGCCGTTAGTCTGCTACAACTGTTCTATTAGTTAGTGGTTAACGCTGTCTGTTATGTTGGTTAATCCAGTGTTGTAGTTGGTTACTGTGACAGTCGTGTATAAATAGTTGATATATGATTCAATAATGCAGATATCTCTTCTGCTTCTCATTCTATCAATCCTTTCTCTGTGTTAGTGTGTTTATCTCAAACAAATGAGGCGCTTTTGCAGTGTATTTAATAGCAAGAGATCATTTGGATTGGGTATTTAGCATAAGTTGGGTGCTCTGACCTCTTTACCCATTTCTCATGCGCTCATGTTGGGTCCGTTGAAAAAAAGCACCATTAAGCCAACCAAAAAATAAAGCTTCATGGTTGGAGGGTAGAAGAGAGAGTAGGGAGAAGGGGTGGGGAAAATGGTGGGGTGGGTTGCAAGGGGTGGGGGAGAAGAGGGAGTGGGAGTTGTGGTGGTTGAGGTATGTCATTTTTTGGCGGAATTACAATAATAGACATGTAGGAAAGAGGAAATGTATCACATCAGCATCTTCTGACACACTCCATTTGAAGGGAGAGAGACTAATTGCAAAAAAATTTTGGGAGGACGTTTTAATAAAAAACATTTTATAGGGACTAAAAATAAAACTCGCTAGTTTTATAAGGACTAAACATATATTTTACCCATAAAAAAATTAATAAAAAGATACCAAAATCCTCTCACATTAGAAGGTACCAGATTGAGACTCTTAATTGATTAATATTTTTTTTTTTCATAATCATACTACTGCAAAAATCTAGTTTTGACCTTATATGGTAAATATTTTTTTATTTTATTATCTGTCTGAATTAGCAACTTTCACAGAATACTGTGTTCCTGCACTTACCGTTCGCACTTAGCACACAACGTTTTTGTTCTAAATTCTAATTATAATCTTCAGATTGTTCGAGAAGAAACAGAAAGAAAAAGCTCCGTAGCCATGGCGGTGTTGTCAGAAGTGATGGAGGATGATGAACTTGACGAAGAACCAGGCGAGGTCATCGAATCGGCACCGCCCCAGAAGGTAGGCGAAGAGAGGCAACTCGGTAGTAACTCCTCTCTCAAAAAGAGGCTCCTCAAAAGCGGACATGGATGGGAAACCCCCGACTTCAACGACCAAGTCACTGGTTAGTCACTCTCACTCATCATCATAGCTCTATATAAATTCTTCTATCTCTCCATCGAAAGAAATTACCGCTAAACAATCCTCCATTCTCAATGCAGTTCACTATGTCGGAACTTCACCTAACGGAACAAAGTTCAATTCCACTAGGGATTCAGATCAACCTCTGACATTCACTCTTGGTCAAGGTGAAAACAACAACTTGAAGAAAACATGTTTCATTATTGTAATTATTGTGTGGGTGTTATTTAGATTTGTTTATTTGTTGTTGGGGTTGATTGACAGGTAAAGTGTATGCTGGGTTGGATCATGGGATTATCACCATGAAGAAGGGAGAGGTGGCATTGTTCACGTTACTTGCTGAGTCTGGAGGAGTTCCACATGACTCCAACTCGGTTGTGCAGTTTGAGGTGGAACTCATTTCGTGGATCAATGTGGTGGATGTTTGCAAAGATGGTGGAATTATCAAGAAAATTATGGAGAAGGGGAAAGGGAATGAGCGGCCTGGTGATCTAGATGAAGTCCTTGGTATTCTAACAGCTGCTTATACATAAGTTTTTTGCTTCCCATCAGTTGAAAATGTCAACAAGTTGAGAGTTATATATCCATTTCATGTTTTCTGTTGCTGTATCTCTTTTGGCCTGTTTTAAAAGTGAAGATAGTGTCAGCTTATTATTTAGTTATTTGTTCTTTTGGTACTGCAGTGAAGTATCAGGTGGCACTAGTTGATGGTACTGTTGTTGCAGAAACACCAGAAGCAGGAGTTGAATTTCATGTGAAGGATGGTATTATTGTTGAGTTGTACTCTTATTTTATTCAGCATGAACAAAGAATATAATTTCATTGTTCATCTCACTGTGTGACCAATTATGGTATTGGTTGAAGGTCATCTTTTTCCTAGATTGCCAAACGTAGTCATGACTATGACAAGGGGAGAGAAGGCTGAGTTAGTTGTTCAACCTCAGTGTATGTCTTTTGTTCTTCTAATCCACTTATGATATCTGTATTTTTTTACCTTTTTAGTAATCAAATGGAAGGTTTATTATATGTCCATATATTCCCTCGTTCTGTTAAGATGCATGGAAATTTGTTCTCAAAATATGAACCATCTTTGTAGTCCATTGAAATGTTTCTGCTTTCTGCTACTCGGTTTGTTTTCCCAGTGCTTTAGTTGCTATACCATAATTGGCTTCCATAAATTGATCAATCTATGGAATTGCAAATATGTATGTTTGTGCATCAATCGTGAAAGCCAGTTGAAAGACAAGCCTACTTTTGGCATAACTCTGTTCTGTAAATTTGGGTTCAATCCTAATGAATCTCAGCAACTTCTACTGCGGCTTTCAAATTCCTCTAGGTTTTAAGAATATTCTATATTTGGATGCCAGCCTGCAATTTCACTATTCTTCCTTATCTTCAGGAATCTTGTAGTCCAATATGTCAAAAAATTTATTTGGAATTGTATTTCAAATGGTGATGTAGATGCCTTTGGGGAGAAGGGGAGAGAGGCTGGCAGCGGGCTCCATTCAATTCCCCCAAATTCAGTGCTGCATGTTAATATTGAATTGGTGTCCTTCAAGCCTGTCATAAATGTTACTGGTGACTCCATGGTGCTTAAGAAGATTGTGAAAGAAGGGGAGGGTGCTTTCACAGCCGGTGAGGGTGCAAATGTTACTGGTAAGAAAATGGCATGCATATAATTATCAGTGCAGTTGACTTGGATCATAATTATGAGGATTGTCATCATATAAATTTCTAAATCTGTATTTGTGCTCAGATGTTTCATTATAGACAATATTCTTTGACTAAAGAATTATTGAATATTTTCAGACTCTTGATCTAATTGCAATTTTTCAAATTCTGATTTCTTTTATCTCCCTTAGTGATAACATTATTAGCATATAAGAAGCATTGAATTTCATAAGCTATGTTGTTACCAAAATGTAAAGTTAAAAATTGGAATAAAATAATTCATTGATGACTGTGATGAAAGAATAATTCATTTCATATATCTTCTATACCAAAATTGATTGAGTTGTGGTTAGTTGCATTTTATCATTCCCAAACCTAGTGTCACTTTAAGTTATAGGAGACTAGGAATAAAAGTTCTTTCCCCCATATTATATACCAATTCAATTCCAAACTTACTTTAATGTCTAATCATCAGTAATTTAAAACAAAGTTAGAGGAAATATATTAAATTTTGCATCCAAACAGGCCACTAAAGAACAATCACAAGCAAATAAAAAAGATGATGCAATGACTATTGTAGTGGTAAACAGACAATAAACATTGCAAATGAAAGTTGTATGTAGCATTTTTTCTAGAATTGTTTGCTGGGAAACACTTTTATTGTAAATAAGCTAAGTAGGCACTACAACTATGGTGTTATTTATTGTACAAAAGAAAGTGAAACAAGAAAAGGAAGGAGCCTCATTTTATTAATTGGTTTTGTTAAAATTGCTTTGGCAGTCAGCTACACAGCTATGCTAGAAGATGGCACTGTATTTGAGAAAGGAGGAATTGGTGAAACACAACCCGTGAAGTTCATAACTGATGAGGGTGAGCTTTTTCTTATTATATCTGAACAACACTATTTTGCATGCTTTTTTCTACCCCTTGTTTTGTGATGATCATTGAATATTTATGATATCTAGAAAGTGATATGATACTGGTGCTTTTATTTTTCTGCCTGTAGAACAAGTGATTGCTGGTCTAGACCGAGCGGTGTCAACAATGAAAAAAGGTGAGAGGGCCATAATTAGCATACATCCTGATTATGCATTTGGAAATGTTGAAGTGAGACGAGATTTAGCTATCGTGCCACCAGGCTCGAATGTAGTGTATGACATTGAGATGATGGATTTTATTAAGGTAAAAAAACCACTGCCTCGGCTCATTGAGGAATAATAGATCTTGGTTTTTTTTCCTATAGATTACAATGGAAACTTATATCATATTATTTACTACAGAATGGGGAAAAACAAAGTGATTTGCAGTATGCTTAATTTGTCTTGCAGTGTATAGTTTGTCATTTACATACATGTATGTATCTGGCTATATCAGTTCTTTCAATACTTTTTAACTTTTATTTTATTCAAAGGAGAAAGCACCATGGGAATTGAATAGTAATCAGAAAATTGAGGTGGCTGGGAGGAAGAAAGAAGAAGGAAATTTATTGTTTAAAGGTGGCAAGTATCATCAAGCAGGGAAGAAGTATGAAAAGGTAAATCGTTGACTTGGACTTTGATTTTTCAAGTTTCGTCAAGATTCTTTTAGTTCGTGACTTCATGCCAAATCCATGATACCATGTTCTCTCTCAGGCTGCCGATTTTGTTAGTGAAGATGGATCCTTTGGGGATGATGAGCACAAGCTAGCTAAGGCATTGAGAGTGACATGCTGGTTGAATGGTGCAGCTTGTAGCCTTAAACTTAATGACTTTCCTGGAGCAATCAAACTATGTTCTCAGGTAACAGCCAATCAAGTCATGCATAAGATTTGAAGCAGCCAATTCTGTGAACAGATTGGCTAATTAGAGGGACCGAATGTGGGTGAGAGAATTGATGACAAGTTGTATGCTTTAGGTAAAACTAGTTGGGAGGTAAAGGAAAACAAACTAGTTCTCATCAGAGGCCTGATCTGCTATTTTGTAAACAAGTTCTGAGTCACGAGTTGAGTTACTTGAAGTAACTATCTGGTATGCAATAGTCTGATAGAAACCCTTTCAGATATTGCAGAAAACTGGGAATTAACTCAGATTCCAGAAGCTGAAATAAGAAAGAAACAAAATGGAGCATTACTGTAACTAGGCTAGTTCTTCAAGGGTCTAACTTCCTCCCAAGTTCCACTCTTCCCACTGAATTCTTCCTTTCCTTTCCTCACCTCTCTCTGCTTTTAACACTAAACAGACTTCACACCTTCCTCACTCTTCCTCTCCCCTGCTGCCACATGTCCAGACAGTTTACAAGAAAATCCCTTTTCATACTCTCTTCTTCCTCAACTCTCTTGCTCACCTGGGTCATTCATCCACTACCTTTTCCTTTATTTCTTCTCCCATAGGCTCCTCTTGTAACAGTAGGGTATCTACCAGGGTCCTTTTCAGCTAAGTGGTTTCATGAGCTGATGGTGCATAAATGTCTAGAAATTCACTGGCTGTGTTGAGATTGTTCGTTCTGTCCATATAGTAACCAGTATTTCAGCATCATTGTCTGCTAAAGACATTTGTATGTTATAACTATGAAACATAATACACTATGTATTCAAAATTTCTAGTTGAATAATGGCAATGCCTGAAGTTAACTAGCATAACATGTGCATTGAAAACTATTAAATTGCCATACACAGCTATTGGTAAACTTGAAAAGCAACTACGTGGAAATTTTTCATGATATTGAAAACTTCATGTATACTGATGCATGCCTGCCTCTTTAGTGCCAATAAATAAATGGATTGGCTAATGTCATCTCATCATTCAACTTAGGAGGCCTGAGTTATAAGTAGCTATCACATTTCTTACTCTTTTTAGCCTGAGTTACAAGTGTAGCTTCCACATCACATTTCTTACTCTTTTCATCAGGTGCTTGATGTTGAGGTTTACAATGTAAAAGCTTTGTACAGACGGGCACAAGCATTTATAGAGACTGGAGACTATCTTTTGGCAGATATAGACATCAAGAAAGTTCTTGAGGTGGACCCTCATAACAGGTACTTAAAAGGGTTGATTCTCTTAAGATAATTACTGTTGAATTAGAATGAAAGGTTCTCATTATGGGAACATGGTTTTATCATTTTCCAGGGAGGTAATGATAATTAAGAGGAAATTGAAGCAACTTCAAGCTGACAGTGACAAAAAAGATGCTAAGCTGTATGAAAATATGTTTGCACCTAAAACAAAGGACTCATCCATGGCAACAAAGGTGATTGGTGTTTAGACTTAATAACTCTTTTGCTTGTGTATTCGAAATTAGGATTTTGTCTTACCGAACAAATTGGATCTTTTGGGGAATTGTAATAATCAGCAAATATTTTTTCAGAAAAAGAAAGCTCACAGAGGGAGGGGAGAAGAGAGAGAGAGATGAATTTAACAAGCAATTTTAGGTGAAATAATAATGTTTTCTTCTCACCTTTTTTACTTTTTAGCACCTATGCCCACACCTAGCTATTTGAGTTTTACCATAAATGGGTGACTTAAGTGTAGGAACACAGGGAAACACTAGAAGGGGGGGTTGAATAGTGTTTCTAAATATTTTAGAAAGCTTTTCGCAAACAGGTATTAAAAACACGATTTCAGACAGGCTTTAAAGGGGCTGTCTGAAGTTTTCAGACGGCTTGTAAAAACTAATTTTAAAAGATGTTTTGTGCCTTTATAAAATATCAGATTAATTATTCTGACCCCTTGATTAGTATAAAAAGAATTGATAAGAGATAAGGGTAAGAAAACTTAGCCAAGGAATTTATCCTGGTTCACTCACTACCACTGGAAGTCCCAATGCCAACTAGCAATTGGATTTTCTCTTAATCTTTCAAGATTACAAGTATTCTTTTACAGTCAAGCCTCTTCAGACTCTACAACCAAGTATTCTTTTACAGTCAAGCCTCTCCAGGCTCAAACCAACAAGTATTCTTTTTCAGACAAGCCTCTCCAGGCTCAACAAATAAATACAGAGAAGATAAAATGCTTAAGCTTACAAACTATATCAGTCTTGAAGCTTAAACAATTACAAATGTACAGAAAAACTGAGGTATGCTCAGGATAATACAATATGTGTACAAAGATAAAGATTATCAGAGTTGTTGCAGTGAAAAACTTGCCATGTTTTTGTTCTTTTTCACAAAAAAATATTCTCTGCTGATGGTCTTCAAAGGAGGGGTATTTATACCCAATCTTTAATCCGTTGAAATACCACCGTTAAGAGATAGCATTAAATGCTATTTAATCCGTTGTGAGACATGTTTCTGAGAGCTCTAATATTTCTGACACAATACAAGGTTGCTCCTGCCATAAAGCTGCTACAAATGTTGTTGCAGAGGCTGCGTTGCAGAGATTTCCTCAGTGGTGTATGAAATTCAAAAACACCAGGAAAGGTCTCTGTGTTCCTTGCTATAAACGTGTTTGAAAAGGTACGTGCAGCAGAGGTTCAGAAAAGTCTTCACAAACTTCAGCAAAGGGTGTCACGTCATAAATGAGACTTCAGACGACTTCAACACTTCAGACTAGAGGTGCCACGTCATCAAAAGACTTCAGACGGCACTGATACTTCAGACGGGTTGAACTACTTCAGACAGCTTCAACTCTTCAGACGAGTTCTGCTTCTTCAGACAGCTTCAACACTTAGTCTTTTTATGTAGGCTCATAGTGACTCTTGCTGAATCATAGATAAAACATTAAAGCATATGTGTATCTATGATAAATACTTTAAGTCAAATTTGTCAACCATTAAAATTTGGGAATCTAGTTATCTTAAAACATCATAAACAACCTTATGATATTTTTGAGACTCAACATTCTCCCCCTTTTTAATGATGACAAATTTGGTTAAAATATATAAATCTGTAATCAGTTTTTGAGAATAAGAAAGCTCCCCCTGAGATAGAAATATCCTTTAACAGGTTCTGTTTAAGGTATATTTTACTCATTTGCTCAAATTTCTCAGAAAAACATATGTACTCCCCCTGAGTCCTGTAACCACTTCAGATTTGGTTAGTTTAATACTCCCCATTTTGTCATCAATCAAAAGGGAATATCATAGCAAAACAGTAACAGAGCAATATATTCAGATAAAACATATATATCAGAGCACAAATAATCAACTCAAAATATGAGATAAGCCACTGATTGTATTTAATGAATGTTCAGATAAAGAAATAAACAATCAGACACTTGTTATAAACATGAAAATAAGCAAAGACAATGGCTAAATTAACAGTTTAATCCTTCTTCTTCAGCAAGGCCTCAGTCAGAAAGGAAATCAAGTCTTCCTTGGCCTTGTCTATTGCTGCTTCCACTGAGGTTTTCAATTCTTGCTGACCAGATCTGATAAGCTGCTGTTCTTGAAGAATCTGCTCTTGTTTAGCAATTAGATGCTTAGTCTTCTTCTCTTGATCAGCATACTTCTTTTCAAGTTTCTTAACTTTGGTCTGCAGCTTCAGATTTTCCTCAGACAAGTCTTGCTCAGATTCATACAAAATCAATTGGATGTAGGGGCAAACAAATCTAAGCACTCCAAAGCCTGGCTCCAAACTGTATTCAGAAGGTTTGAACACAGGGCAAAAGAAGGTGCCAATGGGGTTCAGTACTACCCAGTCTTCATTAAAAGAGTCAACAGGTGGGGGAAAGTGATCTCTCAGATAGTGATATGTGACATTGGTTAACTTTCCAAGTCCAACTTCAGAATCAGCATCAGGACCAGTTGATCCCGAAGAAGATCCAACATCTTCTCTGATCTTCAAGAGGACCACATCCAATCTTGAAGTAGTTGATCCAAGCCTCCTCCTTGGTTTCTGATGAACTCTGGTAAAGATTCCCACTCTGATGGACTGATCATTTCAGACAGAGGTGCAGATGCAGAATAAACTTTAGCTTCTTTGAATTTCTCACCCTGACCTTCCTTTAAGGGATACCTAGGAACTATTCTATCAGGTTTCACCAAGATTTTAGTGGTTGGCCTAATTGAACAAGTTCTAGGAGGCCTGTAGCCTCTCATCCCAACTCCCTTGTGCAGATCCCTCTGAAACAGCTCAGACTCAGTGTTCAGCTGCCTCACAAAACTCCATTCATCATTATTCAGCCTGAGGGAATCATCTGAGAATGGATTGATGGAAGCCCAAGTATGTGCAGGAGGGACAACACCCTTCCTGATCTTTTCTAATCCTCCTGAAAGAGCACTGTATTGGTTTCTAACTTCAGCAACAGTTTTTCTTATTAAGCCATGATGCAAGGATACAACAGGTGCTGGTCTGAAATACTATAGCTCTTCAGACAGGTTGCCAAACTTAGGCAATGAGCAGGGATCAGAAAGAAGGAGAGATAACTGTAGAGCATCAGCAAGCACTTGCTCTTCTTCAGCAAGGATCTCTTCTTGTTGTGAAGGTGGAGGAGATAAATGTGGTGAGGGTATAGGTGGTGGTGGTGAAGATGGTGATGGTAGTTGAGATTGAGGAGGTGAAGGTTCAGAAGATTGAATTACTTGAGGTGATGGGGGATAAGATGGTTGATTTTCTGAGGGTTGTGGTGAGGTAGGTTCAGAGGGTTCAAAAGGTTGATTTTCTGTTTGTTGAGGTGGTGATGGTTGTGATAGAGGTGAAGATGGTTGTTTTACAGGTGATAGGGGTTTTGGTGAAGGTTGTGGTAAAGGTTGAGATGTTGGTTGAGGGGATGGTTGAGAGGGTTGTTGAGGTGTTTGTTTTTCTGGTGAGGAGGGTGGTGAAGGAGTTACATTATCAAATCTCACCTTAATTCTCTTGTATGGAGGCTTGGTTACCTCAGATTCTTTTGCCTTTGCTTCCTTCTCTTCCTTCCCCCTTTGTGCTTGTATGTCTTCCCTTTTTCTTTTAAAATACTCATGTGCTTTGACATAATTTTGGTATTTCCCAGCCATATCCTCTGCTTCCAGCTGAGAGGCAATACTTCTAGTCACCCTAGATTCAGGTGCAGTCTGAAGTAGCTTGCTTTTGGTCCTCCTTCTCTGAGGTGCACTTGACCTCTTCCTTTTCTGTGCTCCCTCAGCTATGGTTGCTTGCCTATCATCTTCAGCATAGGCCAATTGTGAAGCAATAGCAAGAGCTCTATCAGTCTTCTCTTGCTCTGCTTTCTTCTCCAGCTCCTCCTGCTCCAAAGCAGTAGCCAATGCTGCCACCTGAATGAGTTCAGGATCAGATGGGCAAGGAGCCAATGGCTCAGCTACAACTGCATCAGTTTCATCTGCCTCTTGAGCCTGTCCTTCCATTTCAGAAGTAGGTTGTGGAGTCTGTACAGGTTCAGACAACTGACCCACAATTTCAGATGGCCTTTGTGATGCCTTCTGAACAGGTTCAGACACTTGACTCTGCACAGTTGCAGATGCTACCTTAGCAGCACTCCTTACAGGTAGCTTCTTCAATTTTGCTTGAGGAGAGGGTTTTGATGGCTTGAACTCATGCCTCTTTATGTCTCCTCTGAGTTCATTCTCAAGAAACTCCATTGTTGTCTTCCTTCTAGCAGCTTTCTCAAGAAGAAGGATCTCCTTCATGGACGGAGAGGGTTGGAGTCAGCTTCACTCCCATGCTCTTGAGGTTTGATTCACCAAACACAGGTTGTGAAAGGCGATCAAAAAGCCTCTCAATGGGGACTTTGAAATGCAGCAAGATCTTGGTGATGATGGTATTGTGAGGGAAGCTCCCAGCAGAGTCTCTGAGACGCTTCTGCATGTGGTACATTATGATGTTGGGGAGGTTCACCTTCTTCTTCTGCAGTAGGTGAATCAGACAAAATCTCTCCAACTCAGAAACATGGTTTCTGCTTCCACTCTTAGGGATTACAGAGCACCCTAAGATGGCATGCAAAACCCTAGCCTTGTTTGACATATGCTTTGCATCCAAACATACTGGTTCAGAGGTGTCATACAGAAACTCTGTGAACTGCTTCTGTCCACCATTTCTTGCTTCCCAGCCAGGAGTGAATACAGCTCCTTCAGTCCTGACCTCACAGATGTGAGCAAGGATATCTTCATCAACAAAGACAATGACACCTCGTACTGTGGCCTTGATGCTAGTGAAGATATCCTGAGGATTGGGTATTCCTCTGGCAGTAGCCCAGAAATCCAACACACTCTGCTCATGCCACTGTGTCAAGTTGTGATTGAAATACGGAGTCCACCCAGCTGCATCGAACTCAGCAAATAAGTTCATTCCCAGATATTGAAGATCCTCCAGGACTACACCCTTAGTCTTCACGATGTTGCTTCCAACAGATTTCTTAGGAGCCATTGACGAGTTTTCTGAAGAACTTGAGAGAGAAATAAATTGCTTGTAGAAGAAGGATCTCAAGAGGTGAATACAAAATAGTGAACGGTGAAGTTCTCTGACCCGCTAGCTTCTGTATTTATAGACCCATGAAGTAATGATGGCATGTACTGGCTGCGCAAACATAGGAAAACGTGCGAAGTGGAAGAGACAAAATAAATGGAATTAAACCATCTCAGAAAGCCACGTCATTTGTTTACTTCAGACAAGTGATAGATTTCAGACACCCATATAGATTTCAGACAACCCAAAATTTCAGACAAGTCACTTGTTTCAGACAAGCTGAAATTTCAGACACATCATTTTCAACAGATCATATCATACACAATCAAAATGCATGTATGTTCAGATTATTTCTAATGAACTTAAATCTATCTTCAGTTAGAGGTTTTGTGAATATATCAGCCCATTGATGCTCTGTATCAATAAACTGAATATCAAAAACACCTTTCTGAACATAGTCTCTGATGAAATGATGTTTTATTTCTATATGTTTAGCCCTAGAATGTTGAATGGGATTTTTAGACAAATTAATAGCACTTGTATTATCACACAAAACAGGTGTAGCAGATATAGTAATGTTAAAATCTTCTAACTGATACTTCACCCATAACAGTTGTGAGCAACAACTGGCTGCTGAGATGTATTCTGCTTCAGCTGTTGATAAGGCAATTGTGCTTTGCCTTTTGCTTGACCAGCTAATCATATTTTCTCCAAAGAAATGACATCCACCACTAGTGCTTTTTCTTTCAATTCTGTCTCCAGCAAAATCAGCATCATAGTAACCTATTAACCTGCAATCCTTACTTTTCTTATAGCACAGACCAAGATTAGTAGTACCTTTAAGATATCTGAAAATTCTTTTTACAGCTTTGTAGTGAGTACTCCTTGGATCAGATTGAAATCTAGCACACAGACATACACTGAACATTATGCCAGGTCTGCTTGCTGTTAGATATAATAATGATCCAATCATTCATCTATACAAAGTTTGATTCACTGGTTCTTCCTTCTCATCTTTATTTAAAGATGCAGAGGGATGCATTGGAGTTGACATGGGTTTGCAATCATGTAAGTTAAACTTCTTAAGCATTTCTTTTGTATATTTTTCTTGATAGATCCATATACAGTCAGAATCTTGCTTAATCTGAAGTCCTAAGAAAAATTTTAGTTCACCCATTAAACTCATTTCAAACTCTGATTGCATTAACTCTGAAAACTCCTTGCATAATGAAGAGTCAGTTGAACCAAAGATAATGTCATCAACATATATCTGAACAAGTATAAGATCTTTGTTAGATTGTTTTCTAAAAAGAGTTGTATCCACTTTTCCTCTTTCAAAACCATTTGAGATTAGAAAACTGCTCAATTTGTCATACCAAGCTCTTGGGGCTTGTTTCAGACCATAGAGAGCCTTTTTGAGTTTGAAAACATGTTCAGGAAAAGCAATATCTTCAAAACCAGGGAGTTGTCTAACAAAGACTTCTTCAATGAGACCATTGAGGAAGACACTTTTAACATCCATTTGATATAGCTTGATGCCATTATTTACAGCATAAGATAAAAGAATTCTAATTGCTTCTAACCTGGCCACTGGGGCAAAGGTTTCAGTGAAATCAATACCTTCTTGCTGGTTGTATCCTTGAGCAACTAATTTTGCCTTGTTTCTGACTACCTTGCCTTCTTCAGACAGCTTGTTTCTGAACACCCATTTGGTTCCAATAATAGTTTTCCCATGGGGTTTAGGAATAAGGGTCCAGACATCACTCCTAGCAAACTGATTCAGCTCTTCTTGCATGGCTAGGATCCACCCTTCATCATGCAGAGCTTCATCAATGTTCTTTGGCTCTATTTCAGACATGAGAGCAAGAGAATTCAAATTCTTGAATTTTGATCTTGTCTTAACTCCTTCTGAAGTGTTGCCAATGATTTGCTCTTTAGGATGATGTGATTTGTAT
Organism: Sesbania bispinosa; assembly: GCA_026901365.1. Lineage (NCBI taxonomy): Eukaryota > Viridiplantae > Streptophyta > Magnoliopsida > Fabales > Fabaceae > Sesbania > Sesbania bispinosa. Next base: position 35,831 of record QLOH01000594.1, read on the forward strand.
TTCCAATCAGGTTTTTGAGGAGGTATCAAATCTGTTTGTTCTGTCTGAGACTTAACATTTGTCTGAAGAGGTTTAGTAACAGTAGGTACTTCAGACAGCTGCTCATCCTTCAAGCTGTTGTGGTCATTCAGCTCCATTCCTGCAAAATCATCCTCTAGATCTGATAGTTCTCTATCAGTCTCTTTGTTATCATTGAATTTAACATGAATAGTTTCTTCAACAGTTAAAGTTCTAGAGTTATACACTCTATAGGCTTTAGATGTTTCAGAATATCCAATGAAAAATCCTTTATCAGACTTTGCATCAAATTTTCCAAGATCATCCTTGGTGTTGAGTATAAAACATTCACAGCCAAAGGTGTGAAAATATGATATGTTGGGTTTTCTTCCTTTCCACAGTTCATAGGGAGTCTTTTTCAGAATTGGTCTTACCAATATTCTGTTTTGAAGGTAACGTGTTGTGCTAACAGCTTCTGCCCAGAAGGATCTTGGTAAGCTGCATGAGTTGAGCATGGTCCTTGCCATCTCTTGTAAACTTCTGTTCTTTCTCTTAACAACCTCATTCTGTTGAGGTGTTCTAGCCACAGAGAAATTGTGTGAGATCCCATTCTCATCACAGAACATTTGAAAGTTTGCATTCTCAAACTCTCCACCATGATCACTTCTGATAACAGAAATACAGAATCCTTTTGAAGGTAACATGCTGTGCTAACAGCTTCTGCCCAGAAGGATCTTGGTAAGCTGCATGAGTTGAGCATGGTCCTTGCCATCTCTTGTAAACTTCTGTTCTTTCTCTCAACAACCTCATTATGTTGAGGTGTTCTAGCCACGGAGAAATTGTGAGATCCCATTCTCATCACAGAACATTTGAAAGTTTGCATTCTCAAACTCTCCACCATGATCATTTCTGATAACAGAAATATAGAATCCTTTCTCATTTTGTACCTTCTTGCAGAATATTGTGAAATTCCTAAAAGTCTCATCCTTGCTTCTTAGGAATAACATCCATGTAAATCTAGAATAGTCATCAACAATGACCAAACCATATTTCTTACCACTAAGACTTTTTGTTCTAACAGGACTAAACAAGTCAATGTGTAAAAGTTCTAGTGGTCTGCTAGTTGAAACAACATCCTTACTCTTAAAAGAGTGTCTTGTTTGTTTCCCTTTCAGACATCTTTCACATAAAATGTCAGATTTGTATGAAAGCTTGGGCAATCCTTTAACAAGATTGTGTTTTGCTAACCTTGAGATTAATCTCAAGCTGGCATGCCCAAGTCTTTGATGCCAAATCTGTTTTTCATCTTCAACAGAAATGAAACATTTTACATTTTGACTTGCTAGATCTTCTAGATCAATTTTGTACACATTGCTTTGTCTCTTAGCAGTAAAGAGGGTTTGCTCAGAGGAGTCTTTGACTATGCATCCTTCCTTAGTAAAGGATACCACATAATCATTGTCACATAATTGACTTATGCTCAGTAAATTATGCTGTAGTCCCTCCACTAGGAGTACATTTTTAATAAGGGATGAAGGAGATATACCTACAGTCCCTATTCCAGTGATCTTCCCTTGCTGATTTCCACCAAAGGTGACCACTCCACCAGCTCTAGGTCTAAGGTTTTGGAACAAAGACCTTTCTCCTGTCATGTGTCGCGAGCACCCACTGTCCAAGTACCATTTGTGGGGTCTCCTTTGTCCTGTTAAACACATCTGCAACAGGAATAATTAAGTTTTTAGGTACCCATATTCTTTTGGGTCCTTTCTTGTTAGCTTTGGGCCTTGTTTTTTCTTGTGTTTGCACTGAGTCATATTGTGTCCAGGCTTACCACAGTGAGAACACCCAGTAACCTTCTTTTTGCCTTTAGAAAAATTTAAGACAGTAGGAGGTTCAGACATGTTATGATCACAAAAGCCTAGTCCACTTTTGTCAAGGGAATGCCTTTGATTTCCAAGCATTATATTCAGATTTTTAGTTCCTTTGACAAATTTGGCCAAATCTTTTGTCAGTTCCACAACCTGCTTCTGAAGTTTCTCATTCTCTTCAGACACAGCTTGTGAACTACAGTTCTTAGTCTCAAGAATTTTTTCCTTGAGCATAATATGTTCTATCTCAAGTGCCTCATATTTGTTACACATTTCTGTGTGGGCTTTGGATAGATTCTTATACTCTTGGAAAAGTTCCTTGGAACTTTCCACCAGATCATCATACTTTTCTTGTAGAGTAAGAGGAAATACCTCAGCTTCAAAGCTGTTTGAAGATGGTAGACTAGCCATGAGACACAGATTTGCCTCTTCTGAAGTGTCTTCTTCTTCTTCCGAGGTTGATTCATCAAGGTCTTCCCATGTTGCCATAAGACCTTTCTTCTTTTTGAAAAACTTCTTCTTCTTGAAGTTGTTTTTCTTCAGTCTTGGGCAATCAGTCTTCATATGCCCTGGTTGCTTACATTCAAAGCAAATAATTTTATCAGTGTTAGACTCTTTACCTGTCTTACCTGATTTGGATGATGAAGGTTGGTTCTTTCTGAACTTTCCTCTGTTCTGCAACATTCTCTTGATCTTTCTGCTTAAAAGAGCAAGATCATTGTCATCTTCTGAGCTATCTTCAGAATCTTCATCTGCTTCTGAAGTTTCCTCAGCTTGCATAGCCTTCATGCTGCCATGCCTAGACTGTTTGGCCTTGGAGTTTAGAGCTAGAGACTTCTTCTTGTTGTCATCTTCTCCAAGCTCAAGCTCATGGACTTTGAGAGATCCCAACAGTTCTTCCATTCTCAGAGAGTTCAAATCTCTTGCCTCTTGAATTGCAGTGACTTTGGGTCTCCAGGACTTAGGTAGACTTCTTAGAATCTTCCTGTTGTTATCTCCAGATTCATAGGTTCTTCCTAAGGACCTGAGTCCATTGGTTATGGTCTGAAACCTCCCAAACATTTGGTCAATGGTTTCAGTTTCTTCCATCTTAAACATCTCATACTGATGTATAAGCATGCTGATTTTGGATTGCTTGACAGTTTCAGTCCCTTCATGGGCTGCTGCAAGAATATCCCAAATCTCCTTGGCAGAAGTGCATCCATGGACCTTCTCATATTCTGATTTATTCAAGGAACATATCAGATAGAGTTTGGCTTTAGCGTTCATCTGGACTCTAGTCTTCTGCTCCAAGGTCCATTCAGTCTTAGGTATAGGCACACCATTTTGCATAGGCACATAGTCTCCATCAGTGACCACATCCCAAATATCAATGTTGTTGCTCTCAATAAACAACTTCATACGATCTCTCCAGTAGTGGTAATCCACTCCATTGAATGCTGGGGGTCTTGTGATAGAGGCTCCTTTTGTGATGTATTGTCTGTTGCTGTTAGAAGCTTCCATTTTGATCTTTCAGTCCTCAAACACTTGTTAGGTGCTTCAACCCTGAGTAAAGCTTTGGTACCAACTGTAGGAACACAGGGAAACACTAGAAGGGGGGTTGAATAGTGTTTCTAAATATTTTAGAAAGCTTTTCGCAAACAGGTATTAAAAACACGATTTCAGACAGGCTTTAAAGGGGCTGTCTGAAGTTTTCAGACGGCTTGTAAAAACTAATTTTAAAAGATGTTTTGTGCCTTTATAAAATATCAGATTAATTATTCTGACCCCTTGATTAGTATAAAAAGAATTGATAAGAGATAAGGGTAAGAAAACTTAGCCAAGGAATTTATCCTGGTTCACTCACTACCACTGTGAGCTACGTCCAGTCCCAATGCCAACTAGCAATTGGATTTTCTCTTAATCTTTCAAGATTACAAGTATTCTTTTACAGTCAAGCCTCTTCAGGCTCTACAACCAAGTATTCTTTTACAGTCAAGTCTCTCCAGGCTCAAACCAACAAGTATTCTTTTTCAGACAAGCCTCTCCAGGCTCAACAAATAAATACAGAGAAGATAAAATGCTTAAGCTTACAAACTATATCAGTCTTAAAGCTTAAACAATTACAAATGTACAGAAAAACTGAGGTATGCTCAGGATAATACAATATGTGTACAAAGATAAAGATTATCAGAGTTGTTGCAGTGAAAAACTTGCCAAGTTTTTGTTCTTTTTCACAAAAAAATTCTTCTCTGCTGATGGTCTTCAAAGGAGGGGTATTTATACCCAATCTTTAATCCGTTGAAATACCACCGTTAAGAGATAGCATTAAATGCTATTTAATCCGTTATGAGACATGCTTCTGAGAGCTCTGATATTTCTGACACGGTACAAAGTTGCTCCTGCCATAAAGCTGCTACAAATGTTGCTGCAGAGGCTGCGTTGCAGAGATTTCCTCAGTGGTGTATGAAATTCAAAAACACCAGGAAATGTCTTTGTGTTCCTTGCTATAAACGTGTTTGAAAAGGTACGTGCAACAGAGGTTCAGAAAAGTCTTCACAAACTTCAGCAAAGGGTGCCACGTCATAAATGAGACTTCAGACGACTTCAACACTTCAGACTAGAGGTGCCACGTCATCAAAAGACTTCAGACGGCACTGATACTTCAGACGGGTTGAACTACTTCAGACAGCTTCAACTCTTCAGACGAGTTCTGCTTCTTCAGACAGCGTCAACACTTAGTCTTTTTATGTAGGCTCATAGTGACTCTTGCTGAAATCATAGATAAAACATTAAAGCATATGTGTATCTATGATGTCAAATTTGTCAACCATTAAAACTTGGGAATCTAGTTGTCTTAAAACATCATAAACAACCTTATGATATTTTTGAGACTCAACATTAAGTTTACTCTTCTATGTTTAATATTTTTTATTATTAGAGGGTGGTTTGGGGGGCAGTTGAGGAGCCCAATTGTTTGTGTATTGACTTATGGATTGTCTATTAAATTTTTTACTTTTGAACTTTTAAAACTATTTCATATCTCAAATCTATCATAAACTCCTAATTATAAGGATAGAAAATAAGAATTTGAGGGTCTTAAGTAGAGAAGACAGTTGATGAATGGACCAAACTTGTTTAATCTTTAAAATAGAGGGACTTGATCTACTTAAAAACAATTTAAGGATCAAAGATTTAAAATTGCACATGGTCCAAACTAGAGGGACCAAAAGTGCAATTAAATTAAGATTTCAACAATTCCCGTGTTTCTTTTTTCATTTTGTTGTTCTTAATCTCGTTGATTGTCATTATAAATACCCAACCAATGTTCTTATACGTAAATTGTATTTGCAACTAAAGCTCTTACTCTTCTAGCAGAGATTGAAGGTTGAGAAAGAAGAGGATGGGAGGGAAAACAAAGAGGTGAGAATGGAAATGGATATAGTTGCTGATAACGCAGCTCCTCCTGATGGTGGTATAATTGTTGATTCTTGTTGAATCCAGTTTATACTTTACAATATAGAGCTTCTGATAGATGAATAGAATAATATAAAATAGTAGACGGTAGATGCAAATCCAAAATTCTGATGGAAGTTTACATGTTCACACAGCTAACATTTATGGAAGCTTGACAAACCCATAATCTTCTTGCTGTGTTTTAGTCGAACTGATATTCACACCAAATTCATGTTCAAGTCTTGTTTAATTGTTTATATTGCAAGATTTAATGATTATTATCAACCCTGCCAATATAGAGGCAGGACTTTTATTGCTCCGCATGGCAATAACATCTTATCTCTTTGCATTTATCATTTGGATAAGTCAGTAGTTTGAACTGCGTTTTGAAAGAAATTCATGGGTCCATATGTCATCAAGTGGCTACCCAAAAAGTGTGGTTTCATAGTCTGTGAATGTGTATGGCAAAGTATGTGAAATAAGAATGGGGAGAGTAAATATTGATTATACTATATATTAATAGTTAAAACTAAAAGTTACTTATTACATAACCACTTAAAATATAATAAAGTGTTGATCATTTATGCTAAGAATTAATGGTTAAGATTTGTTTCTCATGTCATGGAATGTATTAAGTGAGAAGGGTGAAATATTGATCTTGACTACAATCATATGTGCGTGGTTAAGATTGTGACCTTAATTCTATCTATAAATGTTATTTTATCAAATTATAAAATTTATTTTCCTATTAAATAGTGGGAACCACGTATAGTCATAGCTTTGATAATACACAAAAAATTATTTTTCTATTAGGAACAAAAATCACACTAAAGATCAATAATGGAAATACTCACAACAAACCACAAAAAAAATAAACATTGGATTTACGTGGTTTGACATCTTTAGTCTACATCCATGGAAGCCACCAAAAAAGAATATTCACCCAACAAAAAATAAGTATATGTACTATGTTGTGAGGATAATTCAAGTAGTGAGTTGATTAGTTAGTTTGGAAGTTAGTGCTGTTATTAGAAGGTAGTTAATGTTAGTTGTAACTGAAAGTACTATATAAAGGTACTTTGTTGTAATCAGAATCAGTGAATAGGAATTATTTCATTTTTTTCTCTCTTGCTATTTTGTATATGCTCTAGAGTTCTTTGTTCTTTCCCCAATAGATTGGTATCAAGAGCTTTCTCAATCCTGGACCTGAAAGTAAAGGTTTGTGTGTAAGGCTGAGTGCTAGTAGTCAAATGGGAACTTTGCTAGCAATTTACCAGTTCTTGACGGCAAGAATATGGATAGATGGAGTGCCCAAATGAAGGTGATCTTTGGATTTCAAGATGTTTTGGAGATTGTGCAACATGAGTACATGGAGTTAAGTGAGAATTCTATCGATGCCCAACGAACTACACACAAGCAGAATTATAAAAAGAAAGACTGTAAAGCCTTGTTCTTCTTGCATCAGTGTGTTGATCCTATGCATTTTGGCAAGATAGCTTCAGCTGCAACAACGAAGGAAGCATGGGAAATACTTGAAAAATCTTGTGAAGGTGATGAATATTAAGAAGGTGAAGCTTCAGTCCCTACGGAGACAATTTGAGCTGCTGCAAATGGAGAATCTTGAAAAAGTTTCTGATTACTTCTCAAGAGTGTTGAGTCTTGTTAATCAGATGAAAAGCTACGGTGAAAAGATCACATATCTAATGGTAATTGAGAAAGTGGTGCGTACCTTATCTCTAAGATTTGACTACATAGTGGTAGCCATTGAGGAGTCAAAAAATCTTGAAATTATGAAGGTTGTTGAATTACAAGGTTCCCTGGAAGCACATGAACAACGCATGAATGAGAGGAATATTGAGAGGCCACCGGATCAGGCCTTACAAGTCCATGTCACAAGGAAGGGGTAGAGTTGAAAGAGGAAGGGGTAAGGGAGGGAAAGGAAGTGGAAGAGGATTCAGAGGTGGTAATTTTCGAAGTGGTGAACAGATTGGTGTAGATCAAGATCAAAAAGGCATTTGATAAGAGGAGGATATAATGTTTTAATTTCCAGAAGTATGGACACTTTGTTGATGAGTGTAGATTCAGTAAATCTCAGCAACAAAGGGGTGATGATGAAGCTCACATGGCTCAAGATCATGATTCAGATTCTGATCTAGTGCTTTTCATGGTAACAACCAATCTTGAATTAGGTAATTCTGAAACTTGGTATCTTGATACAGGTTGCTCCAATCATATGACTAATCATAAAGAGTGGCTTGTTGATCTTGATGAAAGCAAAAAAAAAAAGGATGGGTTAGATTTGCTGATAACAGAACACTGATAGCAGAAGGTGTAAGGAATATAGTGATTAAAGCAAAAGATGGGAAATGTGCTTTTATTTCTAATTTGTTGTATGTATATGAAATGATAAATAACTTGCTCAGTATAGGACAATTGCTTGAAAAACGATTTACAATGCATATTCAGCAACATTGTTTGCAGGTTTTTTTATCCTCAACAAAAAAGAATCTTGAAGGTTCCTATCTCCAAGAACAAAACCTTTCAATTGAATATCCATGCCATAGAAGCTAAGTGTTTCTCAGTTGCAACTATTGAAGATAAGTCATGGTTATGGCACCTTCGATTTGGGCACTTAAATTTCAAGAGCTTAAACATGTTGGGTTTTAAAGAAATGGTGTATGGGTTGCCTGTGATTAGTGTATCAAATAAAATGTGTAAAGCCTGCTTGTTAGGCAAACAACCAAGGAGTTCATTCAGATCCTATACTTCAATGAGAGTCACTGGTTTACTGGGATCAATTCACTTTGACGTTTGTGAACCTTTTGAGGTGCCATCATTAGGAGGGAACAAATACTTTGTCTTTTTTGTGGATGAATTCAGCAAGATGATGTGGATCTATTTGACAAAGTCCAAGGCATAAGTGTTTTCTATAAAGAACATGGCATTCAACATGAAGTAATTTCCCCATATACTCCCCGGCACAATAGCTTGGCGGAGAGGAGAAACAGAACAATGCTTGATATGGCTAGGAGTATGATGAAGATAAAAGGTCTACCTCGCAATTTCTGGGGAAAGGTTGTAACTACAACAATGTATGTGTGGAAAAAGTGCCCCACTAAGAGACTTGACTCACAAGTGCAGAAGAAGTGTGGTCAGGGAAGAAACCAAGTATTAAACACTTGAGATATTTGGATCTTTATGTTTCATACATGTTCCTGAAGGAAGGAGAAGGAAATTGGATGATAAGAGTCAACAAACAATTCTTGTTGGATATCACTCCATAGGTGCCTACAAACTGTGTGATCTAGTTGCAAAGAAAATAATGTTGAGCAGGGATGTGTATATTAATGAAGCAAAAACATGGGAATGGTCTAGCTAACCTATTATTGCAAGTACAAAAGTGCCTTTAACACTGGAAGAATCTGAATGTGGAGAAGGCTTTGGTGGGAGAAACAATGTTGCATAGCCTCACAACCCCGGACCTCAAAGAACTAAGCACTTACCAACCAGGTTTGATGATTGTGAAGTGTTTCCTGATGACATGATCACAACTGATGGAGATTTAGTCTATATGGCCCTTTTGGTTGATACTGAACCTATTATTTTTGAAGAAGCAGACAAAAGGAGTGTGTGGAAGGAAGCCATGAAGGAAGAATTGATAGCTATTGAGAGAAACCAGATCGGGGAGTTGGTTGAATTGCCATCAAATAAACATCACATAGTTGTCAAATGGGTGTTTAAGGTAAAACATAAACCTGATGGGTCAATTGCCAAACATAAAGCATGGCTTGTGGCTAAAGGCTTTTTACAAAGACCTGGCTTGGATTATTCAGAAGTATTTGCACCTGTGGCCAGACTTGAAACAATAAGATTGGTGGTGTCTCTGGCTAACTTTAAAGGCTGGAAGTTCTTTCAATTAGATGTACAATTTGCTTTCTTGAATGGGCCACTAGAAGAAAAGGTTTATGTGTCCTAACCTCCTGGCTTTGAAGTAAAAGGTGCATAAGGCAAGGTATACAAGCTCAAAAAAGCTCTATATGGCTTAAACCAAGCCCCTCGAGCCTGGAATAAGAGAATAGATTCATTTCTAATGCAACTGGATTTTCTGAAAATGCTCAGTGGAATATGGAATATATGTGAATGCTAAGTCTGAAGTTGATGTACTGCTGGTATGTCTATATGTAGATGATTTGTTAATCACAATCAGCAACCAAGAGGACATTGAATCATCCAAGTTGAAAATGAAAACTGAGTTCGAAATGACAGATCTTGGAACTCTCACTTATTTTCTGGGCATGGAGTTTTGGAGAACAGAAAATGGAATTTCTTCTACACCAGAAGAAATACATATTTGAAGTACTAAAAAGGTTTAACATGTCAAACTGTAACGTGGAATCAACCCTTGTTGAAGCAAATATCAAACTGATGAAAGGTGAAAAGGAGAAAACTGTTGATAGCACATTGTTCAAGCAAAATGTTGGTTCTTTAAGATACATTTGCAACAGTCGGCCATATATCTCTTTTGCAGTTGGTTTGATAAGTAGATTCATGGAGGATCGCAGACAGTCTCACCTAGTGGCAGCAAAAAGAATTTCTGAGATACTTGAAGGTGATAGTCGGATGGGTGTAGGATCTAGAATTGAGCAAAACCAACCGATTAGAATCAAAATATAGTGAATAAATTGCGAAAATAAGGTGCAAGGCAGCAACTTATTTTGTGCAAGAAAGTGATAGAAAATGAGAGAAAATGAAAGAAAAAGTGGAGAGGAAGAAATGGGAAGGACGCCACTGAAGCAAGAATCCACTTGCAGCAGATAAGTCCAATGCCAGACGCCACTAATTCAGGAGAATTAGATAAGTCTCAGTATGGTTTGAGCAACAACCACCAAGCCTCACTCAACTCACAAAGGGAGGAGAAAATTTGGCATAATGCCTTTACTTCAAAATTCAATGTGTGAATTACAAGAGAGGAGGCTCCTTTATATAGGAGTGGGGGTGAGAGGGGGGCGGCCACTACATGAGGGAAAAGGGGAAAATAATAAAAGATGAGGGAAATCCCATCCCAAGTGGGATTTGAACCCATGCCCCTAATGGCTTATGGCTAAGCTAAGCATTAAGCCAATAAACCTCAAAAATAGCCCCCTTTTTAACAAGGAAAAGAAAAATGAGGTAATTTTCTATCTTAGGTGGGATTAGATCCCATGACCTCCTAAACCTTGTAGCAAGGTATCCTACTAACCAATAAAACCCAAGTATATGGGCGCCCCTAATTAAGAAAAAGACTAATATGTCCTAATTACATCATAAAGCTAATTACATCATAAAGTCCTAATTACATTGATTCCTAATTAATTTGAGTCTTGTTTGTTGACTTTGGCTTCTTGGTCAATGGTCAAGGGTTGACCAAGGGTTGACCCTCATGAAGGAAGGCTCATGCTTGGTTCAGCTCCAAACATTTCAAGTAGCTCCAATGTTGACTCTAGCCATCAGCTGTCAGTCTAGAGGTCCATTGACTGGTTGTCATCATCCCCTCCCCCTTGAAAAGCATTTGTCCTCAAATCTGAAAAATGAGAAGAATATAAGGGGTAGAAGAGAAATAAAAGGATGGATGACAAAGAGGAGAAGGTGGAGGCTTCCCTTTAGGATTAGTGAATCCTTGTTAGGTCTTCAACAATGGACATCCTTGCGCACCTAGTCAACATAGAAAAGAAGACTCATTATTCCCAAGCATGCAACCTCTAATGCTCATAGCAATAGTACTTGGGAATCATGTAGGGAGCTTTAGTGAAAGAATGAAAGGAAGTGGAAGAAAGAAGGGAAGTGGAAGAAGAAGAAGAAATAGGAGAAAAGGTTAGAGGAAACTCCCTTGTAGTGTTGCTACGTCCTCTTTCCTTGATCAGCAGCTCCCTTCCTTGATCTCCTTCAAAACAATTAAGATCAGCAGTTTTGAATTGATGAAGTAATAGCATGACTTTCCTTTTATTTTTTTGTCTCTCTTTGGTTTTCACCTTTTCTATCATCACTCTTGATGTTTCTTCTTTCTTTTTCTTTCTATTCTCATCTTTTATTTTAAGTCTCTTAATTTTCTCAAGTTCTATTTCTCTCTTCATGTGAGCTTGATCCTCACATATTTCTTGGATTGACATTGACATCAAAGTAATTTTAGCTCCATCATGTTTAAAAGATATTTGATTAGAGTATCCATCGTGGATGGCTCTCTTATCAAACTGCCAAGGCCTACCCAACAAGATATGTGTGGCATTCATAGGTACAACATCACAAAGAACATTATCATCATAATCACCTATGGAAATAAAGATGAGAGTTTGCTTATTTACTTCCCTTTCCCCATCATCACATATCCAAGATAACTTGTATGGTCTGGGGTGGGGAGTGGTAGATAAACCAAGTTTTTCCACCATTCTTGCACTTGCAATGTTAGTGCAACTCCCACTATCAACAATTAGGGAGCAAATACGTCCCTCTACCATGCATCTAGTGTGGAAGACAGTTTGTCTTTGTTCATCTTCTCTTATTATTTGATTTCCTAGGGACCTTCTCACCATGCACAGTTTACCCTCGGTCCTATATACTTCTTTCTTAATTTCATTCTCTTCTTCACTAGTTTCTTTTTCCTCATCCTCACTTTGTCCATTCTCACTTGCACTAGTGTACTCTCCATTCTCTTTAACCAACATTGCCCTCCTATTTGGGCATTGGGAAGCTATGTGTCCCTTGCCATCACACTTGAAACATTTGATGTTTCTTGTGGAGGTAGAGGGCTCTTCCTTTTTAGTAGAAGGAGTGGGGTTAGAAGTAACCCTAGGAACCTTAGGTTCCTCCTTCTCTTGGCTCTTTCCCTTATCTTCTTTTAGGGTTTCCTTGTTCCTAGTTGTAAAACTAGTGTTTCCTCTTTTATAGCTACCCTTTCTTTTTAGTTGAGTTTCAATTTTAATGACTTGGTGTACCAAGTCCTCCATTTCTACATAAGGATGCAATTCCACTATGTCCCTTATGTCAAAATTAAGTCCATTGATAAACCTAGCCATAATTGCTTCACTATCCTCAACTATGTTGGCCCTAATTAAAGCAAGTTCCATTTCCTTAAAGTACTCATCTACACTCTTAGATCCTTGCTTAAGAGTTTGGAGTTTGATGTGCAACTCCCTAGTGTAATGTTGAGGTATGAACCTCTTTCTCATGATGGACTTCATTTCCTCCCAAGAGGAAACCAAAGGAGCATTGCACCTTCTTCTTTCAGCCTGAAGCTGATGCCACCAAACTAAGGCGTAGTTCTTGAATTCTAGAGAGGCAATCTTAACCTTTTCCTCTTCCCTATACCTATGGCAACTAAAGATTTGTTCAATTTTAAGTTCCCATTCTAGGTATTTTTCTACATCATTTCTACCATTAAAGGTTGGGACTTCTATTTTTACCCCTCTAAAACCTTGTTCCTTTCTAGGCTCTTCTTCTCTCCTATGCTCTCTCCTATGCCTCCTAGGATTTTCTTCATAACACTCCTCTCTTTCTCTCCTAGGGATTTCCTCATAGTAGTCTTCTCTAAACCCTCTAGGTTTCTCACGCCTCCTAGGCCTTCTATGCTCTCTTTCCCTTTCCCTTCTCATATAGGTATGGCTAGAGTGTCTCTCTCCCTCACTACTCTCAGCATGGTACCTATCTTCACTCCTAACCACACTATACCTATCCTCACTTCCTCCTTCTCGAGAAGAATGCCTTCTCTCCCTCCTATTCCCACTTAGTTCTTTCCTAAGTTCACTCATCTCATGCCTCATCATTCTGGCCATGTCTTGAATTGCATGTTGCAACTCGGCCCTTCACCAGTTCTAGGTGAAGGAGGTGGTGTGTTCCTACTACCCATTGTTAAAAATTTTTTTTGATTTTCAAGAATTTGGACCTTTTCACTCACTAAGTGTTTACACTCAATGGAATGTTAACACTCGTGTATGTCACTCTTTTTTGGCTTTTTCTAAAATGAAAACTCTCTTGCCTCTTCTACTCGGTTGGAGGTTGATTAGAAGTTGCAAAGACCAACGTGAGTCTAAGTCTTAACCCTTACCCAAATAGAAGCGCACTAACAAAGAAAAATACCTATTGGAAGAAGATTGGAAAAATCCTAAGACAAAACAAAAGAATTGATATGACAAACAAGAAAAGCTGGCACTCAAACAAGCTTATACACAAGAGCAGACAGCAAACAAGACAAGACGGAAGAAATTGCAAAGAGAATTGTTTTTGGTGATTTTTGAAAAAGAGTTGCCAAAATTGTCGTTTTTAAGAAAACAGCAAATACAACTCAATTACGGTATACAGGGAAATGAAACAGAAAAATTACAGTAAAAATGTCACTGTATTGTTGGGATACTTCTTTGTTTTGTTTTTCTATTTTTTTTTTTTGAATTTTTTTGAATTTTTTTACTCTTTTTGGGTGTCTTTGACTTTTTCTTCCTTGTTGTTGACTTTTGCACCCTTTTTTGCTTTTTACACCTCTTTTTCTATTTTTGGCACGTACGTACTTTTTTTATTTTTTCTTGCCTTTTCTTTCTTTTTTTGTCTTTTTCCCCAACAGAAAATTACAGAAATTTGTACACAATGAAAAGAAAATTAACTGTACCTACTGTAATATTTTTGGAATTTTCTGACAGTAAATTGGTCCAAGTGGCCCAGAAAAGCAAAAATAATGAATAAACTGATTTCTGAAAACTGTAAAAACGTGATGGTAACTTGATTTCAAAAATGGCCAAAAAAATTGCTTAGCACTTCCTTGTTGATTATACAAAACCGGTATGGTCACAGAAACGCGTTTGGTTCAATTTTAAGATTGGAATTAAATTTTGAAGGAAAATCAACAATTAGAATTTGTTGATCTTCTTCCAATACTATGAACCAAAAAAGATCCTATAGGTGAGCGTTTTGCACAATCAAACAGGGAAAGTCCAAGGTTGAGATAGCAGTCAATCCAAATTTGCAATCAGAATGCCAATCAAACAAACATAACAAGAGTAGGAAATTGAACAACACAAGAGCCCAAAAATGCGCAAAAATGGCAAAAATAAGAAGGAAAAATTGCGCAAAAATAAATGGCAAGAAATTAAAGGGGAAAACTGAAATTAAAAGGATGAGGAGGACAAAAATGTAAATGGCAGAAAGTAGAAGGGGATGGCAGAAAGTAAAAGGATGGGGAGAGCAGAAATGTAAAGGGGGAAGCGGAAATTAAAAGGATGGGGAGAGCGGAAATGTAAATGGTTGAATGTAAAGGGGGGAGCAGAAATTAAAAGGATGGGGAGAAGCGGAAATTAAATGGCGGAAAATTAAATGGCGGAAAGTAAAGAGATGAATATGGGGGATGACAATTAATGGTGAAGGGGAGAAATGTAGGTGAACGATCTTTGGAAAAATGAAGACAACAATGCCTCCTCTTACCACACTTCACCACAAACAAGCAGTTATATCAATTAATTTGCAAGAATCACTCAAGAACAAGTATGAGCAATTAAAGAGGCATTTAAACAAACACCTAGGGGGTGGGAATTCGTGGCCCAAAACAGCCCCCAAACTAGCAAGAATTCAAGCAAATCAATCAAGACAGACAAGTGCTGATAGCAGCAGAAAGGCACCTCGGGCCCGGGAAACAGTCCAAGTCCAAATTACAATTGAAAAGAGGGATGGAATTACACTAAAATGATGAAAATTCTGCACTAAATAGGTGCAGTATGTAGCGCCCAAAACAGCCAAGAACAGCCCCAAATTTGCTCAAATTCAACAAGCTCTGATACCAATTGATAGCCGGATGGGTGTAGGATCTAGAATTGAGCAAAACCAACCGATTAGAATCAAAATATAGTGAATAAATTGCGAAAATAAGGTGCAGGGCAGCAGCTTATTTTGCGCAAGAAAGTGATAGAAAATGAGAGAAAATGAAAGAAAAGGTGGAGAGGAAGAAATGGGAAGGACGCCACTGAAGCAAGAATCCACTTGCAGCAGATAAGTCCAATGCCAGACGCCACTAATTCAGGAGAATTAAATAAGTCTCAGTATGGTTTGAGCAACAACCACCAAGTCTTACTCAACTCACAAAGGGAGGAGAAAATTTGGCATAATGCCTTTACTTCAAAATTCAATGTGTGAATTACAAGAGAGGAGGCTCCTTTATATAGGAGTGGGGGTGAGAGGGGGGCGGCCACTACATGAGGGAAAAGGGGAAAATAATAAAAGATGAGGGAAATCCCATCCCAAGTGGGATTTGAACCCATGCCCCTAATGATTTATGGCTAAGCTAAGCATTAAGCCAATAAACCTCAAAAATAGCGCCCCTTTTAACAAGAAAAAGGAAGATGAGGTAATTTTCTATCTTAGGTGGGATTAGATCTCATGACCTCCTAAACCTTGTAGCAAGGTATCCTACTAACCAATAAAACCCAAGTATATGGGCGCCCCTAATTAAGAAAAAGACTAATATGTCCTAATTACATCATAAAGCTAATTACATCATAAAGTCCTAATTACATTGATTCCTAATTAAGTTGAGTCTTGTTTGTTGACTTTGGCTTCTTGGTCAATGCTCAAGGGTTGACCAAGGGTTGACCCTCATGAAGGAAGGCTCATGCTTGGTTCAGCTCCAAACATTTCAAGCAGCTCCAATGTTGACTCTAGCCATCAGCTGTCAGTCTAGAGGTCCATTGACTGGTTGTCATCTGAAGGGTACTTCTTATTATGGTGTGTTATTTCCAAAACAAAAGGAACAACTGAACAGATATTCTGACTCAGATTGGTGTGGTGACAAGGTAGATAGAAATAGCACTATGGGGTATGTGTTAAATTTCTTGGAGCACCTATTCCTAGTGTTAAAGAAAGCAATCAATGGTGGCTTTATCTAAATGTGAAGCAGAATACATTGTTGCATCATATGCAGCTTGTCAAGCTTTCTGGTTGAGATCCCTGCTCAGGGAACTAAAGATGGAGTTGCAAGGATTAATGCAACTTATGGTTGATAATAAATCAGCCATCAACTTAGCAAAGAATCCGTTTGCCTATGGTACAAGCAAGTATATTGAAACAAAATACCACTTTCTGCATGATCAAATGAATAAAGGGAGACTAGAGTTAGTGTACTATAAATATGAATTACAGGTAACAGACATTATGACCAAGCCCATGGAGATTGAGAGGTTTAAAGAATAGAAGAGCATGTTGAATGTTGTATCCTTAGACACATTGAATTAAGGGGGTGTGTTGTGAGGATAATTCAAGTAGTTAGTTGATCAGTTAGTTTGGAAGTCAGTGTTGTTATTAGAAGGTAGTTAATGTCAGTTGTAATTGATAGTACTATATAAAGGTACTTTTCTGTAATCTGAATCAACGAATAAGAATCACTTCATTTCTTTCTCTCTTGCTATTTTGTATATGCTCTAGAGTTCTTTATTCTTTCCCCAACGTACTATCCTACAAAGTTGAGGGATGTTTTAGGGTTTAGGTTGAGGGATGTTTTAGGGTTTAGGGTCAGGATAAGAGGAACTTTGAGCATAAAGGCTCAAGGCATCTCTTTAACATGCTTACCAATGCACAAGGGACTCAGCCATCATGGATTGGTGAGGACGCTCGGTAAAGACTTCTTTAATATTGAACCAATGTATCTTTCAAGATATTATGTATAGACAACAATTATCACTAAGTGAAAAATCATGCATATGAAAAAGGTGGACCATTCCACATCAGTGGTTCTATCTCAATAAATAAGTATGATTTGTAAACAACAATTCTTAAACCTTTTTATTACTTAAAAATGAACACCTATTTTACTACATTCACCATGTGTGCTAACTTAAATATATCTATATGTTCTAGATGAAAGAGCCTAGGAGGTAGATTTTTGTGGATGAGGTCTTTAGGGCCACTTACATCAAGAAAAATCACAAATTTGAGCAGATATATGTAAGTTATATTATCACAACTACAATTATATGATTTTATTATAATATTGGTAATCTAATATTAGGTATTATTTAACTTGAGTAGACTTGGTTTCGTTAGAGATTGGAGGAGGTACAACAGGGGTATAAAGTTCTCTATGAGTGGGATCTGTGTGGACTCTTTTTATTTTTATTATTATTATCCAGGTGGATTCTTTGACTCGAGTGTAGTTATGGGTCAAATTTGTTGGGAGCAAGTCTCAGGTATCATATATAATATTAAAGACTTGACTATCACCTTCATCCATTATTGCTCAAAGGTGCTTGGTGGATTCAAATTTGGAGGAAAGGGTGCGACGATTGGAGTAGAATTATGAGGCCAAGGTGCGGGTAGAGACATATCGTAAGATGTTGGAGGAGGAGATCCTGAGAGTTTCCTTTAAGGAGTATGTGTCCATCTTAGCTTTGTATTTCAAGATGATGGAGCAGGTAATGGCCCTGCTATAGGGATAGGGCTACCTCCACCTACAAGTGATCGTTGATGACCTATACCTAATTAGTAGCAAACTTTTGTAGAGAACTACTGAGAGGACACCAATGGAGAAATAATTCTTTCCTCTTCCTTTTGCTCAATGATTTTTTTACATATTTTATTTGTGTACATCGACATTTATACATTTGTATTTGGCTTATTTGGATTTTAGTATACATTTATTTTATTATTTATTTATATGTTTAATTTTAAGTACCTTCCTTTAAATAAAAAATATTAACCTAATATAAAAAAAACAAAGTAAACTAATTGTTATAATACATTATATTTAAATATAAAAGGTATATAAAAAATGAATTCCTAATTACATACAGTCAGACTGTTAATAACTTTGTGTGTCATTATCGACGACTTGCCATTGATAAATTATTAGTTGAGAAATATATATTATTAATTGATAATTATAACAATTTGAAACTGAAATGGAAAAAATCAATACAAAAAGGTTAAAAATTATAATAATATATTTTAGATTCCATAATATCACTATTTTAAGTGATTGGGAAATATTTGAGAAAATGTTCAAAAATTTTTGTAAGGGAGATGTATGAAAGATACATTTCAAGGAATTTAGTGAGAAAATACAAAAAGTAACACATAACTGTATAGTAAGCATGGCAAGAGGGCATGATTTGCTCTCTTCGTCCCCATCTCCACAAATGTTGGGGTGAGTTGTGGTTTAAGAAAGAAGAGTAGAAATTATGAAACCCCCTTGAGTTTTCATTACCATCGGGTTCGAGGAAACTTATGGAGTTCCACCTGCTCTATTTTTTTTTGTATTTTTCTTTTTTTTAATAATTTAAATATATTTTTTTAAATAAGTCGTGTATATAATGCATTCTAATTCAAATAAAACATGAAAATAATCATTAAAAAACTTAAAAATAAGTAATTTAAGAATAACATCATATTTTTTTAAAAAAAATATTTAAGCTTGCCTTTTTTATTTAACAACTATTATATTTAAATTTATCTAATGATTATATTGGAGCAAGTTCAAGTTTGGTACTTGAATCCTCAAATTTGCCCTTAACCTCGTCAAAATTGAGTCGGGGTAGAGGTCGGGTTTTCCGTAAACCCAGACCCGGTCAAAGTGATGCCTACGGGTTCAGAATTGATTATATGCATGCTTTCTAATCAAGAGAGCATAGAGAGTGAACGTCACATTCTTTGAAATGAGGTCTCAAAATTAAGGCTTAAATAACTTTTTGGTCCTTGTAAAATATGCGATTTTTGCTTTTGATCCTTATAAAATTATTTTTATTGTTTTGGTCCTCATAAAATTTTAAATATTTGAAAAAGGTCCTTATTATCATTTTTGATGATGTGTCATGCATCTAGACATGCCACATCATATGTCACCTCAACATGATTACTTATGTGGCATAGTTGGATGCATGACAAGTGGCAATAAGGACATTTTTCAAAATTTCTGAATTTTATGAGGTTCAAAAAAATAAAGATAATTTTATAAAGACCAAAAGCAAAAATCACATATTTTACAGGGACCAGAAAGTTATTTAAGCCTAAAATTAATATATGGAGTTAATTAAATAGGTTGTAAATGGATTTCACTTTTTAATACATTTTTAATGAACTTATCGATTATATTCCTATTCAAAATTTATCCAAATAATTAGTTTTACACTCATACTAAGGGTGGAAATGAAGCAGGTTGGACCAAGCTTTACATAAATATATAGGTGTTTCAAAATTTTAAGCCTATGGCTGATCTTTTACCTATGATAGGCTTCATTTCTTAGCCTAGCTTCGTTTGTTACAAGGTTTGTTAAGCTTACGAGCATGCATAAAAACCTGCGACTCATGAAGGCCAATAAGCAGGAGTGTAGCCAAGGGGGCTGACAAGGGCCACGACTCCCCAAAAATTTTCAAATTTTTTATTAACTATATAGATCCCGTATAATATATTTCATGAACTATTATTTCGGCTCCCTAAAAATTTTGTAAATTTTGTAATATTAAGTACTTCTTTATGACTCTTGCTATTTATCTTTATTTTGTCAAAAAAAGTTTTAACTTTTTATTATTTCATATTTTATATTGATTATCCTTTTCTTATTTAGAAAAGATAAGATAATATTCAAAACTATAGATAAGATCTTATTAGAAATATTGCTTATAAAAATATTTGATTATAAACATTAGTCTATAAAAAGTAAAAAGATCAAAAGGGGAAGCATACGAGCATTACAGAGAATAGGAAAGAAGGTAGAAAATATCATTAGGTAACATAATATAACATTAAAAAAGTTTTTGTTTGATTTGAATATATTTTTTAGAATTACATGATAAGAAAAATTAAAAATTTGATTCACAATTATCTGAATTAAATAAAAGATTTAACGAAAAGGCAGTTGAACTTCTTATACTTAGTTCAACTTTAGATCCCAAAGAATCTTTGAAATCATTTGATATTTAACAAATTTATCAACTTGTTGAGAAATTTCGTGGTGATGAAGGAACGAAGAGTTTTATTCAAATAAAATTTACTTTTCATAATTGAAATTATTTAATATTTTTATCAGAATTTTTACTACCTCCGATCCTATATGTAAGAAACATTGGATTAAAATCATCAAGACCAAGGAAATTCAATGGAATATTTTAGTGGTAATTAATAGTGCCATGAATTTAATTTTTTCATAAAAATACCCTTAGTATAAAATGAGTAATGGGTGGGTACCTCTTTAACTATTCATAATAAATTAAGGGCATATAATGTATTTTGTAACATCCTAAATTTTATTAAGTAAAATATTAATTAAATTAAATAAATAAGTAGAGGAAATAATTAATTAAATAGATGAATAAATAATAGGATTAATATTATTATTAGTTTTATCCATAAAGCTACTTCATTTTAAAAAGAAGATAAGGGGGTTAAGAGTGGGCCCAAGCCCAATTAGGCCTTCTAGTAAGGAGGGGTTATCTGTTCACCCTAATCCCTATTCGTATAATCCTCAAAGAGCGAAACACTAAGGAGGGGAGAAACTGAGTCTCAAGAGGGGATTGCTACAGAGTGAGCATCAAGAACCAAGAAAGGGACTTCCTTGCGGTTAATCGATCTTCGCTTAAGGTACGGTGGGGGAGAGGGTGCTGCTTGTATATGCATGTAGGGGTGCTTGGGTAGTGAGGGCAACCATAAGACCCTCTAAGACTCTAAATTCGAAATTGATATATATATATATATTGAGTATTGTATGATGAAAACATGTTGGTTGATGATTAATTTTGTGAATCTTTGTGAATCTTGATTGGGTTGAATGAGAATAAAGAGAATAGTGAAAAGGGGTTAATGAGGGTTTAATGATTTGGGGTTTTGATGGGAAAACCATGTAAAACTGTTAAAGATTGATGATTTTGATGAATATTAATGATTATGAATGGTGTTTGATCGAAAAGGATTGAATAGAGGTTGAATAAAGTAATGTAGAAGTGTTAGAAATCGTGAAATCTGCGATCTGCGTCGCGGGTAATCGATTACCAGTGTGTTCTGGGCAACCCAGAAGTGTTGTTTGTTCGCTGGTAATCGATTACAGGATTGTGGTAATCAATTACCAGAGAGTTTGTTTGCAGGTAATCGATTACATACCAGAGTGTTTGGTTGCAGGTAATCGATTACTAGAGGTTGGTAATCGATTACCAGAGTGGATTTTGAGATCCTGAGTTTTTAACGGTGATTGATGGTGTGTGATAATGCTTTATAATGATTGGTGTGCATAATATACAATGAGATTGATGATGATATTGAATATTGATGGTGTTTTGGTGTGCATAATATGCAATGAGATTGATGATGATATTGAATATTGATGGTGTTTTGGTGTGCATAATATGCAACGAAATTGATGATGATAATGAATATTGATGATTTTTATGTGCATAATATGCAATGTAATTATTGATGATGATGTAATGATGATAAGTGTATATCACTTTATGATAATGGTGTTTAATGATGAGCATGATAATGCATGATGATGATGATAATGATGATGGTGTGTATCACCTTTTGATGATGATGTTACCTAAGTTGTGCGGGCCCATAGAGGGGGTACAACTTAGGAGAGATGCCTTGAGCATATGTAATGAGACCTGAATTGTGCGGGCCCATAGAGGGGGTACAAATTAGGAGGTGAACTGAGTTATGCGGGCCCATGGAGGGGGTACAACTCAGGGGATCAAGATGGGGCGTTCGATGCACGGGCCCATTGAGGGGGTGCAACCTAGGGTCGAATGTCGTTGTGCGGGCCCATAGAGGGGGTACAACCTATCGGATTGTGTGTGGTGACACCGATAGACTATCTTGGTACTAACTAGAATGATTGACGAGGTGCACCCATTGTGCGGAGTTCCAATTCATGATCTTTGGGTAGGTGAGGTGATAAGTTTTGGTGCATATGATAATGTGTTATACTCGATGATGGTATTGAGTTATATAATATTGGTGATAAGTTTTGGTGCATATGATAATGTGTTATACTCGATGATGGTATTGAATTATATAATGTTGCTGATGAGTTTTGGTGCATGTGATGATGATTTTTACTTAATGATGAAGTGAGTTATAATATGACAATGATGAGTTTTGAGGAATGCATGATGGATGTATATATGTGATATATTTGATGATGAAACCGATTAAATAATGATGTTATGAGTATTAAGGATGATTGAGTATTACGTGTGAAAATAGAGTATGTGATTCCGTTGGTGAATGATGGTATGAGACTTATATGATGATATAGATTTTAGTTATATGTTGATTTATAGATGATTATTATCTGATGGATTATTTGATGTTTGGGTATGTGGTATGATTGATGATGATGTTGTTTATATGTGGGTGAGGATAGGGTAGCCTCCTATGTGTATGTATGAGTGGTATTCTTTTCATCACCGTTATACTGTGGATATTTTTACAGGTATTGATGATGACACGACTGGTGTCAAGTTTTGATTAAAGGGAGTGTGCTCTAGTATATGTGACATCAGGGCATAATTTTGGGGGTTCTTTCTTTATGTTTCTAGTTAGGAAGGTTTTTGTAAACTGTTTTAGATTCCTTGCGCAGTAAGTAGGATGTTTAGTTACTTTTATATTTTTGGAGATTCCGCTGCATGAGTATTTGAATACATTTGAGTTTCATTTTATTTTAATTAAGTTATTTTCGAACTAATGAGGTTTTTAATAAGAGAGTTATGTGAACCTTTTACCCATTGTGGGACGTTACCTTTTCTACACTTCAATTTATTAAACGTATAAGAGTTTAGGGTAGAAGGGTGTCACATTAGTTGGTATCAGAGCAGGTCGGTTCACCGGCCTTGAGTTATGAGTTTACTATGCTTCTGAGGTGTTAATCTGATTGATTGATTGATTGATTGATTGTTTGAGTGAATTGTGTTGTTTGAATTGGATTGTTTGTCTTGTTTCTTTACTTTTCTACTTTACTTAGTATGTTTGCTTACCCTTTCTTTAATACAGAAAGAGTAATGGCTGGGGGAAGGAACGATCGAGCGATGGTTGATGCCTTGATGGCTATGGCACAGGCTGTTGGCAACCTTAACCAATATCACGAGACGGATTGGCTTGCACGGTTCCAGAGGAACCATCCACCTACGTTCCGTGGGGGTTATGACCCTGATGGGGCTGCCGATTGGATCTACGAAATCGAGAAGATCTTCAGAGCGATGGACTGCCCTATGCTACAAAAGGTGACCTTAGCAGCGTTCATGTTATCAGGAGACGCCGGCTTCTGGTGGCAGAACACCTGCCAGAGGATGATTGATGAGGGCACAACGTTGAGCTGGGATAACTTCAAAAGGTTATTCCTGGAGAAGTACTTTCCACATGACGTGCGCAACAAGAAACAAATAGAGTTCTTGGATTTAAAGCAAGGAGATGGCACCGTGGCAGACTACGCATCAAAGTTTGAGGCCCTAGTACAATTCTGCCCGACATATGAGGGAGCAGTCAATGAAGAAGCAAAGTGCGTCAAGTTTCTCAGCGGCCTTCGTCCCGAGATTAAACAAGTGTTCAACTACCAAGGGATCACGCCCTTTCACGAGCTGGTGAACAAGTGCAGAATCTATGATGAAGACAACCGGGCAAAGACAACGCATTACAAGAGTGGAGGGCCTTTGAGGAGTCAGAACAAGTTCCAAGCGACTAACAAGGGCAAGCTCTGCCAGACATATGAGGGAGCAGTCAATGAAGAAGCAAAGTGCGTCAAGTTTCTCAGCGGCCTTCGTCCCGAGATTAAACAAGTGTTCAACTACCAAGGGATCACGCGCTTTCACGAGCTGGTGAACAAGTGCAGAATCTATGATGAAGACAACCGGGCAAAGACAGCGCATTACAAGAGTGGAGGGCCTTTGAGGAGTCAGAACAAGTTCCAAGCGACTAACAAGGGCAAGCCATATTCTCGTGCAACGGGAATTCCCAAGATTGGAGGTGGCAGTGAAGGTACGGTGCAAAAGAAGAATTATGCTCCAACTGCTGGTCAAGCGTCAAAAGGAGGGACTGTTGGTTCTACCACTCCTATTACTTGCTTCAAATGCGGAAAGGAGGCTCAACGAGCAAACCGATGTGGAGACAAAGAGGTCACCTGCTATCCTTTAGTGATTTTATTTGACTCTGGTGCGACTCATTCTTTCATATCACATGTTTGTGTGTCTAAACTTAAATTTCCTGTTTCTTCCTTGCCTTTTGAATTGAGTGTGGAAACGCCAGCTAGTGGGTCAGTTTCTATTTCTGATGTTTGCTTAAACTGTCCTGTTTTTGTTAATGATAGAAACTTCCTAGTTGATTTGATTTGTTTGCCTCTAAGTCAACTAGATGCCATCCTTGGTATGGACTGGTTATCGTCCAACCATGTCCTTCTAAACTGTGCTGATAAGTCTCTTGTTTTTGGTCACCCTGTCGAGTGTAAGAGTAAGTATTTTATGACTGCCAATCAGGTAAAGGCGTCTCTAAGGGAAGATGCCCAAGTTTACATGCTTTTAGCTTCTTTGAAATTTGTTAGTAGCGCTGTGGTGAGTGAAATACCTGTAGTGTGTGAGTACCCTGAAGTATTTGCTGATAATGTGTCTAGTTTGCCACCTGAGAGAGAGAGAGTTCACCATAGACTTAGTGCCAGGTACAGGACCGATTTCAGCTACACCTTATAGGATGTCACCCATAGAGCTAGCAGAACTTAAGAAGCAATTAGAAGACCTGTTAGAGAAGAAGTTCATTAGGCCTAGTGTGTCACCCTGGGGAGCGCATGTCTTGTTTGTTAAGAAGAAGGATGGTAGCATGAGGTTATGTACATATTACCACCAGCTGAATAAGGTAACCATTAAGAATAGATATTCTTTGCCTAGGATAGATGATTTGATGGATCAGCTAGTGGGGGCATGTGTGTTTAGCAAGATAGATCTTAGATCAGGCTATCATCAGATTAGGGTTAAGGAAGAGGATATACCTAAGACTGCTTTTAGGACTAGGTATGGACATTATGAATATCTGGCAATGCCTTTCGGTGTGACGAATGCTCCTGCGATTTTTATAGATTACATGAACAGAATTTTTCACCCTTATTTGGATAAATTCGTAGTTGTCTTTATAGATGATATACTAATTTATTCCAAAACTAAGGAGGAGCATGAGGAACATCTAAAGGTAGTGCTTCAGGTTCTTAAGGATAAATAGATGTATGCTAAGATGTCCAAGTGTGAGTTCTGGTTAGAAGAAGTAAGTTTCTTAGGCCATGTGATTTCTAAGGGAGGTATAGGCGTAGATCCTTCTAAGGTAGAGGTCGTGCTTAAGTGGGAGGCTCCTAAGTCGGTGAGTGAGATTAGAAGTTTCCTTGGGTTGGCTGGGTACTATAGAAGATTCATAGAAGGGTTTTCCAAGTTAGCTTTGCCTTTGACCGAGTTGACTAGGAAGGAAGTTGCCTTTGTATGGAATAGTAAGTGTGAGACTAGTTTCCAAACCCTTAAGGAGAAGTTGACTAGTGCACCAGTGTTAGTGTTTCCTGACCTTAGCAAATCCTTTGTAGTATATTGTGATGCCTCTAAGATGGGTTTAGGTGGGGTGTTGATGCAAGAGGGTAAAGTAGTAGCTTATGCTTCTAGGAAATTGAAAATCCATGAGAGAAACTACCTTACCCATGACCTAGAGCTAGCGGCCGTAGTGTTTGTGTTGAAGATATGGAGGCATTATTTGTATGGATCCAGGTTTGAGGTTTTTAGTGACCATAAGAGCCTTATATACTTGTTTGACCAGAAGGAGTTGAACATGAGGCAAAGGAGGTGGTTAGAGTTTCTTAAGGACTATGATTTCGAGTTGAGTTACCATCCCGGTAAGGCCAATGTAGTGGCTGATGCCTTAAGTAGGGAATCTATCCATGTTAGTTCCCTGATGATTAAGGAGATGGATCTTTTAACCCAGTTTAGGGATTTGAGTTTAGCTTGTGAAGTGACTTCGGTTAGTGTGAGGTTAGGTATGACCAAAGTAAGTAATGATCTGTTAAAAGATATTAGCAAGGCCCAATTAGAGGATCCATTTTTGATAAGTAGAAGAGAGGCCATAGAAGGAGGTAATGGTGGAGAGTTTGTAGTAGGTACCGATGGGGTAGTGAGATTTGGAGACCAAGTGTGTGCCTAGTGAACCTACTATTAAGCGTTTAGTGCTAGAAGAAGGGCATAGGAGTAAGCTTAGTTTCCACCCAGGATCGACTAAGATGTATCAAGATTTGAAGAAAGTGTTCTGTTGGCCTAGAATGAAGAGGGACATAGAGGAGTTTGTGAGTGCTTGTTTAGTGTGCCAAAAGTCTAAGGTAGAACATTAAAAGCCTTCAGGATTGCTTCAACCCTTAAGTATACCTGAGTGGAAGTGGGATAGTATTTCCATGGACTTTGTAGTTGCTTTGCCTAAGACTGTGAGGGGGCATGACTCCATTTGGGTTATTGTGGATAGGTTAACTAAGAGTGCACATTTCCTTCCTATTAACATTAAGTACTCCTTAGAGAAACTAGCCCAGCTGTACATCAGTGAGATTGTGAGGTTGCATGACATACCATCTAGTATAGTTTCAGATAGAGATCCCAAGTTCACCTCTAGATTTTGGGAGAGTTTGCAGCAGGCCTTGAGGACCCAACTTAGGCTTAGTTCAGCTTATCACCCTCAAACTGATGGTCAGACCGAGAGAACCATTCAATCCTTAGAGGATTTGCTTAGGGCCTGTGTGTTAGACCAAGGGGGTAGTTGGGATAACTTTTTACCTTTGATAGAGTTCACCTATAACAATAGCTTTCACTCTAGCATAGGTATGGCGCCTTATGAAGCATTATATGGTAGGAGGTGTAGAACCCCTTTGTGTTGGTGTGAGCCAGGTGAGAGTCTTGCATTAGAACCTGAGATAGTGCAACAGACTACTGATAAGGTTAGGATAATCCAGGAGAGGATGAGGACAGCCCAGAGTAGGCAGAAGAGCTATGCTGATAAGAGAAGGAAGGAGTTAGAGTTCAAAGAAGGGGATCATGTATTCCTGAAAGTCACTCCGTGGACTGGGGTTGGTAGGGCATTAAAGTCTAGAAAGCTTACACCTCGATTCATTGGTCCTTACCAAATCCTTAAAAGAGTCGGCAATGTTGCCTACCAAATCGCTTTGCCTCCACACTTGTCTAATCTTCATAACGTTTTCCACGTTTCTCAACTCCGGAAATACGTTCACGATCCTTCGCATGTGATTGAGTCAGATCATCTTGACGTTAAGGAAAACCTAACAGTGGAAACCATGCCGGTGAGAGTTGAGGATCGGAGGGTGAAACAACTTCGAGGTAAAGAGATTCCTATAGTTAAGGTGATCTGGGGAGGACCTACACCCGGGAGTGCCACTTGGGAACTTGAAGAGAAGATGAAGGAGTCTTATCCAGAGTTATTCGCTTCAGGTAAAATTCGAGGTCGAACTTTCTTTCTAGGAGGGGACAGTTGTAACATCCTAAATTTTATTAAGATAAATATTAATTAAATTAAATAGATTAATTAAGGAAATAATTAATTAAATAGGAAATAAATAATATGAGTATTGCTATTATTAGTTTTATTTCGTAAAGATCTTTTTAATTGAAAATAGAATAAAGGGGGTGAGAGTGGGCCCAAGCCCAATTAGTTATTTTTGTAAGGAGGGGTAACAGAGCACCCTAATCCTTATTCGTATCATTCGTCAGTAAGCGAAACGCTAAGGAGGGGAGAAACGGAGTCTCAAGAGAGAGCTGTTGTGGAGTGAACGCCAAGAATCCAAGAAAGGACTTCCTTGCTGTGATCAAGCTTCGCTTAAGGTACGGTGGGGGAGAGGGTATTTCCTGTATATGCATGTAGGGATGTTTGGGTAGTAATCTAAGAGCATAATTTCGAATTGATGAATGTATGACCTAGAACGATGATATAATCTGTTGAATGATGATTGATTGTATGTAAATTGAAGAGTATTGGATGAGATTAAACATGATATTGAGAATAATGGAAAAAGGGTGATTAGGGATTGAGAAATTGGGGATTTTGATGAATTGATGGTATAATCTGTAATTGATTGTTGATTTACGGAGTATTGGATGCTAATAATGATTATGTATGACGATTAGACGTAAAAGATTGATTAGGGATTGATTGGATGAGTTTAGAGAGGTTTGAAATCGTGAACTCTGCGATCTGCGTCGCGGGTAATCGATTACCAGGAGTGGTAATCGATTACCAGTGTGTTCTGGGCAACCCAGAAGTGTTGTTTGTTCGCTGGTAATCGATTACAGGATTGTGGTAATCGATTACCAGAGAGATTGCTTGCAGGTAATCAATTACAGGGATGCTGTAATCGATTACCAGAGTGTTTGGTTGCAGGTAATCGATTACAAGGTGGTTGTAATTGATTACCAGAGACCTTGTTTGCGGGTAATCGATTACTAGAGGTTGGTAATCGATTACCAGAGTGGATTTTGAGATCCTAACTGTTTGATGATGATTGATGTTGTTGAGAGTACTTATAATGAGTATGGTGTTGATGATTAATGATGTTTGATGAGGATTGCGATGCTTATGATGATGAATAATGATGATATTTGATGATGAGTATGATGATGTATTATGATGATAATTGATGATGAGTGTGATGATGATAATGATGTCGGTGTATATCACCTTATTATGATGATGTTTAATGATGAGCATATTGATGTATGATGATGATGATAAGTGTATATCACTTTATAATGATGATGTTTGATGATGAGCATGTTAATGCATGATAATGATGGATTTATGATGATGGTATATCACCTTTTGATGATGATGTTATCTAAGTTGTGCGGGCCCATAGAGGGGGTACAACTTAGGAGAGATGCCTTAAGCATATGTGATGAGACCTGAATTGTTCGGGCCCATAGAGGAGGTACAATTCGGGAGGTGAACTGAGTTGTGCGGGCCCATAGAGGGGGTACAACTCAGGGGATCAAGATGGGGCATTCAATGCACGGGCCCATAGAGGGGGTGCAACCTAGGAGTGATTGTACGGGCCCATAGAGGGGGTACAACCTAGGGTCGAATATCGTTGTGCGGGCCCATAGATGGGGGTACAACCTATCGGATAGTGTGTGGTAACACCGGTAGATTATCTTGGTACTAACTAGAGAGATTGACGAGGTGCACCCATTGTGTGGAGTTCCAAGTCATGATCTTTGGATAGACGATGAGAGGAGTATTGGTGTGTGATATTTCATGATGAAATGGTGTTATTAAATGATGTTATGAATATTGATGATGATGAGTATTATGTGTGAGAATAGAATATATGATTAATTGGGTGAATGATGGTATGAGAACTATATGATGATATATGAATGAGGTTATGATGATGATGAACTTGATGAATGTATAAAGGATATATTTATGTGTTATGAATAGGAATGATGGTATGGCATGTATATGTTGATATAGATGATTAAATATATGTTGAGTTTTAGATGAATGTTATTTATCGGTGATTAATGTATTGTTGGCATGATGTAAAGATGTTGTGGGTGAGGATGAGTATTCTCTATGTGTATGTATAAGTAGTATTCCTTTTCCTCACCGTATTCTGTGGATATATTTTACAGGTGTTGAGGAGGATACGACTGGTGTTGACTATGATTGAAAGGGTATGCTCTGATAGATGTGACATTAGGGTGTATTCGGGATGTTTTAATATGTTTCTAGATTAGGAGTATTTTTCTGAACTTTTGGATGCCTTGTATGGCAGTAGACTATTAGTAGTTTTTTATGCATTGGAGATTCCGCTGCTTTATATTTGAATTATATTTGAAAGTTTAATTTCTTTTAATAAAGTCATTTTCGAACTATGAGATATTATAAAAGTGATTGTGAACCTTTTTACCTAACGTGGGACTTTCCCTTTTCTAAACTGCAATTTCTTAAATATATAAGAGTATGGGGTAGAAGGGTGTCACAAGAAACATTTGACTTTCTAATCGGCTCTATACACATCGGTTGAAGAACCGATGTTAAAAGCCTATTTTAACCGATGTTAAATGTGTTTTTGTACTAGTGTATGTTTCTTATATATGTGACCAAACAAATTTTCATTTTTGTTTCTTATATATAGGACCGGAGGTAGTAATATTTTATTCCAGCCCTCCAAAAGAAAAATTCTTGGCTATGCCCCTATCAGTAAAACCTATTCATAAAAAGGTAAATAGGTTAGCGGACCCATAAGTCTATTTTCACCAATTATTACATTTTACTTTCCTAGCCTACTTTTAATAAATAAATAATCAATATCTTGAAAGTTAATTTAAAAAATCAACACTCTAGCGTTATCTAGAGAATGAAATATGAGAGAGTTTGTGTAAAGTTTAAAAAAATAAAAGGGGTTTTATATGATGAATCAAAATCTACATGAAGGAACCAAAGTTGTGTCTCAGTTGGCACGCAGGTTGAGATTATGGGAAAAGCTCTCAGGTTTGATCCTACTATACACATTACAAGGGAGGTGGTGAGGAATCTTAACTGTGACTAAGCCCCGAACATACATGTCCCGGATAGGGGATACCTATAATTAATTAAAAAAAAATCTTCATAAAGGAGATTCTCATAATTTTTACACAAAAGGCTTGTATATGATTTTCTATTTTCTATAAGCAAAATAAAATAAAATGGTCATTGAAGTTATTTTTCTAATATTTTTGTTATTTTTTAATAATCTAAAAATTATAAATTATAGAATTTCCTCTAAATGTTTGATGAAAAAAATTAAGGATTGCGTATGTTTTCATTCCTATAAAATTGATAAATTTCAGTTTTGCTTCTTATTATAATAAGGATTTGATTAGTATACACTCCAGTGTAAACAAATTTTACACAAACATCCAATGGTGTGCCGCCACATCATTTAATGAATATTACACCTTATATGTTATTAAACTAGTGTTTAACCCGTGCGATGCACGGAACTTAATATCTCAGAAATTATTATTTATATATCACAATAATATTTATATAATGAATGAGATGTTTGTTAATTAGATTTTTAAATTTTTTAAAATATATTTAAAAAAATATTTGACATAAATTATTATTAAAATAATTTTTATCAATGAGATGAAATTTCAAATTTTTTGAAATATAAATATTAGATATGTATATCTTTTATATTTTATTTATTTTTTAGTACCCTTAAAATATATTTTCAAAAATTAAATTAGTTTTTTTATATACATTAGTAATTATTTTTCATATTTCATAAAGTCACTATTTCTTCATGTTACAACTCATCCATAATTTTTTTATCTAATCTATTTTAGCCATTAAATAAATGATTTAAAAGAAAAGAGTCAAATTCGCTTTTGCCCCATGTTAAAATAAAATAAAGGTTTTCATTAATCATATGAATTTGTTTCCAAATGATGTGGGTATAATATTTGATTAAAAATTAGTTTTATGAATAGAACACTGTTTGGTTGAAAAAAAATAAAAAAGTAAAAAACAATTGATATGATCATCATATCATATTAAATATAAAAATGAATCAATTTCTTGTCTTTGCAAATGCAATGTTCTCTATGATTTGAATAATACAAAATGTTTTAACTATAAATTTAGAAAAATAATACTATGATAATTTCTCATGCTAAGCAAGATATGTATAAAACATGAACCATTTGAAAATGAGTTGTGTAATTTATACAACAAATTTATATAACATTGTACATCAAACATTTTTTTCTCTACTTCTATCACATTACTCTTTATATCTCACATTTTCCTCTTCATTTCTTATCTCTTTTTTTATTGTTGAAAACATTGTATAAATTTACTCTGCAGTTTTAATAATATAAAATATTTTGCTTATAATTTCAAGAAAATGATATTATAATAGTTGCACATGCTTCGCGAGATATGTACACTATATGGTTTATTTAGAAAATAGTTACGTAATTCATACAACAAATTTGTATAATATTCTACAATAAACATTTTTCTCTATCTTTTTTTATCACAACACTTATCATATCTCATATTTTTTTTTTTTAATCTTGTCTATTTTTTTATTATACAAAATGTTGTGTGTATATATATATATATATATATATATATATAATGTTCTAAAGCAGTAAATGAAGACAATAAGAATATTCGAAGAACTACAATGAAGATAATTGTATATATAAAAAATTATAATATTTATTTTTAGGTGAAAATATAATTGTGACAAAAAACTCACTTATAAATAGTAAAAATGTAACATAAGTGCTTCTTCCATGGTATAAGGATAAATAGATAGACATATATAGATTTTGATGTTTTTTAAGAATAAATCTTAAACCAAATTATTCTACTAAAATGACAGCCAATTCAGTAACATCATTTAAATTTAGTAATGGATAAAAAATAATAACAGAAATATTGTCAAATCTTAAACATTAAACTTTAATAATATTGTGGAAATAATAAATACTATTTCATTCGAACATTGAATCTCGTTACTGTAATCCAAATCAAATTCATTTATTTTTAAAGTATTTATTCATCATTTTAATAAGAAAACTTAAAAATTAAAAATTAGTTAAAAACAATTTCATCAAATGATTTTGACTTTTTGCAAGATTAAGTTTTGAATAAAAATTCTTCATTGGGCGAAATTTCCCTTCCAGAAAGCCATTCTGACTTTGTTTTCTTGCTCAGTCTCGCCCAAGCGAGCATGGGCGAGAAAACCAGAGCAGAATTCCCCCATTTCTACTGACGTCCTCACTCAAGCGAGTCTAGGCGAAATTTCCAAACAAAAAACCCATTCTCTGCCTGATATTCTCGTTCAAGCGCGCTCAAGCGAGCCTGGGCGAAATTGAACCAAATTTATTTTGAATAAATTGATCTTAAATAAATGTTTATTATTTGGACTAGGACCTTATTTAAAAACTGAAATAAAATAAAAGTACCATGAGTAGTTGGATATAAACCCAACACAACAAAACCCAAAGAAATGTTGGGCTATTTAATCAAAATCATGTGCCTCTTTGGATTAATCGTGCATAATACAAAACCATGGTTTCGCGGAATTGATTTTAAATTACTTCCGTCCAACGAGTTTAATAAAACATGTATTTATTTCAACCATTGATTTCTAAAATCAATGATACTCAATTGTAAATTAAACGAACACTATATCGTAGCGAGTTGAGGACGAGTTTACTTCTACCCTCAAACCTGCCCCTAAACTTTTCAAAATTGAGTAAGGTAGAGGTCAATTTTTCTTAAATTCGGTTATAACAAGTTTTCCGCATCAAAATCACGATGAGGCGGGTTGTTCTACGGGCTCAGATTTGATTGTTATACCAGTGAGCATCTCATTCTTTAAAGTAAGGTCTTAAATTAATATATAGAGAATTGATTAAATAAGTTATAAAAGATTTGACTTTTTAATACATTTTTAATGAACCTATCTATTACAATACAATTCAAAATTTATTCAAAAATTAGTTTTACAGTCATACTATAAGAGTGGGGAGAAGGCAGATCGAGACCTCACTATTGTTAAATTTATACAATTGTGTTAGTTCATGCAATTGTTATGCTTTTCACACGCATTCATGTTTTTTTTTTCTTCAACTTTTTTGTTTTAAATAAATATTTTTTGTCAAAAAATATTAATTATTTGATCTTAATTTTTTTTTATTTTAAATAAATTGATATTAAATGATTGTTTATAATTTGGGCTATGACCTGATTTTAAAAATTGAAATAAAGTAAAAATATCACGGGTCGTTCGCTACAAACCTAACACAACAAACCCCAAATACATGTTGGTCTATTGAATAAAAAACCTGAATTGTATAGGATCCATCAGTCCCCGCACTTAAACCTCATAACAAACCTAACTATGGCCGCCTTGCTATGTTATGCCCCTTCTACCCTATTCTTTCCCTAACGAATTCGGTGCTGCATTCCTTCTCCTCCTCCTTCGTCCTCCCTAACAAACATGGGTGAACTCTACAAGATCATGTCCATAGATTGGAAACCTTCGAAGAGAACCAGCAATTCTTGAAGAAGTTCTTGGAGAAATCTCTCAGCTAAAATTTCCTTTACTATCTCAAAATTTAAACTATATAAAGGATATGCAAAATTTAAAATATAAAATATAGCTAGTTAATTAATATGGTTGAAATAATTAATTTTTATGATTTAATAATTCAAATTCAAAATAATTATCTTTTAATATATACATATATAGTCCTTAATATAAATAAAGTATAGTAAAATATTTATATATCAAATTAAAATTATTCATTTTAAATCCAAAATATACTTCATATTTTAATACATTCATTTATTTTTTAAATATATATTAAGATACATATTTAAATATATTAATTATGTAATAATTGATATAATTTCTTTGCATAGCACAAAACGAAATACTAAATTATTTAAAAAAATGTGGATAATTTTTTATTAACATTTAAAAACTCAAATAGTATTTTAATTTAGATAATTTTGACTTAATAGAATCTCATTCTCATCACAAATTACATGTGGAGTTGATCATAGTACGAGAGAAGAGAGAAGATTAAAAATGATTGAGACAAGGTAGAGTGGATAAGGTTCAAAATTATAATACGTAGAATTGATTTAAACAGGGGCTAAAACCAAAATTTATCCATTTTATAGGGATAAAAGATATACTTAACACAAAAATTAACAACGTGAATCACAAATAAACCACAAGAATACACAATTGAATTGAAAATCATTAAACTTCATCCAAATTGTAAAATTTATACTATTGTGTCCCTTCATGCAATTGTTATGCTTTTCACACGCATTAACTTTTTCTTTTCGAATCATCAACTTCTTTGTTTTAAATAGATTTTTTTTTCCTAAAATTGTTTATTATTTGGTCTTATATTTTTTAAAATTTTTTTGAACCAATTTTATTTTAAATAAATTAATTTTAAATGAATGTTTATTATTTAGGCTATAGCCTGATTTAAAAACTAAAATAAAATAAAACTATCATGAGTCGCTAGATACAAACTCAACACAACAATCCAACTAAATATGGGCTATTAAATCAGGATTATATCGTAGTGAGTTAAGGGCCAGTTTACTTGTACCCTCGAACCTGCCCCTAAACTCATCAAAATCGAGTCAAGGTAAAGGTCGGTTTTTCTTAAACCCGGTTAAAATAAGTTTTTTGCATCAAAATCAGGATGAGGCAGATTGTTCTACGGGTTCAAATTTGATTGTTATACTTGTGAGCATCTCATTTTTTAAGTGAGGTCTCAAATTAATATATAGAGAGTTGATTAAATAAGTTATAAAAGATTTGACTTTTTAATACATTTTTAATGAACATATCTATTATAATATAATTTAAAATTTATCCAAAAAATTAGTTTTACATTCATACTGTAAAAGTGGGAAGGAGGCAGATCGAGATCGAGACCTCACTATTGTGAAATAGAAAATGTCTAACGTACCGCAAACAATCGGTACATCAATTGTACCTCTGTTTTGCGATTTTGTCTTTTAGCATCTTTTTCTTTTTCTTTTTTGTTTTTTATTTATTTTTATTTTTTTATAGTTTTTATTTGTTTTTTTACTTTATTATTATATTTATTTTTATTTATTTATCTCATTAAATAAAAATATAGATCAAGAAATACAATAAATGATCACATAAATTTGTGTTAATCATTCATGTTAACACGAGGTTAATTATGTGTCCAGAAACAGTGAACATATTAAAAAATAAGGTTAATGGGGTATCCATTTGTGGTTAACATAATAGGATTTTTGGTTAATTGATTTTGTGAGGTTAATAAGCAACTCCGGTTAACACGAGGTTAATTATGTGGTCAGAAACGGTGAACATATTTAAAAACGAGGTTAATGGTGTATCCATTTATGGTCAACATAATATGTTTTTTGGTTAATTGATTTTGTGAGGTTAATTGCAACTTCTGTTAACACGGGGTTAATTATCTGTCCAAAAACGGTGAACATATTTTTAAATGAGGTTAATGGTTTATACATTGGCGGTTAACATAGTGAGATATTTGGTTAATTGAATTTGTGAGGTTAATTGTGTGCACAGAAACATGAATGAAATAATATATTTGGTTATTAGTATCAAAATAGAATAATGATGATAAGAAACTTATGCCAAACCTTAAAAGAACACACATTTATTGTATTTATTGGTCTATATTTTTATTTAATGAAATAAATAATAATAAATATAATAAATTAAAAAAACAAATAAAATTATTTTTTAAAAAAAAGGGTGAAAAAAAGGGAAAAAAAGACAAAACCACAGTGCGGTACCAATGCGACACGAACTATTTGTGGTATATATATGGCGATTGTTGTGAAATTTGTACAATTGTGTTACATCATGCAATTGTTATGCTTTTCACACACATTCACGTTTTCTTTGTTTTTTTAACTTTTTTGTTTTAAATAAATATTTTTGTCCAATAAAATATTAATTATTTGATCTTAATTTTTTATATTTTAAATAAGGGGCATAACATAAAATACAATATTAATTATCACGGGCCGTTTGCTACACACATTCGCCTTGCTATGTTATGCCCCTTCTACCCTATTATTTCCCTAACGAATTCGATGCTGCATTCCTTCTCCTTCTCCTCCTTCTTCGTCCTCCCTAACAAAAATGGGCGAACTCTACAAGATCAGGTCCATAGATTGGAAACCTTCACCTGTAATAGCCCTAGCAACTAGCGTCGATGGCTTGCGCTTCGCAGGGTCTCGCCAAGATGGCTCCATGGAACTCTGGATCGTCTCTCCCGGTTCCATCGGCTGGCACTGTCAGTTGGTAATAGAGCTTCTCCTCTAATTGATGCTTACTATTATTTGTAGAAAACTGATTTTGAGTCTCTGATACATTGAATTTGGCACGCGCAGACTATCCATGGAGACCCTAATAGGAGAGTATCTTCACTTGTTTGGTGCCCTGGTGGCTCCAAAGGAATGCCTTGTGGTCGTTTATTTTCATCCAACATAGATGGCTCGGTTTCTAGGTGGGATCTTTTCCACTTGAAGCAGACGGTATCAAATTCTTCCCCCTTTGTAATAAGCCTCTTTCATTTTGTGACATCGCGTAACTAAAGTTTGAAAACTCTTAAAACGTTTTTTTAGGGGTCATAGTGTGTAATAGATGCTAGTACTAATAGAAACATGAAATTGGAGACACTTTCAGTCTTGGAACAGTTAAACATAGTTCTTGTCTAGTAGTGTTGAATGTTTTCAGTTTCTCATCAGTGTAATATTTATAATGTCGCTAAAAGAGTGTTCTGAATGATCAGTGCTTTGTCGTTATGTGTTTATTATATGCCTTGCCTTATATGATATGTGTTCACAGACGGTGCTAGATTCTGATGGTGTCTCAATATGGCAAATGGTTGTGGCGCCGCCTAAAACTGACATAACAAATGCTGAAACAAATGGTGGTCATATGGGGAATGGATATGTGAGTAAATTCCACGGTTCTGATGAGCATGAGGACAATGAAAGTGATGAGAATTCTGATTCAGCTGATCCTCTGAAGCATTCTGCCACTGAGTATCCACGTGTAGCAATTGGTTTTGATGATGGGTGTATGAGAATTTATGATATATCTGATGCAGATGAATTTATATATGTAAAATCCTTGCCTCGAGTCAAAGGTGAGATTTTCTTCCTATGAATTATTTTCCTTGTCTCAGGTTTTCTTTCTGTTATGCTTGATTCTCATTAAGAGGATGTTTTATGGTATTGTTTTCAGGACGAGTTTTAAGTGTGACTTGGAGTACAGATGCTAAATTCATATATTCATGAAGTAGTGATGGGTATGTATCAATGCTGTGATTGGTAATAGATCATTGTGTGACTACAATCTTCTGTCACTTGTAAAGTTGCTAGGAAGTTATGGCCTATTTTCTTTTACCAGAAACCAAGTATGTATGCTTAATTTTTTTTTAAAAAAATGAAGTAGATCCAGCAGCATAATCCACCTATTTTTAATTGATATTACTTAGTTAAATATGTTTACACATGTTTCTTCTCTGTCTCCTCATAGGATAATACGATGCTGGGATGCTATAGCGGGTAATGAAATCTATAGGATTACAGCTGGTCTTGGATGTTTGGGCAGTGGACATGAACTTTGTATATGGTCATTACTGTCTTTAAGGTGACAATGAAGGCATCTTTATATTGAGCTTCCTTTGAAATTAGTAATATGTATATTCACATATTGTTATGACTCTGGTACTGGGGATCTTTCTACCTTTTTGTAACGTTTGTTACTGATTGGTTGGTTATATTTAGGTCTGGGATGCTTGTTAGTGCAGACAGCAGTGGTAGTGTCCAGTTTTGGGACAGCTAACATGGAACTCTCTTGCAAGCACATTCTTTACACAAGGGAGATGTAAATGCTCTGGCAGCAGCCCCTAGTCATGAGAGGGTGTTCTCTGCTGGTTCTGATGGCCAGGTATGGAGTTGCATAGTTTGTAAGTTCTTAGAAACCGTAGTAACTAATATTTTTCACATTGCAATGAGCTGTTAATGATATTTTTCCTTGTCAATCCTGTGTTACAAAACTTTCTTAACTGTTTGATAATTTTTTTACATTACTTATTAGTTGTGTCATACAGTTATAAGCGGTTACTCACATAATTACCAATATTTTTTAGGTCAAGTTCTAGTACATATTAGTTATATCAAGTTCAAGTAGTGGCTTTGTATATTTTGTTTTGAGCATTTTTTTTCTTTAATTAAGATGCTTGAAGTGTTGCTATATGGCACTGTATATGATGGTTTTGATGTTGGTAATGAACACATAGAATTAAAAGTTTTAAGACTTTAAATAATACAATGATTGAGAATAAGAGGGAAACCAAAAATCACAAGTTGAAATAGAAATTATAAAAAAAAATATATGGTTGAGATGGACTAATAGAGAGGTAGTTCTACCCTTTTAGATAGAGTGAATGGTTAGGAGAATTCATGTGGAGGATTCCAACTTCTTTTCTCCAAGAATTGAAGGCTATTATGATCTTTGTCTTTGTGTTAATGTTTTGATGTTTAATTTCGTCAATAAAAGTAAAAAACAGTGATAATGTTCACAAAATATAGTACTTTTTACACATCGTTTCTATTATGAGGTGGTTAGAAGCCATTAAAGCAGTTTTTACGATGAGTTGGGTCAGAAAGTATTGAGTTTGCATTATTTGTACTATCTTATCATTGGTAACGCTTGGCCAATATGTGAAATGCTGAATATTACATGTTGTCAAGGGGCCTTGTAGATAGGCTGGTTTTGTTGAGTAAAACAAGGTTGCAGGCTTGTAGCATTATTGGAAATGTCTTAAACTCCATTCATTATATTTATTTTTGGAGATTGAGCTATGGGGATGGAGAGATGTAATAAAATTATTTAGTGAGGTGAGACAGTTTTAATTGGCGGCTTAGATGAGCATGCTAAGTTGTGTAGCTTTAAATTAGTAGATTGTGTGATGTTACCAAATATGAAAAAAAAAAGATTAAAGCATATATAATATATATTTCTCTATTCTCACTCTTTCCAACCTCTGTCAATGCGGATTTATCACTTTTTCATATTATGAAAGAGTAAGAACTGCGATCTTCAACCTCAACCTTTGTTTTACTTCCCTATCTCAATCTTTTATGTAACTGTGATAGATAGTGCAACAAGAATGAAACCTAGTAACTAGTAACAGATCATTAATTCAATTTGTAATGTATTTCTATTCTAAGTATTTTGGCCATATAGTTAAAATATCTACTGTTTCATATGCAGATATGTTGTGTCTTCCCTATGCTTAAAATGTAATTGTGTCTCTTTATCTTGAATTGCTCTTGGTGGAGGTCCATTGTCTATTGCATGTTCCTAAGAATGTCATTATGAATAATGAATAGTCAATATTTTGTAGCAGTGTTACTATTTTTTCATTAATTTATTGTCTGTTACTCCTCTTTGGCTCTTCCCAATAATGTGCAATGTTATCCTATACTTTGTTTGTTGACCAAGTGAATTATAATAATGTTGGTTTAGTTTGTTTTATTTGAAGGTTATTCTTTATAAGCTGTCTAGCCAGTCAGAGTCGTCCGACGGTATCAATTCAGCGATTGAAGAAATGGACCTATGTCCATTATATAAGGGCTCATACACATGATGTTAGGGCCTTAACTGTTACTGTACCGATAAGTCAAGAATCAATTCAGCGATGAAGAAATGGACCTATGTCCATTATATAAGGGCTCATACACATGATGTAGGGCCTTAACTGTTACTGTACCGATAAGTCAGAAGGTCTGTTGAAAGTTATATTGTTCATAAAATTTTTGTTATTAGTTCGAATTGTATTAGTTTTTGGATCTTATTTTTGCAAAATCTGGAAGTTCTTTGGGTGTGAAGAAAGCATTTTTTTGGAAAAGACCATTTTTTTTGTTTTTTTAAAAGAGAGACAATTCTTATTTGGTGCTATTTTTAAAAGGTCAATCTTTTGCTTAACCAAAATTCTTTTGAGTCCAGAAAAGGCCCTATTTGGGTAAACTTTTCCAAAAGAACTTCTAGGTGAGAAAAAATAGAATGAATCAAAGAGGACAAATGAATTAACTTCTACAGAAGTTGAAATAAGTCTTTGTAGCTCACATTCTTCCAAGGCTCTCCCATTTAACTTCTCCATAAGTAACTAATCTTAACTTATGGAGAAGTTACATTCATTTGTCCTCTTTGATTCATTCTATTTTTTCTCACCTAGAAGTGCCAGATGAGAGGATCAAAAGAGCTCAACGTAAAGAAAAGCCCGTTGAGTTTAGTTACCATAAGTGGGCTCATATGGGGGTTCCCATGCTTATCTTAGCAGGAGATGACACAAAACTCTTTGCATACCCTGTGAAAGAATTCACGAAGTTTTCTCCTCATGATATCTGTCTTGCACCTCAGAGAACACCTATTCAACTAGTTCTTAATACTGCCTTCAATCAATCATCAATGCTTTTAGTTCAGTCTTCGCATTGGATAGATGTTCATTTTCTATAAAAAATGTTCACACAGCTAGAGGCTTTGCAAAGACTGAAATACTTGCCCGAGTCAAGAGCAAGGCATCTCGTAAGATAATTTGCAGCACTATTGCTAATTCAGGGGTGCTTTTTTCATACTCTGATCATGTGAAGCCTAGTCTTTTTGAATTAAAGAGGTGTGAAGTTGGAAAATGACATGGAGTGTTAATAGAAGGAAACTTCCTCAGAGATTACCATTTGCCCATTCTATGATTTTTACTCAAGACTCCTCTTGGTTGATAGTAGCTAGGAATGATAGAAGGATATATGTAAGCTAACAATATACTACATCTCCATTATGGTTTATGTAAAGTATGTTAAATCAAAAGGCGATCTTTTTTGCTTGTTTTCTGATGAGTTTCTAGACTTGTGTGACCTATGGTTACTTTACTCCATAGTTTATGATAATCATGCTGTGCATTATTTGCTTTTGCTATCTGGATCCTGTATCATTGAACCGTGGTAAATCTTGGTACTTGAAGACTGTTTTAAAATGCCATTGTCATTATTGTTTTTATTGCTAGAATTAAAGCTTGGCTTAATTCAAAATGGTTTTATATAATCAACTTCTAAATTCCTCTTATGGTGGATTTGCTTGTTAGTAGTT
The DNA here is from genome assembly GCA_026901365.1 of Sesbania bispinosa. Taxonomy (NCBI): domain Eukaryota; kingdom Viridiplantae; phylum Streptophyta; class Magnoliopsida; order Fabales; family Fabaceae; genus Sesbania; species Sesbania bispinosa. The sequence continues at coordinate 77,859 of QLOH01000594.1, forward strand.
TCCAAAGTGGAAGGGTTGATTAAAAATACTATATCTTTGAATTAAAAATCTATTTAGTTTGTTTTATTGATACTATTTGCTTTTGATTGCTATAGGTTGTGGATGTCACTCAGAAACTAGTGCATACTTTTACACCCAGTCGAGAATTGCAAGATGAGGAATTACCACCAACCGAACCTCCCATAACAAGATTGTTTACCAGTTCTGATAGGCAGTGGTTGGCAGCTGTGAACTGCTTTGGTGCTTTGCTGCAGGGTAGCCAAGAGACCTAAGACATCTATTTTTTGCTTAAGAAGATTGAAAATTAGAAAACAAACTTCTAGTGAACACGGACAAACACATACGACAACCTTCAGAAAGTTTTGATTGAATGTTTGTTGATAATTATCAGCTTAAAGTAATGCCTAGGGACCCCTAATTATCCTTTTTTCTTCCCCTATTTCTCATGCTCTTTGACTTCGGGAAGTTGGAGTGATAGCGTGAATTATTTGATATTCATAATATGTAATTGTATTTTGTAAAATAAACCTATTTGTGCAACAGGCAGCACTGGTTCATTTCAAGATTAGATGGTGCCTCTGTTATAGCTGGTGGATTTCCACCCCAGAACAACAATGTATTGATAGTTACAACTTCCTCAAATCAAGTTTATGCATTTGACGTGGAGGCCAGACAGTTGGGAGAATGGTCAATGCGGCACACATTTGTTCTTCCCAGAAGATACCAGGAATTTCCGGGTGAAGTTATTGGGCTCTCATTCCCTCCCTCAGCAACTTCATCTTCGGTTGTTGTTTATAGTTCCAGGTATGCATCTCTCCCCTCTTTTTTAATATAAAGGAGACAATTTTGAATGAACGTGGATTTAGTGAACGTGATTTATGATAAACTTGAGTATAAGTAAACATGATTTCATGTTTGGATATTTTGTTGCAAATGTGAGTTTAAGAAAGTAAATATTTAGGAAACTCAAGTTTCACACGCAGAAGCTACAAAAATCTGCGTTTTGCAAACTCAAGTTTCAAAACTCAAACGTGCATTTTGATCAGTGAAGCCAAACAACATAAAAAAATATGAAACGTGAGTACAAGCTCTAAATGAGAGAAAGACATGAAAAAATGGTTTTTTTTGTAGTATGAAACTAATCATTATTAATTTGAAACTCGTGAGTAGAAATATCTACATCTGTTGGTATGAGAATTGTGATGTGCTGAAAGTTAACCATTCTACATCAGTTTTTTTTTTTCCTCAGAATTGTGATATATTAACCATTCGCTACTAGAAATAGAAACTGATAATGTAATATGATTTTTATACTTCTTTTGTTTGTATTTTTCATCGTTGAAATTATTCTATCTCCAGGGCGATGTGCTTGATTGACTTTGGGTTGCCTGTTGAGCAAGATGACAGTGATATGCTATATACTCAAGATTCAATGACCAGGAATTTACAAAATATTAATGTTAAGAAGAGGACTAAACATAGGAAGAACTTTGACGTTTTGCCGTTAGAGAATCCTGTTTTATTTTAGCCCATATTCAAAAAATTCCTTTTTTATGATAGACAAACCCTGGTTGGAAGTAGTCAAAAGCTTAGAAAGCGCACCAGTTCACAGACATATTTACGGGACATAAGCTACCCGAGAGAATTGTTCTCAGCTTGAGGGGGATGCCTCGTGGGGATAAAAGTCCTTTTCTTCTTGTTTTACTTTGTCTCTCCATGGCTGGGATCCAGAATCATGTATTGTGTTATCATAATCAATTTTGTTCCATTAGTGATAGCTTTACTTCATAATTTTTTATTTACCCAAGTTTCGTAGTTTTACTAGTAATCCTTCTCTAGGGCTGTTTTTTCGGCTCGATGTAAAAAAGTGTTCATTGGATTGGATTAATATGATAGAATCCGATAATTCAAACTAAATTGGTTTTGTGCAATTGGATTTATACTTATTTCGATTATTGGATTTATTATTTTTTCAACTTGAATCAACCTGTTCAATTGATCAATTTTTTACTTCTAAACTTTTGAATTTATGCACCTTAAACTTTACTTAATAATTATAGAAAAAATTAAGTTTTAATTAATATTAATATTTGGAGAATAAAGAATTAATTATTGTTTAAACCCATTGAAGAATAAATAATTATTCTAGTTTGTAGTATTATAAATTTTAAAATTTTATATAAAAGATTAAATATGAGGACAAAAACATAGTAATGATTTGTTTTTTAATCTTAATTCGATAAATTAACTCACTTGGACTTAACCAAATTAGTATGGTTTGAATTTGCTTAAAAATCAAATAAAATAATTAAGTAGGTTTGAATTTTATTTTACTTTAAACTCAAATTACACTATGTAAACACCTTTATAACTCTACTTGATGTAGCATCTTGACATCTATATAATATCTTAAAACAGTGTCGCCCACTCATGCAATGTTATCTCATCCATTTTTTTTGTCACTTAGAGATTCACAATGGAGCAATTCTATGTGGATATTTTAATGTGACTCACATGTACACATTATTCATTTTTACTCTTTCCAATACAAGTAACTCATAGCATTTTTATCTCTACAATGGAGCAATTCTTTTTGAGTGCTTCCAATAGATCCCAAAAAAATAATTATTGATTCCAATATATATATATATGTGTGTGTGTATATGTATTTTATTTTTTAATGCTTTTGATTGCTTTTAAAGGTTATTTCCTAAAGCAACTATAGTTGGGGAAGCATCTCTCTGTAAATGCTTACAATGCTTGAATCCAAAGAAGCACGGATGCTTCCTTCAATGAATTGCCTCCCAAGCTCCCATTATGAATACTCTTAAATATATTTTTGCCACATCATCAATAATATAATATGTGAACCCCTCCATAATTCCACCAATATATCCATAGTTTATATTTGCATGATTGCATCTATTCAAAACACCACCTACTCCTTAATATGCTACCCATCATTTTACCATTACAAAATCTCAAAAACTCTTCCTATTCTTCCAATTAATCCATCCAAACTCATAACTTCTATTTATTATTAATTTATACATATATTTCCAAGACGCATGTTATAAAGAGTTGAAGCTTTATGCCCAAACAAAGCACATAATAGCTTTTTTTTCCCCAATATAGCATGAAGCTATAACATCAAGCATTCATATTTTTATCACATACTTTGAATTTTCATCTTAACAGCATTATACTACTCATTTGGGTATAATAGATTTTGGTAAAATTAATTTTGGTAGAATTGATTTTTGTTTGGATGAGAAGTGAAATCACTTTTGGATATAAAATTACTAAAATGAGTTTACTATTTATTTTATTAAATAATAGAAAAGGATAAATTTATATATAAATATAAATGTATTGAGGTAAACGTGGTAAATGAATTGTAATGGGGTTTGCAGAATCGATGAGAAAACCAATTGCTGATAATCACATTTGAAGAATTGAAAAATCCATTCATTGTAGCTACTAGTTTTACCCTAACTAATTTAAAAATTTCTGTAATCACGTTTTGACCAGTCAAACCACGTTTCAAAACCTTGTGATGCCTTAGCCTGTTTGGTTTGGAGTTGAAAAACTCAAAATCATGGTTTTGGAGAATTGATTTTAAATCTTCCGTTCAACGTGCTTCGTAAAATGTGCATCACTCATCTCAACCATTCATTTCCAAAATCAATTCTACTCAACTGTAACCAACCACACAGATCTAAATCGATTTGTTTAGCAAAACTCACAAAAACTTTCACCAATTTTAGCATGAGAAAATAGAAAGCCATTGTGGAGGTGAATTCATGAATTTATTTCATCAGTAACTGTAACATGTTTTTTTTTGTTCTTTACATTTTCTAATAACATTCTTTTTATTTCATTCCCGCTACTGTTTCAAAACACTAGTGCAAAAAGCTAATTTTATAACTAGTTTTTATATCGGTTATTGAATGACCAATATAAAAAAAAGAGGTGATGACATTTTTGTAATTAAGTTAAGGTTTTATATCAGTTATTTCACAAACAATATAAAATATGATTATTTATATCAATTATTTAACAACCGAAATAAAATTTAATTTTTATCTCAGTTATTTATCACCCGATATAGAAGGTGCCTTCTCATGATTCATTTCCTACTTTTTCTCTCCCCACTTAGCCACTTGCACCGAAATAAACCCTATTTCGCTGGATCCTTTTTGCGATTTTCCCTTCCCCACTTGCCCCCCGCCCCCGCCCCCGCCCCGCATCCTCGAACTCCTCGATGAACTCGACCGAAAGGACGCTGTTCCTGTCTCCGACTCCATACGCCCGCGCCTACTGTTCCGTTGCTGTCGAGTGCACCGTCAAGTACCCTCATTAACTCCCCCGAAGAGCCCTCCGGCGAATACCTCTCCGCCGTTCGCCGGATCTGGGCGCGGCCGAGTCGTCAAGCTTACGGCGGAGGGTCGACGGAGCGAGCTGGTCTCCGGCGAGCTGGAGCGGTGGAGGGACGACTTAGAGGCCGCGCTTTTTGGACCCTAGGGTTTCCGAGAGGTTCGCGGGTTTGAACACCAGGTTGGACGCGGTGAACGAGTTGAAGGCATATCTGAAGGAAGCATGGGAAATTATGGGACCTTCGTTTCTCGATTCGGTTGCGATGATGTCGAAGGCGAAGGCATTGCGCCCTGAAGGTGTCTATGAACTTGCACTACCGGTTAGGAAGCGTGATGAAAGGTCAGAGGGTTTGCGAAGGAGAAAAAGGACTCTGTTGGTAGTGATAGGAGTGAATCTTTCCGATAGTGATGACGATAATGGTAATGATGATGATGGCGCATGCTGCATGGTCATGGATAATGTGGCAGTGATGGGCTAAAAATCAGGGCAAGGAACAAATGAAAGAGAGAATTGGTGCTTCTGTTGATACAAGTCAGAAAGTAGGAGGCTGTGATTCTCCTGTAAAGGGAGATAAAGGTCTGTTTTCTTTTTTATTGCCATGCACTTACTTTTGTGTTTCAATCCCTTCAAACAACACTTAAGGAGAGTTGAAAAATTTAGTCTTACTATTTTAAACTGTAAGTGTTGCTTTGTAAATTACTAAATTTCAATGGCTTGGTTCTTTTTATTTGAATTATATTTGTTGCTAGCAAATTATGCTTGTTTTAGGTACTGCACTAAATAGTATGTGTTTGAAATTAAAAACAGCATAACTGGTGGAAGTAGTATTGCTTAATTTGTACATGAAACTAGCTGTGTTTTGTGCTGCATAATTTGAGTGTAAAAATGTGTTTTTATCAAGATTTCTTTGTTTTTCTTGCAAGCATTTTTGGAATATATGCGCCCTTTATTATAATTCCGTATCTAAGTAAGGATATGGATATTTTCAAGTAGGTGAGAAAATATATTTTAGTCACACACACTCTGTCAGAAGAAAATACATTTGTATTTTGATTGTTTGGCTTATTAAGTATCAAAGTATCAACCGTGAATGGACACAAAAAGTGTTTCTTTTTAATTATATTGTACCTTTGCCAGTGTTTTTGCTTTGGTTTTCAGCTTGACTCCATTCTAGCCAGTCCTTTCTTTTTTTTAGCTTGATTCCTTTCTAGTCCTTTCATCTTGTATGCTCAAATTCACCTTGTATGATTCAATTTGCTTCATGAAAGAGAGAAGAGCAAGGGCAAGCAAGATACTGTGAATGAAATTTAGAGAAAGAGTAAAGGCAGAGAGAGAGAGAGAGAGCGGGAGGAGCAAGGTCAAACAAGTTATTTCATTTGGTGATTTTCTTTTGTTTTATTTCATATCATATTTGTTTCCAATGGTCTGTTTGTGTGTTTTTTTTTGTTAGTTACATTGTTTTGATTTATGGACACATAGACAAATAACCTTCAAGATGCAATTAGCATCTTTGATGAAATGAGTGTCAGAGGACTAGAATCGGATATTGTAACATACATTGCTTTAAGTTTTGGCCTCTGCAGACAGAGGACTAGGAGTGGCCCTTACCCTGTTTGCTCCCAGGATACTTTAAAACCTGTATGGACTACTTTATTTATCTCAATTGTTATTTGTTATGAAATTTAGTTTCTAGAAGCTCTTATATTTTGTGTAATTATTGTGCCCTTATAGGGTGGATGTGTTTGTCAATTTCCACCATCCAGTTAAATGTGTGACAATGTTTCCTTGCTTGATTCTTCTCTGCCTAGGGAATTAATGACCATGGAAATGAAACAATGGTCATTCAGTCACAAGTCACAACACATGACAATTGCCTTTTTTTTTCCAGATCTCAGAACACACTATCTCAAGAATTCCTTTGTTGGCACATGAAAAGAATCTACATGAACAGAATGTATGGGCTTTCTGGTCCCCATATTCTTTATCATTTTGGGTCTGTGTTAGCTAATCGTTTTTTGGTTTTCTAGATCACTGAAAGTTGCATTAGACAAATGGGGAGGACATTGCAGGATTTTATATCAGAGTGGATAGCAAAGCTGGATAACAAAGAAATTGGTAAAGTGAAAAACTTGTCTTCCCTGTGATAACATCATATATTTTCTTTCTATTTAACAAGCATATGCAACTTTACTGATGTAAACAACCTTACCTTAGCCTCTTAATTTGTGTTCCAAATAAAATCTGGACCTCTTGTAAGGAAACACAAATGTACATGCTGTAAAATGGTTGCTTTTCCCAGACTGTCTATTTATTCTTTAATCTTGAAATGTTAAATTATTTCTCAAATATAGGCATTGGAAAGATGTGAATATTGGCGATTGTTAGATCAGAAGGGAAAACCCCCTGGTGTTGTTGGGTGGTGGCCATCTCGTGCTGTTACCTTCATAGAAAATCAGGACACTGGTCACCCAGGTTTGAACTTCCCCTTTCTTAAAAATACCATGATACAACTTGACATTTTTTCTTGGTTTAATTTCTTTGAGAGAGTTTATTCTCAAATGATTTTATGCTGAGAAGGTTTCTTAACTTTGCTTAACCTATTATTATGAATAATGCCACTAGATATATTAGATATTTTCCTTTGAATTTCTTCAGATCGTCTATATAGAGTTATATATATCTACACTTGTAAATCTGTGGTAGACTGTTAGTTTAGTTATTAACTTGAAATATTTTTCACAGAAAAACAATAGTTGATAAATGATAGGACTGAATTGAAGTTTTACTTGTTGTCATGGTATTTATAAGTGATATCACATAACTGTTTCAGAGCTAGTACTATGATAAAGCGAAATTTTGAATTATAAACATGGAATATAGAGATAGCAGATATAAAATGAAAAGTATGTACATCCTTTTATTCTATAGCCGCTTCTGTTGTCTTGCAGGAAAGGAAATGCAAGGATAATGCTTACATTCTTACTCCACCCAAGAACCCCATCAGTGTTCTTGACCATATTTTCTCTCACTATAAAAATGAAATAGCAACTCTTATATCTCTGCTTGATGAATGTCACTGTATCTGTCTAATGAAAAAAGGATGCCAAAGTATTCATTTTACTAATGCTACAAATAGCTATGGAATAGCTACAAAATAACTACTTTTTATATCAGTTATAAGACCACAATCGATATTAAAAACTAATCTTTTGTATCGGCTGTAAGACCACAATCGATATAAAAAGATACATTTTATATCCGTTGTAAGTTCACCAACCGATATAAAAAGTGATATTTTATATCGACTGTTGCTAGAACCGATATAAAAGTTTACTTTTTATATCGGTTGTTTAACCGATACAAAAATTTCGACTTTTTATATCGGCTGTATCTTTAACGCGCAGAAAACCGATATAAAATGTCTTTTTTAACCGTTATAAAATTGGTTTTTTGTACTAGTGAAAGGGGAAGAAGGAGTTTAAAAGGAAAACTTGTAGATCTTTGCTTGAATTATAACTGTCCTCAATTTTTCAATATAAAAGAATTTGTACTTCCTCTTATTACATTAATAGGATTTTAGTTGCCTGCATAATGTTTCTCGATAAGACATAGAGCATGATCTTATGATTACAATTTTGCCATATCAGCCTATGGATGGGAAGATTCAAAATTCTTACCAACGTTCTTTCTATTCATCTTTCATTAGTTTAATTCCACCATACTATAAAAGCCTTTCAATTTCAAGGAAGTAAATGCATCAAGATCTATAGGAAATTTTATAATCTATCTATAATTATACAATCCAATAGCTTTTTTAATATTTTTTCACTATTCATTCAATTTATTATAATATTTTATTAGTTATTTTATTATTATTACTATTATTTTTTGTTATCAAAAGTCGTGTCATCTCTTTTATTCAAAGTAAAATTGTTTAATTTGTAGATATTGATACACATGATTATAGATACATATTTGTTGAGATTGATACTAAAGTTTGGATGCGATAATCTAATAAATGTGTTGATTTACATCAAAATTATTGTGTATTTTTCTAATATATTATTTACATTAAAATTGTTTAATTTGTATATATCGATACACATGAATACAAATATATTTGTTGCGATTGATACTCAAGTTTGGATGTGGTAATATAATAAAATGCGTTGGTTTACATCAAATTTATTGTTTATTTTCCTAATATATTATTTACATTAAATTTATTGTGTTGAATAAGAGATACAATGAATGTGTTGATTTAAATTAAATATATTTTATTTTTTTCCTAATATATCATCCGTCTCCATATTTTATGCATTAATTTTTTCACTTATTATTTCTCTTATTAAGGCTGAAAGTAGAAAACTGTAATTAATACTCTCTCGAACTTTTAAATGGGAAAGATAAATAGAAACAAAAATATTCTTCAAATTGGACAGATACGGTAAATGTGTTAGATTTAATGAACCTTAACACACTTATTGTATTTCTTAATTTGTGTATCTTCATTAGGGGTGTTCGTGGTTCGGTTTGGATCGATTTTCAGGCAAAAAAATCATTTGATCCAATCATTGCGGTTTTATCATTTCATCATCCAATCAGTTTTGATATTTTTTCCAATGTGATCCAATCCGATACAATTTATGTTGAATGTTGGATCGGTTTTTGATTTTTTATAGACATTATAATATTATATAATAGTTTTTTTTTAATAAAATCTATCTATAATCTATAATTATACAAAGTCATTTTCATGTATTAGGCAAACATTATTGATGAGCTATAATTTATATGACATACTTTATATAATAACGACAATTCATGATCATCTAGCACCATATCCCTCTATTGTGCTAATATGCTCTAATACTATACTTCTTGCCGTTAGATTTTAATATAGCTATAACCTCAATGAATCTCTGTTACTATTGCATGAAGTTCATACTACACTAGTTTCACACAAATGAATACTTTGCCATTATGCTTTACATCTTTTCATTTTGAAATAAACTATATTGTTGACCTTCAATGGTTATGATTTCCCAAGAGCTTCTAATATTGAAGCATACGCAAAGCAAAAAGAAGGTCAATCTAAATAAAAGAGATGGTATTAAAGTTTGTTGATATTCATTTAGTGATTGATACAGGAACATGAAAACTTTTTACTTTATTTCTTTTTCTTTTTTTTTTTTTTGTAAATTTGTGTTAACATCTATTGCATGGAAAACAATCATGGCCTTAGGTTGCCAGTCATTTGGTTATACCCAATTGACAACTTGTAATGAAATGCCGGTGATAATTTGATTATTACTTATTAACCTGTTTAAAATTGTGACTTATTTCTACATCATTAAAACAAAGATACATTTATTCTTATTTTTATTTATTGCCTTCTTTAGAAAAGAAGTATCAAAATCAACTTAGGCTAACTTTTATACACTTCATTCAATTTAAACACAATAAAATTTAAGTTAGTTTCGCTCTTCAACCCACGCGTTCGGGTATATGTCTAGTTTCTAACATATTTGAGATACTTTGATGTAAGTAGAATCTTGAATTCTTGATACTTGTAACATATTTGAGATATAGTTGAAGGGTTTGTTCGTAGGGCACTACTAAATTAAGTGTAATTTTGTAATGTTGTCATGGTAAATTTTATAATCTATTCATTTATTTTATAATGCAAAATGTGACTTTGATTCGACACTTGTAAGGCAAAAACATGTGTTACATACTAAACGTGTTATACGTAGTATCATGGAAAGGTTACGGTCAGTACACAATTTATTGGGCCAACTCAAATTTTGATTCACAAAATTAATGCAAAATAATAACTTCACTTTAATGTTACGATGACCATATTCAGGGGCGGAGCCAAAATTTTGGCTCAAGGGTGGCGGAATAAAAGTACACATATGACTTGTAATTAAAGAAATCAAGTTTTAACTAATGAATACATAATTGAAACAATAAATTTGATATATAAATAAAATATATTTTTTTATCAACAAAAATTATATAAATGATACTCAAATCCAACACAATGTAAGCCATAGAAATAATAAAGTATACCAAAATCTCACAAGTAGAAAAAATTCTAAGTAACTTTTCTAAACAATAGAAAAAATTAAGCCACAAATTATATCACAAAATTTATAAGGATTAAGCTAATCATGTTACCACAAAAATAAGATATAGATAGGTAAAAATCTTAAATATTAATAAAGTCCATAATATGTAATTTCATTTTTAAAGTGATAAGAGAAAGCACATTGAATTATGTAAAGAAGAAATTAAACATAAAACCAATGACATGAAGAAAATATGAACTTAAAACTTCATTTCACCATCAATGGAGTAAAAAAAGGTATTAATCCTAAAATCATGTACTCATTAACTAAAAAAATTATTGCTAAAAAATACTAAAAAACAATGCATTAATATTGTAAAATGTGGTGTTTTTAATTTGGGATCAATGTCACATATAATTATTAAGTATCAATTAAAAGCATGAATAACAGGGAGAGGGACAACTCATATGTATTGATTTTAAAGTTTATTACGTTACATTTTCTAATCTTTCAAACAGAGCCCTCTTCTCACCACCTTGTAATTATATGGATTTATTTTACAAAGAATAATTTTTTTTTATATATCTTTCACAATTGCAAGTATGAAAGCTTTCCTTTTTCATTGTAATCATGTAAAATTTTAATCTGATTGTGAGAGCTTAAGAAAAGGGAAGCAGCAAAGAAAGCTGCAGAGTAGAGTGGGGAGGGGGGGGGGGGGGGGGGGGGGGGGGGGGGGTTTGCAAAAATTATTCGGGAATCAAGAACCGGGAGAAGTTACCTCAATAGAGTAAAAAATAAATTGATCACAAAGTGTAGCATAGTGAAGAAAAGGGGCCAAAAAAAATTTTCATATATAGTATTATAAAAAATTTCCAGATTTTGAGGGTGGCCATTGCATTAGTTGGCTACTTCGGTGGCTCCGCCACTAACAATATTTATTTTTCTCTTTTAGTGTGTTTTATTTATTTTATTTTACTCTTTTTCCTTTTCTTTCATTAAAAAATAAAAAAAGAAAAATTAATTTAATCCACTCTTTAGCCCATTTTCAATAATGAAATTTACAAACATAAAATATAAAAATACTATTACACATCAAAAGAAAAGAATAAAAATACTATTACACATCAAAAGAAAAGAAGATGATAACAACCTGCACTCTGCTTTTCCATTTTGAGTGTAAGCCAAATAAACCTTGATGTTAGATTTTGATTTTTACCATTTCTTTCCATGTAGTCACTTGTTGGTATTCGAATTTTAAGTACTTCGAATTTCACAAGGTTTTAAGTCTTTTACAAAGTAAGAATGATTAATCTTGATTTGATTAGAAGTTTCTTTTAGAAGAGGTGAGAAGAAAGACTGAGTCTTAAAGAGCTAAAGTTTTTCGAGTTCAAAGAAAAGAATAGAAGTTCAAAATTCGAATTTGTTGATGAACTTGAAAGGTTAAAAGTCCTTGGTTTAAAGTAACTTTATACAAGGGAAATTCAATAAACTCGAAAAGGAAGACAACATGAATTTGAGGATAAAGAATTTCTAGTATCCAGAAGCAAAAGGATAGTTCTTTTATTTATTCATAAGTCAAATTCGAATTACATAGAGTTCGAATACATTGAAAATAAATATTAGAAAAGAAACTATCCTAGACTGCAGGATGTACTTGACTCCTATCTTCCAGATCTCTTCTTCCTCCTTCTCCTCCACAAGCTTTGATTGAGCCACAAGGGTAAAGACATCATGTTAACTTGATTCAATGACCCTGGTGCATGGGGTGGAAATTGAAGTCTTCGTGGGGAAGAAGTAAACAAATTCATTCATTGTGTAAATGAATCCGTAATTGGCTACTACGTTCAACCTAAAAGAAAACCTTCGGAAAGAAAGGTTGGAAAAGCCTAAAGCTTTTGCTACTTCGTCAACCTTATCCAAAATGAAATCATTTAAGATTGGGTTGAACGCAGTAGCCAAAGACGTAAACTTCTCCATATTTTGAAGGAATTAGAAGAAAAGAAGAGGAAGAATGTGAAAGGATGAAAGAAACGTCCAAATGAAGCTCCTATTTATAGAAGCAAAAGGAATGAAGGTTAATAAATGAGCCTCTTAATTCATCCAATTAGAAGAACCTTCATAATGAGGTTGAGTAGACGGTGGTCTACGTGACCTTTGGTTCAGCCAAACAGAAGTTGACACGTGGCACACATTGAAACAAAGTCAAGCTTCGAAATCAGGAATTATTCAGTGGGTCAAATGCCAACAGAAAAGCTAAGTATTGAAGAAAATGGGAAGATACATTCGATTACATCATGTAAGAAGATTGAAAAATAAGAGTTCGAGAAATCGAAAGGGATTTTCGATTTTACAAGAAAGACAAATCGAAAACAAGGTGAATGAAGACTTAGAAGATATCTGAACTAAGAAGCAATTTGTAAGAGCAAACAGAAGGACAACTAAAGCAGTTATTGAAGTCTATTGATCAAGACAGATGTCAACATTTTAGTGGTATTTGTAAAAGTTCAAATGAAAGAAAGCAGTTTCTGGTTAGCAGAAGACGTGGCATTCATGCAGGCTGCCAACACATAGAGATTGATGATGTGTCACATGTATATTAGTTACCCGTTAGGATGAAAAACTATAAATAGGTGAACTTTTCCTGTAATAAGGGTTGGAAAATCATTTGTACTAATCTCTGAAACACCTAAACGTCCAATCTGTCAGCGACTAAAAAGGTTACAAGGAGTGCTAGTATGTGATTCCATCCGCTTTTCCATTAATGCAAATCCTTTTATATTGTTCTTCTGTTTTCTTTTCTTTTACTTTGTTCTTCAATTTACATTTGATGCAATATTTCTTTCTTTCTTTTAATTTTCGTTCTTCTTTGAAATCCTGTTCTTTCTAAGTTCCAAAACTTTAAATCAGAGTTTTGCTGGATGAAATTCTAAATCCTTTTGTTTTAAACCTTTAAGAAACAAGATCTTTTGAAATTCTACAAATTTGAACACTGTAAACCTACTTTTAAAAAGAGTCCCGTAAGAGGACCAGATTCTAGTCCTCAGATTGTTCTTAGAATCAAAGTGTTTAAAAGTGATTCTTTCGAGATTAACTTTTCACCACAAACAAATTGGCACGCTCGGTGGGACTAAATTGCCAAAAGTAGTGTGTGTTATAATTTTCAAAATATTGACCTTGCATGCGTTTGAGAATGGTAGAACAATATCTGTCTAAATGGCTAATAACGCAAGGAAAGTAGGAAATGGAAACAATAATAGGGATACAACTACAACTTCTGGAAGTCCACCACCCCAGGCAAATGAGTCGGTGAACAATAATGATAATAATGGGGATAATGGAAATAGTAGTGTCAATAGAGACCAAGTTGCCTCTATAACTTTGCCAGAAAACCTGGTTATAAGTCAAGTTGTGCCTACTGTCCCTATTTCTAATAATGTTTCTATGTCTCAGAATGGCAATCCAATGTATGGATTACCTTATGGTTTCGTCCCAAGTACTGGGATGGCCCAACCAACAATGTTAACAATTGGTCCAACAGTGGTTCTTCTTGCAAATCGTGGACCAATTTTTAATCCTTTTGTAGGAAGTTCATCTTCATCCATTACCAATTCTACTTTGCAATAATTGAGACAACAAATGGATGAGAGGAACCATGAGATGGTGAACATGTTGACACAAAAAATGGCCACAGTATTTAATCCATTAGTGCAGACAACTAACACTAATTATAATATGTTGGCTAGGAAAATGACAAGGATTGCATATGTGTTTGGGGCTCCTGCAGATCCTATTGTAAGACAGGTGGCTAATAACGATCCTCCCATAAATCAAGGGATCAAAATAATTAAGTATCAAATCCTATGGCACCAGTCGAAAATAGGGAAGAAAATGCTCCTAGAGTTATTTTAAATAGAAATCAGAATGCTGATGAGATTCTAGAAAGGATAAGAAAAAAACTTAGGGGAGCAACAGAACATTGTTGGAATTGTCGAACAAGTCCTAAATAGACATGGGTTTAATGTAGGATTTACAAATCATCCCTATGTGGTATCTCCTTTTACCCAATTGGTTCTTCAAACTGAATTACCTAGGGTTGGAAAGTCCCTAAATTTACTAAGTTTGCTGGTAAAGTAGGAGAATCTACCGTCGAACACATTGCTTGATACCAAATCGAAGCAGGTGATTTGGCTAATAATGAAGAATTGAAAATGAAGTATTTTCCTAGTTCGTTAACCAAGAATACTTTCACTTGGTTTACAACCCTTTCCCCTAATTCAATTCACACATGGAATCAATTAGAAAGAAGTTTTCATGAACAATTCTTTAGAGGAGAAACTAAGGTTACTCTAATGGATTTAGTTAATATTAAAAGATTATCAAATGAGTCGATAGATGACTATTTGAATAGATTTAGACAAATTAAAGCAAGATGTTTTACTCAAATTCCTGAATATGAATTAGTTCAAATGGCCGTAGGCGGTTTGGATTATTCAATTCGTAAAAAGTTAATCAATCAACAACTTAGGGATATGGCCCAATTGGCTGATAAAGTAAGGCAAATAGAACATCTTAAGAAGGAAAAGGAAAGATTTAAGAACTTGAGAAATTTCTAAGAAAATAAGATAGCATATTTAGAAGTTTATGATGGTAGTGATGTTGAATATGATCTAGAGGAGAATGATGTTCACATGGCAGAACTTAAGCCATGGCCTCCTTATGTTTGTCAATCTTTAAAACCATATGGTAATACTAATAATGAGTCAAAAGATAAGTTTTCTAAGAAACTTATGGCTTTGATATTTCGAAAGCTGATCAGATCTTTGACATATTAGTTAAAGATAAGCAAATAATTCTAAGTGATGATAATAAAATTCCTTCTCAAGAACAGAGAAGGGGTCGAAAATACTGTAAGTATCATCATACATATGGACATTGGACTAATAGCTGTGTTCGTTTCAGGGATATTATCCAAGAAGCTATTAAGAGAGGAAGATTGGAGTTTGAAGAGAAAACACACCAGTGGCAATGAAAATCGACTCTGATCCACTTCAGGTGAATGCTAACTATGCAAAACCTGCAAGTATTAATATGGTTGAAGTAGAAGATTCGAATTCTGTCAAAGAAGCCACTGAGATGTTGTTGATGAAGTTTAGGAACTTCAAGATGTTTTTCCAAAGGGTGGAGAATCACTTATTGAATTTCTGAATAGGAAGAAGTTTGAGGATGCTTCAATTGAATTGTGTGTCCAAGATGCCATGCAATGTTTGACAAATCAACAGCTAAAGTCTTTCGAGATTCTGAAATGAAAAGGCACTACCAATCAGTGGCCATGAAAGGCCAAAATAATGAAAATAGACAAGTTAAGACTGGGCCTGCTTTTGGAGGCTGGATTTCAAAATCTAGTTCGATTTCAGAAGAGAAAGTGCCTCAGAAAGTGAATGTGATGAATAAGGGAAAACAACCTTTATACCCAAATTCCCATGTTACTGGGAAACCTCAAACTTTGTGCCACCTACTGTTCCCTCGAATAAGTGGATTCGTCCTGGGTATCCTAAACCTCAATACAATTATCAAGGTTTCCAACAACGACCTTATTATGGTAACAGGACACCAATGATGAAAACCCAATGGAGAAGGGCACAAAGA
Organism: Sesbania bispinosa; assembly: GCA_026901365.1. Classification (NCBI taxonomy): domain Eukaryota; kingdom Viridiplantae; phylum Streptophyta; class Magnoliopsida; order Fabales; family Fabaceae; genus Sesbania; species Sesbania bispinosa. Next base: position 93,956 of record QLOH01000594.1, read on the forward strand.
ATGAGGAAAGCTGCTTTCGAAGAGCAAGAAAAACAGAACATGATGACTGAAAAGAATAATTCACAACTTAAGCCAATTGAAGCAAAGAATACACAAGTGATTCAAGTTTAAGCAAACTCGAATCATCCTTCGTATGCACAAGTGGTGAAGAAAAAACCATCTTTCCAAGTGACTGGAGGTTTCGATGAGAACGAAGATGATTTGTTAACAGAAACTTGATGAACAGGCTTTGCAGATAGTCTAGATGATATCTGCGCAATAGTTTTTGTTTTGCCTGCTGAGTATGCAGAAGAGCTTGAAAAGGACTTGGACAGATGAGGATTATGAAGAAGATAACGTAGGTGATGAACCTATATGTTATTTGTACATTGGCAAACAAATTTGTCAGACTGATTCTGCTGTATTCGAAAGACCTACTGAAGAGATTCAATTGCACATGAAACCATTGTTTATTAGAGCTTAATCAATTATGTAAGCATAGGAAAAGTGCTTGTTGATTCAGGAGAAGCAGTAAATTGATGCCTAAGTTTATGATGAGAAAATTAATGAAGTCTAAAGCAGACTTGATGCCACATCAGATGGTAATTACTGATTTTAGTGGAAAAAGCATCTAAGTCTGAGGGAGTTTTGTGTTTAGAATTGACTGTGGGAACCATCATGAGGCCTAAAGTTGTTGTGGTCGATTCAAAGGAAAATTATAACTTGCTGCTAGGCAGAGGAATGAGTCATGGACATTGGTGTTGTTCCATCTTCGATGCATCAAAAGCTTTGCCTATGGACTAAAGAAGGCGTTCCTATTTATGTCGACGGCGATAAAAATTATTTCAATGTTGAAAGAGATGCTGTGGATGTAAGAAGTATGGAAAAGAAATGGATGAAGGTAACGGCCTTATGAAGTCATCGGTAAATACATGTTGATGCAATTAAAGGGGCCTTACTCTTAAGGTTGAATCTAGATTATGGATTCATGTGCAGTGTGATGTTGGCCCATATGAGGCCACAATAAATTTTTAGAATGGTCAGACCCCAGAGTAACTTCGAGCTTTTTGGCCTCTACTTTCGGCCTATATGGCCGAAAAGAAGGTAGAAGCGGCTCTTGAGGCCGAATCTAAACAAATCAAACATGATGATGAAATAACGACCACTAAGGTCGAGTGGCAAGAAGGAAGAATAGTTATTGAGGAAGTAGTGGAAGAAGAAACATCATCAGAACAAGATAATAAAAGTTGTGAAGAGATTTCTGAAGGATGTAAAATTTATGGAAAGAAGTACCTTGAGAATATGATTAAGAAAGTTGAAACATATGTTCAAGAAATGCAAGGGGTAGAATTTGATCGATTAGATTGTATTTACGATGATTCCCCTTTGGGTTTCGAAGGACTCTATCTCAAGGTATAAGAAGATGGAAGCTCAAGATCCTTTAGAAGAAGTGAACTTAGGTACTGATGACGAGAAAAGACCTACTTTTGTAAGTCAGAATCTCGAAGGTGAATTTAAGAAGAAAATGATTGACTTGTTGAAAGAATATAAGGATTGTTTTGCATGGGACTACCATGAGATGCCTGGTTTGAGTCGAGAACTGGTTGAGCATAAACTTCCAACTTTTCCAGATAAATGACCAGTAAAACAAGCTCCTCGAAGATTCGCTCCAGAAGTTGTTTCAAAGATTAAAGAAGAAATTGAGCGTCTTCTAAAAGCTAAGTTTTATTTTAACTGCCAGGTATGTAGATTGGATTTCTAATATTGTACCTGTTATTAAGAAAAATGGAACTCTAAGAGTATGTATTGATTTTCGAGATCTTAATAATGCAACCCCAAAAGATGAATATCCAATGTCGGTTGCTGATATGTTAATTGATTCGGTAGCAGGAAATGAACTTTTAAGTATGTTAGATGGATATTCATGATATAATCAAATCTTTATTGCTGAAGAGGATATATCGAAAATAGCTTTTCGATGTCGCGGTGCAATAAGGACTTATGAATGGGTAATGATGCCCTTTGGCCTTAAAATGATGGTGCAACGTACCAAAGAGCCATGAATTCGATTTTTCATGATTTAATAGAAAAATTCATGCAAGTCTATATAGACGACGTTGTGGTAAAGTCTGAATCAAAAACTTCCATTTAGATCATTTGTGACAAGCTTTCGAGAGAATGAGAAAGCATGGCTTGAAAATAAATCCTATTAAATGTGCTTTTGGGGTATCTGCAGGTAATTTTTTGGGATTTCTCGTGCATAAAAAAGGCGTTGAGATTGATAAAAATAAGACTAAGGAAATTTTAGAAGCATCTCCGCCTACTACAAAGAAGCAATTGCAGTCTTTCCTGGGGAAAGTAAACTTTCTTTGAAGGTTTATTTCTAATTTGTCGGGAAAGACGGAAGTGTTTTCCCCTGTACTCAAATTGAAGAAAGAAGAAAATTTCAAGCGGGAAAACAAGCATCAACAAGTCTTTGAGGAAATCAAGAGATATCTGACAATGCTTCCGATTATGACTCTCCATTGCTAGGAAAACCATTGAAGTTATATATTTCTGCTTCAGAAGCCACATTGGAAGTATGTTGGGCTCAAGAGGACGAAAAAACGGTTTGTAGATGTATAGAAAGATGTGTAGATGTTGTAGAAGAATGTAGCAAGAGCTGTTCATTACTTAAGTAGAGCCCTCAATGATGCAGAAACTAGGTATTGTGCAATAGAGAAATTATTTTTGTGTTTGTACTTTTCTTGTACTAAACTCAAGTACTATGTCAAACCTCATGATGTTTGTAATTTCTCATTTCGATGTAATAAAACATATGTTATTAAAGCCTATATTGCACAGTAGAATTAGAAAATGGCGTTAGCATTAACGAGTTTTCACTAAAATTCGTCCATTGAAAGCAATGAAAGGACAAGTTGTTGTTGACTTCTTGGTTGATCACCCCCAATTCCAATAGAAGAGTCAAATATGTAGGTCTAGAACCTTGGAGGTTATATTTTGATGGATCGAAACATAAAAATGGATCAAGAATTAGAATTTAATTATTTCACCCAAGGGATTTCCTACTCGAATAATGTTTGAAAAAAAGCATCATTGTTCTAATAATGCAGTGGAATATGAAGCTCTTATTGCTGGCCTCGAAGTATTGATTTCTATGAATTCGAGGAATGTGCATATTAGAGAAGATTCGCAATTAGTTATAAAGCAGATAACTAAAGAGTATAAATGTTTAGATCCAAAATTTGCTAAGTACTGATTCAAGCCAATAAGTTTTTGGAAATGTTGATGAAGTTAAGATTGAACATATTCCAAGAGGTTAGAATTTTTGAAGCTAATGAATTGGCTCAGATAGCTTTAGGGTATAGAATTTCAATTGGAAACACTAAGAAAAACCAGTGATGTTTAAGAAAGACTTCCAATGAAAGAATTCGATATCCATAATATAAATCATAGATCAAGATGATAGGAGGAGATAAATTGTGAACCTTATACAAAATCCTTCTCTTCCTAATAACATACAAGAAGTATAAGATTCTTAATTATTGTATTTTAGGTGAAGAGCTTTATAAAAAAGCTATTGATGGGAATCTACTTCGATGCCTTGGGAAACTAAAGCATATTTAGCTTTAGTAGAAGTACATGAAGGAGCTTGTGGAGCCCATCAAGCAAGAAGAAGAAAAATGGAATGGATTTGAGAAGGAAATTATTTATTGGCCTTTGATGGCCAAAGATTGCCATAATTTTGCTAAGTCTTGTGAGGAATGTCAAAAACATGGAAACGTGCAACAAGTTCCGGGAAGTGAATTACATTCGATAATAAAACCTTGGCCTTTTAGAGGTTGGGCTTTGGATTAATAGGAATGATACATCCAGCTTCTTCTAAAAACCATAAATTTATTTTGGTTGGAGTTGACTATTTTACCAAGTGGGTAGAATTAATTCCTTTAATAGAAGTTTCTCAAGAAGATATCATTCGTTTTATCGAAGAGGACATTATATTTCGATTCGGCATACCTGAAACTATTACTACAGATCAAGGAACTGTTTTCACTGGTCGAAAAATGGTTAGGTTTGTCGAATCAAAAGGAATAAAGTATTGTCCTCTACACCTTATTATGCACAAGCCAATGGTCAAGTCGAAGCAGTCAATAAAACTATTATTGCTTTAAGTAAAGACATATTGGACAACGTCCAAGGAATTGGCATGAAACACTTAATCAAGTTCTATGGGCTTATAGAAATTCCCCAAGGGAAGCCACTCGAACAACTCCTTTAAATTGGTATATGGTCATGATGCTATATGATAGCCGGGTGGGGTGGTGTAGGATCTAGAATTGAGCAAAAACCACCGATTAGAATGAAAAACAAGCAATAAAAGGCGCAAAATAGGTGCAGGGCAGCAGCTATTTTGGGCGAGAAAATGAAAGAAAAAGTGGAGAGGAAGAAGAAATGGGAAGGACGCCACTGAAGCAAGAATCCACTTGCAGCAGATAAGTCCAATGCCAGACGCCACTAATTCAGGAGAATTAGATAAGTCTCAGTATGGTTTGAGCAACAACCACCAAGCCTCACTCAACTCACAAAGGGAGGAGAAAATTTGGCATAATGCCTTTACTTCAAAATTCAATGTGTGTTACAAGAGGAGAGGACTCCTATTTATAGGAAAAGAGGGGGAGAGGGGCGGATTTTTAGGGGCATCAAAAAGAAAGAAAATAAAAGGTGAGGGAAAACACTCCTAAGTGGGTTTTGAACCCATGACCCCCAAGGTTTATGGCTAAGCTAAGTCTTAAGCCAATAAACCTCTCAAAATGGCCCACTCATGTAGGAAAATACAAGATGAGTCAAATTTCTATCCTATGTGGGAATAGAACCCATGACCTCCTAAGCCTTATAGCAAGGCAACCTACTAACCAATAAACCCACTAAAAATAGCGCCCAAGTAGGAGGAATTAAAAGAAAATTACAATTAATAAAAAAAATATAAGAGAGTCCTAATTAAGGGTGGTCCATAGGACAAGGGTCCTATCCAGGGTCAAGGTGTCCTTCTATAGGGTAGTGACCTTTATTTTGTAGGGTAGTGACCCTTTATTTGTAGGACACTAATTTCTCCAACTCTTCCTTGCTTGAACTCAGGCTTGAAGTTGGTGCATATCCTCCAATGTAGGTCTTGCAGGTCCAGGCTTCTAGCAGTGTGCCATCTTCCTCCCCCTTGAAAAGGATTTGACCTCAAATCTGAAAATTCAAAAAGAAGGCATAAGAATAATGAACTGGGCAGAAGAAGGAGATGGATGACAAAATTCAGGAAGTAAGAAGGTACTTCCCTTAGTCTTTGGAGAGTAGAGTCAAAGATCCACAAGTTGAACATCTTCCTTGAGCCTAGACAACAAGAAGAAGACCCATAAGTATTATTCCCAAGCAAGCAGAGTGAAGGCTCATAACAGAAATACTTGGGAATCATAAAGATTAGCAAAAGAAAATCATAGGAGATGAACAAGAGGTGTTTGAGATAAGGGTTAAAAAAATCCCTAAATGAAGAATGAACCATCTTGTCCATGTACGTTGTAGAAGGAGATCCTGGATCAAAGACCATTCTCTTGAAGTCCTTCTTTTCAAGCAATGGGGTTAGTTGGTTAAAACGAGATTTAAACAAGTGATATGCATGTTTCAAACCAACAAAATAATCCACAATATATTGCCAAATGAAAGCACAATTAAAAACTATGTGGTATGAATGTCCTATTTCTTGGAAGTGAGATCACATCATGCTCATTGAACATAAGACACACATCTTGAGTATTATTGTAAAATCATAGTGCATATGTTCATGCCATGAAGTATTCATGCAAGTTTGTTCAAGAGCCATATCCATGCTAAACACTCACTCAAGTAAGATGACACCTTTTTCATATTATCATATGCGTTCATGAAATGTGAAATACCAAAAGAATCACATTGAGTATGCATATCAAGAAGCATATCATCATTTGAATTAAATGTCAAACAAGTTTTCCATATGTGATAGCTTTATCAGCATTTTTATTCTTTTCACTAACGAGTTCAAAAGCATAATACACATCTTTATATGACACAATTATTTTAGGACCAAAATGTGTATGCACATTATAGATACAAACCAAAGGCACATGCATATTCAATTCACCTTTGTTATCATTCCTATCATGCAATCTAAATTGATCAAAAAAATTGATTAAACATGCTTTAGTAAGTTTCATGGTACTCTTAAACTTAGTTGGTTTTTCTAGACATGCAATAGGTTTCAAAGCATTATCAATATTGTTTACTTCTTTCACACATGCAATGCTTTGAGGCATATAATTGTGCATAGAGAGAGACATTCCATGCATAAAGAAAGTTAGTTTAGGGAACTCCCTCTCATTAGCTTGAGTTGTCCTCTTTGCAACACTAGAAGTACTTGCCATCAACTTATTCATGTCTTCACACAAAGGGTTAGCTATCAAATGATCACAAGATAAAATTAGTTGATTCCTAAATCCTTGTTTTTCTTTTCTTCTATTTGCACTCCTTCTACCTCCTTCTTTTTTCTCTTTAAGCCCTTCTTCTTCTTCCCTTTCTAATTGTTCCTTCTTTTCTAATTTTCTTTTCTCTTCTATCTCAATTAAGGACTTTGAAAAGCATTCTGAAAATTTATCTTCGATTTCATTAGCAAATTTTTCTAACTTTCTTCCAATTCTATCTTCAAAAGAATCTTTTGTACTTTTCCTATTCTCTATTTTATTATACCTTTGTCTTTCTTCTTCATACCTTCTAAATTTCTTTTATTCCTCATACCTTCTCCTTTCATGGTTAGAGTTATCATAACTCCTTTCTTTCTTCTTACTATCTTCAAAATGATATCTACTTATTTCTCTCCTTTCTTGCCTATACCTTTCTTCAACTTTATCATGAGAAGAGTGTCTTCTCACTTCTTTTTCTCTTCTAAATTCTCTTATCTTCATCTAGCTCCTTTCTCCACATTCTATAGGACATTTTAAATTGATTTTATTTGAAAGCTTTTAAAGGACCTCACCACTCACTAAGTGTTACACTCAATGGAATGTAATCACTCTGTGTATGTCACTCTTTTTGGGCTTTTTCTATAATGAAAAACTCTCTGCCTCTTCTACTCGGTTGGAGGTTGATTAGAAGTTGCAAAGACCAACGTGAGTCTAAGTCTTAACCCTTACCCAAATAGAAGCGCACTAACAAAGAAAAATACCATGGAAGAAGATTGGAAATCCTAAGAAAAACAAAGAATTGATATGACAAACAAGAAAAGCTGGCACTCAAACAAGCTTATACACAGAGCAGACAGACAGCAAACAAGACAAGACAGAAGAAATTGCAAAGAGAATTGTTTTTGGTGATTTTGAAAAAGAGTTGCCAAAATTGTCGTTTTTAAGAAAACAGCAAATACAACTCAATTACGGTATACAAGGAAATGAAACAGAAAAATTACAGTAAAATGTTACTGTATTGTTGGGATACTTCCTTTTTTTTTTTTTTTTTTTGAATTTTTTGAATTTTTGACTTTTTGGGTTGTCTTTTGACTTTTTCTTCCTTGTTGTTGACTTTTGCACCCTTTTTGCTTTTACACTCTTTTCTATTTTTGGCACGTACGTACTTTTGTATTTTTCTTGCCTTTTTTTGTCTTTTCCCCAACAGAAAATTACAGAAATTTGTACATAATGAAAAGAAAATTAACTGTACCTACTGTAATATTTTGGAATTTTCTGACAGTGTAAACTGGTCCAAGTGGCCCAGAAAAGAAAAAATAATGAATATACTGATTTCTAAAAACTGTAAAAACGTAATGAAACTTGATTTCAAAAATGGCCAAAAAAAATTGCTTAGCACTTCCTTGTTGATTATACAAAACCGGTTATGGTCACAGAAACGCGCTTGGTTCAATTTTAAGATTGGAATTAAAATTTGAAGGAAAATCAACAATTAGAATTTGTTGATCTTCTTCCAATACTATGAACCAAAAAAGATCCTATAGGTGAGCGTTTTGCACAATCAAACAGGGAAAGTCCAAGGTAGAGATAGCAGTCAATCCAAATTTGCAATCAGAATGCCAATCAAACAGACATAACAAGAGTAGGAAATTGAACAACACAAGAGCCCAAAAATGCGCAAAATGGCAGAATAATAAGGAAAAAGGAAAAATAAATGCGAAAGAAATAAAAACGAAAAATTAAAGGGGAAACTGAAATTAAAGGATGGGAGAGGACAGAAATGAGAAATGTAAATGGCAGAAAGTAGAAGGGGATGGCAGAAAGTAAAAGGATGAGAGAGCAGAAATGTAAAGGGGGAAGCGAAAATTAAAAGGATGGGGAGGACTGAAAGTAAAGGGGGAAACGAAAATTAAAAGGATGGGGAGAGCAGAAATGTAAATGGCAGAAAGATGTAAAAAGGGGGAGAGCAGAAATTAAAAGGATGGGGAGAAGCGGAAATTAAATGGCGGAAAATTAAAAGCGGAAAGTAAAGAGATGAATATGGGGGATGAACAATTAATGGTGAAGGGGAGAAATGTAGGTGAACGATCTTTGGAAAAATGAAGACAACAATGCCTCCTCTTACCACACTTCACCACAAACAAGCAGTTATATCAATTAATTTGCAAGAATCACTCAAGAACAAGTATGAGCAATTAAAGAGGCATTTAAACAAAACCTAGGGGGTGGGAATTAGCGGCCCAAAACAGCCCCAACTAGAAAAATCAAGCAATTCAATCAAGACAGACAAGTGCTGTAGCAGCAGAAAGGCACCTCGGGCCGGGAAGAAACAGTCCAAGTCCAAATTACAATTGAAAAGAGGGATGAATTACACTAAAATGATGAAAATTCTGCACTAAATAGGTGCAGTTTGCGCGCCAACAGACCCAATTTGCTCCAAATTTTCTCAAATTCAACAAGCTCTGATGACCAATTGATAGCCGGATGGGTAGGATCTAGAATTGAGCAAAAACCAACCGATTATAATTGAAAAAAAGCAATAAAAGGCGAAAATAGGTGCAGGGCAGCAGCTATTAGAAATGAGAGAAATGAAAGAAAAAAGTGGAGAGGAAGAAGAAATGGGAAGGACGCCACTGAAGCAAGAATGCACTTGTAGCAGATAAGTCCAATGCCAGACGCCACTAATTCAGGAGAATTAGATAAGTCCAGTATGGTTTGAGCAAAAACCACCAAGCCTCACTCAACTCACAAAGAGGAGAGAAAATTTGGCATAATGCCTTTACTTCAAAATTCAATGTGTGTTACAAGAGGAGAGGACTCCTATTATAGGAAAAGAGGGGGAGAGGGGCGGATTTTTAGGGCATCAAAAAGAAAAGAAAATAAAAGGTGAGGGAAAACACTCCTAAGTGGGTTTGAACCCATGACCCCCAAGGTTATGGCTAAGCTAAGTCTTAAGCCAATAAACCTCTCAAAATGGCGCCCACTCATGTAGGAAAATACAAGATGAGTCAAATTTCTATCCTATGGGAATAGAACCCATGACCTCCTAAGCCTTATAGCAAGGCAACCTACTAACCAATAAACCCACTAAAAATAGCGCCCAGAGTAGGAGGAATTAAAAGAAAATTACAATTAATAAAAAAAATATAAGAGAGTCCTAATTAAGGGTGGTCCATAGGACAAGGGTCCTATCCAGGGTCAAGGTGTCCTTCTATAGGGTAGTGACCTTTATTTGTAGGGTAGTGACCCTTTATTTGTAGGACACTAATTTCTCCAACTCTTCCTTGCTGAAGCTCAGGCTTGAAGTTGGTGCATATCCTCCAATGTAGGTCTTGCAGGTCCAAGCTTCTACAGTGTGCCATCACATATTACCAGTTGAAGTTAATTTGCAATCAATAAGGGTTCAAGAAAGTTTGATTTACCTTCTCAGGATTATTGGAATTAATGTTTGGCGAGTTAAGTGAACTTGATGAAGAGAGATTAATTGGTCTTGAAAAATATCATTAGACAAAAAGAGCAAGTACCCGTATTACAATCGAAGGGCAAGAAAAAAGGTTTTCAAATAGGTTATTATGTTTGGAAGTTAATTTTACCAATTGAAAAAAGTCTAAGAGGTTTGGAAAGTGGTCACCTAATTGGGAGGGACCTTTCGAGATGGAAAAAGTTTATTCGAATAACGCCTATTCAATTCGAAAATTAGTTGGTGACTTGCGTATAATGTCAATAAATGGGAAATACTTGAAAGAGTATAAAACCAATTGTGCAAGAAATAAAATTGTGCATAAAAAAAAAGTGTTCTGAGTAGAAATAAATTCGAACCATGTTCGAATCAAAATATTCAAAGATTACAAAAAAAAATGATGAATTAAAAAGGAGGATCATGCTTCATCTTTGCAAAGTCATGCATAAGGTCTTCATATTGGATCTTCAAGCTGTAGTCAGTTTTTTCTAAGTTGCTATGTCCTTTGAGACTTCAACAGCATCCCTCGAAATACCTTTAACATAATTAAGGATTTTGATTCGAGAAGACATTTGCCTTGAAATAGTAGCTTCGAGCGATCTGCCTTGACTTAATCTTTGCGGCATCCTCCTGAAATTTTAATAGTATCTTCGATCCGGAGATTCTCTTTATCAAGTTCCTCAACCTTCGCCAAATTCTGCTTAATTGATGCTCATACTTGGAAACTTTTATCTTGCTATCTTGAAGTTTATCCATTAGATCAGCCTTTTCCATCTTCTGAATACCTAGCCTCAAAGTAGTTTGCTCAATTTGACCCAAGGTGGTAATTGCATTTTCATATAATTCTGAGAAACGCTTGATCCCTTGAGTTGAGATTCAGGAAATTCTTCATGCCTTTTCTCGAAGAGGGTTAGTAGCATTGTATCTCTTCTTTGTAGTGGGGATCCTAGGGTATAGTTTTGAGCATTAGGTTTCTCGAAAATCAACTTCTTGAAATTTTGAAGCACTTCGATGGATGGTATCTAACTTGAGGATTTTGCACAGTTGCTTCAAAGTGAGCAGAAGATAGAGAAACTTCACCAGAGAGGACTTCCAGAACTAGAAAAGGATTATCATCCAAACCGTTAAGGCAATTCCAAGTCCGTGGAGTATATATAGGAGTAGACCTGGAAGATTCTTTCGAGAAAACTTGGAGCCTGTTCTGAAGTTTCTGGTTTTAGTTTGAACAATAGAAGTTTCTTGATAGGGGATTTTCTCAGTTTCTTGTGGACAAGTTAAGGAGAAGGCATTGAAGGTTCTTGCATTGGAGAATATGCTTTAGTTGGATTGGAAGGGGATTGAATTCTTCTTCTTCATTTTCTTCATCTCTTCATCATTTTCTTTGAGATCATCCATGAACTTCTCCTTTGAGATAGATCTCCCCGAAGTAGCTTGGAGCGAACTTTCGATTGTTTTATCTTCTTTTGCCCCACTTTCAGTCCGTGAGCTATGAAGAAATATTAATCTGAAGGAAAATAAGTTGAGGTTTAATAAATATAAATACAGAGGCTCGTCTCTTTTCTAAAAGACAAAAGTATAGAAGCTTACTTGGTTCAATACCCACTTGGGATTTATTTTTATTGGCTTTAACTTTGAACTCTTTGGCCCAACTCTATAAATTGCATAAAGCAAAAATAAAGAAAAACATACAAGTTAGAGTTAGCTATTAAAGTTAAAAAAAATGAATGAATAAAAATAATGAAGTTACAGCGCCACTGGTTTTGCCTGGAGGATCACTGTGAAGTAGCTCTTTTCCTTTGGAGTATCCTTCTCTCGAAGGTATAATTGTTTTCTAGGGCTAGCTTCCTAGGTAGGAAGTAAAAACTGATAAACGTTAACCGGAACCCTAAATTCACAAAAAACAAGTTCAAATGAGAATCGAATATTACCTTCGAGAGGGATTCTCCACCAGAATCTTTGGATGGTTTCTTCTTTTGGCTTTATTGTTGTCTTCTTGACTTTACCAGAATCATCTATTCATTCTTCTTACCTACAGAAGTAGATGAGTTTTGATCAGAAGGTTCGTCATTCTTTTTGACCTTACTTCGATTTTCCTTTCCGAGATTAAGAAGCAGCAGCCTATGAAAGACAAAATTGAGGTTATGGAATTTCAAAAATTCTAAAGATTTTGAAATATGAATCTGACTTCTTACAGAAGGTTTTGAGAGGAAGATGTGACAACTTTTCTTTTCTTGGTTTTCTTTTCTTGTTCCTCTTCACTTTCCTAGTCTTCTTTGGCTTCCTCAGAAGTGGATTCTTTAGCTAAGAAGAAGATTAAAATGATAAGCATAGATATGGGGACAAATAGAGACTTAAATTTTGTATTTTTACCTTGGATTATGGAGTTCTTAGAAAGAATTCTCACATGTTCTAAATCCACATGAGGTATGAAAGGATAGTTTCAAGAGTATATTTTGTCAAAGTAACTATTTTCGAAGAGGTTGACATCATTATAAAGAATTTCGAGATTTACAGGTCTAGTCCACTTAGGACCATGTAAACTCTTAGCCAAACCAATTTTGCAGTTGGTAAAGATGGAAATCTGGGACAATTTTTCGAAAATAGTTCTACCTTTAGAATTAATGACTTTGCAATTTTGCAAGTTAGAAGAAAACTTTTTCTTTTATAGAAATAGCAGCTTCAGAAATTGTTCTAGATATTTATTTGGATTATAGAAACACGTGAAAATACTTCTCGAAACCTCAATTTCAACATGCGTACCTTTTGGTTTCTTTGCTTACTTATGCACATAAGGAATGTCTTTGGTTAGTCTTGAAAAGCAGGTAGCTTCATCAAATTGAATGAATTTGTATATCTAGACCACCATTCCTTGAAAGACCAATGTGAAATAGTATGAAAAGCTCGAAGGGAACTGGACAAATAGATAAAGGCTTTCTAGCCTTGCAAGTTGAAGTTCTGTAAAGCCATCTTCACCATTGACAAGTCTTCCACCAAGACTTAGGATCTAGATTTGAAGAATGGTGTTGGGTGAAGTTGACTTAGCCCAAATTGACGAGCTACCAACTGGTTGATAAGGATAAACTCGAAAATCCTTAGCATGGAAACACAGTATATAAGATCACAGGAAAGAAACTATTCCAAATTTCTAAGCTTCAGCTTGTGACACCTGGTGTGTCCAAGGGAAACTTTCGAGTAAACCATTCAGGTCCTTGAGTTCGAGCAGAAAAAGTGCAGGTTGGGGGGGTAGCTTCTTAATATTCAAGAAGTATAGAAATAGGATTTGAAAGATTCAAAAGGATCCTTTCGAAGAAGGAAGTAAGAAAAGACAACCTATAACCTTCGATAGAAGAAGGAAGATTCAAACTTGAGGGCTCAGCACTTCGAAATTTCTCTTGAAGATAACATTAAACAAAGCTGAAGGAACCAGAGGGCCACAAAAGATTTTTTACAGGTTCTTTGATTTTTAAACTAAAAATGGCCTCAATAAGCATATCATAAACATTGGCCAACAAAATCTATTAGATCCATTCGAATCCCTTTGGCCATATTTGAGCTAAAGGAAGATAGGATTTAGGATCCTGGAGAGATCGAGAACAGAATACAAAAGCAGAAAGCCAAACCATGAGAAAAGCAACATGTTCTTTTTCTGTGACTTTACCAGATTGAGCATTGGTTTGGATGAATTGGGTATAAGTCAATTTGTCCCAACATGGCTCAACATGAGGTTTTGGAACCTTCATGATAGGAAGAACTGTGGATGCAAATGATTTAAAGAGATTTGATGATTCCAAGCAAGCGATTCAAGACAAACGGTATCTTGTGCCAAGTCCAAGAAAGCTTCACTAGAATAAGAACATGAGACTTAGGCCAAGTAAGTGTAAGGTTAATATGTTATCTTTTGATAGAACAATTTTTATCTTACTCTTACACAACATTTATAGCCAATAATTGAAAATATAGTCATTCTCTAAAAATTTGCTTAAAATGAGAAATATACGTTTTTACAATGTTGCTTAAAATTTGTTTAATATGTATCTCTTAACTTATGTCATCTTTTATGTTTTGAAAGTTGACATGTGTTCACTATTTAAATCATAACTTAAAAAATACTTTGTGTTTTAAGATGAAACTTGTTTTATATGAAACTAGACTCAATTCCCTTTTCAAGAAGTATTATTTATTTCGATTAAGTAATGAATGAAGAAGTTATGATTTTTTGAAGTCAGCCATTGAAAAAGCAACATTTTTTATGTTTTGGAAAATGACATTTGCTCACTGTTTTGATCATATATTGAAGTATACTTATATTTTTAAGTTTAAACTTGATTCATCTGAAAGTATACATAATTATCTTTCTAATGAGTGATCATTTGTTAAAAATGGACAAGAAATGAGAAAGTTATAAATTTTTTAAAATAGCACTGCTTTTGTATTTTGGAAAATGAACTTTGTCCACTATTTTGAGAATAACTAGTATTATACTCAACATTTTGGAATGAAACTTGTTTTATTTAAAAGTAGACTGAAATATCTTTCCAACGAGTGGTCATTTGCATTAACAGATAAGAAACGAAGAAGTTGTGACCCTTTAAAGTTGGTGTATGAAAACCAGTCGCTGGATAACGGTAAATAACGGCTCTATAAACTACCAATTTCGTTAGAACTCGAAAATAACTCTTAAAAACACACCTTTTCACTCTCCAATGGCTATGTCTTCATAAAGGCTATAAATATATGTGTTTGAGAATTCAGACTTGCACTGGAAAAGAATCAAGCAAAGCCACAAATCTCTTTTCTCACATTGATCATATCATTTTCTTATTCTCTTGCTTTTGCTTGAGTTTTTTGCCCTATCTTTGTGATAACCCATTGATCATAGGAATTCAATTTGTATAATCTGCTCTTCCAGTTGTTGTTGAGTCTCAAAATATTATTAAATGGTTAATAATGTTTTGAAGTCTCAATCCTATGTTTTAATGAATAACAAATTTGGGTTAAAGGATTATTGATTTTAGTACAGAATCACTTGAAGGTATACTTTTTCTGTGTTTCAGCAAGTCTATAAAGAAAACATGCTAACAAATCTGAACCTACTGAAGCATGTCAACCTTCTTAAAGGTTGTTCTCTCTGAAAGATCAGAACCTGCTGAAGCAAAGAGAACCTTCTGAAGTCTGAGCTGTCGTGTTGCTTTCGAAGACTTAGTGAGTCAACCTGATGGATGTATTGAAAGTCTCCAAGTCTCTGGAAAGCAAACAGTTGTGTTAGCCGAACTTGTTGCAAGACAAATTAAAAGCTTTCTGGCACAGTTTCATTTGCTGACACCAAAAGAGGAAACCTACTGCAGAAAAGCAAACAGAGGTCAGAGATAGAGTCAGCGCTGCCTGCACACCCTACTTATGTACTGTCTCTGCAATACGCTATCAGAAGCCTGCATTCCAACAAGGAGAAAAGTTAAATTCACAACGGGACCTAAAGAGAAGTCTAACGGATTCTCATAATCTCTATCTTAATAACAGACATTCCTGCAATAAAAGAAAAGAGAGAGAAGAACACAACTTGCTGAAGTGCTAGAAAATCTCTCAAGAAATATCTCAAGAGCCCAAACTGCCTGTGTGACAGAGCTGAATCATAGCTGCACACCTATTCTGCTTAAGTCAGAAGCTAACAAAAGAGAAGTTATCCCTCAACGGCTATAAGAGCATTAATCATTCCTTCTCAACGGTATACTAAGCAATCTTCAAAACGGCTATATTTTCAGAACATCTATAAAGACCTTCACAAAAGACTATGAAGATTGGCGACCTTTGGTGAACCCCGGGCAAGAATGTAGCCCAAGATAGGCAATGAGAAAGCCAAGAGAGAGTCGGCGAAATCTCAAAAGACATTTTCACATACAGTTGGCCATGCTCAACAAGAAAATTCATCAAGCCAACCTTCTAAACCTGCTGACCAAAATACAGAGGAAGAGAAAGAAGAAATCTCATCCAAGTTGTATACTTGTATATCTCTCTATTTTTCTTGCACTTAGAAAGCTTTATCTTTGTATCCTGAGTTTCACACTCAGTTATCTCTTTGTACAAGTTTATTAGAAGTTTAAGTTCTTAGTAACTTAAACAAAATTTCATTGTAAACACTTTGAGTGTCAGAGAGCTTGGAGAGGCTTGGAGGAACAAATAATACTTGTTGAGCCTGGAGAGAGACTTGTCTATAAAAGAATCATGCTTAAGTTCCTGGAGAGGCATTAGTTGAAAACAAAGAGTACTCGTTGAGCCTGGAGAGACTTGTCTGTAAAGAATACTGCGTGAGTTGCCTGGAGAGGCAGTTGAAAACAAAGAATACTTGTTGGGCCTGGAGAGGCTAGGTGTGCAAAGAATACACGTTGGGCCTGGAGAGGCCAGGTGTGTGATAAGTGCCAATTATATGATATATTCTTGTATTTTTACTGCACTTATCAAGGGTAAATAGTAATTTATACCCCAAAATAATCCTTTTTTATTAATATTGTAATAATTGTGTTTATTTAATTTGAATTTGAATTTGATGCTCTTTTAATAGAAAAATATGTTGATTTTTGTAGATTTATGAGGGAGATTTAATGAGAAAAGAAGATAGCATTATTTGAGGAAAGGATCTGCAAATTTGAAGTTTAAATGAGAGCAATAAAGATAAGATCAACAACCATTTAATTAAGGATTCTGCGTATAAGCTTCCCAATTTAAATTCAAAGTAAAGATAAACACAAAATCAGATCAAAAAGAGGGAAACAAGGAAAACCAAGCAAACAAGGATAAGATCAGGAAGAGATCAAGCTGAAAAAGGAGAGAATCAAGGAAAGCTGGAATGAAAAATACGCTCCACCTGCGCTGAGCGCAGGTGAAGCGCAACTACCAGGATTGCTCTCTGTTTCCTGCGCTTTAGATGCGCTGAGCGCAGGTGAAGCGTAGGAAACACATGATTTGTTTTCAATTTGAATTCAAGTCAGATTCCTTCCAGATTTCAGATAGCTTTCCTTCATCTATAAATAGGACCTTTTGCAAAGATCAAATGAGCTTTTAGAGAGTTAGCAGAGGAGAGTTTAGGGCTCAAAGCTCCAGAGGAGACCCCGGAGGGCTGCCGAGATAGCAACGCTAGGATTGAAGAAAAGTGTGACAGTTTCTTCATTGGTCTGTATGGCTACCATGCATAGCTAAACTCTCTAATAGGGTTGAATGTAGTTGATTCAATCCCCAAGTGTCTGTGAATTCTCTTATTATTTATGAATCCCTATTCTATGATATCGATACTTTTTATACTTACTTAATGTGTAGCGTCTGCCTGTGTGCCGGAGTTTATAGGTTGTTTTTGTAAAATACATTGGTAAATGGTTTTGTAAATTCAACCGCGAGTTTGGGGGGAGCCTAGAAATAGGAAACTTGAATTCTGATTGTAAAAGTACTCATAGTAATCGCTATAGGATATAGGGGTAATCGATGATTGAAGAATTGGAATGTGACAACCTCTTCATAGTAGTCCCTATAGGAATATACGATGAATTGATAGTGTTAACGAACGACAAATTAGAACAATCAAGTCGGGGTAATTTGTCGCATGGGAGAACCCGCATGGATTATCTTCGAGTGTTTTACTGCTGGTGAATTGGGGTAAAACAATATAGTTTGCTAAGGTATCATAGAAATATATTATAATTAATATTGGAATCACATATGTAAGGAGTGCGATGATACGAAGTTCAATCCTAATCCAATTAACGTTATCTTACTCTATCTCTATTATCTCATTTATTTTATGCAATTTATTTTCTGCACAACAATCATAAAAAACAATTTCTCACTTGATAGTTTGATCACTAATAAATACGAAGTGAACCGTTCCTTGTGGATACGATACTCTTTACTTATTATTATATTGCTGGAATTTTGGTACGCTTGCCTAAATCCCATCAGTGTGCAAGTAATACACGCTGTAATTTGTGGGATTAGTGGAAAATCTAGTGGCGTTTGCCTGGGACTGGATGTAGGTCACTGGGTTAGTAGGTGAACCAGTATAAATCTCTGTGTTAAGTTCTCTCTTCCCTCAACTCTATACTTTCCGCAATTACCTGTTTAAACTAACCAAGGAGGGTTAAAGAAAAATTGTTTTATTAATTCAAGTAGAAAACAAACTTTTCTTAAAGAGAAAATAGTTTCAAAAAGGCTTTTATTCAACCTTCTGAGTTGCATCAGCAAGTTGCTGAAACTCTCAGTTTTGGAAGGTTGACCAAATATTATCAAATCAGTTTTGCTTGTTTCGAAAGGTTTTCCAAAAATCTGTAAAGATTATAAAACACTATTCAACCCCCCTTCTAGTGTTTCCTGTGCTCCTAACAGGAGTTTCATAATGTCTTCTCCATTCTTTTTCATTTAAGTTGGTGAGGGTGAGGCATCCCTCATTGAAAATACTGGGGTGAGGCATCCCTAGAGTTTGGTTGAGACTTAAGCACTTGGGTGGGGCATCCCAAGGTGTGAGAAGTGCTCTATTTTGTGAAGGTCACAAGCGCCTGTTAAAGCTTTGAAAGTTAATGAAGAATTGATCAAGAACTTGAAGACTGGACGTAGGCCACAATGAGGTTTAGTGGTTGAACCAGTATAGACTGTGTTGTTTGATTCTCTCTATCCCTAACTCTTTATTTCTTGCACATTTAATATTCAATATTGCATTGTTCTTCATCTTGTCTTCATCTTACTTCATATAATCGAATTCATAAATCTCGATAAAAACGTTTTTGTAAAGATTTGTAAAAAAGTTTTAAATGCTTAATTCACCCCCATCTTGAGCATAGAGGCCCTTGTCCAACAAGAACAAGTTGGCCTTCAGGTCGAAGGCCAGTTATGGAAGCAACATCGAACAAGGTAGGTGTAAGCATACTATAAGGGAAATGAAAAGAATTCGAAGATCTTTCCCAGAATAGAAAAGAAGAAAGAATCAGAGTAGGATCTGTTAGGACCCACATGAAACACTAGAAGGGGGTTGAATAGTGTTTTGCAATCTTTATAGATTTTTGGAAAACCTTTCAAAAAAGCAAGATTGATTTGAAAATATTTGGTCAACCTTCCGAAACTGGGAGTTTCAGCAACTTGCTGATGCAACTCAGAAGGTTGAATAAAACCCTTTTTGAAATGATTTTCTTTTAAAGAAAATATTGTTTTCTGCTCGGATTAATAAAACAACTTTTCTTAAACCCTCCTTGGTTAGTTTAAACTGAAAGTAAAGAGATAAGGGTAGAGAGAACTTAGCCACAAGATTTATCCTGGTTCACCCACCAACACAGTGAGCTACGTCCAGTCCCAGGGCAAACCACCACTGGATTTTCCATTAATCCCGTAAGATTACAAAGAGTTTTATTTGCACACCTGGCCTCTCCAGGCCCAATGAGTATTCTTTTACAGATAAGCCTCTTCAGGCTCAACGAGTATTCTTTTACAGACAAGCCTCTCCAGGCTCAACGAGTATTCTTTATTCCACCAAGCCTCTCCAGGATCTCAGACACTTAACAATGTTTACAATATAAAGTAAGTTTAAGCTTTTGAGAAACTTAAACTCAGGTTCTTCTTGTACTAAGGGATAACTGAGTAAAACTTAGGATACAAAGGGTAAATCTAAGTACAAGGAAATGACAGAGATACAAGTGTATACTTTTGGTTCATTCTTATTTCTGTATGAGGGTTTGCTTCCTCAGAGAGTTTGGCTTGATAGGATATTACTTCAAGCTTCTGCCGGTTCTCTCTTGGACTTCAATGTCCCCAATCTTGGGCAATTGTTTTTGGCCAATTCATATTCTGAGATTCATGACCGCCAATCTTCATAATCCTTCATGAAGGTCTATATATATGTTCTGGAAATATAGCCGTTGAAGATTGCTTAGTATACCGTTGAGAAGGAATGATTAATGCTCTTAGAGCCGTTGAGAGATAACTTCTCTTTTGTTAGCTTCTGACTTAAGCAGAAAAGGTTTGCAGCTATGATTCAGCTCTGTCACCACAACAGTTTGGCTCTTGAATATTTCTTGAGAGATTTTCTAGCACTTCAGCAAGTTGTGTTCTTCTCTCTCTTTTCTTTTATTGCAGTAAGTCTGTTATTAAGATAGAGATGATGAGATTTGTTAGACTTCTCTTTAATCCCATTATGAGTTTTACTTTTCTCCTTGTTGGAATGCGGGCTTCTAATAGCGTATTGCAGAGATAGTACAGAAGTAGGTGTGCAGCAACGCTGACTCTACCTCTGACCTCTATTTGCTTTTCTGCAGCAGGTTTCCTCTTTTGTGTCGGGAAATAAACTCGTTCCAGCAAGCCTTTGTTTTTACCTTGTAACTGATTCAGCTAACCATTAAGGCTTTGGAGAGACTTGAGTCTTTTAATGCATAAATCAGATTGACTCACAAGTCTTCGGAGAGTAGCATTCCATTTAGATTTCAGAGGCTTCTCATTCTTCAGAGAGCTTAATTGCTTCAGAAACTCCAAACATTTTCAGAAGGTTTCAGCATGTCTTGGCTATTCAACAGACATACGCTTTCAGCAAGTTCTTTTCTTCAGTGGGTTATACTTGAGAGCAGCAAACAAAATTCAATCCTTCATCTATTTATGTGCTCTTTTGTGGAGGTCTTCCAAAAACTTTGATGGCCGTCTCCAATTCAACTTTTCACGGATGTACCTCTTCTCCTTAGCAGATTTAAGTTTCTTCAGTTCAGCAGGTTGATCATCTTTAGAGAGTTGCTTCTACAGGGTTTCTGAAACACAAAGAAAAATACCTTTCTCAGTAGAAACCCGTTTTTATACAGTCTAATTTGTTAATCATTAAAACCAAGGATAATGAGTCTTGAATCTAATTTGAATACTTAAATTAATTCTGAGACTCAATAGGATCCATACTCAGATCGAATTTACTTAGTTGAATAAGATCAAAAATATCCAGTTGCTTCAACAAAGGGCCCATGGTACCTTCGATCCTATTCAACCACATGACATATGAATCTTTTCGAGTAGGAGGAGTAGCTCGAAAACATCAGAAATATTTTCTAAATGATCTACTTCAAATGATCTTTTTAAAGGCCACAAATTCTTTCTTCCTTGTAACTAGGAAAGAAATCATTGTATTGATCAAGGAAGGAAGGGGTCATGTAACGACCTAAGAAAGAATATTGTTTCTTCCTAATAGAATAGGGGAATCAATACCTGGGATTTCCAGATAGGCCATTTTCTCTTCAGTATGTTTCAGGTTCAGGAACATACACTGTGTCATCCCGAGCAAGAAGGGTCACCTTTGGTGATAGCAAGAGGGAACGAAATCCAGAGGCTTCAGAAGCCATTAATGGAAGCTTGGAGAGTTCTTGAGAGAAAAAGAAGGTGATTGAACGATGACAAAGGCTGAAATCATCCCAGAATAATAAAATTAGGATATTTGAAACAAATAAACGTGAAAATTTGTTCAAAAGGTAAAGAATATACAATCAAAGAGTGAAAGATTGTACCTTGAAAAGAAAGCAAAGGACGCCGTGCGCAGGGAGAAAGAAGAGAGAATGGGGGTTGAAGATGAATAGTGGAAAAATGAAGTGAAAAGGTTGTGCTTTGGTATTTATACGGGAAGTAAAAAGTGACTAAAGGGAAGTTGAAAAGATGATCATGATTACATGTTTCTTGGAACGTGAGTAAATGGCCCAAAAGTATGGGGTTGTTAGTTACTTTTTAAAAATTAACTGAAATCATGAATTTAAGTTAAGAAGATGAAAAGTTTATCTAAAAAGATATTTAGATTTTCCCTCTTCTTTTTTGAATAATTGTTATAAGGAATACCAAAGGTTTGTTCCAAAAATATCTCTTTCTTTAAATAAAAAATTAATTTTTGAAAGAGAATATTTTTGGGGGGGCTTCTGTTGGTATTCAAATTTTAAGTACTTTGAATTTCACAAGGTTTGAAGTCTTCTACAAAGTCAGAATGATTAATCTTGATTTGATTAGAAGTTTCTTTTAGAAGAGGTGAGAAGAAAGACTGAGTCTCAAAGAGTTTAAGTTTTTCGAGTTCAAAGAAAAGAATAGAAGTTCAAAATTTGAATTTGTTGATGAACTTGAAAGGTTAAACGTCCTTGGGTTAAAGTAAATTTATACAAGGGAAATTCATTAAACTCGGAAAGGAAGACAACATGAATTCAAGGATAAAGAATTTATAGTATCCAGAAGCAAAAAAGATAGTTCTTTTATTTATTCATAAGTCAAATTTGAATTACATAGACTTCGAATACATTGAAAATAAATCTTAGAAAAGAAACTATCCTATGTGTTCTAAACATTAGAAAAGAAGCTATCCTAGACTACAGGATGTACTTGACTCCTGTCTTCCATACCTCTTCTTCCTCCTTCTCCTCCACAAGCTTTGATTGAGCCACCAGGGTAAAGGCATCATGTTAACTTGATTAAATGACCCTGGTGCATGGGGTGGAAATGAAGTCTGCGTGGGGAAGAAGTAAATAGATTCATTCACTGTGTAAATGAATCCATAATTGGCTACTACGTTCAACCTAAAAGAAAACCTTCAGAAAGAAAGGTTGTAAAAGCCTAAAGCTTTGGCTATTTCGAAAACCTTATCCAAAATGAAATCATTTAAGATTGGGTTGAACGCAGTAGCCAAAGGCATAAACTTCCCCATATTTTGAATGAATTAGAAGAAAAGAAGAGGAAGAATGTGAAAGGATGAAAGAAACGTCCAAATGAAGCTCCTATTTATAGGAGCAAAAGGAATGAAGGTTAATAAATGAGCCTCTTAATTCGTCTAATTAGAAGAACCTTCATAATGAGGTTGAGTGGACAGTGGACAGTGGTCTACGTGACCTTTGGTTCAGCCAAATAGAAGTTGACACGTGGCACACATTGAAACAAAGTCAAGCTTCGAAATCAGGAATTATTCAGTGGGTCAAATGCCAACAGAAAAGCTAAGTATTGAAGAAAATGGGAAGATACATTCAATTACAACAAGTAAAAAGATCGAAAAATAAAGAGTTCGAGAAATCGAAAGGGATTTTCGATTTTACAAGAAAGACAAATCGAAAACAAGGTGAATGAAGACTTAGAAGATATCTGAACTAAGAAGCAATCTGTTCGAGCAAACAAAAGGACAAGTAAAACAGTTAATAGCATTTATTGAAGTCTATTGATCAAGACAGATGTCAACATTTTAGTGGAGTATATGTAAAAGTTCAAATGAAAGAAAGCAGTTTCTGGTTAGCAGAAGACGTGACATTCATGCAGGCTGCCAACACATAGAGATTGATGATGTGTTAGATGTATATTAGTTAGCCGTTAGGATGGAAACTATAAATAGGTGAACTTTTCCCGTAATAAGGGTTGGAAAATCATTTGTACTAATTTCTGAAACACCTAAACGTCCAATCTGTTAGTGACTAAAATGGTTACAAGGAGTGCTAGTATGTGATTCCATCCGCTTTTTCCATTAATGCAAATCCTTTTATATTGTTCTTCTGTTTTCTTTTCTTTTACTATGTTCTTCAATTTACATTTGATGTAGCTTTTCTTCCTTTCTTTTAATTTTCGTTCTTACTTCTTTGAAATCCTGTTCTTTCTAAGTTCCAAAAATTTAAATCAGAGTTTTGCTGGATGAAATTATGAATCCTTTTGTTTTAAACCTTTAAGAAACAAGATCTTTTTGAAATTCTACAAATTTGAACACTGTAAACCTACTTTTTAAAAAAGAGTCCCATAAGAGGACCAGATTCTAGTCCCCAGATTGTTCTTAGAATCAAAGTGTTTTAAAGTGATTCTTTCGAGATTAACTTTTATCACCACAAACACCACTACTCTGCTCAATCTGGGGAGGATGTAGTTCTTGCTCCTTTGTAGCAAGATTAAAACAAATGCTAGCACTACATTCTCATCCCTTACGTATACACTTGCATAACAAAAAAAAGGTTTTTGAGAGTACTGGGGTAGCAAGCATTAGCAAAGAGGAGGGAGTGAAGAGGGCACTCGATGGAGGGTAGGGTGTTAAAGAGCAAGGAAGATAGAATGAGAAAGAACAAGCATCACTAATTGGGGATTACTCCTTAATTCCTAGTAAATTACTTGAGAACGATTAGGAGTACACCAAAAACAGGAGTTGATAACACAAAACACTGAGGAGATAGGCACGAGGAAAACTTAAAAGGGAAAGAAAGGACTTAAATATTGCTAACTTTTCGAGGTCACACTACATATATCTAAAACGATGAGTGTTTATATGGTTATTGTGTTTACTCCTTATGAACCTATTTTGCTCCCAAGCATCCAATATTCCTTTGCAACATGACATTGCACCATTCCCTATACTACGTAGCACACATTATTATTATTCCCTCCATATATTCTTAACAACAAAATCAGAGAACCAACACATTAAATTCATGCATAATTGTTTGGCTGAAATAAACTATTTCACTAAGTCTTAAAGGGAGACATGTTCAATAGAGTGAAGTCTCGAAATGGCTTCTTATTTTTAGGAAATGGTTTTAGGCAGAGACCAATCATAATTAAATTTAGGCATTGTGGATGATTAGCTTGAAGCCATTTGGTAGGACAAGAATTTTAATTCTTCTAAGTCTTGAAGTGAGGCTTCAAAGTGGCCTTTGTCAATTTAGAGTGGTTTCGGGTTCAAGATCAACATGCATTGAGGTTGGGCCCTAAGGAGCTACTAGCTCGAAACATCAAGAGGGGTTTAGGGTTTAGGGTTTAGGGTTTAGGGTTTATGGTTTAGGGTTTAGGGTTTAGGGTTTAGGGTTTAGGGTGATCTCAAGGTTTTAGGTGGCAACACAGATCGAAGCCCCCATGTTTGAAGGAGTCATCTCAAATCAAGTGTTCGAAGGTGGTTTTTAGAACATCACATGTCCACGTCACACAACAGTTACTGGAAATTCTCCTCCAAAGTAAGGAACGTGGAGATGTGGGAGCATCTGAATATCTCAACCAAAGGAAAAGGGCCCACCAGCAGTTAAAGGTAGTTACCAGTTGCAGTTTTGAAAGGAGCCTATAAATAGGATACAGATGAAGGTTATAGGGTCGGCAAAAATGAATACTCAAGCACATAGAAGCCACAACGTCCATTCAGAGACCAAGACAACTAGTTGCAACGAGCAAGTAGGGAATGCAGACAACCATTTTCAATTCTTGTACCTTTATGATTTCAACAATTTACATTCCAACACTTGTTTTTCTAATGTAATTTTACTTGTTCACTTTAAATTCGAAGACACTAGTTTTAACATCTCCTCCTCCTCCTCCTTTGAGTTTCCTTAATACAATGCTTAAAAGAACCCATTAAGAGGACTCATATCTCATCCCCATATTGCTCAAGAGATATATTTATTTGACCAAATTAAGGGATAAACAAATTGGCACACCCGGTGGGACAATTCTAGCGTTGTATGAACTTAAGAAGTAGAAAGAAAATCATGGATATATAACAATAAGAAAATAAATTCTTCTGTAAATTCCCCAAGGAATTCCTCAGCCAGCACAACTAATGATCAGTCTGGAGATGACCAATCCAGGAATCAAACTTCCTCTACTGGAGTATGGAGAAATATGGATGAGATTATGGTAGGAACTCTACCTGGGCTTGAGGAATCAATGGTTAGTCAAATAGTGCCTTACCCTCTAATTAGAACCAATGTACCACCCTCTAGTTTTGGAAACCAGAATGTGTCCATGCTTTTATGGATGCCTTTAGTGGTATATAAGAACCCTTTGGTAGTATCCATGCCAGCCAGGACACTAATTTCAGCCCCTGAGTTGTTTAGAAACTCATATAGTTTTAATAAGAAGGTAGGAGTTTCCTCACCAATGACACACACTTGGACAAATGAAATAAACTCTAACACCTTTACCAACGTAGCCTTAAACTCAATTAGGCAACAAATGGATGAGAGTAATCATGACATGGTGAACATGTTAACTCACCAAATGGCTACAGTTATAACTCCTTTGGTTGAAATAACTAACCAAAATTATCAATTCTAACAAGACAAATGGGTAGGCTTGCTGATGTATTTGGGGTAGATCCAGGAGCCCCTGGTTAAGAAGTACAAGAAAAAACCTTGGGAGGAGTTCAAGCCAAAGCCGATTCAAATTTGGGTGGTGAGTAAGGGCCTATAATAATGGATCAAAACCAAGAGCCTGATCAAGTAGTTGAGAGGGTAAGGCAAATTAACCTTGAGAGCAACAAAACATAACAAACATAGTAGAACAAGTGTTGAATAGACACTATTTTAATGTAGGGTATGCAAATCAACCCTACTTCGTGTCTGCCTTTCATTAAGTGGTATTACAGGCTGAGTTATCTCGAGGTCTAAAAATACCAAAATTCACTAAGTTTGTGGGGGAAATTGGGGAGTCTATAGTCGAACATGTGGCCAGATACCAAATAGAATGTGGAGATTTTTCCAACAGTGAACCCTTAAAAATGAAATCTTTCCTAAGTTCTCTAACAAAAACTGCTTTTACCTAGTTAACTACCCTGCCTCCAAATTCTATCCATAATAGGGTCCAGTTGGAAAGATCCCTTCATGAACAATTTTTTAGGGGGGAGAGTAAAGTTAGCCTAGTAGAATTAATGAATACTAAAAGGCTACATGGAGAGACCATAGATGACTACCTTAATAGGTTCAGACAGTCTAAGGCTAGGTGTTTTACCCCAGTTCCTGAAAATGAGTTATTCCAAATGACTACTAGTGGATTAGGGTTTTACATTCAAAAGAAACTAGTTAACCAACAAGTTTAAGACATGGCTCAATTAGATGATAGGGTTAGACAGATCAAATACTTAAACGTTGAGAAAGCCAAATTTAAGAAGTTTGATCGATTTGTAAAGAGAGACAAAGTAGCCTTTGTGGATGTGTTAAGAAAGGACAGTGACAAGGATGTAGATGAGGAGGAAAACGAAGTTAACATGGTAGAATTAAAGTCAGGTCCTCCCTATGTGTGTTCTTTCTTGAAGCCTTCAAGACAGGAGTCTAACACTTCGAACAAAGATAAAATTTATAAAAAACTAACTTATGGTTTCGATATTTCCAAAGCTGACCAAATATTTGACATCTTATTAAAAGATAAGCAAATAATTTTGAGTGATGATCACAAAATCCCAACTCCTGAACAAAGGAAAGGGAGAAAATTTTGTAAGTATCATTATGCATATGGTTATTGGACCAACCATTGTATTTGTTTCAAGGATCTGAATCAGAGAGTTATCCGAGAAGGAAGACTCAAATTTGAAGAAAAAATGAAGGGAGCAAAGAAAATTGACTCAGACCCTTTTGGTACCAATGTGAGCTTTGTGGAACCATACAAAGTGAACATGGTTGGGACTCAACCAATTGAAGAAAGGTCTACATATATGGCCATTGACAACTTCAAGAAGGATGTCAGAGACATTCACCCTTTTGCTAAAGAGACTTCCCTCGAGTTCTTGATGAGGAAGATGAGTGAGAACAGGTGCATGATGTTATGCCCATGCTGCAATGTTGTGTTTGATTCTGACTAAGCTAAAGCGTCTGAAGAATCTCAAATGAGAAAGCACTATGTTAAATACATGTTGGATCAACATAAGCAAAATGAAAGCCAAAGAAGGGTTAAGGTTCAAAAGGGAGTAGGAAGAGGAATAACTCTGCTTGAGAACTTTTATTTCGCCTGCTAGGATCCTTCCTAATCAATGCGTTCGAACCATTCCAACAAAACCAAAGACTCAACAAACATGGCAAGCAGAAAGTGCCAAAGGGGATGCTTCGAGTTCATCCAAAGGGAAGGGTGTGATGACTCACCCTTCAAATGAAGTGAAACACCCACAATAGAGCTGGTATTATTTCAGCCAATACTCAAAAGCCAAGAGTTTAATGACAAGGACTCAATGGCGTAGGGCCAAGATAATGTATAGGGCCAAGATGGATCAAGCCTAAGGAGATAAAACTCTATTAACTAACAAGCCTAAAAGAAGGTTTGAGGCCTCATCTTCAAAGCATTAAAGAGATCTATGTGAGTAGATTAATGAGCAGGTAAGAAGAATGGAATAAGATGATCTTCTTTCAAAAGAGTACTTTGAATCAGGTTTTCCTTATTCTATTCAAGACATTTGTGGCATAGTCTCAATCTTACCAGCTAGATTTTCTCAGCAGGTTATGAGGCATAAGGAGGAGGAGGACTTCCATGATGAAGGCATGGGAGTTCCAGTGATGTTGAATCAATTTGAGGACAAGGCCAACCCAATGATGGGCAATTTTGAGAAACCCTCTTCAGGACAAATGGCTCATATGAAGCCATTATACATAAGGGAAATAGTTGATGGAGAACCCATCAATAGGGTGATAGTCGATGGAGGGGCAACCATAAACTTGTTGCCAAAAGCAACATTTGACAAGCTGGGAAAGACTGAAAAAGACCTTATGCCTCATAATATTTTAATAATTGAGTTTGCAGGGAAGTCTTCTAGGTTTGAATGAGTTGTTGCTCTTCGTATGGTTGTGGGAGGAATAGTAAGAACCACTATATTTATGGTGATCTAGACCAAGGCCAGTTTCAACATGTTATTAGGTAGGGAGTGGATCCATGGCATTGGTACAGTGCCATCAACTATGCATTAGAAGATGTTTTTGTGGGTTGAGGCAGGATAATCAATTGTGGTCAAGGCAGACCAAATAGTATTTTATGCTGATCAAGGATTGGTAGAAGCTGATTTTGAAAGAAACTTAGCTCATATAAGTCCTTATGAGTTAGAATCCAAGTCTGTAATGCATTCAACTAAGGTTCCTTACTCAGTAAGGCTTGATCCACATAAGGGATTTTGTTTGAAGAGAGAGGCTGACCTTGAAATGGCCCAAGAAATGCTTAATGCCTCATGGCAAACATGAATCAAATGATGAAAAAAATAACGGCTTATGTGGCCAAAAGAAAATTGAAGTGGCCTACATGGTCAAGAATGAAAATAAAGAAAAAAATACAAGTCAAGTGGCCTCTCTGAGAAGGTCAAAGGATACTCCAGCCTTGAGAAGCTAGATTGTATTTATAATGATGAGCCCTTGGGCTTCGAAGTTTGTGATAGAGAAAAAGTTCTAAGGTTTGAATCTCAAGACCAATTGGAAGAGATCAAGTTAGGAATTACCGAAGTTCGAAGGCCAACTTTTATAAGTACTATAGTCAAGCCAGAAGTCAAGGCAAAGTTGATTAAGTTATTGATGTAGTCTAAAGATTGTTTTTCCTGGAATTACAAAGAGATACCTGGTTTAGATCAAGGCCTAATAGAATATCAATTAAAAATACTTTCAGGAAAGAGACAAGTTAAACAAGCCCTTAGAAGGTTTGCACCTATTGTGGTCTCGAATATAAAGGAAGAGATCAAGAGATTTCTTAAAGCCAAGTTCATTCGAACAATGAAATACGTAGATTGAATTTCTAATATAGTTCCCGTTATAAAGAAAAATGGCTTTTTAAGGGTTTGCATAGACTTTAGGGATTTGGACAGTGCTACTCCTAAAGATGAGTATCCTATGCCAATTGCTGATATGTTAATTGATTCAGCTGTATGCAATGAAATTTTAAGGTTATTAGATGGTTATTCATGATATAACCAATTTTTTATTTCTGAAAATGATATTTTAAAAATAGAGTTTCGTTGCCCTAGCGCATTGGGTACCTTCTAATAGGTTGTGATGTCTTTTGGCTTAAAAAATGCAAGAGCCACTTACCAAAGAGCAATGAACTTAATTTTTCATGATTTTATTGGTAAGTTTATGCAGGTTTATATTGATGATGTTTTGGTCAAGTCTAAGACCAAGGTTGAACACGTCAAACACTTGAGATGTTCGTTCGTGAGGATGAGGGGGTAGGGCTTGAAGATGAACCCAATGAAATGTTCCTTTAGTATTTCTACAGGAAATTTCCTGGGATTCCTGGTTTAGAAAAAGGGGATCGAAGTTAACAAGAAAAAGGCTCGAGCCATCATAGAAGCCTCTCCTCCTTTGACAAAAAAACTAGTTACAATCTCTGCTTGGGAAGATCAATTACTTAAGGAGATTCATCGATCCTTTATGGAAAAATGAAGGTTTTCTCTCCTTTTGTTAAGTTAAACAAAGAGCAAGAGTCAGATGGAGTGAAGAACATCAAATGGCCTTTGAAGGAATCAAGATGTACTTTTCCAATCCACCCATTGCGATGCCTCGAGTCCAAGGAAAACCTTTAAGGTTATATATTTCTGCATCAGAAGAGACCTTGGGAAGCATGCGAACTCAAGAGGATGAAAATGGTCTTAAAAGAATAGTATACTAAACATTATGTGATGTAGAAAGGAGATATAACACTTTAGGAAAGTTATGCTTATGTTTATATTTCTCTTGTACTAAGTTGAAATACTATCTAAAGCATTTCGAGGTTCTTGTAAGTTCGCATTTCTATGTAATAAAATGTGTTGGTTAAGCCAATTTTGATTGGTAGAATAGGGAAGTGGGCACTTGCATTAACTGAATTTTCTCTTAAGTATACACCGTTAAAGGCAGTCAAGGTACAGACAGTGGCAAATTTCTTGCTGAACATCCTCCAATCCAAATTCAAGAAATTGAATATGTTGGTCTGGAACCTTGGGAATTAAACTTCGTTGGTTCGAGAAACGACAAAGGGAATGGCATTGACATGCTAATAATATCACCAAACAAGGAAATAACCAAAGTTATGTTCCAGATTCGAGGAAGTTGCTCTAATAATGAAATTGAATATGAATCTTTAATTGCAGGACTCGAACTCTTGCTAAGTTTTAATGCAACTAGTGTTCGCATCAGAGGTGACTCACAACTTATAATTAACCAATTGAAAGGGCTATATAAATGTTGTAACGTTAGATTGACTAAGTATTATGCCTGGATCAAGAGACTATTAAACAAGTTTGATATGTTCGTGTTAGAACATGTTCCTCAAATGGAAAATGAATCAGCAAATGAACTAGCTCAGATAGCCTCTGGGTATAAAATCAAAAGTGATCAGTTCGAAAAGTTGATTGGAACCAAACAGTTCCTCACCATGGAGGAAAAATAGGTTCTTAACATTGATGCTTTGAGTGCTAATTATTTGAGAAAACCCTTAGTTGAATATCTGAAAGACCCAAGTAGACCCACAAATATAAAGATCAAGTATAAATCCCTTAAATATACCATCCTGGAAGATGAGCTGTATAAGAAATCGAATGGGGGTAATTTGTTGAGATGCTTAAGTGAGACTAAAGCCTACTTAGCATTTGATGAAGTTCATGAAGGAATTTATGGGGCACATCAAGCAGGAGAAAAGATGAGGTGGATCCGGCTAAGGTACTGTTATTATTAGCCAACCATGTTGAAAGATTGTCATGATTATGCGAAAGGATGCGAACAATGCCAACAACATGGTAACATTCAACTTGTACTAGCAGTTGAGTTACATTCAATTATGAAAACTTGGTCCTTTCGAGGTTGGGTCTTGGACTTGGCAGGGATGATTCATCCACCCTTTTCAAAGGGCCATAATTTCATTTTAGTTGGGGTTGATTATTTTATTAAGCTGGTTGAAGCCATACCTTTGAAGGATGTGGGCCAAAATGAAATTATCGACTTCATTGAAGAGCACATAATTCATAGGTTAGGCATCCTTGAGACTATAACTACTAACCAAGGAACCATGTTTACTGGTAGAAAAGTTGTACAATATGTAGAGTCAAGAAAAATTAAGTTACTCACTTCAACTCTCAAGCTAATGGCCAAGTCGAGGCCACTTACAAGATTTTAATTAATCTGATTAAGAGAGACATAGGACAGAAACCTTGAAACTTGCATGAGACACTTAGTCAAGTCCTATGGGCATATCGAACATCACCAAAAGAGGCCATAGGATTTTCCTCGTATAAGCTAGTATATAGGCATGAATCCATTCTTCCAGTTGAGATCAATGTTCAATCTCTTCGAATTTAGAGGTAAAATCAACTGCCTATGCAGGATTATTTTAACTTAATGATTGATGAGTTAGATGATCTTGATGAAGAGAGATTAATTGCATTGGAGAACTTGATTAAACAAAAGGAATAGGGTTTCCCATTTTTATAATCGAAGGATTAGAGCTTAAACGTTTTGAGAGGGTGATTTACTTTGGAAATTTATTTGACCTTTGGGTAAAATATCTCCTAAGTATGGAAAATGGACTCCCAAATGGGAGGAACCATACGAAATAGAAAAAGTACTCTTGAACAATTGGTATACAATTCGAGATATAACGATTAAATCCTTAATCAGTTCAATTAGTGGGAAACATTCATCTTCTCTTGTTCCTTCCCCTCAGGCAAAGCGACAATAAGTTTGTTATATTCTTCCATTTTTTAAGCGATCTAAGCCTTAAGATCTTCAATGTCGTTGAGCAAGTCCTTGACTCGAGAGGCACCCTTTTCCAAGGATTTGGGTAAGTTTTGGAATTTAGCATTCTTTTCTAACAGTTGAACCCTGAGTGCCTCATGTGCTTTCTGTATAGACTCATCATGCGACTCATTATGATGAAGTTGATTAATGGATCTAGTTAATGTTGAGTCTCAAAATATTATTAAGAGATTAATAATGTTTAAGTCTCACAAATCCTAAGTTTTAATGAGTAAGAAATTTGGTTAAAGTATGTTGATAAAAGTACATATTCTCTTAAGGGTACTTCATTGTGTTTCAGCAACTCTCTAAAGGAGCAACCCTCTGAAGTGGTGCAACCTTCTGAAGGATGAGAACCTGCTGAAAGTATTCAACCCTCTGAAATAGATGTGTTATCTGAATCAAGAAGATCTGCTGAAGACGCTCCACGTGGTATTTGACCAAAGTCAGAAGGCTTTTCGCTCAAGACTTTAATGCATCACAAACGTCCTCTACAAGTTTGGTTCATTTAAGAAATGTTACAAAGACCCTTTATGAAGCATTTGAAATCTTTTACCAGAAAGGGAAACTGTTGTAACCTGGTACCTGCACCTGCAACACACAAAGTCAGAAGCCTTTAGAAGATTGTATCACAACGGTCCTAACAACATTTAATGCTATTTCACAACGGTGGTTTATCAATCTTCAACGTATTTAAGATGAAATCCTATATAAAGCTTCATGCAGAATTTTAGAGTGGGAGTGAAGAACAATATAACTAGCCACTATGCTGCAAAAAATCGTACTGCTACTCTCTGATATTTTGTACATAGAAAATTTCATTTGTATCCTGAGTTTCACTCAGTTATCCTTTGTACTAGATTATTTCTTTTTAAGTTTCTCAGGAACTTAAACTAATATTCACTGTAAACACTTTCAAAGCGTCTGAGAGCCTGAAGAGGCTTGGTGGAACAAAGAATACTTGTCCATGAGCTTGGAGAGGCTTGTATGTAAAACAATACTTGGGTTTTAGCCTGGAGAGGTTGTGTGTTCAAACAATACTTGGGTTTTATCCTGAAGAGGCCGTGGTTAAAAGAATACTTGTAACTGAGATCAGTTAGTGGAAATCCATTGCCTGTTGGCATTGGGACTGGACGTAGCTCACTGTGTTTGTGGGTGAACCAGGATAAATCTTGTGGCTATGTCTTCTCTACCCTTATCTCTCTTTATTTGTTATTTCAACTAACAAGAAGGGTTTGGATAATAGTGAATTAAACTGTTTAAGCACTATCTTTAGAAAGTACATTTTAAAACAGTTTGAAAAATCAATTTTATTGGACCTGCTGAAATATTTTCATCAAGTACCTTAACTCCAGTTTCAGCAAGTTGCTTAAAATCTTTGTGAAAAGTTTTGTTTGTTAAAGGTTTTCTTAAAATATGTTTAAACATATAAAACACTATTCAACCCCCTCTTCTAGTGTTTCTTGTGGTTTCTACAGTTGATATCAGAGCTCAACCTCGGGGTGAGCATCTAACAAGTGCTGAGGAAAGAAGATCCAAGATGGAAACCTCAACAAGCTATAGTCTCTACATCTCTGAAGGAGCATATGTAACCAGACCTCCAGTTTTCAACAGGAAAGATTATTTTTATTAGAGAGAACATATGAAGCTGTTCATGGAAAGCTATAATCTAGATCTCTAGGTTATCGTTGCTGAGGGTGACTATGTTCCCATGAGAAATGGAGTACCTATTTCCAAAGCTGAGTGGTCCTATGAGCAAAAAATTAAAGTTCAACTTAATGCCCAAGCCAAGCTCTACTTGATTTGTTCTCTGAACAAAATTGAGTATGAGATGGTTAAAGGATGCAACTCTGCTAAGGAAATATGGGATTGGCTAGCTTCATCTGCTCAAGAAGATGATGAAGATAAAAAGTCTGTAGAGGATCTCACTTCAGAGGATGAAGAGGACTCATCTGAAGAGACATCTCTGTGCTTAATGGAAAATCAATTCATCTCTGAAGAAACAAATTCTAAGGTAATATCTTTAACTCTTCAAGATGAATATGATGATCTGGTTGATAGTTCCAAGGAACTTTTCAGAAAGTATAAGAAACTTTCAAATGCATATACTGCTATATGCAATAAAAACAAGGATCTTGAAAAAGAAAATCTTATACTTAAAGAAGAGTTTCAGGGACAAGAGAATAGTAACTCCAAAAATCTACTTGAAGAAAAACAGAAACTTCAAGGACATATTAAGGAACTTACTAAAGACCTTGCCAACTTTACTGAAGGAACTAATAATCTTAATAGATTATTGGAAACTCAGAAAAGGTTAAATGATAAAAGAGGCTTAGGTTTCTCTGGAAAACTATAATCTAAATCATTAGATTCTAAGTAGCCTAAAAAGGATAAGAAAAAGGTTGATGGGTGTCCTCACTGTGATAAACATAAGCTTTTTAAGTCTGAGAACAAGCAGAAAGAGAAACCCTTACCAGAAACTGACCCAGGTGGACCCAAGAAAATATGGGTACCAAAAGTCCTTATTATTTCTCTTGCAAATGTGTTGAATATATTAAAGAGAACTCCCAGAACCACTACTGAAGAATGTATGAGAGGAACTCATGATGAAAAGAAGGTCTATGTTCCAAGAGCATTCAACATAAGCTGCTGAAAACTTTCATCTCATTACTGAAAGCAATGTTGAGTCTCAGCAAATACAGTTCAAATCCTTAAATATCCCTGCTGGTAACATTGTTTAATATTGAAATTTAAATATCTGAGATTATTTGTCTTATGTGAAAATCTATGAAAATGTTTGTGCATGTAACTTTCTGAAATATATGTCTACTGAAATGCATACTTGCTGAAATTATTGAACTTGTTGAACACATATACTTTCTGAAATTTGCACTTGATGACGTGTCCCTCTGAGACTGTTGGCTTTTCACCTATCCTCTGAAGTCTGCACGTTCGCACGACTCCCCATGTCTGTGCAGCCTGTAACTGTCATCATGAATCTTATGTCTGGAGTCTATTTATAGAGCGCGTGAGAAGCTACTTCGGTTACACGTCCTTTGCATTCCTACTCTCTGAAATCAGAAACTCCTTGTGCTCTCAAGTTTCCAAGCTCTCTCAAACCCTACCTTTTACACTTCACTCTCTGAAATGCAATAGCTCCCAAGAAGAATGATGGTATTTCATCTAAGGCTGGTGGGAAGATCGTCCCATCCAGGTGTGGCAACTTTAAGAACCTGGCTAAGAATGGTTTTGACCTTATTGAGTATTTCAAGTGTGCTGGTTGGTTGCCTTTCTTTGAGGTGATCAATTGTGGCTGGCATGAAGAAAGCGTATATGAGTTCTGAAGGAATATTAGAGTGGTAGAACATGACAAAAGAGTCTACCTTGGAGCTACTGTGATGGGCAAAAACTTCACCATCAAGACTTCTACTCTTGAAGAAGTTACTGGTGCCAAAACTGAAGGCGCTTCATTTTGTCCAGACTGGGAGATTCATCATGGTGGTGCGAAGAAATATAACCAAATGCTATTTGGTTCAGAGAATCCTAAGAACATGAAACGAACTGGGTTGCTGCCTATACCCAGGTTGTTGTTTGCTGTACTTGGATTCTGCATTATTCCCAAGTGTGGTGGAAAGGATCACATCTATGAAATGGAGAGGTTCTTCTTAATTCATCTGATGCAGAAAAAGAAGATTAACCTTCCTTGGATAATTCTCTTTGGTATGATCAAGAGGGATAGAGACTCCGCCGCAAATCTTCCCCACAACACCCTCATCCTTAAGATTCTGATGCACTACAATCTTCCAGTAGAGGGGATGTTTGATCACAGGCCACCAAATTACTTTACTGCAACCATTGTGAAGCAGATGGGGATCTCTCTGAAGAAACCTGCTGGTGAAGCTGCTGAATCTAGCTAGAAGGCTCATGTTGCTGAGTTCCAGAAGTCCATGTTGCAAATTCTGGAAGAACAACTTCATGGAGATATCAAAAAGAAGTAGTTCAAACCTGTTGAAGTAACTCCTGAAAAGAAGATAGTAAAGAAGAAAAGGACCGAGTCTGGTCAGGTCACTCTTAATCCTACTGATCTAGAAAGAGTGAGGGAGGTGGAAGCATCATTCCAGAAGGCAACCCCATCAGAAAACGTGGTTGAGGTAACTCAACAGAAGGCTTCTGAACTTGTTCAGAAGGTTCAAAATGAACCTAGTGAAATAGTGGGTCAGAATGCTAAAGTACAAGTTACTAAAACCACTAAGACTACCTTTTTGGGATAGGCTGTGGTGGGTGATGCTGTAAGTGGTAGTTCTTCTGAGAAGCCACTCAAAGTGATGCCCCTTGCTACCAGTCACCCAGATCCAGAACTATAAGAGATTGCCGTCCTAGCAAATGCTCTTGAAGAAGAGGAGATGAGGAAAATAAAGGAATAGGAAGAAAATGATAGAGCCTTAGCAGAAGCTGCTCAAAAGGCTATGATTAAAGATGAAAAAATGGAGAAAGCTGTTGTGACAAGGAGGAAGAGGCCTTCAAAGGCTACAAGGTCTAAACACAGGAGGTTGTTATCCCCTGTTAGAGAAGCAACTCCTCCCCAAATGATCACTAGGAGCAAATCAATCCCAAAGGATGATGCTGGGATTTTTAAGAAGCATTGAAACAAGTCAGGACTCAGTTTGTGTTGAACTTGAAAAAGGAAAGAATTGTTAAGAGACAAGTCAAACCTGCTACACCATTTGTTCTCTATGATCTTACCAAGACCAAGCTTTACAAGAGAAAGATGCAGGAAGTCAGCCAAGTACGTATTCCTAAGGCTGAACCATACAAGAAAATCAAGGTACACTTTGATAACCTGATCCTGCTGATTTGGAGGATGATGTAAGTCCTTCCAAGGTTCCAATTAAAGTTCTTAAGGCACCCGTGCTTGATGATAAGCCCTCAGAACAACACATTGATGAAGAAATCAGTCAAACTATTGCTGTTGCTGAGGAAGTCATCCAACCTGTTGCTGATAAGGTTGAAGAGGATGCACCTGCTGATAACACCATAGGTGAACCTACTGAAGATCCAGTTATTGATAAAATTGCTGCACTTGCTGATGGTGAAAAGGATGCAAAATCTGTTGTTGCCATGGATATAGATCCAGCTATTGCTGTTGTGGAACCCCTTTCTACTATTCCAATAAGATCTGAACTTGTTGAGGTTGTTGATCCACCTTCACCTACTCCTCAACCTCCATCACCATTTGATGTTGATCTTAATGAAGAAAGGATGCTTACAGAACTTGTGAAGTCTATTAATCAGTTTGAGCATTCAAACTTGACTCAAAGACTTAATATCTTTTAGTTTTAATGATTAACAAATAAGATTATATAAACAGATTCTACTGAGAAAGGTATTGGTTTGTTGATTGTGTTTCAGAATGAAATAGTAATCAGAATCAGAAGATTAGGATCAGAAGAACAAATGCAGGATCAAATATAAAGAAGTTGTCTGAAGAATGCAACTCGTCTGAAGTGCGCAAACTGTCTGAAGACGTGAAGACCATATGAAGACAACATAAAGCAGTCTGAAGAAAAGAAGCTGTCTGAAGCAAGGAAGCTTTCCAAAGCAAAGAAGCTGTCTGAAGCAACGAAGATGTCTGAAGAAGCAGAACTCGTCTGAAGAATTGAAGCTGTCTGAAGTAGTTCAACCCGTCTGAAGTATCAGTGCTGTCTGAAGTCTCACTTATGACGTGGCACCCTCTGCTGAAGTTTGTGAAGACTTTTCTGAACCTCTGCTGCACGTACCTTTTCAAACACGTTTATGGCAAGGAACACAGAGACCTTTCCTGGTGATTTTGAATTTCATACACCACTTAGGAAATCTCTGCAACGCAGAAATTGCAGCAACAACGATGGCAGCTTTATAGCAGCACCAACGTTGTACTCTGTCAGAATTGTGAAGACACCCAGAAGCGTGTCTCACGATGGATTGAATAGCATTCAATGCTTTCTCTAAAGAGTGGTATCACAACGAAAATATCATCATCACCAATCCAAAAGAAAGCACAAGAAAAGGTCAGGAGACTAAGCAGAAGCAACAAAGAGAAATGTTTGAATGAAATATTTTAATTCAAACATATTTTATCATCTGCAAGAAACAGCCATTGAACAAGACACCTCACTCAAAGAAGAAAGAAGAAGTGGTGTCAGGAAGCAAACAGAAAAAGAGCATATACAAAATAAGAAAGAGGACAAATCCAACGGATACCTCCTCATATACACTCCTAAGAAAAGCAGAGAAAATCAGAAGTCAGCTGAAGAAAAGTAAAAGGTTATCAAGAGAGAGAACATGCAAAATAATCTCTCTAAAAGAGCTCATCTACAGAAGTGTCAGAACAGGACTGTCTGAACACATATCTGCTAAAGAAGAAGCAACCGTTTGAGACATTATTAAGTAACGGCTATATGAGCCACATCATAAACATCTCAACGGTATTATGAATCATCTTCAAACGGCTATATTCCAACAGAATTTATAAATAGCCTCAAGAAAGAATTTGAAGATGTTGAACCCATTCACCTGGTTCAATCAGTTGATCAAGATGCATCAGAAAAATCCTATCTGTGTTGACCACACTTACTTGAATCAACTATGCTAGTCAAAATAGAAGTTGTTCAGTTGAACAACCTACCGGGTTGTGCTTAATCTCATATGAACCAAGAATGGTTTGAAGCTATAAGTATGCCTTGGTTTTTCCAATGATACGGGTGAGAATGTAACCCATGGAAACCAATGGCTGGAGAACAAGGCTGGAGCTTAAAGTCAGTATCTACCTAGCCAATCCTCAGAGGATGTTATTCCTCATATCAGAGACAGGAATTGTACTTAAACTTATGTACTTGTTTCACTGTCTTACCCTTGTACTTAGATTTATCCATTGTATCCTGAGTAGTACTCAGTTAACCTCTAGTACAGGAAAAGATTAAGTTTATGTTTCGTGGAAACTTAAACTTAGTTTAATTTAAAAACACTTTATGTGTCTGAGAGCCTGGAGAGGCTTGGTGGAAGAAAGAATACTCTACACTTGGATAAGTGTCTGAGAGCCTGGAGAGGCTTGGTGGAAGAAAGAATACTCTATACTTGAATAAGTGTCTGAGAGCTTGGAGAGGCTTGGTTGAAGAAAGAATACTCATGGTAGAGCCTGGAGAGGCTTGATAGAAAAGAATACTTGTGGTAGATCCTGGAGAGGCTTGATAGAAAAGAATACTTGTGGTGTCTGGAGAGGCTGTACTCGTTGTGTCTGGAGAGACTGTACTCATTGTGTCTGGAGAGACTGTACTCATTGTGTCTGGAGAGACTATACTCATTGTGTCTGGAGAGACTGTACTCGTTGTGTCTGGAGAGACTGTACTCATGGTGTCTGGAGAGACTGTACTCAAACTCAAGCTTGTAATCTGAATATTCATATAGTGGAAATCCAGTGGTTGTTTGCCATTGGGACTGGACGTAGCTCACAGTGGTAGTGAGTGAACCAGGATAAATTCCTTTGCTAAGTTTTCTTACCCTTATCTCTTGTTAATTCTTTTTATACTAATCAAGGGGTCAGAATAATTAATCTGATATTTTATAAAGACACAAAACATCTTTTAAAATTAGTCTTTACAAGCCGTCTGAAAACTTCAGACAGCCACTTAAAAGCCTGTCTGAAATCTCTATGCCTAAGTCCCTTTTTTGTTTAATCTCTTTATTTCCAGGTTTCATATTTAAGTTGGAATTTGAAATGTATTTTCTATAATAAACTTAACACAACTATTTCAATAAAATGATCTTTCATAAAAACAAAACATGAGATATCTCTTATATCATTTGAAGCTTTACAAAGAATGTTCCTTGAAGAACTTCTGAAATAAATTCTCAGAAGTGAGTCTGAAAGAGATCAGTTCAAAAATTAGGAACAGACTTCAGACAACCTCTAGTCGTCTGAAGTATTTCAGAAACTGTGCTGAAAATACTCTTTGTATTAATCTTCAGAAGATACTTTGAGAAGTCTCTGTTTAAAACAATCTTAAGCTTTAGAAGAAACATTGTTTTTCTTATCTTCCACATGTTTCAACTATCTCTGATCTTAAGACTTATTTTTAACAATGCCCATATTCATGTTTTAAATTAAAGATTTCCAAAACCTATCAAAAAGTTTAAAACACTATTCAACCCCCCTTCTAGTGTTTCCTGTGGCTCTAACAATTGGTATCAGAGCTCACCTTCGGGTTGAGCATCTAACAAATGCAGAAGGAGTAGATCCTCAGAAAATGGAAATCTCACCAAGCTGAAGCAACTCTGAAGAATGATAATAAGAAAATAAAATCACTTTCTTAAAACTCATTATTCATACAAGGCATTTCTCAGAAGGATATAGCTGGAAAAGGAAAGTGTATCTATCTCTAGATCACAACCGGGTAACACCTTTCCTATCCTTGTCTAAATCTAAGTTTAAATATAATTGTTTATTTGCTGAATGTTTTGTTTTATCAAAATTACTATTACATAAGAGTACTTGTGTGAAAATAAATTATTGCATAATAAATGTCCCATATATGTATGCGAATTACTTGTTTTGTGTGTAAATTATCTGCATCATATGTGTGAATATATGTGTATAATTATTTTAGTAAATGAAGAGTCATGTATGTGTATCATGATTATCATTAAATGTGTTATGGCGCAACGAGGATCAATGTATCATCAACCGGTTTCTCATAATTGGCACGATGCACAACTCTCAATGAATGCTTGGTGCATGTAACCGTTATTCTTCATTAAAAGAAGCCATGCTTGATTGCCTATTTAAGAATTGAAAGATCATCATAGGAACTACACTTCAATCAACTCATCCTCAAAAGCCAGAACTCTTCAAGCACCCTAATCTCCTTAGATCAATCGTACTCAATGGCCAACATGTCTGCATCATCAAATAACTCAAACCATCCTATGTTTGATGAGAGAATCATACCTTCTAAGTTGGTCAATCTCTCTGACTTTGATGAGGCAGATTATAAAATCTCAGACTATTTTGACTCCGTAGGGTGGACTCCCTTCTTCAGCAACATTTCCTCACCATGGCATGAGAAAAGTGTAATAGAGTTCTGGGAAAACATCAAAGTCATATCTGAACCTAACAGAACTGGGATTGAAACGAAAGTAATGGGAAGGTCACTGTTTGTGAATACCAAACTTATTGCTGAAGTCATAGGTGTTCCAAACACAGGAGAACTCTATTTCCAAAAATGGGAATCTATGCATGGTGGAACTCCTGTCCTTGATCAATATCTGTTTGGAAAAGCAAGGCTTGGTCCCTTCAGACCTTCTCAACTCCTTAGCACACCCAGAGCCCTTCTTGCTGTGCTAAACTGCTGTATTCTTCCCAAAGGAAGAAACAACTTAATAATAACCATGATGGAGAGGTTTGTTTTGAGACTCCTGCTGTCAAAGAAGAAAGTCAATCTCCCTTGGATACTGATGTATCAGATGATGTTCAGAGATGAGATGGGAAATGAGAAGTTCTATCTCCACAATTCCCTAATTATGAAAATTCTCCTGTACAAGAGTTTTCCTATGGAAAGTCTCTATGACCAGCCATCTCCTGACCTCTTCACTTCGGTTGAATATGCTGAGTTAGACCGGACTTTTATGGAAAGAGAAGAAGCTCCTGAAAATCAAGTGGTCATTCCTCCTCTCTTTGCCCCACACACTGAAGAAGGAACTGAAGATGTTCATCTGAAGTTTCATAAAAGGAAAAGGATGACGTCTGGTGCACTCTATGAGAAATGATAAGATGATTAGGTTTGCTGAGAGGCTAAAAATAGCGAAGAAAGAGCTTCAAAAGCTGAAGGCTGAAATGGTTAATAGTAAAACAAGTAGAGATGATAGCCTACTTAATGATCAATAAGAAACTTGTGCTTGGCTTCAGAATCATTGTGTCCATGTTTTTTTTTAAAAAAATTTCTATGTTTATGTCTCTTATAATATAAATATTTTTACTTTGTTTGATTTCGTTACCCTCTAGTTGTTCATAAGTGTCTCTATTTGTGCATAGTTGGTCATATCCTTAACATAAGATAGTTGATTACTGGAATATAATAAAATTAAAACCATAAACCTAAACCATTTGTTTTAATGATAAATCAATCCTTTAAATTATAATCAGGAATTTAAGACAATTGGTATAATGATTAAATATCAGAAGCTACTGTAAAGAATGCTGAAGGGATAGTCACTTAAATCCAACCCAATCGAAGAGAGCATCAAGGAAATTCAGAAGAAGAAAGTTTTCAGAAAAGGAAATGCATTTCTCAAATCACAAAACAATAAAAGTTCCGCCGGATGGTTGCCCTTCTTTGAAGCCATTGATAGTCAATGGCATGAAGAAAGTGTGTACCAATTCTGGAACACATTATCTCTGGAAAACTCAGCAGAAGAGACTTGCCTCAAAGCCCAAGTAATGAATCAAAAGGTGATTGTGACTACAGATATTCTTGAAAGAGCTCTAGGAGTAAAAGCAGAAGGGGAACTGTTCTCAACAGGCTGGAATGACCTACATCGTTGTACTGAAGAATCTAACCATCTGATCTACAACAGGCGAGGAATGAAAGTTATCCCCAAAGTTCTCTTCAACATTCTAAAATATTGTGTGATCCCACGAATTGAGGATAACCACAACCTTGAGATGGAAAGGTTCTGTGTTATCAATCTTCTGCAAAAGAAGAAGATTAATCTTCCATGGATCATTCTATTCGATATGGCAGGAAGAAAACTGGGAGACTCTAATATTCTACCTCACAATACTGTGATCATGAAGATTCTTATGGTAAACAATGTGGTCATTGATCATCTGTATAATCACAGAAACCCAGGTCTTCTTAAGGTCAATCATCGGAACACAGAGGAAACTAATGACATCTCTGAGGTTCTAAGACTAAGAAAGGAGAACGCTCAACTTCGGCGCAAGTTAAAGGAGATAAGGAGGAGTGTGTTCAACCTCACAGGCGGTCTGGGAG
This sequence comes from Sesbania bispinosa, assembly GCA_026901365.1. Taxonomy (NCBI): domain Eukaryota; kingdom Viridiplantae; phylum Streptophyta; class Magnoliopsida; order Fabales; family Fabaceae; genus Sesbania; species Sesbania bispinosa. Next base: position 137,328 of record QLOH01000594.1, read on the forward strand.
TTTAAAGAAGTCAAAAGGAGAAAAGATCCTTTGATATCTTTGCTTATCAACCTCTGTCAATTTTTTTCTTTTCTCTCTTGTCTGCCTTTATGTCTTTGCCTATCTGTTGCTAATCTTAGATGTCATTTCTCTTTAGATGCTGTAACCATGGTTGATTTTTTTCTTCAGTCACTATATATTATGCTTATCTTTTTAAATCAGCTTTAAGACTTTACATTGTCTAATGACAAATAGGGAGAGAAGTATATGAAAAATAAGAAAAATAACAAATAACTAATCAAAGTAACAAAAATAACAAAACGAGAAGAAATATAAAAGTAAATAAACTTAAATAGAATAAAACTTAACTTATGAAACTACACTATATGAAACCATGAACCTTTTTAATTAATGACAAAAGGGGGAGAAATATTAAACTCACAAAATGATTTAAAAAGGGATGACTAACAATCAGTATAAGTAAATAAAATATGGTAATATATTGTAATAACAATTGGTATCTATGATAAGTAAATAAAATATGGTAATATTAGTTTTCAATAACAAACAATAATAATTGGTGTCTAAAAAGACTAACACAATTGGTATCTGAAAGATTAACATCTAGTTTCCAAAGGATAAGTTAACAAAATCTAATAATAATTGGTGTCTAAAAAGACTAACACAATTGGTATCTGAAAGATTAACATCTAGTTTCCAAAGGATAAGTTAACAAAATCTAATCCTGTTAACGATTAGAATAATAATAACAATTTGCAACATTTAACAAACTAAAAGAATAAATGTTCTTCTCAGGGGGAGTATTATAGATCCAAAGGATAAGTTAACAAAATCTAATCCTGTTAACGATTAGAATAATAATAACAATTTGCAACATTTAACAAACTAAAAGAATAAATGTTCTTCTCAGGGGGAGTATTATAGATAGGGGGAGTCTTTTATATACTTACCCATCTTTCCTTAAAACATTTTGTAAGTTGTACATATCTTATTTGTCACCATTAAAAAGGGGGAGATTGTGAAGTCTATTAATCAGTTTGAGCATTCAAACTTGACTCAAAGACTTAATATCCTTTAGTTTTAATGATTAACAAATAAGATTATATAAACAGATTCTACTGAGAAAGGTATTGGTTTGTTGATTGTGTTTCAGGATGAAATAGTAATCAGAATCAGAAGATTAGGATCAGAAGAACAAATGCAGGATCAAATATAAAGAAGCTGTCTGAAGAATGCAACTCGTCTGAAGTGCGCAAACTGTCTGAAGACGTGAAGACCATATGAAGACAACATAAAGCAGTCTGAAGAAAAGAAGCTGTCTGAAGCAAGGAAGCTTTCCAAAGCAAAGAAGCTGTCTGAAGCAACGAAGATGTCTGAAGAAGCAGAACTCGTCTGAAGAATTGAAGCTGTCTGAAGTAGTTCAACCCGTCTGAAGTATCAGTGCTGTCTGAAGTCTCACTTATGACGTGGCACCCTCTGCTGAAGTTTGTGAAGACTTTTCTGAACCTCTGCTGCACGTACCTTTTCAAACACGTTTATGGCAAGGAACACAGAGACCTTTCCTGGTGATTTTGAATTTCATACACCACTGAGGAAATCTCTGCAACGCAGAAATTGCAGCAACAACAATGGCGGCTTTATAGCAGCACCAACGTTGTACTCTGTCAGAATTGTGAAGACACCCAGAAGCGTGTCTCACGATGGATTGAATAGCATTCAATGCTTTCTCTAAAGAGTGGTATCACAACGGAAATATCATCATCACCAATCCAAAAGAAAGCACAAGAAAAGGTCAGGAGACTAAGCAGAAGCAACAAAGAGAAATGTTTGAATGAAATATTTTAATTCAAACATATTTTATCATCTGCAAGAAACAGCCATTGAACAAGACACCTCACTCAAAGAAGAAAGAAGAAGTGGTGTCAGGAAGCAAACAGAAAAGGAGCATATACAAAATAAGCAAGAGGACAAATCCAACGGATACCTCCTCATATACACTCCTAAGAAAAGCAGAGAAAATCAGAAGTCAGCTGAAGAAAAGTAAAAGGTTATCAAGAGAGAGAACATGCAAAATAATCTCTCTAAAAGAGCTCATCTACAGAAGTGTCAGAACAGGACTGTCTGAACACATATCTGCTAAAGAAGAAGCAACCGTTTGAGACACTATTAAGTAACGGCTATATGAGCCACATCATCAACATCTCAACGGTATTATGAATCATCTTCAAACGGCTATATTCCAACAGAATGTATAAATAGCCTCAAGAAAGAATTTGAAGATGTTGAACCCATTCACCTGGTTCAATCAGTTGATCAAGATGCATCAGAAAAATCCTATGTTGACCACACTTACTTAAATCAACTATGCTAGTCAAAATAGCAGTTGTTCAGTTGAACAACCTACCAGGTTGTGCTTAATCTCATATGAACCAAGAATGGTTTGAAGCTATAAGTATGCCTTGGTTTTTCCAATGATACGGGTGAGAATGTAACCCATGGAAACCAATGGCTGGAGAACAAGGCTGGAGCTTAAAGTCAGTATCTACCTAGCCAATTCTCAGAGGATGTTATTCCTCATATCAGAGATAGGAATTGTACTTAAACTTATGTACTTGTTTCACTGTCTTACCCTTGTACTTAGATTTATCCATTGTATCCTGAGTAGTACTCAGTTAACCTCTAGTATAGGAAAAGATTAAGTTTATGTTTCGTGGAAACTTAAACTTAGATTAATTTAAAAACACTTTATGTGTCTGAGAGCCTGGAGAGGCTTGGTGGAAGAAAGAATACTCTACACTTGGATTAGTGTCTGAGAGCCTGGAGAGGCTTGGTGGAAGAAAGAATACTCTACACTTGAATAAGTGTCGGAGAAACTAGAGAGGCTTGGTGGAAGAAGAATACTCATGGTAGAGCCTGGAGAGGCTTGATAGAAAAGAATACTTGTGGTAGAGCCTGGAGAGGCTTGATAGAAAAGAATACTTGTGGTGTTTGGAGAGACTGTACTCGTTGTGTCTGGAGAGACTGTACTCATTGTGTCTGGAGAGACTGTACTCATTGTGTCTGGAGAGACTGTACTCATTGTGTCTGGAGAGACTGTACTCATTGTGTCTGGAGAGACTGTACTCGTTGTGTCTGGAGAGACTGTACTCATGGTGTCTGGAGAGACTGTACTCATGGTGTCTGGAGAGACTGTACTCGTTGTGTCTGGAGAGACTGTACTCATTGTGTCTGGAGAGACTGTACTCAAACTCAAGCTTGTAATCTGAATATTCATATAGTGGAAATCCAGTGGTTGTTTGCCATTGGGACTGGATGTAGCTCACAGTGGTAGTGAGTGAACCAGAATAAATTCCTTGGCTAAGTTTTCTTACCCTTATCTCTTGTTAATTCTTTTTATACTAATCAAGGGGTCAGAATAATTAATCTGATATTTTATAAAGACACAAAACATCTTTTAAAATTAGTCTTTACAAGCCGTCTGAAAACTTCAGACAGCCACTTAAAAGCCTGTCTGAAATCTCTATGCCTAAGTCCCTTTTTTGTTTAATCTCTTTATTTCCAGGTTTCATATTTAAGTTGGAATTTGAAAAGTATTTTCTATAATAAACTTAACACAACTATTTCAATAAAATGATCTTTCATATAAACAAAACATGAGATATCTCTTATATCATTTGAAGCTTTACAAAGAATGTTCCTTGAAGAACTTCTGAAATAAATTCTCAGAAGTGAGTCTGAAAGGGATCAGTTCAAAAATCAGGAACAGACTTCAGACAACCTCTAGTCGTCTGAAGTATTTCAGAAACTGTGCTGAAAATACTCTTTGTATTAATCTTCAGAAGATACTTTGAGAAGTCTCTGTTTAAAACAATCTTAAGCTTTAGAAGAAACATTGTTTTTCTTATCTTCCACATGTTTCAACTATCTCTGATCTTAAGACTTATTTTTAACAATGCCCATATTCATGTTTTAAATTAAAGATTTCCAAAAACTATCAAAAAGTTTAAAACACTATTCAACCCCCCTTCTAGTGTTTCCTGTGGCTCTAACAATTGGTATCAGAGCTCACCTTCGGGTTGAGCATCTAACAAATGCAGAAGGAGTAGATCCTCAGAAGATGGAAATCTCACCAAGCTGAAGCAACTCTGAAGAATGATAATGAGAAAATAAAATCACTTTCTTAAAACTCATTATTCATACAAGGCATTTCTCAGAAGGATATAGCTGGAAAAGGAAAGTGTATCTATCTCTAGATCACAACCGGGTAACACCTTTCCTATCCTTGTCTAAATCTAAGTTTAAATATAATTGTTTATTTGCTGAATGTTTTGTTTTATCAAAATTACTATTACATAAGAGTACTTGTGTGAAAATAAATTATTGCATAATAAATGTCCCATATATGTATGCGAATTACTTGTTTTGTGTGTAAATTATCTGCATCATATGTGTGAATATATGTGTATAATTATTTTAGTAAATGAAGAGTCATGTATGTGTATCATGATTATCATTAAATGTGTTATGGCGCAACGAGGATCAATGTATCATCAACCGGTTTCTCATAATTGGCACGATGCACAACTCTCAATGAATGCTTGGTGCATGTAACCGTTATTCTTCATTAAACGAAGCCATGCTTGATTGCCTATTTAAGAATTGAAAGATCATCATAGGAACTACACTTCAATCAACTCATCCTCAAAAGCCAGAACTCTTTAAGCACCCTCATCCTATGAAGAGCTGCTGTATTTCAAGAATCACCTGCCACTGCACAAGCATATTGGTCTTCATTTGGACTCTCTTGAGGATGCTAGATTAAGGAGTTTGTCCAAGGCTTCAAGGGGAGTATCCGATCAGCTAGAAAAGATCAGACAAGGAGTGCAACCAATCAAGCACTACTGGAAAAGAATTGATATTGATTCACCTGACCAAGTAGGAATACCTGCTGAAGATTGGATTCTGATCAGGCATCTGAACTTGGAGGCTGAATTTTACTCAAGATATATTGCTGCAAATGCTGGGTGCAGAGATTTCAAGCCTCCGAAACCACTCACCATGAAGCCCTCAACCAAAATATTTTGGCAACCTGACAAAATTGTGCCAAAGATACCATTTGCTGAAGACCCTGAAGACAAAAAGAAAGAACCGAAATTCTACTCTGCCTATATGGATGAACCTGAGCCTTTCACCAAAGAAGAATGGGAAAGACTCCCTCAAGTTCTAGAAGCCTATGGGGGCTTTGACCACACCTACAGAGACAGGATATGGGATTCATACTGCCATGAGAGGGAAAAAAGGGTCTTGCTCTGGAACAAAGTATGATTTTACAAATTCTATGACCAAGAGCACCCTTTCAGTGCAGGAAGTTTGTACCTGGTTTCCTGTAACTTTCCCTGGTTCCAAGCATGATTTACATGAGGATTGGACTGTGCAGAAGTGGACTCTTGCAATCTACACATGCCTAGTAGTTAAACCTGCTGATTATGGTTTCCCAAATGGCTTCGTGGAGATCACATTTACCTAGAAGTATGTGTCAATCATTTTTAGAGAAGCTTATCTATCTGAAGCTCTTGAAATAAGACAAAATGAAATCAGAAGGCCGAGAAGAAGAAACCATAGACTTTAGAGCTTAGTGAGGCAATTCCAAGGTGCTCTTGTTCATCCTTAAAGTGAAGAATCTAAGCCCAAGCTTAAGAGGAACAAAAGCTTTTAGCTTGACATGTTTCAGAAAGTCTATGTGTTTATGTTAATTCTGATGTTTTTGTTAAAAACATTTTATGATTCTGAACCTTCTGGATTTTCAATATGACTATTTGATGTTTTCTCTCTGGTTTGACTACGTGATTTTATTGCCTGTCCTCGTATTTACCTTGCTACGTATGATAAATATCTGCAATGATTGGAATTAATTGATATGTTTGGTGCAACTTGTATGGTCTAAGACCCTTTGAACTTGTTGAGACAAACTCACCCCCAAGAAAGTTTTTAATATGTCAAACCACTAAAGTTTAAAATATATGATATGCTTTCTTTGTTGTTACTAACTGTTTGCTCAAGTTTGTGGCAGAACATTGTTAGAATTTATATTGAAGATCTTAACATTATAAAGAGAAGCACCATGTGAATTAAAAAAGAAAGAAATGAAGAGCTTAAAGCATCAGATGAAATACAGATTCAGCTATAGCTTGAGACTCGTCTCAAGAACAGATGCAAGGCCATGAGACTATCTCAAGGAAAAGAGACAAGTTTATCGGTACAGTATGAACTACATTAAGAATGTCAAACAAGAACCATGAGACTTGAAATTAGAAATAAGGAAGAGATCAGCCCAAGAAAAGATTAGATGCAAGAGCAGCTTGAGACGCTGACTCATGATCAGACGCCATCTCAAGGTCAGATGATGTCTCAGGTTCAGATGAGAAGAGTTAAGTGCCATGCAGAAAGAAAGAGTCAGATCCTGTAAAAAGGCTCAAGTACAGTCTAAAAAGTCAAGCTATCAAGTCAGAATAAAGTAAAGACTAGTACACCGTGCAACTGTCAACAGTGACATATGTACTTGGAAAGCAACTTGTCACATCCAGGAAGCATGGGATGACTCATGTTTAACGGCTCTCCAACGGTCATAAACGACCAAATACTCTTTGATATAAAAGGCTGAAGGCTACAGTAGAAATTGTGAGAGACTACATCAATCATTGAAAAATCTACTGCATCTTAACTTATCTCCAGTGACATCTCAAGTGCCCATCTCAAGAAGTTCATATTCAGAGCTTATCTTAACTTGAGAATCCCATTAGTCTCCATCTCTCTCTCCTGATATAACTTGTATTATTATCATTTAGAAGAGAAAACTACTAGCTTAAACCTACTGCCTTTTCATACATTGTATGTAAGCTAGATCCATCTCAAAATCTCATTCTCTTGTAACTTGTCTCATCTAAGATAGGAAGTGTGCCTAGTCTTAGAGTGAGTTGTTTGCGTCCTGAAGAGGCTGCAAGAATACTTGTGACTCAGCCAAGGTAGGAGTGCCTATGCTTGGTGTGAGGGACGTCCTGAAGAGGCTGTAAGAATACTTGTATTTGACTAGTTGTCAATAGTGGAAATCTCACTTGTTGTGAGGACTGGACGTAGCCCAAGGTGTGGGTGAACCAGGATAAGATCTTTGTGCCGTCTCTCTTACTCTTCTCTCTATCTTACTTATCTCAACTCTATTAACAACTGTGAAATTGTTTTATAGATTTATTTCAAACTGGTTTAAAGATCTTGAGACGTCTAAAACTTGAAACAGGATTCTAAATTGAAAAGGCTTTATAACTTGTTTTAACAGAGACACCAAGTCACAAGACTTGAGATCACGTCTCAACTTTCAAATTAAGTGTACTAAGAATTTTCAGGAACAATTTTCACAAAGTCTCTATTCAACCCTCCTTCTAGAGACGTTCAGTCAACTTCAGTTGGTATCAGAGCTCAGCCTCTCTAGGGTTGAGCACACCTGCGTGTGAAGAGGAAAGGATCCATGGCTGGAGCAAGTGCAAGCCTGTTCATTCCTGAAGGAGCATCTACCAACAGACCACCTGGTTTTGATGGAACTAACTACTACTATTGGAAAGACATGATGAGACTGTTCATTGAATCCCAACATACTGATCTATAGGAAATTATTGAGATGGGACCTTATATGCCCTATATTACAGATGAGCTTGGGCTTAGGGCAGCTAAGCCCAGAGAAACATGGACAGATGCTGAGAAAGCAAGATATGTACTCAACTCAAGAGCCAAATATCTACTCACATGTGCTTTGAGAAGGAGTGAATATGACAAAGTAGCTGGATGTGGCACAGCTAAGGAAATATGGAATGCTCTTGTGATAGAACATGAAGGAACAAATCAAGTGAAAGAAGCTGAAATCAAGATACTGGTTAGACAATATGAACTCTTTAAAATGAATGAAGATGAAGGCATTGAGGACATGGTTAGAAGATTCACTGTTATTATAAATGATCTCAAGTACTTAGGAAGAACCTACTCAAATCAAGATATGGTAAGGAAAATCCTGAGGAGTCTACCCAAACCTTGGAGACCTAAAGTTACAGCTATCTAAGAAGCAAAGGATCTGAGTATTCTCAGATTGGATGAACTCCTTGGATCCTTGAAAGTTCATGAGCAGGAACTGATGGAAGAAGACCTCATCAGACGTCCCAAGACAATAGCCTTGAAGGCATCATCCAACAACTCCAAAGGTAAAAAGGTAAGCTCATCTCAACAATCTCCACTAAACTCATCTCATGATACAGAGACTGAAGAAGATGAGGGAGATGATGAAAGTGATATGGAGGATGAGCTAGCCTACATCTCAAGGAAAATCAGATGCATGTGGAAAGCTAAAGGAAGTGGAAGAAGGAGCTTTCCTTCAAGAAGAGGAGAAATCAGGTCTGATAGAAAAGGACAATTCATCTGCTTTGAATGCAGAAAGCCTGGACATCTCAGGTCTGAATGCCCACTGCTAAAAAGGAGATGAAAACGAGTCCAAAGAAGAAGGAAATGATGGCAACTTGGGATGACACTGAAGAAGATGAAAGCCAAAATGAAGAATCTGCAAATATATGCCTCATGGCAAATAGTGATTCATCTGATGATGAGGTATTTGATTCAGACTCAAAATTCTCCTTCAGTGAACTCAAGTGTGCTTTTGAAAATCTTCTTTATGATTCAAATCTTCTTGTTTCAAAGAGCTCTCTTTTAAATCTGATTTGGACATTGCTCTTGAAAAGGTAAAATTTCTAGAAAAGAAAATGAAAGTTTGAATCATAAAACAGTAGCCTCATGCTGTCTCACATGAGACTATCTAAACTTGTTAAAACCAAGAATCATTCCATGATAATCAAGAGTTGAAAAATCTTTCTGAAGAAAACCAGAAGCTCAGAAAACAAAATAGAACTCTCATAGATGATTTGTCAAGTTTGTAAAAGGAATAAAAAACCTTGAGAGACTCATTGGATCTCAAAAGGGAATTTTTAATAAAGCGGATTGGGCTATGAGAAGTCTTCCAGTGAGATCTGGTATAAGGACTTCTTCATTCCTACAAGAAAAAGGAAGAAGAAAGAAAGATGTTCTTGCTGTAGCAAGTTTGTTCACATGATCACTGAATGCTATTGAGACATGTAGCATTCAAGAGAAAGGTAACTAACCAGGAAGGACCCAATTATAAATGGGTACCTAAACTACTAAACCTTGTGTCTTGTGACAGATGTGCCTGGCAGCAGCAAAGTCAAAGAAAATGTGGGTGCTGGATAGTGGATGTTCAAGGCACATGACAGGAGATAGGAGCAAGTTCCTGTCACTTGAAGAGAAAGCAACTGGAGTTGTCTCTTTTAGAGACAACAGGAAAGCCCAAATCAAGGGCATAGGTAAAATTGGTAAGATAAACTCAGCTCAAATTGAGAATGTATATTTTGTTGAAGGGCTAAAACATAATTTGCTGAGTATAAGCCAATTGTGTGACAATGGTTATCATGTTAATTTCCAACCCACTTATTGTGAGATCATAGACTTTGAGACTGGAAAAACTATTTTTTCTGGAAAAAGGAACAAAAATCTCTACTCAGTCTCACTTGAGAGCCTATCTAATCTTACATGTCTCATGACTCATGACCATGAGAAGTGGCTTTGGCACAAGAGAGTTGGACATATCAACATGAGAACTATGAGTCAACTTGCAAGTCAGTCTCTTGTCAGAGGTTTTACCAAAAGTAAAATTTAACAAGGACATGATATGTGAGTCTTGTGTAAAAAGCAAGCACAACAAATCAAGTTTCAAATCCAAGTCTCATGTCTCAACTACCAGACCTCTTGAGATCCTCCACATTGACTTATTTGGACCAACTAAGACTGCAAGTCTCAGTGGTAAAAGTATGGGTTTGTAATTCTGGATGATTTTCTCTAGTTCACCTGGGTTCTATTCCTCTCTCAGAAGGATGAATCTTATGATTTCTTCAAAACTTTCTGCAAAAAGATTCAGTCTGAGAAAGGATATGGAATTGGTGTTGTGAGAAGTGATCCTGGAGGGGAGTTTTGAGAATGCAAAATTCAAGAAATTCTTTGATAAAAATGGCATTACTCATAACTTCTCATGTCCAAGAACTCCTCAACAGAATGGAGTGGTTGAGAGAAAGAATAGGACCCTTCAAGAGATGGCAAGGACTTTGTTATGTGATTCTGAAATGAAAAGTATTTTTGGGCAGAAGTTGTGAACACTTCTTGCTACATCATAAACAGAGTCACTATATGAAAAATCTTGAATAAACTCCATATGAGCTGTGGAAAGGGAGAAAAACCCTCAATTTCATATTTTCATATATTTGGATGTGATTGTTATATCCTAAATACCAAAGATCAACTAGGAAAATGTGATACAAAATCAGACAAGGGAATTTTCTTAGGATACTCCCAAACCTCAAAAGCTTATAGAGTATATAATCTAAAAACCAAGTCTACTGAAGAATCTATGCATGTAGTCTTTTAAAGAGATATAGTGAAACTCTCAGAAAGGAATAGATTAAGAAATTGAGGAAATGATGGGAGAATTGAGAATCTCAACTCAAGAAGTTGAAGGGAGATCCTCACCTGAACAGAAAATGATGAGATCATCTCAACCTGAGGAAAGAAGAGAAGCTCAGTCCGAAGGATGTCTAAGGAAATATCCACCCTAATCCATCTCATGCACCTCAAGAAGAAGATAAACCAGAAGAACAACCTGAAATTAGGGAATCAAGACAAGAAGGTCTAGAGATCCAGAATGAGCATGCCTCTCAGCTGCCCAGAAGCTGGAGATTAGTAAGATCTCATCCCAGAGAACAAATAATTGGAGAGACCTCAGATAGAGTCAGAACCAGATCTTCCTTCAGAGATGCTGAAAATTTAGTAGCTTTTCTATCTGAATAGAACCCAAAGATGTTCATGAAGCTCTGAATGATGAATCCTGGATTAAGGCTATGGAAGAAGAACTAAACCAATTTGAGAAGAGTAAAGTCTGGAGTTTGGTTCCTCCACCATCACATCAATCCATCATTGGAACCAGATGGGTATTCAAAAACAAGTTAAATGAGAAAGGGAAAGTCATGAGAAACAAAGCCAGATTGGTGGCACAGGGATACAATCAACAGGAAGGGATAGACTATGATGAGACCTTTGCACCTGTTGCCAGAATTGAAGCCATCAGAATTCTACTAGCCTTTGCTGCACACAAAGACTTCAAGCTGTACCAGATGGATGTAAAAAGTGCTTTCTTGAATGGAATCATAGAAGAAGTCTATGTGAGACAGCCTCCTGGCTTTGAAGATTCTGATCATCCAGAATATGTCCTCAGACTCTCAAAAGCCTGTATGGTCTCAAGCAAGCTCCAAGAGCTTGGTATGACAGGTTGAGTTCCTTTTTAATTAAAAATAGTTTTACCAGAGGTAAGATTGATACCACATTGTTCAAAAAGGAAATCAACAAAGACTTATTAATTTCAAATCTATGTTGATGATATCATTTTTGGGTCAACTAATGAGTCTTTATGTCAAGAGTTCTCAAGTCTCATGCAGGGAGAATTTGAGATGAGCATGATGGGTGAGCTAAGATTTTTTTAGGACTGCAAATCAAACAATTAACAGATGGCATCTTCATAAGCCAAGAAAAATACACAAGAGATTTGCTCAACAAATTCAAAATGAGTGAGGCCAAGCCAATGAAAACCCCTATGCACCCCTCAACTCAGATTGACAAGGATGAGGCCGGTAAAGCTGTCTCAGACAAGCTTTATAGAGGTATGATTGGTTCCCTTATGTACTTAACTGCTAGCAGACCAGATATTCAATATGTTGGGCATCTGTGCAAGGTACCAATCTGATCCTAAAGAATCTCATCTTACTGCTGTCAAAAGAATTTTTAGATACTTGATAGGAACCACTGATCTTGGTCTCTGGTATGAGAAAGGTTCAAGCTTTGATCTTATAGGATATAGTGATGCTGACTTTGCTGGAGACAAAATGGATAGGAAAAGCACAAGTGGCACTTGTCAATTCCTTGGGAAATGTCTTATATCCTGGTCTTGCAAGAAACAGAACACAATAGCCTTGTCCACAACTGAAGCTGAGTATGTCTCAGCAGCTGCATGTGCACACAGATGTTGTGGATCAAGTCTCAGATGCAAGACTATGCTCTCAGGTACACCAAAATTCCCATTTACTGTGACAACACAAGTGCTATAAATCTTGCAAAAAATCCAATCCATCATTCAAGGTCTAAACACATAGACATTAAGCATCATTTTATAAGAGACCATGTGCAAAAGGGAAATGTGGAAATTATTTTTGTTGATACTAAAAATCAACTAGCTGATATCTTCACTAAGGCTTTAGTGGAGGAAAGATTTGTTGAAAATCTAAAATTATTGAATGTATGCTCTCTTAGTTAAAATCTATGCTGGTAATTGAGATCAGAAGAGATGAGACTGAAAAGTAGTCTGAGAAGAGATGACGTCTCTTGAAGCCATCAGACGATGGGTGTCTCACAATGCATCTCAACTCACGTCTCATCATTTAATGAGACGTTACTAAGAGTTAAAAAGAGCCGTTAAATAACGGCTAGTAACTCCCACTCACAAGCAAACTAGTCGTTACTATATAAAAAGGAGAGCCAACCACCCTCAACCGTTTCATTAACTGCTGCACCTGCCACTTGCGCACTCATTCTCTCTCTCCCTGGAACCTCTCCTTATTTAAACAATCTCACAACTCCCTGTCTCATCTTTCATTCTATCTCAATCGTATCAAAGTCATTGGGCTCAAACTCCCTACTCTGACAAATCATCCTCCTCTTCATCCCCTGAAACCAAAATGTCTTCTAATGATGAACAATCTGAATCCATCAGCGTTCAATCAAGCCAAGAGCGTCTCAGTCGCTCTTCTCCTCAACCTAGCACTGAATCTGAACCCTCTCAAGCCAAATCCCAAAAATCTTCTGCATCAAAATCCACCTCCTCTAAGAAGAATACTTCTCTTCCTCCAAGAATGAAATCCCAGAGGATTGCATCTAACGTAGCCCAAACCACTTCACAAAAAACCCCTAAATCTCCAGTACACATAGATCTCACTCAACCTGAGCCCTCCAGAAAAGGAAAAGCAAAAGCTGTTGAAGGGAGAAAGCTTTCCTTTCAATCTGACCTATTTGAAAAAGAGAGGCTGAAGATAAGTTCGTTCAGAAGTTCGTTGACAAGAAGATCATAGTGGGAAGGGTCATCTCCACTCAAGAATTACGAGATGGAAATTGGGACATTGGTCCTTATCTAAGGAAGCAAGGCTGGGAAGACTATTTTCAATGACAGAGCAAGTCTTTCCTAGGATGACCAGAGCATTTTATGCTGGGTGCTACAGAGCCAAGGGCTCATCTCAGGGCTTGCCTCATGTTATCACAAGCCTCAAGGGAGTCCATATGGAACTAACTGAAGAGACTCTTGGAGGCATTATCCAAGCTCCTGTAGGAGGAAATAGGCTCTACAATGAAGAACAATGGTGGAATCAAGTTGGCATTCCTGCAGCAAATGTGGGAACCTCTCTGTTCAAGGAAGGAGTCATCTCTGATTCAGCCTCTTCCCTCAATCTTTTGGTAAATTCCTCTTTCATCTCGTTGCCAAGTGTATCATGCCCAGGGCAGGAACCTTCAACAAGGTTTACAATCAGGATATGATGGTAATGTATCATCTGAAACATGGTATCCCTCTCAACCTACCCTTTCTCATTCTAAGACATATGGAACATGCATTTCACAATGCAAAGATCACTGCTTCACTTCCTTTTGGCATGCTAGTAACCAGAATTATGAAACACTTTAAAGTTAATTTGAGTGGGTGTGAAGTGTCTGCTGAGAAACCTGGATATATAGGAAAAGTAAATCTGAAGTCTCTTGGCCTAGATGGTAAGGTCATTCCTGCTCCTACTTTTCCTCTTGACAATCCTCCTACCATTCCTGTTGCTGCACAAGCATCTCCTTCATCCAAGATGTCTGATACTCATAAAAGAAGAAGAATTGCAAAAGACAACACAGAAGGGTCTCAAGCAGATGCTGAGATCACAAAAGAAGACAAGAAAAGGAAATCTCATCAGTCTGTCTCAACAGAGACAGAGACCAAGAAGAAGAAGAAAAAAAGATCACTTCTGAGCACGTCTCATCTGCCCTCACCCAATCAGAACCTCAACCTCTCACCTCTGAGGCACCTCACATAGAAGAACCTGCACCTACTATGCAGGAACCTATTCCTGAGCCTCAGCCCTCATCTCCTCCACCTCATACTGTGCTCCTTTCCGCAGCACAAGCCACCACCCAAGTTGAAGCTTCACCTGCCACCAAAATTATTGCTGAGACTCTGGTGAGCTTGGAAAAGGAAAATCCTACTCCCACACATGATGAGATGCAGACTGCTCAAGTAACCTCTGATGAGATCCCTGCTAATGAATTCTTCACTAATGAGATCCCCACTGGTGCATTTCCTACTGCTGAGATGCCTACTGTTGATGCTCCTGCCACTCAGAAGACTCCTCAAAGATATGAGCCATCTTATTCTCAACAAACCTCTTTCCCTACTCCTGGGAAATTCTTTGTGGATACTGTGCAGTTTGATTCTCCTCAACCTAAGTATGATCAATCTGCTCCTCAAACAGCACAACCAAAACAAGCCCCATCTTCTGAGCCCTCCATTCCTACTCACATCTCACCATCCATCAACACCTTTCTTAACCAGCTTCAGCAAGAGCAGCAACAGTATCAACAAGATCTCAACACCAGACTTGAACAAAATTAGAAGAAGATCTTGAAGAAGCTTAAGCATCACAAGAAGAGGCAAGAGGCCATTCTTGCTGATTTGACACTGTCCTTCAAGCAATGCGTGCATCCAATGAATTTCATAAGCAGATGAACCTTCATCTTTCCAATCTGCCTCCTCTGCCTGACATTCCACAAGCTGTGCTGCGCCCCACTGGACCAGACTATGACTCATCCTCTTCTCCTTCCTCCTAGGTGTTCCTAGTACCTTTTGATAATGGCAAAAGGGGAGAGTTGGTTAGATATTGTATCTGATGAGAGTCTTAGTTTGATATTTTATTTAACCTTGTAGCTTAGTGGTGCTGAGTAGTTAAAGATGTAATAACATCTTTTCTCTGTTTTGATGAGATGCAGTGGCATCTGTAACTTTGTTTTATATGCAATGATGTACTCTCCTCCTTTCAAATTAATGAAATGACTCTCTGTTCACATCAGTTTTTTTTTAACTGACTATGATATGGAAAGATCTTAACAGATTGATCCCTAACTCAGGGGGAGCTCATCTCTTTAAAAAATAAAAATATCAGGGGGAGTTGGTTTCTGCACATAAAAACTAAAATTTCTTTTAAACTCTATGGTTTTCATCAAAAAAGGGGGAGATTGTTGAGACAAACTCACCTCCAAGAAAGTTTTTAATATGTCAAACCACTAAAGTTTAAAAATATGATATGCTTCTCTTTGTTGTTACTAACTGTTTGCTCAAGTTTGTGGCAGAACATTGTTAGAATTTATATTGCAGATCTTAACATTATAAAGAGAAGCACCATGTGAAAGAAACAAGGAAGAAATGAAGAGCCTAAAGCATCAGATAAATACAGATTCCAACAGCTTGAGACTCGTCTCAAGAACAGATGCAAGGCCATGAGACTATCTCAAGGAAAAGAGACAAGTCTAAGTACAGTATGAACTACATTAAGAATGTCAAACAAGAACCATGAGACTTGAAATTAGAAATAAGGAAGAGATCAGCCCAAGAAAATATCATATGCAAGAGCAGCTTGAGACGCTGTCTCATGATCAGACGCCATCTCAAGGTCAGATGTTCTCAGGTTCATAGAAGAGTTAAGTGCCATGCAGAAAGAAAGAGTCAGATCCTGTAAAAAGGCTCAAGTACAGTCTAAAAAGTCAAGCTATCAAGTCAGAATAAAGTAAAGACTAGTACACTGTGCAACTGTCAACAGTGACATATGTACTTGGAAAGCAATTGTCACATCCAGGAAGCATGGGCTGACTCATGTTAACGGCTCTCCAACGGTCATAAACGGCAAATACTCTTGATATAAAGGCTGAAGGCTACAGTAGAAATGTGAGAGACTACATCAATCATTGAAAAATCTACTGCATCTTAACTCATCTCAAGTGACATCTCAAGTGCCCATCTCAAGCAGTTCATATTCAGAGCTTATCTCAACTTGAGAATCCATTAGTCTCTCTCTCTCTCCTGATACAACTTGTATTATTATCATTTAGAAGAGAGAACTACTAGCTTAAACCTATGCCTATTCATACATTGTATGTAAGCTAGATCCATCTCAAAATCTCATTCTCTTGTAACCTGTCTCATCTAAGATAGGAAGTGTGCCTAGTCTTAGAGTGAGTTGTTTGCGTCCTGAAGAGGCTGTAAGAATACTTGTGACTCAGCCAAGGTAGGAGTGCCTATGCTTGGTGTGAGGACGTCCTGAAGAGGCTGTAAGAATACTTGTATTTGACTAGTTGTCAATAGTGGAAATCTCACTTGTTGTGAGGACTGGACGTAGCCAAGGTGTGGTGAACCAGGATAAGATCTCTGTACCATCTCTCTTGCTCTTCTCTCTATCTTACTTATCTCAACTCTGTTAACAACTGTGAAATTGTTTTATAGATTTATTTCAAACTGGTTTAAAGATCTTGAGACGTCTAAAACTTGAAATAGAATTCTAAATTGAAAAGGATTTATAACTTATTTAATAGAGACACCAAGTCACAAGACTTGAGATCACGTCTCAACTTTCAAATTGAGTGTACTAAGAATTTTCAGGAACAATTTTCACAAAGTCTCTATTCAACCCCCCTTCTAGAGACGTTCAGCCAACTTTAGAGCAAAGGTTTTAATGACAACAAACTTCACAACAATATTCTAAGTGTTCTGAATACTTTGGTACTAATGTTTGCACTTGAGAATGCTTGAAAGAATATAGGAAAAGTTTCAGAAGGAAGGTACAAAGATCATAAACATCATTTAACATCAGAATATGTGTCTAGAAGCATGTCACATAAAGCTTCATGTCAAAAGTGATGAAACAAGTTCAAGAAGTAGCTTCTCAGCTTCAAGAAGAAGATGCAGTTTGCTTCAGAAGAAGAAACAGAATTTCTGCACACTTCCAGAAAATGCAGTTTGCTTCAGAAGAAGAACATAATTTCTGCAGAAGAAGCAGTTATAGCAAAGCTGCAGAAGATGCATTTCTATAGAAGAACTTGATAGGAATTCAAGAAGAAATCCAAAGAGCAAGAAAGGAAGTCTGGATATAAAGATAATTGGAATAAATTTAATTTATCCCTTAGAACCAAATTCCAGACTCAGATCAAGTTATGACATATTAGAAGGATGATTCACTTTTGTGAAAAGTGAAGAAGAAGCTCTCTGCTGGAAAATCATGACTTCCTAAGCTTCCCAAAAGTGCAGTCAAGAGAAAACATACTCTGAAGTCCCCTAAAATGATCACATGTCATTGACAAATCTTTGCAGAAGAAAGGGAAAGTCTGCAGAAGAAATAAAGCTGTTGGAGAAGAAGCAGAATACAGTAAATGCTATTTTTGTCATTCCTGGGGTTACAGCTGAGACAAATATAGCTGAAACAATTTATATCAATCAATCCAAAGCTCCCAGAATGCTTACAGAAGAAATGGCCATAGAATCCACAAGCTTTTTTTTCACTCTACAGAAGAAATATGCTGTCAAACATGCTGCAGAAGAAGCAGAATTCACTAAATTATGTTTTTATCATTTTTAGAGATACAGCTGGGTCAAATACATTTGGAATAGATTATTCTGAGTAAATCATGGCCTATGGTGTGATCTTAGAAGAAATAGCTGCAGAAATCACAAGTTTTTCCATCTGCAGAAGATAGGTCCTCAAAAGGTGCATTCAGTCAAACTTGACAACTGTAAACAGCAAGGGACAGCTGCTACATGACAGGGACAAGTCAAGGAACATAGCTTGGGGTCCAAGCAACTTTCCAACGGCTAGTTGCTCTCCAATCTCCTATAAAAAGAGGATTTCCCTTCATGTTTATACACACCTCTCTCCAGAAGAAGCATCCGGGCTTAGATTTACAAATCCATCTTCTGGAGACTTTCTCTCTCTTCACATTTTCTCAGATTCTGCACTAAAAATATTAGTAAGAGAGGGATGGCTCAACCTTTTGCTGTTGTGCTTAATTTGTAGTAGTTTTGAGCCTATTTTCTATATTCTTAGCAAATACATCTTCTACAAACTCTAAAGAGTGCTTTGAGAGTGTTAGTGTCTCTTGAGAGAGTGTATAAGTGTTGGCTTGAGCTGCTGCACTGGTGCAGTGAGCTAAAAAGAGGTGTAACTCATGCAGAAGGAAATTTGCAAGGTATTTTGAGTCTGTACTTTTTGCAGAAGAAGCTGCAGTAGGTGTGAAGCTTTGAGAGATAGTTAGTTTGGGTCTGCAATGGTGAGGTGTGCCCTGCTATTTGCAGAAATCAGTGGTTTGAGCCTGAAAAGGCTGCAGAATAATACTAGTGGTGAGGTGCACCCAAGAAGTCATTGTATCAAGGTTGATATAGTGGAAAATCCTACAGGTGTAGGTACTGGACGTAGCCCAAGGATTATGTGGGTGAAGCAGTATAAAAATCATGTGTGCAATATCTCTTACCCTTACTCTCTTTAATTTTCTGCACATACATCTATTGCTTGGTTAGTTATTGTTCATACTTTAAACATTTAGCAAGCTATAAACCATATTTTGACAAACTTATTTTTAAACTGATAGTTTCACATAAATCACATCCATATTAGTTAAAATATTGATCTGGAAAGTTTCATTACATTATGAAACTATTTGGTAGTCCAAAAGCACATTTCTTGAAAGATGTTCAATGTTCAACATTGAAACTTGGGGTTCAAACTACCAGATTTTGTTAAACCTATTTTTGAACTAATATTTTCACATAAATTACATCCATATCAGATAAAATATTGATCTGGAAAGTTTCATTAAATTATGAAACTGTTTGGTGCTTCAGAAGCACATTTCTTGAAATTTGTCCATTGTTCAACATTGAACTTGGGGTTCAAACTAAAAGATTCTTACAAACTTGATTTTAATAAGATTTAACTTTATATTTTGATTATTTACTAATCAAATAACTATTCTGGAAAGTTTTATTAAAATACAAAATCATTTGACCCTTCAGAAGATTGGTTTAAAGTGACAGATTCATTGTTTTGCTTCTGCATAACTGCATAAACAATATTATTCTTCTGAACCTTATTCTGAGTTGTAACTACATTAAATACATTATATGGAAGAATAATTTTGATGATATCAGTCCCTATTATTTTGCTTCCCTTTAAGAAGATAGTTTTAATCTACTTAGTTGGCATTATACACTAACCACTATCTTCTAGAAGGAACTTCTGATAGCCAAGGCATTCCTTGAGCAGAGATCAGTAAGTTGTTCAAAGTACTTGCAGGTTGGACCAAAAGTTTTCAAGGGTCACAATTCAACCCCCCTTCTTGTGACTCTATGATTTACTTCAATTGGTATCAGAGCTCAGCCTCTATGGGTTGAGCACACTTAACCGTGTGAGAGGAAAAGATTCAGGAAGAAGTAATGGCCAACCAAGAAGCATACTCCAAAAGTGTTTATGCAAAATATTGAAGAAACGAAAAACTTCAAGAAGGAGGCTATGATGCTAGAAATTGATACATCTCTACATGTGGCTCAAAAAGATCTTAAGGTATGTAGTGCTAAACTTGAACATTGTCCTCCCTATGATGAAATAGATTTTGCTTATGATGGGTTGAATGATGGTTTGATAAACTTTGAAAATATAATATGGAATGCTTAAAAAAGATATTCTTTATTGAACTTCAAATTGAAACTTTGAAGGCTGAATATGATTTTCTTGAAGAAGATATACTTACAAATTGTGAAATCTCAACTGTCTTCAAAAATCATGTTAATCTTGAAAATGAAGTTGAAAACTTATTTTCTACATTTGCCAAAACTGAAGTATCTACTTGCTCTTAATCCATGTTTCAATAATGGAAAGAATGCTATTTTACATGGAAAACTAAGTAAAGGTTGTGGCAAACAGATTTAAGAATCTTATCACAATACCAAGTCCATGTTTTTCAGAATGATATTTAAAAGATCCAACCATCATCCAGTCTCATTATCTACATCATGGTCATCTCTCTTGTTTGAGCAATTTTAGAAGAACTATTTATATGAGAGATACAATGGTATGGATTGTTAAATCTTTTAAGAATTCAACCACTAACACTCAAGGACCCAAGATGAAATGGATACCAAAATGTCTCCTTAGCAATTTTGTTATGCAGAAAAATTCTCAAGAATAGAACCATTGGCCAAAGGAAAACACCTTCCAAGGCTTAAATGAAAATGTTCCATACAAAGAAGGAACATGACTCTAGCCAATGCTTCTCAAATGATTAGTGTGAAAATATCCAAGGTTTTATAGAATGAATAAATGGGTAAGAAAAAGTACAGTCCAATTGACCAAGAACAAGGTATCAAATATTTCTATCCTCAATACATATTCATAAAGTCAATGAAATTTAAGCACATTCCTAAGTTTTTGCTAAGGTCTTGCATATTTGGTGATTGAATGATATCATTGACTGACATTTATATGGACATTCTATTTTAATCACTTAACTAGTCTTGAACATAAAAAGAAAATGATTAGAAGATCAAAAGTAATGTGCTATAGTGTTGCTAGTTTAAAATTCTGATATAGCTACCTTAAATGAGCACAACTTGACCTACAGAAGTCTGTTTTCAGTGAAACCAATTTTGTTTGAAAGCTTATTTATGATATTAATAAACTGGAAAGTTTGAGAATTTTATCTTAACCACAAAAGTCCCAGTAAATTCGTGAACATACCTGTTCTGTTATAAATTCTGATAGAAAGCAGTCCACTTCATCATATCATAACTTGAGCTACAAAAGTGATATTTGAATGAAACTAATTTCATTGAAAAACTAATTTATATTATTCTTAGACTGGAAAGTTTCAGAATTTTATAACATCTAAATAATTACCAGTAATTCATTAAAGTAGGTTGTTCTGTTATATGATCATGTTTGAGCCTACTATCTTTGGATGTTCATAACTGGTGCTAGGAAAATCTTTTTCAAGTGAAACCAGTTGGATTTGAAAGATAATACATAATATTTTAATCCCATTAATTATCTAAATTTTTGGTTGCATGGATTTGTATCAGTGCATAAAAAACAAAACTGTCTCATTCTGCACTTTGTGATAAATCAGTCAACTTAAATGCATCATATCTTGGGATAGGAAAATCCAAATTGTATGATCTTTGTCTTGTTAGAAAGCTTGAGATATCTAGTTTTTATGGTGAAATCTCATACTTATGTGAGTTGATAATAATTCACAAATGCAGTTTTAAATACATGAGTCAGTGAGATTTTCATGATTTAGAGCAGTAACTTGCTGATTAGAACATCCTTGAATATATTATCCTAAATGAGATGATTTCTTATGAAAAATCTATATGATGTTTGTTGTGATAAAATATCATCTCTTATTTCAAAAGACTTTTCAAAGTGGGGCTTTGATAAACCACTCAAGATTCACATTAGTTTTGTTCTTAACCACAAAGGATGAGTCTTTTAGAAGCTTCTGCAAGAAATTCCAAACTAAAAAGATCTAATATTGAGTTGTGATCATGAAAGGGAGTTTAAGAACTCTTTATTGCAAACCTTCTTTGATGAGAATGACATTTCTCACAACTTTTCATGCCATAGAACTCCATAACTGAATGATGTTGTAAGCAATTCATGTTATACTATTAACATCAGAAACAAGACTTCATATAAAGTATGGAAATGAAGAAAACTAAACATTTTATTCTTGTATACATTTGAATGAAAATGGTAATTTTGATTCAAATAAGACTATCTTACATATTCTTCTACTTCAAAAGCCTGTAGGGTATACAATATTAAAAATCGAACCATAGAAGAAAGCATGCATGTTATTTTCAATGATTCTAACCTTTCTTCTCAAGGAAAATACAGTAGTATATCAGATGATGAATCTGATAAGCTCCAGAAGATACCTTCTGAGAATAAAAATTCTCCAGAAGATACAGCAAAATAGGAAAATTTCACAGAAGATTCTGCAGAAGATGTCTGTACACAAAGAAAAGATCTTCCAAAGAGCTGGAAACTAATTACAACTCATCCCCATGAACAAATCCTTGGGAATACTACAAAAGGAGTAAAAACCAGATCCCAACTAAGAGGAAATGAAAATAGTACAACCTTCTTATCTTAAATTGAACCCAAGAATGTGATTGAAGCTCTAGAAGATGATTCATGAGTAGAAGCAATGAAAGAAGAGCTGGAACAATTTGAGAAAAATAAAGTATGGACACTTGTTCCTTCTCCAAAAGATCATTCCATCATTGGGACAAAATGAATATTCAGAAACAAGATGGATGAAGAAGGAAAATTGATGAAATCTCCACTCTTCAAGAAAAGTCTACAAAGGATCTTCTTATAAGATTCAACATGGATGGAGCCTAGCCAATGACAACTCTAATGCATCCATCCACCTTGCTTGATAAAGACAAATGTGGTGAGTTTGTTTCTAAAAAGGAATACAAAGGTATGATTGTGAAGTCTATTAATCAGTTTGAGCATTCAAACTTGACTCAAAGACTCAATATCCTTTAGTTTTAATGATTAACAAATAAGAACATAATAAGAACAAATAAGATTGTATAACAGATTCTACTGAGAAAGGTATTGGTTTGTTGATTGTGTTTCAGGTTGAAATATTCATTAGAAGAAGAAGAAGATTTGATGAACAACATCAGAATCAGAAGATCAGGATCAGAAGAACAAATGCAGGATTTAATATAAAGAAGCTGTTTGAAGTAAGCAACTCGTCTGAAGTGCTGAAGCTGTCTGAAGTGCGCAAGCCGTCTGAAGTGTTGAAGCTGTCTGAAGAATGCAACTCGTCTGAAGTGCTGAAGCTGTCTGAAGAACGCAACTCGTCTGAAGTACTGAAGCTGTCTGAAGAACTCAACTCGTCTGAAGTGCTGAAGCTGTCTGAAGAACGCAACTCATCTGAAGTGTTGAAGCTGTCTGAAGTGCGCGAGCCGTCTGAAGACGTGAAGACCATCTGAAGACGTGAAGACTATCCGAAGAAGTCTACAAACAGAATCAAGAATTGATCTCTTGAAGACGTTGCTAAAGTGTAAAGCACACTCTACCAAAGAGACTACACTTATTTCAGTATAAAAGCTAAACATGCTTTTATGCCTCGATCAAAGTCTTGCACAAATGAGGAAACTCTGCAAAGACTTTCTACAAAGCCTGGTGCACCTGCAACAAAAGGCATTTTTGTGTGCGCAGACCTACTGCACCTGCTGGCTGCCCAGAACTGATCAGTAGACTGAGAAAAAGCAACCAGAAAGATGTTTGAATAAAATACAATTGATTCAACATCTTTATTCATCTATATCTCAGAAGAAGAAAATGCAAAGAAGAACAGAATAACAATCAGCTGAAGTAGAAGAAAAAGCTGGAATTAATATGATATATATATTCAAGCTGAAGAATTGAGAAAATCCTGAATTAATATGATAAGCACAAGTTGAAGTACATCACGATGAGATAAAAGCAAGCATTTGAGTATATTGTCTGAACAGATAAACTCTCTAAGTGCATGGAACATATTTCAACATTGAAGAAATCAATACAGAAGCTAAGACTATATGATACGACTATAATATCATATGTCTTTATTCAAAGAAGAAACTGCAACAACAACTATTCGACAAGACACCTCACTCAAAGAAGAAGAAGAAATGGTGTCAGGAAGCAAACAGAAAAGAAGCATATACAAAATAAGCAAAAGGACAAATCCAACGGATATCTCCTCATATACACTCCTAAGAAAAGCAGAGAGAACAGAAGTCAGTTGAGGAACGCAGAAGAAATCAGAAGATAGCTGAAGAAAAGCAAAAGGATATCAAGAGAGAGAACATGCAAAATAATATCAAGAAATCTCTCTAAAGAGCTCATCTACAGAAGTGTCAGAATAGGACTGTCTGAACACTTATTTGCTTAAAAAGAAGCAACCGTTTGAGACACTATTACACAATGGCTATATGAGCCACATCATCAATTATCTCAACTGTATTATGAATCATCTTCAAACGACTATATTCCAACATAACATATAAATAGCCTCAAGATTGAATTTGAAGATGTTGGTTGTTGGTTGTTGGTTGAAAAGGTTGAAAGAGAATCAACCATACTGCTGACCTATTGGTCAATTAGTCAAATATTGTTCGGAAGAACAACCAACCAGGTTGTGCTTAATCTCAAATGAACCAAGAATGGTTTGAAGCCGCAAGTATACCTTGGTTATTCCAATGATACGGGTGAGAATATAGCCCATGGAAACCAATGGTTGGAGAACAAGGCTGAAGCTCAAATCCAGTATCTATCTAGCCAATTCTCAGAGGATGTCATTCCTCACATCAGGCACAAGATTGTACCTAACTTATATACTTGTATCACTGTCTTAACCTTGTACTTAGAATTCAACCTTTGTATCCTGAGTAGTACTCAGTTAACCTCTAGTACAGGAAGAAATTAAGTTTATGTTTCGTGGAAACTTAAACTTAGTTCAAATTGTAAACACTTTATGTTCTGAGAGCCTGGAGAGGCTTGGTGGAAGAAAGAATACTTAGTTGCAAAGCCTGGAGAGGCTAGACTGAAAAAGAATACTGCATATGTTGCCTGGAGAGGCAGTTGAAAACAAGAATACTTAGTCGTAAAGCCTGGAGAGGCTAGACTGAAAAGAATACTGCATAAGTTTCCTGGAGAGGCAGTTGAAAACAAAGGAATACTTGGTGTTGTCTAGAGAGACTGTACTCGTGTTGTCTGGAGAGACTGTACTCGTGTAGTTTGGAGAGACTGTACTCGTGATGTCTGGAGAGACTGTACTCGTGATGTCTGGAGAGACGGTACTCGATAGAGCCTGGAGAGGCTTGCCTGAAAAAGAATACTGCATGAGTTGCCTGGAGAGGCAGTTGAAAATGAAAGAATACTCATTGTTTAGCCTGAAGAGGCTGTGGTAAAATAATACTTGTATCTGAGTTCAGATAGTGGAAAATCCAGTGGTTGTTTGCCTCTGGGACTGGATGTAGCTCACGGGTTTGTGGGTGAACCAGGATAAATTATGTGCCTAAGTTCTCTTTCCCTTAATCTCTTTATTTACAGTTTTCATATTTATGGGGATTGAAAAGTTATTTTCATAACAAACATAACACAACGATTTCAATAAAATGATCTTTCATAAGAACAAAACATTAGATGTTTCTCATATCACTTGAAGCATTACAAAGAATGTCTTTTGAATTACTTCTGAAACAATTATCTGAAGTGAGTCTGGAAAGACCTCAGTTCAGAAATCTGGAACAGACTTCAAACAACCTATAATCATCTGAAGTATTTCAGAAACAGTTTTGAAAAACATTCAATGTAATAATCTTCAGAAGATATCTTGAGAAGTATCTGTTTAAAATAATCTTAAGACTTAAAAGAAACTTTATTTTTCTTATCTTCCGCACGGTTTTAATTACCTCTGATCTTAAGATTCATTTTAAACATTATTCATCTTCATGATTTAAATAAAAGATTTACAAGATTGACACGAAAAGCTTAAAACACTATTCAACCCCCCTTCTAGTGTTTTCTGTGGTTCTCTAACAATGATTGCTTCCTTATTATTCTTAAAAAACAAGTAGGCAAACTATTGCATTTTCAATTGAATTATGTGCAAGGTTTCTATCTTCTCCTACAAGAATTTCATGTCATATCTATAAAATGAATATTTAGATTCCTTGTTTGAGCTACTAATCTTGGACTTTGGTACAAGAAAGGAACAAGCTTTGATCTTGTAGGATTCTATGATGTTGATTTTGCTGGAGTTAGGATTGAGAGAAAAGGCACAAACGGTGAATGCCAAATTCTTGGTTAATCTCTCTTATCATGGCAACCAAAATTTTTCCCTATCCATTGTAGAAGCAAAATATACATCAACAGTAAGATATTCACAAAGGTTGGATTTAAGCATTAAATGGAGGACTACTCTCTGAGGTACATTGAAATCCCAATCTTATGTGATGATTAAAGTTCTATGAACCTATCTATCAAAACCATGCATCACTTTAGATCAAAACATATTCACATCAAGTATTATTTTATTAGAGATCATGGTCATAAGCATGGCATTGAACTGAAATATGTTGAGACAAAGTCTTAACTTGCTGATATCTTTTCTAAACATCTTCTAGAAGAAAGATAAAGATTCATTAAAGATCAGATGCATAATTGTTGTGTTCTAAGTTCAACACGAGCCTTCTTTACCTAATCTAGAACACTTAGAAGATGAATTTCCCATCTAGAAGCAAAAATCATGCTTTTGAAGAGAGAGTAAAGAGAGATGGAATTCTTTCTATTGATATTCTCACATTCCTCAAAGCCTAAGAGGGAGTTGTTGCCTTCATTTTTACTCACTATAAATCGTAGCTACAACTCAAAGTGAAAGATAGGTTGTTTCCTTCATATATTCAATTCTCTTTCACAACATTACTTGTTTTTGCTAATTCCTCGTATCATTCCTGTTATTTTCATGAGGATCAAAGCTATAGGAAGGAATGGCATAAGATTTGTAGCTACTCATGTCCATCAAAGTTTACCAATTAGATTTGTACTTGTTACAACTGTTCCTGTAACAAAATCTCTTCCACTAGAACTCCTAAACCACTCATAAGAGAAGATTGGGGTGTATATGTCTTCTTAGAAAGACTAGGATGATTCAAATTATTTAAAATAGGAGCCTATGTATCCAAGATTAGTGAAAGCATTTTTGCTACAACTTCTAAGTTTAGGAGTAATGATCAAAATATTATGAATGAATCAAGGGATACTCAATGTTACTCACCACCCATGGGTATATTCATGAATATGTACTTGTCTTCAATATGACATGTTTCACAAAATATCTGCTGAGATTTTTCAACAGAATCTACAGAAGGTACTTGCAGTATTCTGGGTTACTAGACCTTCTGCAGAAGGTTCTACAGTAAGTTTCTAGTTTGAAATCTGTGTGAGAAAAGGAATAAGATCATTTCTTCTTTGCATGGAAGAATCTTTAGCAAGTGCTTCTCATGAGGTGATAAAGTGAAAGAAGAAAAAGAAAGAGGTTACATTGGAAAAAGATAGAGCCTCCATAGGAAAACTTTGAAACTAATATGGTAAACCAATTCATACCTCTTCTATTCTTATATCACATTATCTTATGATAAGGTCCAAGCCCCTATTCTTGATGATTCAACTTAATTTGGATAAAGGGATCTTATCTTCAACATCTTACTAATGAGAAAATTTAGCTTAAGATTGTGTAATATGCAAGAGAAGGAAGTAAGGATTGTGTAGTATCAATTCTAGTTTAACACATTTGTGTTACTAGCAAGTGCTTCTCATGTTCTATCAATGCCTTTAGCTTACTTCCAACCATCTTAAGACATATAGATGGCTGCCATTTGATCTTATTAAGGTCATTCCTCACATTCTAAGTAGCCTAGGCTAGACAATGATGAGAACTTATTCCTTCCTATCATTTTCATGCCCATTTGGATGGATGACAAAGGGGGAGAAGAATAAAGATTCAATTATAAAAAATTTCTATCTAAATGGCACAAATTTAGGGGGAGAAATAATTCTTTATTGTTAAATCCCATTTTTGTTATATGAATGTTATAAATGGCATAAATTCAGGGGGAGATTTAATTCTTTATTGTTAAATCACTTGATTATTATTTCCCTCATTCAGAAAACTTAGAATTTGTTCATGAAAGTTTGTCATCATCAAAAAGGGGGAGATTGTAATGTCCAAGACCCTTTGAGCAAAGGTTTTAAAGACAACAAACTTTCACAACAATATTCTAAGTGTTCTGAATACTTTGGTACTAATGTTTGCACTTGAGAATGCTTGAAAGAATATAGGAAAAGTTTCAGAAGGAAGGTGCAAAGATCATAAACATCATTTAACATCAGAATATGTGTCTAGAAGCATGTCACATAGAGCTTCATGTCAAAAGTGATGAGACAAGTTCAAGAAGTAGCTTCTCAGCTTCAAGAAGAAGATGCAGTTTGCTTCAGAAGAAGAACGAAATTTCTGCACACTTCCAGAAGATGCAGTTTGCTTCAAAAGAAAGAAACAGAATTTCTGCAGAAGAAACAGAATTTCTGCACACTGCAGAAGAAGCAGTTACAGCAAAGCTACAGAAGATGCATTTCTATAGAAGAAACTTGATAGGAAATTCAAGAAGAAATCCAAAGAGCAAGAAAGGGAAGTCTGGATATAAAGATAATTGGAATAAATTCAATTTATCCCTTAGAACCAAAATTCCAGACTCAGATCAAGTTATGACATATTAGAAGGATGATTCACTTTTGTGAAAAGTGAAGAAGAAGCTCTCTGCTGGAAAATCATGACTTCCTAAGCTTCCAAAAAGTGCAGTCAAGAGAAAACATACTTTGAAGTCCCCTAAAATGATCACATGTCATTGACAAATCTCTGCAAAGAAAAGGGAAAGTCTGCAGAAGAAATAAAGCTGTTGGAGAAGAAGTGGAATACAGTAAATGCTATTTTTGTCATTTCTGGGGTTACAACTAAGACAAATATAGCTGAAACAATTTATATCAATCAATCAAAAGCTCCCAGAATGCTTACAGAAGAAATGGCCACAGAATCCACAAGATTTTTTTCACTCTGCAGAAGAAATATGTTGTTAGATATGCTGCAGAAGAAGCAGAATTCACTAAATATGTTTTTATCATTTTTGAGATGCAGCTGGGTCAAATACATTTGGAATAGATTATTCTGAGTAAATCATGGCCTATGGTGTGATCCCAGAAGAAATAGCTGCAGAAATCACAAGTTTTTCCATCTACAGAAGATAGGTCCTCAAAGGTGCATTCAGTCAAACTTGACAGCTGTAAACAACAAGGGACAACTGCTACATGACAGGGACAGGTCAAGGAACACAGCTTGAGGTCCAAGCAACTTTCCAACGGCTAGTTTCTCTCCAATCTCCTATAAAAAGAGGATTTCCCTTCATGTTTATACACACCTCTCTCCAGAAAAAGCATTCGGGCTTAGATTTACAAATCCATCTTCTGGAGACTTTCTCTCTTTTCACATTTTCTCAGATTCTGCACTAAAAAGAATAGTAGAGAGAGATGGCTCAACCTTTTGCTGTTGTGCTTAATTTTTAGTAGTTTGAGCCTATTTTCTATATTCTCAGCAAATACATCTTCTGTAAACTCTCAAGAGTGCTCTGAGAGTGTTAGTGTCTCTTGAGAGAGCGTACAAGTGTTGCTGTGAGCTGTTGCACTGGTGCAGTGAGCTAAAAAGAGGTGTAACTCATGCAGAAGGAAATTTGCAAGGTATTTTGAGTCTGCACTTTATGAAGAGAAGCTGCAGTAGGTGTGAAGCTTTGAGAGATAGTTAGTTTGGGTCTGCAATGGTGAGGTGTGCCCTGCTATTTGCAGAAATCAGTGGTTTGAGCCTGAAAAGGCTGCAGAATAATACTAGTGGTGAGGTGCACCCAAGAAGTCATTGTATCAAGGTTGATATAGTGGAAAATCCTACAGGTGTAGGTACTGGACGTAGCCCAAGGATTATGTGGGTGAAGCAGTATAAAAATCATGTGTGCAATATCTCTTACCCTTACTCTCTTTAATTTTCCGCACATACATCTATTGCTTGGTTAGTTATTGTTCATACTTTAAACATTTAGCAAGTTATAAACCATATTTTGACAAACTTATTTTTAAACTGATATTTTCACATAAATCACATCCATATTAGTTAAAATATTGATCTGGAAAGTTTCATTACATTATGAAACTATTTGGTACTCCAAAAGCACATTTCTTGAAAGATGTTCAATGTTCAACATTGAAACTTGGGGTTCAAACTACCAGATTTTGATAAACCTATTTTTGAACTAATATTTTCACATAAATTACATCCATATCAGTTAAAATATTGATCTGGAAAGTTTCATTAAATTATGAAACTGTTTGGTGCTTTAGAAGCACATTTCTTGAAATTTGTCCATTGTTCAACATTGAACTTGGGGTTCAAACTAAAAGATTCTTACAAACTTGATTTTAATAAGATTTAACTTTATATTCTGATTATTTACTAATCAGAAAACTATTTTGGAAAGTTTTATTAAAATACAAAATCATTTGACCCTTCAGAAGATTGGTTTAAAGTGACAGATTCATTGTTTTGCTTCTGCATAACTGCATAAACATTATATTATTCTTCTGAACCTTATTCTGAGTTGTAACTACATTAAATACATTATATGGAAGAATAATTTTGATTATATCTGTCCCTATTATTTTTGCTGGTCTCATAAGAGGAAATGACCTGAAAATGTTACAAGTAATTAGGTTACTTCTTTAGGAAATTAAAAAGTAAAGAAAGCTAGGAGGTTAGGGGCTCACCACTCTATTGACTTTCCAGGCATGCTTCACATTAGGAGCAATGGTCTTTAATCTTAGGACCGACGTCTTAACCTGCTAAAAGTGACAAAGGTTGGAAAAGGGACTCAAAAAGAGTTGATTTGGAGAACAGGTGGACTTGGTCACATGAGATGTTTGAGCCATAGGAGTTGGTTGGGTAACTTAGTTGTCAGGATCAATGTTGGTCTCCGCTTCACGGGTTTCCTTCGAAATGTCCTCATGGGTTGTAGTTGGCTTGGGATCAACTTGAGTTTGGTTCGAGGAAGTCTTTATATTCTTCTTTTTCTTTTTCATGATTGAAGGCTCTTTTTGCATTTCCCTGAGTCCTAGCCTGATTCTCCGAGTCCTTGATGGGAGGAAGTTCGGTCGAAGGTCTATCTTATCAAGGTTTGAGACCGGAGATTTAGGAGGTAGATATGAAGTTTTCAACTTCTTCTTTTGGGGCTGGGGCTCAGTAACTCTAGGATTAGAAGAAGAAGCAACTGCTTTTCTTTTCTTTAAAATAGGCTGCAACTAGGGTAGGTTTGTCATGAATAAGATAAGGAAAGTGGTCATAGTGTGGAAAGATGAGCTGATTTCTAAGGATTTCACTTCATTTTATATTATGTTCATACTGATCATTGGGGGATTCACCAACAATTGGATCATGAACCCACATGGGGCCAGAAGAGCGGGTGGAGTAAAGACAAGTCTCAGAGGTGTTTCCTCTTGATCGAGGAACCAAGAGAAGAAATACTTAAAGCCGCGCAAAGGCTTTATGATGTTTGCAAAGAAAATAGGTGTAGATTAGGCTGCATCATGTGGTCTCATAGTGGTGAGCAGATTTCGAAAGTAGAATGGTCCGAGGAGAAAAAGTAGCTTGAAGCCAGAGAGGGCCTTATAAATTGCCTAAGGATTTAGGCTGAAGAAACTGACCAGTAATGTCAGAAAGACACAAATATGAATGGCCTAAGAGAAGTTTACATAAGTTAACTCTCTTATTTCATGCAGCATATTGGCCAATGGAAGGAGGCTTGGAGGGAATTGTAGGGATCTCAAATAGAAAACAAACGAGGAGAGCAAAAACCAAAGAAAAGCTACATGCTCCTCATAAGACACTTTATCACTTTCTTTATCATGGTTGTTTTTGATGAAGCCTTTGTAGGCAAGCTTTCCACCCTCAGGATTAATTGACAACAAAGGCTCAGAGGTGGGAAGATAAGTGTTGCTAGAGGGAGGGAGCCCTGTGATAATGGCCACATCAAGCAATATGGGGGTAATCATTCCACATGGGAGGAAAAAGGTACATGTTGCCCTATCCCATGAGTAGAAAGAAGCTAGGAGTAAATCATGGTTATAATGATCGAGGGGATGATGGGAGAATTAGATGTGGTCGAAGATGCCAATTTTACTCCAGAGCTTTCCCTTTTCTTCTGAACTTTGTTCAACCAAGAAAAATAGGTTTTCTTGTCAACCATAGGGATGACTCGAAACAAATCCATCTCTTTCTTAGGAAAATCAACCCTAATGGGTTTTTGAAAAGTTAGGACAGTGAAGATAAGCTTCATGAAATTAAAGTGTTCTTGGTGGGAATTCATACAGGCCTAAAAAAGCGTAGCGAAGCCCTTCAACATTTAGAGGAATCAATATAGATTTATTCTATACCTCCAAAAGTTCATCAGTACTCTCTGGCTCCGGGAAGAAAATAGCTACATTTTTCTCCACGAATTCACCATCCTCAACACCCTGTAATCAGTAGTGAAGTCAAGATGTGTAGCTCGTGCCATTTAAAAATAGATGAGAAGGCATCATAGAATGATGTTGAAAAGTTTTTAAGCTTGAAGGATGATGAAGATATGTGGAAGAAGTAGAGGATAAAGGTTTCTTTGCAGAGAAAATCAGTAGAAAAACGAAGCTCAGCATGAAGAAGAAATCAAAGTGAAGAGAGAGGGAAAGGCTCAACCCTTTTAAATGTTGCTAAACAAAAAAGATGGGATGCCCAAGGGTCCCTATGTTAGCATGTTAAACCACATTAATACAACTATTTGACATTTAGGGAAATTATGAGTTTAAAGAAACCAGATCTTGGATGATGTGCACGTGGACGATTACCAGAAGATCAAGGGACTCTTCAGTATTTAATATAATTAAATAAAAGAAAAATAATGGACTCTCAGCTCATCTTTGAGCCCAACATTGGGGGGGTTGCATCTGCTGGGATGAAATAAACAATTCATTAAGTATTAAAGGAGGACATGTTCAATAGAGTGAAGCCTCGAGATGGCTTCTTATTTTTAGGAAATGGTCTCAAGTTCGAGACCAATCAGATTTAAATTTAGGCATTGTGGATGATTAGCTCAAAGCCATCTTGTGGGATAAGAATTGTTATTTCTTCTAAGTCTTGAAGTGAGGCTTGGTAATCAAGTCAAGAGGTTTCAAAGCAAACTTTGTCAATTTAGAGTCATTTCAGGTTCAAGACCACATGCTTCGAGGTTAGGCCTTAAGGAGCTATTGGATTGAAACATCAAGAGTGATCTCGAGGTTTTAGGTGGCAACACAGATCGAACTCCCAGGTTTGAAGGAGTCATCTCGAAGCAAGTTGTTCGAAGGTTGGTCTTCAGAACATCATATGTCCACGTCAGACAAAAGTTATTGGCAGTCTTCTCCAAAGTAAGGAACTTGGAGACGTGGGAGTGTTTGAATATCCTCAATTAAAGGAAAAGGCCAACCGACAGTTGAAGGCAGTTACCGACAACAATTTTGAAAGGAACCTATAAATAGGATAAGGACAGAGGCTACTGGGTCGGCAACAAATGAATACTCAAGCACACCAAAAGCCAAAACGTCCATCTAGAGACAAGGCAACCAGTTTCAATGGGCAAGTAGAGAATGGAGACCACCATTTTCAATTCTTGTACCTTTAAGATTTCAACAATTTACATTCCAAAACTTACTTTTTCTAATGGACTTTTACTTGTTCACTTTAAATTTGAAGATACCTGTTTTAGTATCACCATCATCATCATTTCCATAATACAACGCTTAAAAGAACCCATTAAAAGGAATCATATCTCGTCCCGAGATTACTCGAGAGATATATTTGTTTGACCAAATTAGGGGATAAGAAATATTATTGTAAAAGCTAAATAAAAGATAATCAACACAATCCCAACCGACACTCTTGACTCAACCATTGGATTCCCATCTCCCTCTTGCTCTTGAGCTCCAATTACTGCAGTCACGTAGCCACACCACTGCCGCTTGTAGACCACTTACATCTCCTTAAGTGATTGATAATGCCATAAGAGAGTGTGGTTGATTTGTGACTTTTCAAAAATTGTCATCAACTTGCAATTTACATACTTTCTAAACTTTTATCCAAGTTGGAAGCTTGGTTATAAAAAAGGGTACTCAATGATAATAAATTAATTTATCACTGAAAGATTTAAAATAGTATATAATCTTTCTGATTATACACAAATCACAAGAATTTAAATGTAGGCTTGTATATTCTTTTAAGTGAAAATAATGAACCTTTATGATGTTTTGAAAAGTTGGCATTAAATTTGTAAAGCATTTATAAGCTCTATGTAGTATTATATGTTTAGTAAAAGATCAATTATAAGATCTTTTTTGGTCTTTTAATTAGATATTACACACACATATTATCAATTCTGATTTGAAACTATTTTTACAAAGAGAACATGTTAATGTTATTAAGTTTGAAACTTTGATATTAGAAAAATCTTTCTCATGTTAGACTTGTTGAGTCTCAGAATAATTTAAAGTATTCAAATTAAATCAAATACTCATTACCCTTGGTTTTAATGATTATCAAATTTGTGGATCACGTTATTGTTGAGACAAGCTCACCTCCAAGCAGTTTTTAATATGACAAATTGACTAAGTTTAAATATACATATGAGATGCATCTTGTGTTGCTAACTGTGTGCTCAAATGTGGCAGAGACTTTCTGTATCTAGTTACTGCAGGTATTCATGAAGGATAGAAAGAATCTGAAAGACCACTAAGATAAGCCAAGTCATGGGTAAAGAAACACAAGAAGCATAAACTGCAAGATGTCATGATTCAAGGAAATCTGCAACAAGTCCATGATAGTTTAAAGGATCAGATGCAAGCTCAAAGATTAGTTAGATAGAAAACAACATGTCTTGATCCAAGATCTAAGAAAATTGGACTCAATCATTAAGTCAGTAAAAAGGCACTCAAATGATTTAAGATGCCAGCACAGCATGAGATGCAAACCTATGTTCAGAATGATATCCTAAGAATAGAAGAGATCTCAGCATGAAGCCAAAAGAGACTCAAGCACTGCTTGAGATGCAAGCCTATGAACAGATGCAAGGACAGCTTGAGACGTCGTCTCAAGAACAGACGAAGCAAGATGGGATCTCATCAAAGATGCAAGTAAATTGTAAACAGAATCTGGACAGAAGCAAAGACTAGGTGCTCAATGATAGAAGACAGCAAGTGGGGTCAGCATAAAGTCAACTAAGGACACAAGGACACTGACATAGTGACTTAGCCTGAAAAGCTGCCGCCCCCTACTGAAAAGACTATACCTGCTGCTGTGTGCTCTAACAGTTTGCAACGGCCACATAACGGCTAGTTTTCCAACTGTTGATATAAAAAGGGACAAGATCAAATGCTGAAAAATAGAGAGAGACTGCCTGCATTACTGATAACAAAAAAGCCATTAAGCATCTTATCACATCTCAACTGACATCTCAAGTGCACACCTCAGCTGTCTGTGAACAAACTCATCTCATCTTGAGATCACCTGTCTCTTCTCATCTCTCTTGTGTGCATCACTATTATATTGTATCTTAAGTAGAGAGATTACCTAGCTTACCCATCTCTATATCCATACTGTGTATGCTTGTAAGCTAGACTCATCTAAGATAGGAAGGTTCCTAGTCTTAGAGTGAGGTGTTTGCGTCCTGAAGAGGCTGTAAGAATACTTGTGGCTCAGCTAAGATAGGAGTACCTAGGCTTAGTGTGAGTTAGACGTCCTGAAGAGGCTGCAAGAATACTTGTATTGGCGGGTTTGTCAATAGTGGAAAATCTCACGTGTTGTGAGGACTGGACGTAGCCCAAGGAGTGGGTGAAACAGGATAAGATCTTTGCCCATTGTCTCTTATCTTGTCTTTACTAAGCTTATCTTGATAAATAACTAAAACAACTTAGTAACAAAAGCAATACTGAACCAATATTCAAGATAAGATTCTGAATTAATTTAGAAATATGAATCGTCATTAAATTGTATTTATTTATATATCCTGTCTTTACAGAGACTCCAAGTCAACGAACTTGAGAGCACATCTCAACAATCAATTTTAGTGTGAAATAGCAGGAAACAATTTTGAGAAGTCTCTATTCAAACCCCCCTTCTAGAGACCTTCAGCCAACTTCAGTTGGTATCAGAGCTCGACCTCTTAAGGGGTTGAGCACACCTGTGTGTGAAGAGGAAAAAGATCCATGGCTGGACCTAGTGCAAGTCTGTTCATACCTGAAGGAGCTTCCACCAACAGGCCACCTGCCTTTGATGGAACTGATTACTATTACTTGAAAGATAGAATGAGACTGTTCATTGAGTCCCAACATGTTGATCTATAGGAAATCATAGAATATGGACCCTACAAACCCTACAGCACTGATGAGCTTGAACAAAGAATAATTAAGCCTAGAGACAGATGGACAGATGCTGAAAAGGCAAGGTATGTTCTAAACTCAAGAGCTAAATATCTGCTAACCTGTGCTCTTAGTCGCAGTGAATATGATAAGATAGCAGGATGTACAACATCAAAAGAAATATGGGATGCTCTTGAGGTTGAACATGAGGGAATAAATCAAGTCAAAGAAGCCAAGATCAACATACTAGTAAGACAGTATGAGCTCTTCAAGATGAATGAAGATAAGGCATTGAAGACATGGTGAGAAGATTCACTGTCATAACAAATGACCTAAAATCTCTGGGAAGAACATACTCTAACCAAGACATCGAAAGAAAGATCCTGAGAAGCTTACCCAATCCCTGGAGACCTAAGGTCACAACTATTCAGGAAGCCAAAGACCTGAGCACCCTCAGACTGGATGAACTCCTTGGATCACTAAAGGATCATGAGCAGGAACTGATGGAAGAGGACCACATAAGACGTCCCAAGACTCTAGCTCTGAAAGCAACCTCTAGCAACTACAAAGGTAAGAAGGTAAGCTCATCTCAACAAACTTCACTAAACTCATCACATGACACAGAAACTGAAGAAGATGAAGAAGATGATGATGAAAGTGAAATAGATGATGAGCTGGCTTACATCTCAAGAAAGATAAGACGCATGTGGAGGGCTAGACGAAGTGGAAGGAAAAGGTTTCCATCAAGAAGAGGAGAAATCAAATCAGAAAAGAAAGGTCAATTCATCTGCTATGAGTGTAGAAAACCTGGACACATGAAATCTAAGTGCCCTCAGCTCAGAAGAGAGATGGAGAAAAGTCCTAAGAAGAAAGCAATGATGGCTACTTGGGATGACACTGAAGGAGATGACAGTCCAAGTGAAGAATCATCCAACATCTGTCTTATGGCAAACAGTTGACTCATCAGATAATGATGAGGTAAGTGACTCAGACTCTGAACTGACTCTAACTGAACTCAAGTGTGCCTTTAAGAATCTTCTTTTATGATTCAAATCTCCTAGTTTCAAAAATCTCTCATTTAAAATCAGAGCTAGATATAGCTCTTGAAAAGGTTAAATTTCTGGAAAAAGAAAATGAGAATTTGAATCATAAAAGTAGTAGTCTCATGTTGTCTCACATGAAGCTGTCTGAACTTACTAAAAGTATGAGGCAGCCTCCTGATGAGCAAAGGCTAAAAGCGTCTTTCAGAAGAAAACCAGAATCTCAAGAAACAAAACAGAACTCTCATAGTTGATCTGGAAAAATTTGTTAAGGGAACAAAAAACCTTGAGAGACTCATTTGGGTCTCAAAAGGAATTTTTGATAAAACTGGACTGGGCTATGAGAAGTCCTCCAGTGAGATCTGGTACAAGGATTTCTTCATTCCTGCAAGAAAAAAGGAAGAAAGAAAGATGCTCTTGCTGTAGTAAATTTGGTCATAAGGCCACTGAATGCTACCTAAGACATGTAGCATCCAAGAGAAAGGTCACTAACCATGAAGGACCCAAGTATAAATGGGTACCTAAAATTAAACCTCATTGTGTGACAGATGTGCCTGGCAGCAGCCAAGTCAAAGAAGGTGTGGGTACTGGACAGTGGCTGTTGAAGACACATGACAGGAGACAAAAGCAAGTTTCTATCACTTGAAGAGAAGGCTACTGGGGTTGTCTCTTTTGGAGACAACAGTAAGGCCCAGATTAAGGGCATTGGTAAGATTGGTAAGACCAACTCAGCTCAAATTGAAAATGTATATTTTGTTGAAGGTCTGAAACACAATTTACTGAGCATTAGCCAACTGTGTGACAATGGTTATCATGTGAATTTCCAACCAAATTTCTGTGAGAATCATAGACTCAAAAACTGGAAACAAGGTCTTTTCTGGAACTAGAAATAAAAATCTTTACTCAATCTCTCTTGAGAGTCTGTCTGATCTCACATGTCTCATGTCTCATGACCATGAAAAATGGCTATGGCACAAAAGATTTGGACATATCAACATGAGAACCATGAGTCAGCTTGCAATTCAATCTCTTGTCAAAGGACTACCTAAAGTTAAATTTGACAAGGATATGATTTGTGAGTCATGCATAAAAAAGCAAGCACAACAAATCAAGTTTCAAATCCAAGACTCATGTCTCAACTACCAGGCCACTTGAGATTCTCCACATTGATTTGTTTGGACTAACTAAGACTGCCAGTCTTAGTGGTAAAAAATATGGTTTTGTTATAGTGGATGACTTCTCTGTTGAGTCTCAAAAATATCATAAGGTTGTTTATGATGTTTTAAGACAACTAGATTCCCAAAGTTTTAATGGTTGACAAATTGACTTAAATTACTTATCATAGATACACACATGCTTTAATGTTTTATCTATGATTTCAGCAAGAGTCACTATGAGCCTACATAAAAAGACTAAGTGTTGAAGCTGTCTGAAGAAGCAGAAACTCGTCTGAAGAGTTGAAGCTGTCTGAAGTAGTTCAACCCGTCTGAAGTATTAGTGCCGTCTGAAGTCTTTTGATGGACGTGGCCCCTCTAGTCTGAAGTATTGAAGTCGTTCTGAAGTCTCACTTATGACGTGGGCACCCTCTGCTGAAGCTTGTGAAGACTTTTCTGAACCTCTGCTGCACGTACCTTTTCAAAACACGTTTATAGCACGGAACCAGAGAGACCTTTCCTGGTGATTTTGAATTTCATACACCACTGAGGAAATCTCGGCAACGCAGTCTCTGCAGCAACATTTGCAGCAGCCTTATAGCAAGAGAAACCTTGCACCGTGTCAGAAACATCAGAGCTCTCAGAAGCATGTCTCACAACGGATATAAATAGCATTTAATGCTATCTCTAAATGGTGGTATTTCAACGGATTGAAGTTTGGGTATAAATACCCCTCCATGAAGACCATTAAAGGGCGAGAGAAAGCAAAAAAGAAAAATTGAGTATACAAGAAAGCCCAGAGAAACATCACGCTGCAATTTTTCACTCTGTAACAACTCTCTGATAAATACGTTGTACACATTTGTATATCCTGAGCATACCTCAGATTTTATTGTACATTGTATTGGTTTGAGCTTCAAACTCGTATAGTTTAAAAGCTTAAACTCCTTTCTTTGTAAACCTTGTGTAGAGCCTGGAGAGGCTTGGTTGATAAAAGAATACTTGGTTGTAGAGCCTGGAGAGGCTTGGTTGATAAAAGAATACTTGGTTGTAGAGCCTGCAGAGGCTTGGTTGATAAAAGAATACTTGGTTGTAGAGCCTGAAGAGGCTTGGTTGATAAAAGAATACTTGGTTGTAGAGCCTGAAGAGGCTTGGTTGATAAAAGAATACTTGGTTGTAGAGCCTGGAGAGGCTTGACTGCAAAAGAATACTTGGGGTGTAGAGCCTGAAGAGGCTTGACTGTAAAAGAATACTTGTAATCTTGAAAGATTAAAGAAAATCCAAGTGCTAGTTGGCATTGGGACTAGACGTAGCTCACAGTGGTAGTGAGTGAATCAGGATAAATTCCTGGGCTAAGTTTTCTTACCCTTATCTCTTGTCAATTCTTTTATACTAATCAAGGGGTTAGAGTAATTAATCTGATATTTTATAAAGGCACAAAAACATCTTTTAAAATCAGTATTTTTAGACCGTCTGAAAACTTCAGACAGTCCTTTAAGAGCCTGTCTGAAATTGTGTTTTTAACACCTGTTTGCGAAAAGCTTTCTAAAATATTCAGAAACACTATTCAACCCCCCTTCTAGTGTTTCCCTGTGTTCCTACAGTTGGTACCAGAGCTCTACTCAAGGTTGAAGCACCTAACAAGTGTTTGAGGACTGAAAGATCCAAATGGAAGCTTCTAATAGCAACAGGCAATACATCACAGAATGAGCCTCTATCACAAGACCCCCCAACATTTAATGGAGTGGATTACCACTACTGGAGAGATCGTATGAAGTTGTTCATTGAGAGTAACAACATTGATGTTTGGGAGGTGGTCACTGATGGAGATTATGTGCCTATGCAAAATGGTTTGCCTATACCTAAGACTGAATGGACCCTGGAGCAGAAGACTAGAGTCCAGATGAACGCTAAAGCCAACTCTATCTGATATGTTCCTTGAATAAATCAAAATATGAGAAGGTCCATGGATGCACTTCTGCCAAGGAGATTTGGGATACTCTTGCAGCAGCCAATGAGGGACTGAAACTGTCAAGCAATCCAAAATCAGCATGCTTATACATCAGTATGAGATGTTTAAGATGAAAGAAACCGAAACTATTGACCAAATGTTTGGGAGGTTTCAGACCATAACCAATGGACTCAGGTCCTTAGGAAGAACCTATGAATCTGGAGACAACAACAGAAAGATTCTAAGAAGTCTACCTAAGTCCTGGAGACCCAAAGTCACTGCCATTCAAGAGGCAAGAGATTTGAACTCTCTGAGAATGGAAGAACTGTTGGGATCTCTCAAAGTCCATGAACTTGAGCTTGGAGAAGATGACAAAAGAAGAAGTCTTTAGCTCTAAACTCCAAGGTCAAACAGCCTAGGCATGGCAGCATGAAGGCTATGCAAGCTGAGGACACTTCAGAAGCAGATGAAGATTCTGAAGACAGCTCAGAAGATGAAAATGATCTTGCTCTTTTAAGCAGAAGAATCAAGAGAAATGTTGCAGAACAGAGGAAAGTTCAGAAAGAACCAACCGTCATCATCCAAATCAGGTAAGACAGGTAAAGAATCTAACTCTGATAAAATTACTTGCTTTGAATGTAAGCAACCAGGACATATGAAGGCTGATTGTCCAAGACTGAAGAAAAACAATTTCAAGAAGAAGTTTATCAAAAAGAAGAAAAGTCTTATGGCAACATGGGAAGACCTTGATGAATCAACCTCAGAAGAAGAAGAAGAAGAAGACACTTCAGAATAGGCAAATCTGTGTCTCATGGCTAGTCTACCATCCTCAGACAGCTCTGAAGCTGAGGTATTTCCTCTTACTCTACAAGAGATGTATGATGATTTGATGGAAAGTTCTCAAGAACTTTTCCAAGAGTATAAGAATCTATCCAAAGCCCACACAGAAATGTGTAACAAATATGGAGGCACTTGAGATAGAACATATTATGCTCAAAGAAAAAGTTCTTG
Organism: Sesbania bispinosa; assembly: GCA_026901365.1. Lineage (NCBI taxonomy): Eukaryota > Viridiplantae > Streptophyta > Magnoliopsida > Fabales > Fabaceae > Sesbania > Sesbania bispinosa. Next base: position 178,828 of record QLOH01000594.1, read on the forward strand.
AGACTAAAAACTGCAGTTCACAAGCTGTGTCTGAAGAAAATGAGAAAATTCAGAGCAGGTTGTGGAACTGACAAAAGATCTGGCCAAATTTGTCAAAGGAACTAAAATCTGAATATAATGCTTGGAAATCAAAGGCATTCCCTTGACAAAAACTGGACTAGGCTTTTGTGATCATAACCTGTCTGAACCTCCTATTGTCTTAAATTTTTCTAAAAAAAAGGTTATTGGGTGTTCTCACTGTGGTAAGCCTGGACACAATGAGGCTCAGTGCAAACCACAGGAAAAAGACAAGGCCCAAAGCTAACAAGAAAGGACCCAAAGAATATGGGTACCTAAAAACTTAATTATTCTTGTTGCAGATGTGTTTAACAGGACAAAGGAGACCCCACAAATGGTACCTGGACAGTGGGTGCTCGCGACACATGACAGGAGAAAGGTCTTTGTTCCAAAACCTTAGACCTAGAGCTGGTGGAGTGGTCACCTTTGGTGGTAATCAGCAAGGGAAGATCATTGGAATAGGGACTGTAGGTATATCTCCTTCATCCCTTATTAAAAATGTACTTCTAGTGGAGGGACTACAACATAATTTACTGAGCATAAGTCAATTATGTGACAGTGGTTATGTGGTTATCCTTCACTAAAGAAGGATGCATAGTCAAAGACTCTTCTGAGTAAATCCTCTTTACTGCTAAGAGACACAGCAATGTGTACAAAATTGATCTAGAGGATCTAGGAAGTCAAAATGTAAAGTGTTTCATTTCTGTTGAAGATGAAAAACAGATTTGGCATCAAAGACTTGGGCATGCCAGCTTGAGATTAATCTCAAGATTAGCAAAACACAATCTTGTTAAAGGATTGCCCAAGCTTTCATACAAATCTGACATTTTATGTGAAAGCTGTCTGAAAGGGAAACAAACAAGACACTCTTTTAAGAGTAAAGATGTTGTTTCAACTAGCAGACCACTAGAACTCTTACACATTGACTTGTTGGTCCTATTAGAACAGAAAGTCTTAGTGGTAAGAAATATGGTTTGGTCATTGTTGATGACTATTCTAGATTTACTTGGGTGTTATTCCTAAGAAGCAAGGATGAGACTTTTAGGAATTTCACAATATTCTGCAAGAAGGTACAGAATGAGAAAGGATTCTGTATTTCTGTTATCAGAAGTGATCATGGTGGAGAATTTGAGAATGCAAACTTTCAAATGTTCTGTGATGAGAATGGCATCTCACACAATTTCTCTGTGGCTAGAACACCTCAACAGAATAGGGTTGTTGAGAGAAAGAACAGAAGTTTGCAAGAGATGGCAAGGACCATGCTCAACTCATGCAGCTTACCAAAAACCTTCTGGGCAGAAGCTGTTAGCACAACATGTTACCTTCAAAACAGAATATTGGTAAGACTAATTCTTAAAAAGACTGCCTATGAATTGTGGAAAGGAAGAAAACCCAACATATCATATTTCCACACCTTTGGATGTGAATGTTTTATACTCAACACCAAGGATGATCTTGGAAAATTTGATGAAAGTCTGATAAAGGATTTTTCATTGGATATTCTGAAACATCTAAAGCCTATAAAGTGTATAACTCTAGAACTTTAACTGTTGAAGAAACTATTCATGTTAAATTCAATGATAACAAAGAGACTGATAGGGAACTATCAGATCTATAGAATGATTTTGCAGGAATGGAGCTGAATGACCACAACAGCTCGAAGGATGAGCAGCTGTCTGAAGTACCTACTGTTACTAAACCTCTTCAGACAAATGTTGAGTCTCAGACAGATCAAACAAATGTAATACCTCCTCAGAAACCTGATTGGAATACAAATCACATCATCCTAAAGAGCAAATCATTGGCAGCACTTCAGAAGGAGTTAAGACAAGATCAAAATTCAAGATTCTAAATTCTCTTGCTCTCCTATCTGAAATAGAGCCAAGGAACATTGATGAAGCTCTGCATGATGAAGGGTGGATCCTAGCCATGCAAGAAGAGCTGAATCAGTTGCTAGGAGTGATGTCTGGACCCTTGTTCCTAAACCCCATGGGAAAACTATTATTGGAACCAAATGGGTGTTCAGAAACAAGTTGTCTGAAGAAGGCAAGGTAGTCAGAAACAAGGCAAGATTAGTTGCTCAAGGATACAACCAGCAAGAAGGTATTGATTTCACTGAAACCTTTGCCCCAGTGGCCAGGTTAGAAGCAATTAGAATTCTTTTATCTTATGCTGTAAATAATGGCATCAAGCTATATCAAATGGATGTTAAAAGTGCCTTCCTCAATGGTCTCATTGAAGAAGAAGTCTTTGTTAGACAACCCCCTGGTTTTGAAGATATTGCCTTTCCTGAACATGTTTTCAAACTCAAAAAGGCTCTCTATGGTCTGAAACAAGCCCCAAGAGCTTGGTATGACAGATTGAGCAGTTTTCTAATCTCAAATGGTTTTGAAAGAGGAAAAGTGGACACAACTCTTTTTAGAAAACAGTCTAACAAAGATCTTATACTTGTACAGATATATGTTGATGACATTATTTTTTGTTCAATTGACTCTTCATTGTGCAAGGAGTTTTCAGAGTTAATGGAATCAGAATTTGAAATGAGTTTAATGGGTGAACTAAAATTTTTCTTAGGACTTCAGATTAAGCAAGATTCTGAATGTATATGGATCCATCAAGAAAAATATACAAAGGAAATGCTTAAGAAGTTTAACTTACATGATTGCAAACCCATGTCAACTCCAATGCATCCCTCTGCATCTTTAAATAAAGATGAGAAGGAAGAACCAGTGAATCAAACTGTGTATAGAGGAATGATTGGATCATTACTATATCTAACAGCAAGCAGACCTGACATAATGTTCAGTGTATGTCTGTGTGCTAGATTTCAATCTGATCCAAGGAGTACTCACTACAAAGCTGTAAAAGAATTTTCAGATATCTTAAAGGTACTACTAATCTTGGTCTGTTCTATAAGAAAAGTAAGGATTGCAGGTTAATAGGTTACTGTGATGCTGATTTTGCTGGAGACAGAATTGAAAGAAAAAGCACTAGTGGTGGATGTCATTTCTTTGGAGAAAATATGATTAGCTGGTCAAGCAAAGGCAAAGTACAATTGCCTTATCAACAGCTGAAGCATAATACATCTCAGCAGCCAGTTGTTGCTCACAACTGTTATGGGTGAAGTATCAGTTAGAAGATTTTAACATTACTATATCTGCTATACCTGTTTTGTGTGATAATACAAGTTCTATTAATTTGTCTAAAAATCTCATTCAACATTCTAGGGATAAACATATAGAAATAAAACATCATTTCATTAGAGACTATGTTCAGAAAGGTATTTTTGATATTCAGTTTATTGATACAGAGCATCAATGGGCTGATATATTCACAAAACCTCTGACTGAAGATAGATTTAAGTTCATTAGAAATAATCTGAACATACATGCATTTTGAATGTGTGTGATCTGATCTGTCAAAAATGATGTATCTGAAATTTCAGCCTGTCTGAAACAAGTGACTTGTCTGAAATTTTGGGTTGTCTGAAATTCATATGGGTGTCTGAAATCTATCACTTGTCTGAAGTAAACAAATGACGTGGCTTTATGAGACGGTTTAATTCCATTTATTTTGTCTCTTCCACTTCGCACGTTTTCCTATGTCTGCGCAGCCAGTACATGCCATCATTACTTTATGGATCTATAAATACGGAAGCTAGTGGGTCACAGAATTTCACCGTTCACTATTCTGTAGTCATCTCTTGAGATCCTTCTTCTACAAGCAATTCTTTTTCTCTCTCAAGTTCTTCAAAAAACTCTCCAATGGGCCCTAAGAAATCTGCTGGAAGCAACATCGTGAAGACTAAGGGTGTAGTTCTGGAGGATCTTCAATCTCTGGGAATGGACTTGTTTGCTGAGTTCGATGCAGCTGGGTGGACTCCGTATTTCAATCACAACTTGACACAATGGCATGAGCAAGTGTGCTGGATTTCTGGGCTACTGCCAGAGGAATACCCAATCCTCAGGGTATCTACACTAGCATCAAGGCCACAGTACGTGGTGTTCCTGTCTTTGTTGATGAAGATATCCTTGCTTACATCTGTGAGGTCAGGACTGAAGGAAGTGTATTTACTCCTGGCTGGGAAGCAAGAAATGGAGGACAGAAGCAATTCACAGAGTTTCTGTATGGCACCTCTGAACCAGTAAGCTTGGATGCAAAGCATATGTCAGACAAGGCTAGGGTTTTGCATGCCATCTTAGGGTGCTCTATAATCCCTAAGAATGGAAGCAGAAACCATGTTTCTGAGTTGGATAGATTTTGTCTGATTCACCTACTGCAGAAGAAGAAGGTGAACCTCCCCAACATCATAATGTACCACATGCAGAAGCATCTCAGAGACTCTGCTGGGAGCTTCCCTCACAATACCATCATCACTAAGATCTTGCTACATTTCAAAGTCCCCATTGAGAGGCTTTTTTGATCGCCTTTCACAACCTATGTTTGGTGAATCAAACCTCAAGAGCATGGGAGTGAAGCTGACTCCAAAACCTCCCTCTCCGTCCATGAAGGAGATCCTTCTTCTTGAGAAAGCTGCAAGAAGGAAGACAACAATGGAGGTTCTTGAGAATGAACTCAGAGGAGACATAAGGAGGCATGAGTTCAAGGCATCAAAACCCTCTCCTCAAGCAAAATTGAAGAAGCTACCTGTAAGGAGTGCTGCTAAGGTAGCATCTGCATCTGTGCAAAGTCAGGTGTCTGAACCTGTCAGAAGGCATCACAAAGGCCATCTGAAATTGTGGGTCAGATGTCTGAACCTGTACAGACTCCACAGCCTACTTCTGAAATGGAAGGACAGGCTCAAGAGGCAGATGAAACTGATGCAGTTGTAGCTGATCCATTGGCTGCATGCCCATCTGATCCTGAACTCATTCAGATAGCAGCATTGGCTAATGCTCTAGAGCAGGAGGAGCTGGAGAAGAAAGCAGAACAAGAGAAGACTGATAGAGCTATTGCTATTGCTTCACAATTGGCCTATGCTGAAGATGATAGGCAAGCAACCATAGCTGAGGGAGCAAAGAAAAGGAAGAGGTCAAGTGCACCTCAGAGAAGGAGAACCAAGAGCAAGCTACTTCAGACTGCACCTGAACCTAGGGTAACTAGAAGTATTGCCTCCCAGCCGATAGCAGAAGATGAAGCTGAGAAGTATCAAAATTTTGTTAAAGCTCAACAGTATTTTAAAAGGAAAAGGGAAGAAAAACAAGCACAAAGGGAGAAGGAAGAAGCAAGGCAAAAGAATCTGAGGTAACCAAGCCTCCCTACAAGAGAATTAAGGTGAGATTTGATAATGTAACTCCTTCACCACCCTCCTCACCAGAAAAACAAACACCTCATCAACTCTCACAACCTTCACCACAACCTTCACCACAACCTTCACCACAACCTTCACCACAACCTTCACCACAACCTTCACCACAACCTTCACCAGAACCCCCATCACCTGAAAAACAACCATCACCACCCCCACAAACAGAAGACCTACCCTCTGAACCTTCCAAACCCTATGAACCTACCTCACCACAACCTTCAGAGAATCAACTCTCTGAGCCTACCTTACCTTCCCTACAAACCCATGACCTTGCTCTAATACCACTCTTACCTTCATCACCTCCACCACCTACACCTTCTCTGGAAGAAGAGCTCTCTGCTGAAAAGAGCAAGTGCTTGTTGATGCTCTACAGTTATCTCTCCTTCCTTCTGATCCCTACTCACTACCCAAGTTTAGCACCCTGTCTGAAGAGCTACAATATTTCATATCAGCACCTATTGTATCCTTGCATCATGGCTTAATCAGGAAAACTCCTGCTGAAGTTAGGAATCAATACAGTGCTCTTTCAGGTGGATTAGACAAGATCAGGAAGGGTGTCCCCTCCTGCACATATTTGGGCTCCCATCAATCCATTCTCAAATGATTCCCTGAGGCTGAATAATGATGAATGGAGCTTTGTGAGGCAGCTGAACACTGAGTCTGAGCTGTTTCAGAGGGATCTGCACAAGGGAGTTGGGATGAGAGGCTACAGGCCACCTAGAACTTGTTCAATCAGGCCAACCACTAAAATCTTGGTGAAACCTGATAGAATAGTTCCTAGGTATCCCTTACAGGAAGAGAAATTCAAAGGAGCTAAAATCTATTCAAAGAAAAACTCACCTCTGTCTGAAGTGATGAGTCCATCAGAGTGGGAATCTTTACCAGAATTCATCAGAACCAAGGAGGAGGCCTGGATCATCTACTTCAAGATTGGATGTGGTCCTCTTACTGGAAGATCAGAGAAGATGCTGGATCTTCTTCTGGATCAACTGGTCCTGATGCTGATTCTGATGTTGGACTTGGAGAGTCAACCAATGTCAAATATCACTATATGAGAGATCACTTTCCCCCACCTGCTGACTCTTTCAATGAAGATTGGGTTCTGCTGAATCCTATTGGCACCTTCTTTTGCCCTGTGTTCAGCCCAGCTGAATACAGATTGCAGCCAGGATTTGGAGTGCTTAGATTTGTTTGCCCCTACATCCAGCTCATCTTCTATGAATCTGAACAAGACTTGGCTGAGGAAAATCTAAAGCTGAAGTCCAAAGTGAAGAAACTTGAAAAGAAGTGTGCTTATCAAGAGCAGAAGACTAAGCATCTAATTGCTCAACAAAGCAGATTCTTCAAGAACAGCAACTTATCAGATCTGGTCAGCAAGACTTGAAAACCTCAGTGGAAGCCGCAATAAACAAGGCCAAGGACGACTTGATTTCCTTTCTCACTGAGGCCTTGCTGAAGAAGAAAGATTAAAACTGTTAATTTTAGCCATTGTCTTTTGTTTATTTCATGTTTATGACAAGTGTCTGATTGTTTGTTTCTTTATCTGAACATTCCCTAAATACAATCAGTGGCTTATCTCATAATTTCTTAGTTGATTGTTAATGCTATGATATCGGTTTTATCTTAAAATTATTGCTCTGTTACTGTTTTGCTCTGCTACTCCCTTTTGATTGATGACAAAAGGGGGAGTATTAAAATCTAACCAAATCTGAATCTGAAGTGATTACAGGACTCAGGGGGAGTACAAATGCTTTTCTGAGAAATTTGAACAAATGAGTGAAATATACCTTAAAGGATATTTCTATCTCAGGGGGAGCTTTCTTATTCTTAAAAACTGATTACAGATTTGTATATTTTAACCAAATTTGTCATCATTAAAAGGGGGAGAATGTTGAGTCTCAAAAATATCATAAGGTTGTTTATGATGTTTTAAGACAACTAGATTCCCAAAGTTTTAATGGTTGACAAATTTGACTTAAGTTACTTATCATAGATACACACATGCTTTAATGTTTTATCTATGATTTCAGCAAGAGTCACTATGAGCCTACATAAAAAGACTAAGTGTTGAAGCTGTCTGAAGAAGCAGAACTCGTCTGAAGAGTTGAAGCTGTCTGAAGTAGTTCAACCCGTCTGAAGTATCAGTGCCATCTGAAGTCTTTTGATGACGTGGCACCTCTAGTCTGAAGTATTGAAGTCGTATGAAGTCTCACTTATGACGTGGCACCCTCTGCTGAAGCTTGTGAAGACTTTTCTGAACCTCTGCTGCACGTACCTTTCAAACACGTTTATAGCAAGGAACACAGAGACCTTTCCTGGTGATTTTGAATTTCATACACCACTGAGGAAATCTCTGCAACGCAGTCTCTGCAACAACATTTGCAGCAGCCTTATAGCAAGAGAAACCTTGCACCGTGTCAGAAACATCAGAGCTCTCAGAAGTATGTCTCACAACGGATTAAATAGCATTTAATGCTATCTCTAAACGGTGGTATTTCAACGGATTGAAGTTTGGGTATAAATACCCCTCCATGAAGACCATTAAAGGGCGAGAGAAAGCGAAAAGAAAAATTGAGTATACAAGAAAGCCCAGAGAAACATCACGCTGCAAGTTTTCACTCTGTAACAACTCTCTGATAAAATTCGCTGTACACATTTGTATATCCTGAGCATACCTCATATTTTATTGTACATTGTATTGGTTTGAGCTTCAAACTCGTATAGTTTAAAAGCTTAAACTCCTTTCTTTGTAAACCTTGTGTAGAGCCTGGAGAGGCTTGGTTAATAAAAGAATACTTGGTTGTAGAGCCTGGAGAGGCTTGGTTGATAAAAGAATACTTGGTTGTAGAGCCGGAAGAGGCTTGGTTGATAAAAGAATACTTGGTTGTAGAGCCTGAAGAGGCTTGGTTGATAAAAGAATACTTGGTTGTAGAGCCTGAAGAGGCTTGGTTGATAAAAGAATACTTGGTTGTAGAGCCTGGAGAGGCTTGACTGCAAAAGAATACTTGGGTGTAGAGCCTGAAGAGGCTTGACTGTAAAAGAATACTTGTAATCTTGAAAGATTAAAAGAAAATCCAAGTGCTAGTTGGCATTGGGACTGGACGTAGCTCACAGTGGTAGTGAGTAAACCAGGATAAATTCCTTGGCTAAGTTTTCTTACCCTTAACTCTTGTCAATTCTTTTTATACTAATCAAGGGGTTAGAGTAATTAATCTAATATTTTATAAAGGCACAAAAACATCTTTTAAAATCAGTATTTTTAGACCGTCTGAAAACTTCAGACAGTCCTTTAAGAGCCTGTCTGAAATTGTGTTTTTAACACCTGTTTGCGAAAAGCTTTCTAAAATATTCAGAAACACTATTCAACCCCCCTTCTAGTGTTTCCCTGTGTTCCTACATTCTCAAGGTTCACCTGGGTTCTGTTCCTATCTCAGAAAGATGAATCTTATGACTCTTTCAAAACCTTTTGCAAAAAGATTCAATCTGAGAAAGGATATGGAATTGGATCTGTAAGGAGTGACCATGGTGGAGAATTTGAGAATGCCAATTTTAAAAAATTCTTTGACAAAAATGGCATCACTCACAATTTCTCTTGTCCAAGAACTCCTCAACATAATGGGGTAGTTGAGAGGAAGAATAGAACTCTTCAGGAAATGGCAAGAACTTTACTATGTGACTCTGGAATTGAGAAATACTTTTGGGCAGAAGCTGTCAACACATCCTGCTACATTATAAACAGAGTTACCATAAGGAAGATCTTGAATAAAACTCCTTATGAGCTTTGGAAAGGCAGAAAGCCCTCAATCTCTTACTTTCATGTTTTTGGATGTGATTGTTATATTTTAAATACTAAAGATCAGTTAGGCAAATTTGACACAAATCTGATAAAGGAATTTTCCTGGGATATTCACTAACATCTAAAGCTTATAGAATATATAATGTGAGAACCAAAACTACTGAAGAATCTGTGCATGTAGTGTTCAATGAGATACAGGGAAACTTCCAAAAAGAAGTTGATGAAGAGATTGAAGAAATGATGAGAGAACTAAAGATCTCAACACAAGAAGCTGAGGAAAGATCCTCACCTGACCAAAAGCTAGTGAGATCATCTCAATCTGAGTAAAGAGGAAATATTCAACCTGAAGGACTGTCTCACAGAAGCAGCCACCTTGAGACATATCATAACCTCCAAGAAGAAAACAAGCCAGATGATGAAACTGAAATTCAAGAAACTAGGCAAGAAAATATTGAGATCCAAAATGAGCATGCATCTCAACTGCCTAGAAGCTGGAGATTGGTGAGATCTCATCCAGAGAACAAATCATTGGAGAAACCTCAGACAGAATCAGAACTAGGTCTTCATTCAGAAACAATGAAAACTTAATGGTCTTATTATCTGAGACTGAACCAAAGAACATTGATGAAGCTCTCCATGATGAATCTTGGGTTAAGGCTATGGAGGAAGAGTTAAATCAGTTTGAGAAAAGCCAAGTCTGGAATTTAGTTCCTCCACCATCTCATCAATCCATAATTGAAACCAGATGGGTCTTCAAAAATAACTAAATGAAAAAAGGAAGGTCATGAGAAACAAAGCCAGACTGGTGGCACAAGGGTTCAATCAACAAGAAGGAATAGATTATGATGAGACCTTTGCACCTGTGGCAAGACTTGAAGCTATAAGGATCCTGTTGGCATTTGCTGCATTCAAGGACTTCAAATTGTACCAGATGGATGTAAAAAGTGCCTTCCTAAATGGAATCATAGAAGAAGAAGTATTTGTGAGACAGCCTCCTGGTTTTGAAGATCCTGACCATCCTGAATATGTGCTCAGACTCTCCAAGGCTCTGTATGGTCTCAAGCAGGCTCCAAGAGCTTGGTTTGACAGGTTGAGTTCTTTTTTAATTAAAAATGGTTTCACCAGGGGTAAGATTGACACTACCTTATTTAAAAAGGAAATCAACAAAGATTTATTAATTGTTCAAATTTATGTTGATGATATCATTTTTGGTTCAGCTAATAAATCTCTATGCCAAGAATTCTCAAGTCTCATGCAGGGAGAATTTGAGATGAGTATGATGGGTGAGCTAAGATTCTTCTTAGGGCTACAGATTAGGCAACTGGCTGATGGGATCTTCATTGGTCAAGAAAAATACACTAGAGACCTGCTCAACAAGTTCAAAATGAGTGAGGTCAGACCAATGAAGACTCCTATGCACCCCTCAACTCAGATTGACCAAGATAAAGCTAGAAAAGCTGTCTCAGACAAGCTTTACAAAGGTATGATTGGTTCCCTTATGTATTTAACAGCCAGCAGACCTGATATTCAGTTTGCTGTGGGAATATGTGCAAGGTACCAATTTGATCCTAAAGAATCTCATCTCACTGCTATTAAAAGAATATTTAGGTATTTGATTGGAACCACTAATCTTGGCTTATGGTGTGAGAAAGGAAAAAGTTTTGATCTCATAGGATACAGTGATGCTGATTTTGCTGGTGACAAGATGGATAGAAAGAGCACCAGTGGATCCTGTCAATTCTTAGGAAAATGCCTTATCTCCTGGTCATGCAAAAAGCAAAATACCATTGCCTTGTCCACTACAGAAGCTGAGTATGTCTCAGCTGCTGCATGCTGTACTCAAGTACTATGGATCAAATCTCAATTGCAAGATTATACAGTCAAGTACTCTAAAATTCCTATTTACTGTGACAACACTAGTGCCATAAACCTTGCAAAGAATCCTGTTCACCATTCTAGGTCTAAGCACATTGACATCAAACATCACTTTATAAGAGATCATGTGCAAAAAGGAAATATTGAATTAATATTTGTAGATACCAAAAGTCAGCTAGCTGACATCTTTACAAAACCCTTGGTAGAAGAAAGATTCATTGAAAATTTAAAATTGTTAAATGTGTGTTGTCTTGATTAAAAATGATGAACTAAGATCAACTTAGTATTGGGTTATATGCTGAGAGTCTCGTCAGAGATGAGACTCAGGGGTCATCTGTGAAGAGACAAGGTCTCAGATGCATCTTTTATTAGACGCATCTCATGACACGTCTCAACTCACGTCTCATGAAATCACTTAGACTTCATTAAGTAAGGTAATGAGAGAAATGTGTCGTTGAGAAACGGTCAGTAACTGTCCTTTCATTAAGACTAGTCGTTACAACTATAAAAGAACGCGCTCAACCACCACAATAACTCCCCACAAAGTGCAGTTACTGCTTTTACTCTCTCTCTGCTCTTAAACTATTTAAGTCTCCTGTCACATTCTATTCTCACTTTCTATTCTCTCTCAATGCGTATCAAATTCACTGCTCTGAAACTTCCTTATTCTGACAAATCTTCATCTTCTTCCTCACCTGATAAAATGTCTTCCTCTGAACAAACTCAATCTCTTAGTGTACATTCAAACTAAGAAAACTTAAGTCGTTCCCCATCCCCACAGCCTAGCACAGAAACTGAGCCTTCACTATCCACTCAACCTACCCAACCTTCTCCATCTTCTAAATCCACATCCTCCAAGAAGAGCACCCCTCTGCCTCCCAGAATGAAATCCCAAAGGATTGCTTCCCAAGTCACCCAAACTGCACCTCCTAAATCCCCTGTTCACATAGACCTAACTCAACCAGGATCCTCTAAGAAAGGGAAAGAAAAGGCTGTAGAAGGGAAAAAGTTCTTTTTCCAATCAGATCTTTTCAACAATGCAGAAGTTGAAGACAAGTTTACACAGAGATTTGCTGAGAAGAAAACCATTGTGGGAAGGGTTATCTCATCCCAGGAACTGAAAGATGAAGGGTGGGACATGAGTCCTTATTTGGAAAAGTAAGGATGGAAGGACTATCTGACTATGACAGACTCAGTATTTCCAAAGATGACGAGGGCATTCTATGCAGCCTGCTACAAAGCTAAGGGATCCTCCCAGGGTCAACCCCACATCATCTCTGACATCAGAGGTGCTCACATGGAACTAACAGAAGAAACCTTAGGTGCAATCGTTCAGGCACCAATAGCTGGAAACAGACTCTACAATGAAGAGGACTGGTGGAACAATATTGGAATCCCTTCAGCCAATGTAGGGACCTCCCTTTTCAAAGGTGGTCTCATCACAGACGCTGCCTCATCCCTGAATCATTTTGGCAAGTTCCTGTTCCATCTTGTTGTCAATTGCATCATGCCAAGGGCTGGCACTTTCAACAAGGTCTATCATCAAGACTTGATGGTGATGTACCACCTCAAGCATGGAATTCCTATGAATCTCCCATTCCTCATTCTCAGGCACATGGAGCATGCCTTCCACAATTCCAAGATCAATGCATCTCTTCCCTTTGGAATGCTCACTACCAGAATCATGAGGCATTTCAAAGTTGATTTCAGTGGATGTGACAAGTCTGATGAGAGACCAGGCTATGTTGGAAAGACAAACTTGAAATATCTTGGCTTAGATGGTAAGACTATACCTTCCCCTACTTTTCCTTTATCTGATCCTTCTCCTCTTGTACCTACCACAACACAGGCTTCTCCCTCATCCAAACTGTCTGAAGTCAAGAAGAAAAAGAAGAAGAAGGTCTCAAAAGAAGTTGCTGAGGGATCTCAAGAAGGTTCAGAGATCCCTGTTAAGGAAAAGAAAAGGAAAGCTCAGCCTTCTGTCTCTATAGAGACTGAGACTAGGAGAAAGAAGAAGAAGAAATCCAAGCCTGATCACACTGCTCTAGCTCATACTAAACCAACACCTTTCACAGTTGAGAAACTCCATGAGCAAGGTGGAGAAGAAGAAGATGATGTAAGGAATGAAGAAGAAGGAGCTATGTTTGAACAAGAAATTGAGCACCATTCACCACTACAGCAAACATCTCCTCAATTACCTCCTTCATCTCCTCTACCTGAGATAAGTCCACAGGAAGTCTCTCCTCTCAGAAAGATAGTTGCTGAAACTTTGGTAAGCTTAGAAAAGGATACCACAACCTCAAGCTTTGAGACCCACCAAGAGCCGCAACAAGTTGAGACTGAGACCGTTACAGTGACCACCACTCAACAAGCTACTCCAGTAAGTCCAAAACCAACTTACTCCATTCCTACTTCATTTCCCACTCTTGGAAAATTCTTTGTTGAGACCATCCTGCTCAGCTCACCACAACCCAAATATGATCAGTCTACACCTCCCACTGACAGACCTGAGCCAGCTAAGGCACCCTCATCTAAACCATTCATTCGTACTCATCTGTCCAATTCAATCAATACTTTTCTGAACCAATTACCAGAGGAACAACAACAACAACACCAGACCCTCCAATCCAGAATTGAACAGAATCAGAAGAAGATCTTAAAGAAACTAAAGCACCACAAGAAGAGGCAGGAGGCCATTCTTTCAGGATTCGACACAGTCCTGCAAGCAATGCATTCATCGAATGAATTTCACAAGAGGATGAACCTTTATCTTTCCAATTTTCCTCCTCTGCCTAAGTTTCCTCAAACTGTGTTGTGACCATCTGGACCTAGCTCAGCCTCATCCTCTTCCCTTTCATCCTAGCTATGCTAGTCTTTCATTTTGATAATGTCAAAAGGGGGAGAGTAGGTTAGATATATCTAATGAGAGTCTTAGGTAGGAAAACTTCACAGTTTTTGTAGGATATGATCAGTTTGACAGTTAAAGATGTAATTGGCATCTTTTCACAGCTTTTTGTTGAGATGCATTAGCATCTTTTGCTTTGTAATCCTCTAAATTTATGATTAATGAAAATTGACTCTTAGATATCTGCAGTATATTTTCTGTTTGGTTTGTTTAGCAATCTAATTGACATTTTAGCTCACAATTGAATATTAAATCTCAGAACAGAAAAATAAGCTTATCACTCAGGGGGAGTTCTTTCCCTCAAGTATTTCTGTTACAAAGAGATTGCACATCTCAGGGGGAGTTAAAGTTATACATGCATTATATTCATTTTAATCTCATCAGAAATTTAAACTTATAGTTTGCCATCATCAAAAAAGGGGGAGATTGTTGAGACAAGCTCACCTCCAAGCAGTTTTTAATATGACAAATTGACTAAGTTTAAATATACATATGAGATGCATCTTGTGTTGCTAACTGTGTGCTCAAGTGTGGAGAGACTTTCTGTATCTAGTTACTGCAGGTATTCATGAAGGATAGAAAGAATCTGAAAGACCACTAAGATAAGCCAAGTCATGGGTAAAGAAACACAAGAAGCATAAACTGCAAGATGTCATGATTCAAGGAAATCTGTAACAAGTCCATGATAGTTTAAAGGATCAGATGCAAGCTCAAAGATTAGTTAGATAGAGACATGTCTTGATCCAGAATCTAAGAAAATTAGACTCAATCATTAAGTCAGTAAAAAGGCACTCAAATGATTTAAGATGCCAGCACAGCCTGAGATGCAAACCTATGTTCAGATGATATCCTAAGAATAGAAGAGATCTCAGCATGAAGACAAAAGAGACTCAAGCACTGCTTGAGATGCAAGCCATGAACAGATGCAAGTTCAGCTTGAGATGCAAGGACAGCTTGAGACGTCGTCTCAAGAAAAGACGAAGCAAGATGGGATCTCATCAAAGATGCAAGTAAATTGTAACAGAATTTGGACAGAAGCAAGACTGGGTGCTCAATGATAGAAGACAGCAAGTGGGGTCAGCATAAAGTCAAACAAGGACACAAGGACACTGACACAGTGACTTAGCCTGAAAAGCTGCCGCCCCCTACTGAAAAGACTGTACCTGCTGCTGTATGCTCTAACAGTTTGCAACGGCCACACAACGACTAGTTTTCCAACTGTTGATATAAAAGAGACAAGATCAAATGCTGAAAAATAGAGAGAGACTGCCTGCATTACTGATAACAAAAAAAACCATTAAGCATCTTATCATATCTCAACTGACATCTCAAGTGCACATCTCAGCTGTCTGTGAACAGACTCATCTTATCTTGAGATCACCTGTCTCTTCTCATCTCTCTTGTGTGCATCACTATTATATTGTATCTTAAGTAGAGAGATTACCTAGCTTACCCCCCTCTATATCCATACTGTGTATGCTTGTAAGCTAGACTCATCATAAACATTTACTGTAACCTGTCTCATCTAAGATAGGAAGGTTCCTAGTCTTAGAGTGAGGTGTTTGCGTCTTGAAGAGGCTGTAAGAATACTTGTGGCTCAACTAAGATAGGAGTGCCTAGGCTTAGTGTGAGTTAGACGTCTTGAAGAGGCTGTAAGAATACTTGTATTGGTGGGTTTGTCAATAGTGGAAAATCTCACGTGTTGTGAGGACTAGACGTAGCCCAAGGAGTGGGTGAACCAGGATAAGATCTCTGCCCCCTGTCTCTTATCTTGTCTTTTCTAAGCTTATCTTGAAATAACTAAAACAACTTAATAACAAAGCAATAACTGAACCAATATTCAACATAAGATTCTGAATTAATCTAGAAATATGAATCATCACTAAAATTGTATTTATTTATATATCTTGTCTTTACAGAGACTCCAAGTCAACGAACTTGAGAGCACATCTCAATAATTAATTTTAGTGTGAAATAGCAGGAATAGATTTGAGAAGTCTCTGTTCAACCCCCCCTTTCGAGAGACCTTCAGCCAACTTCAGTTATCTGAATAAGAAACTGATTCTGCTCAAAGGTATTTGCTTTATGTGTTGCAGGAAATACTATCATGAATATACTAAAACTGCTTGTGCCAAACGCTCTGAAGATAGCTTAATTTGAACTGGCTAAAACAAGCTTAAAGCAATCTTCTGAAAGAAGCATACTTTGTACCTACTGATCTAGAGCAACTTGATGAAGCTATGTAATCTTCTGAAAGAAGAACTTTCCGAAAGATATTAAACTGCTGAGAGCATGTGCGTACCCAATTTGAACCTGCTGAACACATACGCTCTGAATCATCATTGGATTAGGTGGCAACTTAAGTCTGCTAAAATGAAAGACTCTCTGAAGTGTTTGGACTCACTGAAGATTTTATCTAACCTTCTGAAGAGTTGCATCATCTGATGTGTTGAAAAGACTTATTGAAGACGTTCAACGTAAATTCTGCCAAAGTCAGAAAACTCTCTGCTCAAAGATTTAAAGGTCTCTAAACGTCTTCTACTTTCTGCAAATGTCTACAACAAGGAAGTCTACAAAAGTTCTTTTTCTTTTCCTAAAAGATGTTATATGAAAAAGAACTTTTATGCCTGCCGTAAAGTACATTGTGTGCAGAAAAATTGAGGACTGTGCTACTGTTGCCTACTCTCTGCTACACCTGCTCTACAAGCTATCAAAAGCTATAGGCCATCTTGATAAGTGAAAATCATATGATAAATTAGAGCACCTTTTAGTTCACTTATCAAGGATAAAATGATATTTTTGCCCCAGTTTAATCCCTTTTTATTTAATATTAGATAAATTGTATTTATTAATCTTGGAATTGAATTTGATGCTATTTTGATAGAAATATTGCTGATTTTTGTAGGATATTACAAAGATTTGATTTGAAGGAAAGATAGCATTAAATGAGGGAGATATCTGCAAGATTTGAACTTTAATTGAAGGCATTTAATGAAGATTTGAAGATTATTTGAGAGCAACTAATGAAGATATCACTGCCAATTAAACAAGGATTCTGCAGATAACCTTCCCAATTAAATCCAAGATGCTCAATAAATGCAAGATTTCATCAAGAAAAGGGAAACAAGGAAAGACAAATCAACCAAAACCAGTCTTGGGGAGAGATCAAGTTAAAAAGAGAAAGATTGAAGCTGCAGGACGCATTCTGCGCTTCAACCTGCGCTGTAGCGCAGGATGAAGCGCATCTCTCTGGATCCTGCGCTGCAACCTGCGCTGTAGCGCAGGGTGAAGCACAAGTTACGAAGATTCTTGCCCTGTTGCTGTTTTTAAATAGATTTCTCCCCAATTTCCTTTGTCTTTCCTTAGCCTATAAATAGGACCTCATTGCACCAGATCAAGGTGTGCACGATTATTGTAATTTAGTCTTATTTCAGTGATAATGCACCAAAGCTAATTTTAAAGTAGGAGAGGAGGAGCGCTTCATGAGGATTAAAGATGGTGACAGCATCTTCGGTGGTTTGTATGGCTACCCTGTGTAGTTAACTCTCCATTAGGATTGAATGTAATTGATTCTATCCCCAAGTGTATGTAAACTCTATTTTATTATTTCTGAGCTCTCTGTCTATAATATTGGTAATCTTATTTTGTGCTTAATTCCTAACTTCCGCTCTTGCGCCGGAGTTATAGGATAGATTCGACTAGGATTGAGGATGGGGGAGCGGATTCTGAAGAAACCCAAACTCTAATTGAATAAGAGGACTCGATACTCCGTGACCGACACATGAGTGTTACTAATGAGCGATGGGTAGTGACAGTACTCTAGCGAAGGGCGTTTACAGGATTAGGCCTTAGTATCGATAGCAAAGGATTAGTTGATTATCAATCCAGGACCGACACATGGATGTATCCTGATGAGTGATGGGTAGTGTGAGTACTCTAATGAAGGTGCGTCTACAGGATTAGGCCTCGTTTATCAATTAGTTCTTTTACAAACGGAATAAAGAAAACAAAATAAGCCGAGGGTAAGTCTGTCGCTTGGGAGAGCCCGCATGGATTATCTTTGAGTGTGTGAGGCCGCTGGTAACTCGGGGTCTTAGCAATATAGTTTGTCTACAGTATTATAGAGTAAACCTAAAATAATAGATAGTTTTTACATACACAAAGGATGTGATGATATGAAGTTCAATCCTAATCCAAGTAAAGTGTCTCTAACTCTTCCTTTCTAATTTAATTGATTATTTATTTGTTATTTACCATTTACGCAACAATACTCTTATAAATCTGTTGTTTTCTCTTGATAAATAGATCACGACCATACGCGAATTGACTGTTCCCTGTGGATACGATAGCTCTTCTTACTATTATACTACTGGATTTTTGGTTCGCTCGCCAGAAACCCATCACATCTCTCAATGGTAACCAAGAAACCTCTCAACGGTTACATTTCTGGCCTCTATAAATAGCTTCATTGAAGACTTTTGAAGATTGGCGAAGCCCAGGAGATAGTTGAAAGAGCTCGAAATAATATCCTATCAAGCCAACTCTCTGAAAAAGAAAATCCTGATACAGAGAATAAAATGAGCTAGAATTACATACTTGTATCTTTGTTTTTCCTTGTACCAAAGAAGTTCTTATTCCTTTGTATCCTGAGTTATGCTCAGTCATTCCTTTGTACGAGAGAACCTGGGTTTAAGTTTCTTAGAAACTTAAACCAAACACATTTGTAAACACTTTCAAGTGTCTGAGAGCCTGGAAAGGCTTGGTGGAAGAAAGAATACTCGTTGAGCCTGTAGAGGCTTTTCCGTAAAAGAATACTACGTGAGTTTCCTGGAGAGGCAGTTGAAAACAAAGAATACTCGTTGGGCCTGGAGAGGCTAGGTGTGCAAAGAATACTCGTTGAGCCTGGAGAGACTTGTCTGTAAAAGAATACTCGTTGGGCCTGGAGAGGCCAGGTGATAAATACAAATTATACACATTAATCATCCCTCAAATTTAACCTTTTAATGCATTTTTTAAGCTTAATTAACAAGTCATAAGCATATTATGCCAATTCAGGTTCATATTGGGCTCAATTACATTTTTCAGCATTAAACTGTTTTCGTATTTCAAGCATAAATTGAGTTATAGACATCTAAAAATTATGTTCTTTATATTGTAGGAAATATAAAAGAAAGCCCTACAACTTTGATGAAGAACCCAAAAGCTAAATCGGATGGCTAGTGAGTCGAAATGGGCTTGGAAGACCGAATAGTCAGCATCATATGGAAATCTGACCAGCACTCAATGATTGGGCCATAACATGGGATAGAAAACTCCTTTTGGGCTCAACCCAACGGCATTTAAAAGCTAAGATCCAGAGCTTGATTTCATATGAAGACAACTCTCTTGGATTCTGCCAGATTGAGGATGATATGCTCGGTGCAAGTGGGAGACAAGTAGGTGAATGATAGCTAGAGTAGGTGAATAATTCAAAGTAATGGACAAATGCATTAGGTAATTGATCAATAAGTCCATTTGTGGACAAAACATGCTTAGTCATGGCTGATTGATCATGTTTGGAATGGCATCTTTTCCCCTCCTATAAATAGGAGGGCTTGCTAGGGAGAAGAGCATCCAAGTTGTAGTAGAAATTACTAAGAGTTTCATTTACTTTTGTTCATCTTTTTGTAAAGTATTCATGGAAGGCTAAGTTTTTATTCAATTCAAGGAGTCAAGCTTATTTTCATCTTGGTTTTGAGGTTTGATCTTCATTTACATGCTGATTGAATTACATCTACCATGTTTTTCTACTCCACTTCAATTCCATATTTCTTTTATCAAAGCTTGATTGGTTAACATGTTTTGGTTATGAAATTTGTTATTGATGTATGTTGTACTCTTGATTGGTTAATCATCACACAATAATTAAAAAGCATATAGTAAGCAATTAAATTGAAGGTGTTCATTTAATTATTTACTTCAATTGGGTTCCGTTTATAAAATTGATTTGGATCTAACATAAGATTTTATGGTTATTTGATCTTGTTAATCTTAATCAATTGAATTCTGGAAATTATTTTAGTAGTGAATCCGGGATCATTGTAGGGGTTCCACATGATTCTAAGTTGATAGATTTAATCTCTTGAATGCATATTATTAATAACCAATGATTTACCATGAAAATAGCCTCTGAATTCCTCGGATTGATATTGTCTTGAATTGATTCAACCTTTGCTTTTAACTTGATCTTTTATTTTCTTCAATTTATTCCAATCAATCAAACCCCCCCCCAAAGAATGATTAATTTGAGTGGATCTTCAGGGTTCGACCCGGTTTATACCATTCTACTACAAGTGGTTTGCAGATCGGAGAATTATAAGTATAATTTTGTGCAGGTTCGACAACTGTTAAAATTTTGGCGCCGTTGCCGGGGATCCACTTGATAGTATCCTTTTATTTATTTTTTTATTGTGATTTTTTAGTTCTTTTGTTTTCTTGTGTTTTCCTAGTTTATGACTAGATCTTCAACTTCAAAATTAATTGAATTTGATCCAGAAATTGAAAGAACTTTACACAGATCTAATATAAAATTGTTTGCTCAAGTTAAACAACTCGTTGATATAAATCAATTTGAACAAATGGCTAACGATGTGCAGGATAGAACTTTAAGGGAGTTGGTTGCTCCTGATGTTACATACCAACCTTTGTGCATTCAATATCCAAACTTGGATGTCGATTTTGAACTTAAATCTGGTTTAATTCACTTGCTTCCTAAATTTCACGGTCTTGCAGGAGAAGATCAACACAAACATCTAAAAGAGTTTGAAGTGGTTTGCTCCTCCATGAAACCTCAAGAAGTTGTTGAGGAGGACATCAAATTGAGAGCTTTTCCTTTCTCACTTACTGATGTTGCTAAAGATTGATTGTTTTATCTTCCTGTAGGTTCTGTAACATGTTGGAATGACATGAAGAAGGTATTCTTGGAGAAACACTTCCCTGCTTCAAGAATTGGTGCTATCAGAAAGGAAATTTGCGGAATTAGGAAAATGACTGGAGAGACTCTGTACGAGTACTGGGAGAGATTTTTAAAGTTGTGTGCCAGCTGTCCACACCACCAAATAAGCGATCAACTTTTAATCCAATACTTTTATGAAGGATTATTGCCTGTGGAAAGAACCATGATCGATGCAGCAAGTGGTGGTGCATTAATGAACAAAAGCATCCATGAAGCAAGAAGCCTTATCTCTACCATGGCTTCCAACACCCAACAATTTGGGACCAGAATCACGCCAACTCGGGCGGTGAACGAAATTCAAGTGTCACAGGAAGAACAACAAAGGTTGCAGAATAGACTTGATGAGCTAACATCCTTAGCGAGACAAGTGGCAGTAGCTCAGCAACAACCTTCTCAAACACAACAACTACTTTTGCAAGCACCGGAAAAGGTATGTGGTATCTGTAATTGCTCATCTCATCCAATTGATGTTTGCCCTACCATTCAAGCAGGTGAATCTGTTGCTGTAACTGGAGCTTTCCATGGGAGATCACAACAACAACAATGTTATGATCCTTATTCAAATACATATAATCCTGGATGGAGAGATAATCCCAATTTGAGCTGGGGTAACAATACAAGACCACAACCCCAACAGCAGTTTCAGCATAATACAGGTACTAGTAAACCATCTTACCAGCAACCTGTGAGACATCAAATGCATCAACAAAATGTTGTAGCTCAGCAGCCTTCACAACCTAACTCTGAACCTTCACTAGAAGATCTTGTGAAGAAAATGGCTGCAACAAATCTGCAATTCCAGCAAAGGACGGAGGCTACCATTCAGAATTTAGAAATTCAAATTGGACAACTTGCCTCTTCACTAAATGAGATGCAATTTAAAGGTTCCTATAAGTTGTCTTCTCAACCAGTGGTGAACCCCAATGTCAATGCAATTTCCCTTCGATCTGGAAGGGTGATGGATGAGTCAAACATACAGAAAGCTGCTAAAAAACCAAGACTTCATTCAAACAATGCACCGGATGATACAAAAGTACAACCATTAGATCATGAAGAAGGAGCAAAGTCATCAGATGATGATGCATCTTTTCGAAATTCTAAGAAAAGTATGCAGCAGAATGTACCACTACCATTTCCTCAAAGAGTTGCAAAATCCAAGAAGGTAGACGAGGTGGAGAAGGAGATCTTGGAAACCTTTAGGAAAGTGGAAGTCAATATTCCATTTCTGGAGGCAATCAAGCAAATTCCAAGATATGCTAAGTTTCTCAAAGACGTGTGCACACACAAAAGAAGGCTGAAGGGAGATGAAAAGATTAGTATGGGGCAAAACGTTTCAGCCATCATTCAACAAATGCCCACAAAGTGCAAAGATCCAGGGACGTTTACTATCCCTTGCATAATTGGCAATTGTAAATTTGAAAATGCTTTGTTAGATTTAGGTGCTTCAATTAATGTTATGCTTGTGTCTATATTTAACTCTCTTGCCATTGGACCTTTGCAGAGTACAGGTGTTGTCATCCAACTAGCTAATAGGAGTAATGCATACCCTGCTGGACTTATTGAGGATGTCCTTGTTAAAGTTAATGATTTGATTTTCCTTGCAGATTTCTACATTTTGGATATGGAGGGAGAGTCTAAATCCAATAAGGCTCCGATTATTCTAGGGAGACCATTCCTTAAGACAGCTAGAACAAAGATTGATGTCCATGCAGGAACTCTTTCCATGGAGTTTGGAGATGATATTGTCAGATTTAATATATTTGATGCTATGAAGCATCCCATGGAGGAGCACTCTATTTTTCATATTGAGTTACTAGATGATCTGGTTGATGATATCTATTCTGAGTTGTTTAATGAAGATTTCCCTTCTTTTGATGATTTACATGATGTTTACACCTGTAACAATTGTGTAGATTCTATATTATGTCCTGTTTGTGTTGAGATTGATACTTACTTGCAGGAGGATTTTTATGATGCAGGTAGTATACATCATGATGATGGTGTACCTGCTGATTCAACAGAGCTAGAAGGTAATTATTTGATTAAATTGGATGTTGTTGAATTACAGGTTGCAGATGCAATTCCATCCACCAGGACACCTCCCTCAATTGAGCAACCACCTACATTGGAGCTCAAACAACTCCCAAATCATTTGAAGTATGCTTATTTAGAGCAGAATGAAAAGTTACCTGTGATTATTTCAACAAGTCTTCAGGCTGAGCAAGAAGAAAGGTTGTTGCAAGTCTTAAGGAAGCATAAAAGGGCAATTGGATGGACCTTAGCTGACATTTCTGGTATTAGCCCTTCTATGTGCATGCATAGGATATTACTTGAAGATGGAGCTAAACCAATAAGGCAGCCACAAAGACGTCTAAACCCTCTAATTTTGGATGTCGTGAAGAAGGAGGTGACCAAGCTTTTACAAGCCGGCATCATTTATCCTATATCTGACAGTCATTGGGTAAGTCTGGTCCAAGTGGTCCGAAAGAAGACTGGCCTCACAGTAGTGAAGAATGATAAGAATGAGCTTATTCCTACGAGAGTGCAAAATAGTTGGAGAGTTTGTATTAATTATAGGAAACTTAACCAAGCAACTAGAAAGGATCATTTCCCTTTGCCTTTTATTGATCAAATGCTTGAGCGTTTAGTTGGGAAATCTCATTATTGTTTTCTTGATGGCTTTTCAGGTTATTTCCAGATTCACATTGCACCAGAGGACCAGGAAAAGACCACATTCACCTGCCCCTTTGGAACTTTTGCCTATAGGAGGATGCCATTCGGCCTATGCAATGCCCCTGGTACCTTCCAGCGGTGCATGGTCAGTATCTTTGCTGACTTCCTTGAAAAGTGCATGGAGGTGTTCATGGACGATTTCACTGTGTATGGTTCTTCGTTTGAAACCTGTTTAGATAGTTTAGATAAGGTTTTACATAGATGCATTGAAACTAACCTTGTTCTTAATTTTGAGAAATGTCACTTTATGGTTGACCAGGGTATAGTGTTAGGACATGTAATTTCAAAGAAGGGTATAGAAGTGGATCCTGCCAAGATTGATGTAATTTCTAGTTTACCTTACCCATCTTGCATTCGCGAGATTAGATCATTTCTTGGTCATGCAGGTTTCTACAGACGCTTCATCAAAAACTTCAGCAAGATATCCCTTCCACTTTCTAACTTGCTACAAAAAGATGTTGATTTTAACTTTGATGATAGGTGTGAAGAGGCTTTTGATCAACTCAAGAAATCATTGACCACAACTCCAATTATCAAGCCACCAGATTGGACACTCCCTTTTGAGATCATGTGTGATGCATCCAATTATGCTGTGGGAGTTGTCCTTGTACAAAGAGTTGGAAAATTTCCTCATGTCATATATTATGCTTCTAAAACTTTAGATGCTGCACAAGCTAACTATACTACCACTGAGAAAGAATTATTTGCTATTGTTTTTGCACTTGATAAATTCATATCATATTTGCTTAATTCTAAAGTGGTTGTTTTTACTGACCATGCAGCACTGAAGTTCCTATTGAAAAAGCTAGATGCAAAACCAAGGTTAATTAGATGGATATTGCTACTTCAAGAGTTTGATTTGGAGATTAGGGACAAGAGCGGTGCAGAAAACATGGTAGCTGATCATTTAGGCAGAATTTAGAGAGCACCTGACTCCCTCCCTATTCATGATTCTTTTCCTGATGAACACCTTTTGGAGCAGCGTGACACCACCCCCTGGTTTGTTGATTTAGTTAATTACTTGGTTGCATCTATTTTGCCTGCACATGCATCTAGGGCACAAATAGATAAACTTAAAAGTGATTCTAAATATTATGTATGGGAAGATCCCTACCTGGGGAAATTTTGCAGCGATCAAGTCATTAGGCGTTGTGTGCCAGATCATGAGTTTAATTCCATTCTAGATTTTTGCCATACATTTGCATGTGGTGGGAACTTTGGACCTCAACGTACTGCTAGAAAGGTTTTGGACTCTGGTTTGTATTGGACTACCTTGTTTCGTGATGCTTACAGGTATTGTAAGAATTGTGAACAATGCCAAAGAATGGGCAACATATCACGTAGAAATGAGATGCCTCAACAACCATTGTTGTTCTGTGAGGTGTTTGATGTTTGGGGCATTGACTTCATGGGACCTTTCCCTAACTCTTTTGGTTTCAATTTTATTTTACTGGTTGTGGATTATGTTTCTAAATGGGTAGAAGGAAAAGCCACCCACACTGATGACTCTCATGTTGTGATTGACTTTGTCAGGTCTAACATTTTTAGCAGGTTTGGAATTCCAAGGGCAATCATCAGTGATCAAGGATCTCATTTTTGCAATAGGAACATGGCATCCTTGTTGAAGAAATATGGGGTGATGCACAAGATGTCTACACCATATCATCCTCAAACAAATGGTCAAGCTGAAGTATCCAACAGGGAACTCAAACAAATTCTGGAGAAAACAGTCCAACCGAATAGGAAAGACTGGAGCAAAAGGCTTGATGATGCTTTATGGGCTTACAGAACAGCTTATAAAACTCCTATAGGGATGTCCCCTTACCGGATAGTCTTTGGCAAAACATGCCATCTACCGGTATAGATTGAGCACAAAGCATATTGGGCTGTTAAGCAATGCAATTTGAACTTGGATAAAGCTGGAATGCATAGAAAGCTTCAACTGCAAGAACTTGAAGAAATTCGGTTAGAAGCATATGAGAATTCCAGAATTTACAAGGAAAAGACTAAAGAATTCCATAACAAGATGATAACAAGAAAAGAGTTCATTGTTGGACAAAAAGTGCTCTTATATAATTCTCGTCTTAAGCTGATGCCTGGTAAGTTACGTTCTAGATGGTTAGGTCCATTTGTGGTTACTAATATTTTTCCTTATGGTGCAGTAGAGATCACAGATGAGACAACCAAAAAGTTCTTCAAGGTAAATGGACATCGGCTTAAGCCCTTCTATGAGGGTTTTCAAGAGCATACGGTGGAAGATGTGCACCTGCACAATGCCACCTACTTGGCTTGACTTAAAGTAGAAATTTCTCTTTCGAATTTTTTTTTCTATTTTTTCTTAAGTTATTGTTGGTAATGATATGTGTTTTTCATTTTGTTGATTATGTGTGGAGAGTTTTCTAGAGTTTTCATTATTTTTATCTTATTATTATTGTGTTTGTTGTGCAATGCTTCGATTTGTTTTCCTTAACTATTATATATACAGAACAATCCACTATTGCACTGAACAACTATGCTAGAGAGAAAGAATGGAGGAAACCCTCGCCAAGCTCAGAGTTTGGTTCCCTACTGTGACACTCTTCTACCCCATACTCTTATATAGTTAAGAAATTGTAGTTTAGAAAAGGGAAAGTCCCACGTTAGGTAAAAAGGGTTCACAATTACTCCTATAATATCTCATAGTTCGAAAACGACTTTATTAAAAGAAATTAAACTTTCAAATATAATTTAACTAATAAGCAGCGGAATCTCCAATTTATAAAAAGAACTACTATTAGTCTATTGTCATACAAGGCATCCAAAAGTTCACAAAATACTCCTAATCTAGAAACATACTAAAACATCCCGAATACACCCTGATGTCACATCTATCAGAGCATACCCTTTTAATCAAAGTCGACACCAGTCGTGTCCTCCTCAACCCCTGTAAAATATATCCACAGAATACGGTGAGGAAAAGGAATATTACCTACACATACACATAGAGAATACCCATCCTCACCCACAACATCATTACATCATGTCATCAATACATTAAATCACCAATGAATAACACTCATCTAAAACTCAACATATATTCAATCATCTATATTAACATATACATGTCATACCATCATTTCTATTCACAACACATAAACATGTCCTTTATACATTCATCAAGCTCATCATCATCATAATCTCATTCATATATCATCATATAGTTCTCATACCATCATTCACCCAAATAATCATATATTTTATTCTCACACATAATACTCATCATCATCAATATTCATAACATCAATTAATAACACAATTTCATCATGAAATATCACACATCAATACTCATCTCATCGTCTACCCAAAGATCATGACTTGGAACTCCACACAATGGGCGCACCTCGTCAATCACTCTAGTTAGTACCAAGGTGGTTTACCGGTGTTACCATACACTATCTGATAGGTTGTACCCCCTCTATGGGCCCGCACAACGACATTCGACCCTAGGTTGTACCCCCTCTATGGGCCCGTACAATCACTCCTAGGTTGCACCCTCTCTATGGGCCAGTGCATCGAACGCCCCATCTTGATCCCCTGAGTTGTACCCCCTCTTTGGGCCTGCACCACTCAGTTCACCTCTCGAATTGTACCCCCTCTATGGGCCCGCAAAATTCAGGTCTCATCACATATGCTCAAGGCATATCTCCTAAGTTGTACTCCCTCTATGGGCCCGCACAACTTAGATAACATCATCATCAAAAGGTGATATACACCATCATCATTTCATGCATCATCATACTCATCATCAAACATCATCATTAATAAAGTGATATACACTTATCATCATTCACATCATCATCATAAGTGACATGCACTATCATCAATAACATCATCATCATAAGTGATACACACTATCATCATTTACATCATCATCATAAGTGATACACACTATCATCATTTACATCATCATCATAAGTGATACACCCTATCATCAATTACATCATCATCATACATCAATATGCTCATCATTAAACATCACCATAATAAGGTGATATACACCTACATCATTATCATCATCACACTCATCATCAATTATCATCATAATACATCGTCACACTCATCATCAAGTATCATCATTATTCATCATCATAAGTATCACAATCCTCATCAAACATCATTAATCATCAACACAATACTCATTATAAAGTACCCTCAAACAACATCAATCATCATCAAACAGTTAGGATCTCAAAATCCACTCTGGTAATCAATTACCAACCTCTAGTAATCGATTACCCGCAAACAAGGTCTCTGGTAATCGATTACAACCCCCTTGTAATCGATTACCAGCAAGCAAACTCTCTGGTAATCGATTACAGCACCCCTGTAATCGATTACCCGCAAACAAACTCTCTGGTAATCGATTACAGCACCCCTGTAATCGATTACCCGCAAGCAAACAGTGCTTCTGGGTTGCCCAGAACACTCTGGTAATCGATTACCACATCTGGTAATCGATTACCCGCGACGCAGATCGCAGATTTCACGATTTCTCACCTCTCTAAACCCATCCAATCAATCCCTAATCAGTCTTTTTCGTCTAAACATCATTCATACTCATTAATAACATCAAATACTCAATAAATCATCAATCTATTACAGATTACACCATCAATTCATCAAAACCCCAATTTCTCGATCCCTAATCACCCATTTTTCAATTATCTTCAATATCATCTTTACTCTCATTCAATAATTCATCAATACACATACAACAAATCATCAATCATCAGATTATATCATCATTCTCAGTTATTCATTCATAAATTCGAATTATACATCTTAGATTACTACCCAAGTACCCCCTATATGCATATAAAGGCAATACCCTATCCCCCACCGTACCTTAAGCGAAGCTTTGATCACAGCAAGGAAGTCCTTTCTTGGATTCATGGCTTTCACTCCGCAGCAGCTCTCTCTTGGAACTCCGTTTCTCCCCTCCTTAGCGTTTCGCTTACTGACGAATGAATACGAATAAGGATTAGTGTGTTCTGTTAACCCCTCCTTACTGAAATAACTAATTGGGCTTGGGCCCACTCTCACTCCCTTATTCTATTTTCAATTAAAAATTACCTTTACGAAACAACACTAATAATAATAACACTCCTATTAATTATTTCCTATTAAATTAATTATTTTCTTAATTAATCTATTTAATTTAATTAATATTTATCCTAATAAAATTTAGGATGTTACAACTCTCCCCTCCTAGAAAGAAACTTCGTCCTCGAATTTTACCTGAAGCGAATAATTCTGGATAAGACTCCTTCATCTTCTCTTCGAGTTCCCAAGTGGCACTCTCTGGTGTAGGTCCTCCCCAGATCACCTTAAATAAAGGAATCTCTTTACCTCGAAGTTGTTTCACCCTCTGATCCTCAACTCTCACCGGCATGGTTTCCACTGTTAGGTTTTCCTTAACCTCAAGATGATCCGACTCAATCACATGCGAAGGATCGTGAACGTATTTCCGGAGTTGAGAAACGTGGAAAACGTTATGAAGATTAGACAAGTGTGGAGGAAAAGCGATTTGGTAGGCAACTTTGCCGACTCTTTTAAGGATTTGGTAAGGACCAACAAATCGAGGTGTAAGCTTTCTAGATTTTAATGCCCTACCAACCCCAGTCCACGGAGTGACTTTCAGGAATACATGGTCCCCTTCTTTGAACTCTAACTCCTTTCTTCTCTTATCCGCATAGCTCTTCTGCCTACTCTGGGCTGACCTCATCCTCTCCTGGATTATCCTAACCTTATCAGTGGTCTGCTGCACTATCTCAGGTCCTAATGCAAGACTCTCACCTGGCTCACACCAACATAAAGGGGTTCTACATCTCCTACCATATAATGCTTCATAAGGCGTCATACCTATGCTAGAGTGAAAGTTATTGTTATAGGTGAACTCTATCAAAGGTAAAAAGCTATCCCAACTACCCCCTTGGTCTAACACACAGGCTCTAAGCAAATCCTCTAAGGATTGGATAGTTCTCTCGGTCTGACCATCAGTCTGAGGGTGATAAGCTGAGCTAAGCCTAAGTTGGGTCCCCAAGGCCTGCTGTAAACTCTCCCAAAATCTAGAGGTAAACCTGGGATCCCTATCTGAGACTATACTAGATGGTATGCCATACAACCTCACAATCTCACTGATGTACAACTGAGCCAACTTCTCTAAAGAATACTTAATGTTGATGGGAAGGAAATGGGCACTCTTAGTTAACCTATCAACAATAACCCAAATTGAGTCGTGTCCCTTCATAGTCTTAGGCAAGGCAACTACAAAGTCCATAGAGATACTATCCCACTTCCACTCAGGTATACTTAAGGGTTGGAGCAATCCTGAAGGTTTTTTATGCTCTACCTTAGCCTTCTGGCACACTAAACAAGCACTCACGAACTCCTCTATGTCCCTCTTCATCCTAGGCCACCAAAATACTTTCTTCAAATCCTGATACATCTTAGTGGATCCTGGGTGGAAACTAAGCTTACTTTTATGCCCTTCTTCTAGTACTAATCTCTTAATGCTAGGTTCATTAGGCACACACACTCGATCGCCAAATCTCACTACCCCATCGGTACCAAGTACAAACTCTCCACCACTACCCCCTTCTATAGCCTCTCGCCTACTAACCAAAAATGGATCCTCTAACTGGGCCTTACTAATATCCTTCAGCAGATCATTACTTACCCTGGTCATTCCTAGCTTCACACTCTCAGTGGTCATCTCACAAGCTAAACTCAAATCTCTAAACTGGGTTTAAAGATCCATCTCTCTAATCATTAGGGAACTACCATGGATAGACTTCCTACTCAAGGCATCAGCCACTATATTGGCCTTACCGGGATGGTAACTTAACTCGAAATCATAATCCTTAAGAAACTCTAACCACCTCCTCTGCCTCATGTTCAGCTCTTTCTGGTCAAACAGATACCTAAGGCTCTTATGGTCACTAAAAACCTCAAATCGGGAACCATACAGGTAATGTCTCCAAATCTTCAACACAGACACTACGGCTGCTAACTCTAGGTCATGGGTAGGGTAGTTTCTCTCATGGATTTTCAACTGCCTAGAAGCATAGGCTACTACTTTACCCCCTTGCATCAACACCCCACCTAAACCCATCTTAGAAGCATCACAGTATACTACGAAAGGTTTACTAAGGTCGGGCAACACTAACACTGGTGCACTAGTCAACTTCTCCTTAAGGGTTTGGAAGCTAGTCTCACACTTACTATTCCACACCTAGGCAACTCCTTTCCTAGTCAACTCAGTCAAAGGAAAAGCTAACTTAGAGAACCCTTCTATGAACCTCCTATAGTACCCAGCCAACCCAAGGAAACTCCTAATCTCACTCACTGACTTAGGGGACTCCCACTTAAGCACGACTTCTACCTAAGAGGGATCCACACCTATACCTCCCTTAGAAATTACATGACCCAAGAAACTCATTTGCTCTAACCAGAACTCACACTTGGACATCTTAGCATACAACTGTTTATCCTTAAGAACCTGAAGCACTACCTTTAGATGTTCCTCATGCTCCTCCTTAGTTTTGGAATAGATTAGTATATCATCTATAAAGACAACTACGAATTTATCCAAATAAGGGTGAAAAATCTTGTTCATATAATCCATAAAAATGGCAGGAGCATTCGTCACACCGAAAGGCATTACCAGATACTCGTAATGTCCATACCTAGTCCTAAAAGCGGTCTTAGGTATATCCTCCTCCTTAACTCTAATCTGATGATAGCCTGATCTAAGATCTATCTTACTAAACACACATGCCCTCACTAACTGATCCATCAAGTCATCTATCCTAGGCAAAGGATACCTATTCTTAATGGTTACCTTATTTAACTGGCGGTAATCAGTACACAACCTCATGCTACCATCCTTCTTCTTAACAAACAATACAGGCGCTCCCCAGGGCGACACACTAGGCCTTATAAACCTCTTCTCTAACAAGGCTTCTAATTGCTTCTTAAGTTCTGCTAACTCTATGGGTGACATCCTATAAGGTGTAGCTGAAATCGGTCCCGTCCCCGGTACTAAATCTATAGAAAACTCTATCTCTCTCTCCGGTGGTAGACTAGACACATTATCTGCAAACACTTCAGGGTACTCACACACTACAGGTATCTCACTCACAACAATGCTACTATCAGATTTCAAAGAAGCTAAAAGCATGTCAACCTGGGCATCTTCCTTTAGAGACGCCTTCACCTGATTGGCAGACATAAAGTCCTTACTCTTACACTCGACAGGGTGACCAAAAACAACAGACTTGTCAGCACAGTTTAGAAGGACATGGTTGGACGATAACCAGTCCATACCAAGGATGACATCTAGTTGACTTAAAGGCAAACAAATCAAATCAACTAGGAAGTTCCTATCATTAACAGATATAGGACAGTTTAAGCAAACATCAGAAGTAGAAACTGACCCACTAGCTAGCGTTTCCACACTCAATTCAAAAGGCAAGGAAGAAACGGGCAATTTTAACTTAGACACACAAGCACGTGATATGAGTGAGTGAGTCACTCCAGGATCTAGCATCCCCTGATAACATGAACGCAACCAACGTAACCTTTTGCACCAATGGGCAGTCCATCGCTCTAAAAAAAATCTTCTCGATCTCGAAGATCCAGTCAGCAGCATCGTCAGGGTCATATCCCCCATGGAACGTAGGTGGATGGTTCCTCTGGGACCGTGCAAGCCAGTCCGTCTCGTGATGTTGGTTAAGGTTGCCAACCGCCTGTGCCATAGCCATCAAGGCATCGACCATCGCTTGATCGTTCCTACCCCCAACTATTACTCTTTCTTATTAAAGAAAAGGTAAGCAAACATACCAAGTAAAGCAGAAAAGCAAGGAAATCAAACAAACAACAATCAACCAAGCAGACAATTCACTCAAGCAACCAATCAATTACTCAACCAATCAATCAGATTAGCACATCAAAAGCATAGTAAACTCATAACTCAAGGCCGGTGAACCGACCTGCTCTGATACCAACAAATGTGACACCCTTCTACCCCATACTCTTATATATTTAAGAAATTGTAGTTTAGAAAAGGGAAAGTCTCACGTTAGGTAAAAAGGGTTCACAATTACTCTTATAATATCTCATAGTTCGAAAATGACTTTATTAAAAGAAATTAAACTTTCAAATATAATTTAACTAATAAGCAGCGGAATCTCCAATTCATAAAAAGAACTACTATTAGCCATACAAGGCATCCAAAAGTTCACAAAATACTCCTAATCTAGAAACATATTAAAACATCCCGAATACACCCTGATGTCACATCTATCAGAGCATACCCATTTAATCAAAGTCGACACCAGTCGTGTCCTCCTCAACACCTGTAAAATATATCCACAGAATACGGTGAGGAAAAGGAATACTACCTATACATACACATAGAGAATACCCATCCTCATCCACAACATCATTACATCATGCCATCAATACATTAAATCACCAATGAATAACATTCATCTAAAACTCAACATATATTCAATCATCTATATCAACATATACATGTCATACCATCAAACATCATTAATCATCAACACAATACTCATTATAAAGTACCCTCAAACAACATCAATCATCATCAAACAGTTAGGATCTCAAAATCCACTCTGGTAATCGATTACCAACCTCTAGTAATCCATTACCCGCAAACAAGGTCTCTGGTAATCGATTACAACCCCCTTGTAATCGATTACCAGCAAGCAAACTCTCTGGTAATCGATTACAGCACCCCTGTAATCGATTACCCGCAAACAAACTCTCTGGTAATCGATTACAGCACCCCTGTAATCGATTACCCGCAAGCAAACAGTGCTTCTGGGTTGCCCAGAACACTCTGGTAATCGATTACCACATCTGGTAATCGATTACCCGCGACGCAGATCGCAGATTTCACGATTTCTCACCTCTCTAAACCCATCCAATCAATCCCTAATCAGTCTTTTTCGTCTAAACATCATTCATACTCATTAATAACATCAAATACTCAATAAATCATCAATCTATTACAGATTACACCATCAATTCATCAAAACCCCAATTTCTCGATCCCTAATCACCCCTTTTTCAATTATCTTCAATATCATCTTTACTCTCATTCAATAATTCGTCAATACACATACAACAAATCATCAATCATCAGATTATATAATCATTCTCAGTTATTCATTCATAAATTCGAATTATACATCTTAGAGTACTACCCAAGTACCCCCTATATGCATATACAGGCAATACCCTCTCCCCCACCGTACCTTAAGCGAAGCTTTGATCACAGCAAGGAAGTCCTTTCTTGGATTCATGGCTTTCACTCCGCAGCAGCTCTCTCTTGGAACTTTGTTTCTCCCCTCCTTAGCGTTTCGCTTACTAACGAATGAATACGAATAAGGATTAGGGTGTTCTGTTAACCCCTCCTTACTGAAATAACTAATTGGGCTTGGGCCCACTCTCACTCCCTTATTCTATTTTCAATTAAAAATTACCTTTACAAAACAACACTAATAATAATAACACTCCTATTAATTATTTCCCATTAATTTAATTATTTTCTTAATTAGTCTATTTAATTTAATTAAAATTTATCCTAATAAAATTTAGGATGTTACAACTACTCTCCCTCAAGACGATCTCAGGAAAATTTACAGATGTAGACTTGAAAGGCTAAGAGTACTGATGCGGTTAGGCCTTCCTGAGGATGTACGCTGGATCATCAAGGCCAAGGTACGCTTAGCAGGTGAATTTCAAGATTCATTTGCTAGGCATTTGTCAGGAATGGGTAGGAGTTCTTTTTCTAAAAAAAGAAGAGCAAAAAGAATGCAAGTTTGTTATAAGTCTGCAAGATGAAATTGTAACTCGAGATGTAAGAATGTCGGAATGACTTCTATAAATCGAGAAGATAAAATTAAATTCATTAAGGATGGACTGAGTAAGGAGTCTTTGAATAACATTAGCCAGGCTCTTGAGACGCATCCTAGTGGACAGGTTCAAATGGTTCTTCTTGATTTAGCTGAATTATTCCGAAGGGAGAAGGAACAATATAGTCTTGGGAATCTGACTCTAAAAGACCCTGTTTGTCAGTTTATAAGAAAATTGGATGGGAAGCAAATCCCCGACTCATAGAAGGCGTTCAAGCCATTACTAGACGTAAAACCAGAGGAAGATGTGAGCCAAAATCACAACTACTGTTCATATGCATGTGCATCTTTTCAGTTGTATCTTTTTGACTTTATAATTAACGCCCATCTTTAATTTGTTTTGAGTTTTCTTTTCAGCTGATTCTTTTTGACTTTATAATTCATGCGTATCTTTGTTTATCCTTACTTGTCTTTTCATCGACTAACACTTAATAAAAAAATACAAAAAAAAAGAAAAAAAAATCTGACAATTTGATCTTTGTACCGGTTATTTCATCTTTATAAATTCCCACTATCACAAATGATTGGTACAACAAAATGTCTTCCTTTAAAGAAACTGCAGGACAATCTACACGCAGATTCCACAGTATCTGTGTCTTTGGTGGAACCAATCTCGGAAAGGATGAAGCATTTCGGCATGCAGCTTATGACCTTGGTAAAGCATTGGCTGCTAGAAAGATCAATGTTGTGTATGGAGGGGGAGTACAAGGCCTGAAGGGTTGTACAGCAGGAACTACATTCACAAGAGGGAGCCAAGTTTTGGGTGTTGCTCTAATGGATGGTAATAACCTGAAGACCGCAAACCTTACCCTAGTTACCGTACTGAGGGTTTCAACAATGCAGGAACGTATGGCACAAATGTTATACAAATCTGATGCATTTATTGCATTACCTGGTGGTCTCGGAACCTTAGAAGATATCTTCACCATTGTGTCTTGGGCCAATTCTAACTTCCACCAAAAGCCATTAGGTTTCTTAAATGTTAATGGTTTTTATAATGGTTTGTTAAGTTTTCTGGAACAGGCTATGCATCAATGATTCATACCTCAAGGACTGCAAAGAATCATGGCATGCTCTTCAAATGCTAACGAACTTCTTGAACAAATGCAGAACCTTTCACTTGGACCTTATGCATCAGGAAAGCAGGTGGACAAGAATAACAAAGATGATGGAAGGAAGGAAGATCATGATACCACTCTCCGGTTGTAACTTTCCTTCCTCTTAAAGTTGTGCTTGTATAGTTTTTCATTTAAATATCAATTTTCAAAAAAAAAATCACCAATCTATAAAGACATTAGGGACAATGTCTTCATTAGGTTGGGGGGAGGGAAAAGATGGTCCGTTTTTTTAAAAAAAAAAAATTAATAGGATGGCAGAGTAAGGAGTTATATTTAACTCTTGATACGCATCCTGTTAGTTTAAGAAAAAAATTGTGTTTTTTGTTTTAAGCTTTCCAGTAAAGTTAACAAGTGTAAAACAAAACATAGAAAAAAAGGTGATTTTAAGATTTTTATAACATGATTAAATTGATTCCTAACATCTTGAAATTAATTGGTTTGGCAACAGAGATTTGAATTGAATGGATCAATTTTGATAGTTATTAGCCGTGAGGATTTGAGCCTTGTTGACAAATTAAACTTTCTTTCTTGTGTGATTTTCACCCATGGAATTTGTTACTTCAGAACTTGCTTTGATTCTTTTTGAAACTACTCTAGCACGTGCATGAACAAAAATGATTGAGGCAAATTTTTCTTTCACTTGAATAAATTACCCAGTTAAATAGCCAACCTTACATTATTTTCCTTTGAATCACCCTTTAAGCCTTATTTGTTGTCTCTCGTTCCATACTTAAGTATAAGACCAAACTTTTACCTAACCTTATAGAATAGAAGAGTACTGGATTTATCATATGAATGGATTCTTGAACAAGTGTGGGGGAATGTTAATTATGTTGGTTGCTACATACTTAGTGCTTCTTTGTTATGCACAAAAAAAACTAAAAAAAAAAGAAAAAAAATAGAAGATATGCAAAAAGAATGAAGAATCCAAATGATTGAATGATGTACTTAAACTTCAATGTTTAATTTCATATGTATCTATCACACTTGTTACTTGGATTCATTCTCCAAACCTCTTTTACTCTCTTTGGTTTAACTTGTCATATTTGTTCGTACCTCTCCATAATTGTCACTCCATTAGTACCCTAATAAAGACCTCTTGATTTGTGGATGTATGTGTAATTTGAAGTGGATAAGTAGAAGATAAGAAAGCTTATGATAGTGCAATTTTCATGGGTTGAATTTGAGAGAAACACAGACCTTTTAAACACTTGAGAGATTGAGAGTACTGCCTGCGAGGTTCTATCAATTTGAATCCACTATTTTCAATTGAAGTTGCCTTTCTATTTGAGATGCATAAAGATAAGAATTCATGAATGTTACGATGTCTTGTAATCACCTCTAGCTCATGTTTTCTTTACATTTCACTAATTTTATTGGAAAGCAACTCTTTGAGTCAATAATTTATGCTTGTTTCCAATTTTGCCCGGGACGTGCAAAAGGTAAGTGTGGGGGAATTTGATAAATACAAATTATACACATTAATCATCCCTCAAATTTAACCTTTTAATGCATTTTTTATGCTTAATTAACAAGTCATAAGCATGTTATGCCAATTCAGGTTCATATTGGGCTCAATTACATTTTTCAGCATTAAACTGTTTTCGTATTTCAAGCATAACTTGAGTTATAGACATATAAAAATTATGTTCTTTATATTGTAGGAAAGATAAAAGAAAGCCCTACAACTTTAATGAAGAACCCAAAAGCTAAATCGGATGGCTAGTGAGTCGAAATGGGCTTGGAAGACCGAATAGTCAGCATCATATGAAAACCTGACCAGGACTCAATGATTGGGCGATAACTTAGGCTAGAAAACTCCTTTTGGGCTCAACCCAGCGGCATTTGAAAGCTAAGATCTAGAGCTTGATTTCATATGAAGACAACTCTCTTGGATTCTGCCAGATTGAGGATGATATGCTCGGTGCAAGTGGGAGACAAGTAGGTGAATGATAGCTAGAGTAGGTGAATAATTCAAAGTAATGGACAAATGCATTAGGTAATTGATCAATAAGTCCATTTGTGGACAAAACATGCTTAGTCATGGCTGAGTGATCATGTTTGGAATGGCATCTTTTCCCCTCCTATAAATAGGAGGACTTGCTAGGGAGAAGAGCATCCAAGTTGTAGTAGAAATTACTAAGAGTTTCATTTACTTTTGTTCATCTTTTTGTAAAGTCTTCATGGAAGGATAAGTTTTTATTCAATTCAAGGAGTCCAGCTTATTTTCATCTTGGTTTTGAGGTTTGATCTTCATTTACATGCTGATTGAATTACATCTACCATGTTTTTCTACTCCACTTACTTCAATTCCATATTTCTTTTATCAAAGCTTGATTGGTTAACATGTTTTGGTTATAAAATTTGTTATTGATGTATGTTGTACTCTTGATTGGTTAATCATCATACAATAATTAAAAAGCATATAGTAAGCAATTAAATTGAAGGTGTTCATTTAATTATTTACTTCAATTGGGTTCCGTTTATAAAATTGATTTGGATCTAACATAAAATTTTATGGTTATTTGATCTTGTTAATCTTAATCAATTGAATTCTGGAAATTATTTCAGTAGTGAATTCGGTATCATTGTAGGGGTTCCACATGATTCTAAGTTGATAGATTTAATCTCTTGAATGCTTGTTATTAATAACCAATGATTTACCATGAAAATGGCCTCTGAATTCCTCGGATTGATATTGTCTTGAATTGATTCAACCTTTGCTTTTAACTTGATCTTTTATTTTCTTCAGTTTATTCCAATCAATCAAACCCCCCAAAGAAGGATTAATTTGAGTGGATCTTCAGGGATCGACCCGGTTTATACCATTTTACTACAAGTAGTTTGCAGAATGGAGAATTATAAGTATAATTTTGTGCAGGTTCGACAACTGTCACCAGGTGTGCAAATAATACTCGTTGTAATCTTGCGGGATTAGTGGAAAATCCAGTGGAGTTTTGCCCTGGGACTGGACGTAGCTCACTGAGTTAGTGAGTGAACCAGTATAAATCTCTGTGTTAAGTTCTCTATACCCTTATCTCTTTACTTTCAGTTTTAACTAACCAAGGAGGGTTTAAGAAAAGTTGTTTTATTAATCCAAGCAGAAAACAATCTTTTCTTTAAGAGAAAATCATTTCAAAAAGGGATTTGATTCAACCTTCTGAGTTACATCAGCAAGGTGCTGAAACTTCCAGTTTCAGAAGGTTGACCAAATAATATTAAATCAGTTTTGCTTGTTTGAAAGGTTTTCCGAAAAATCTGCAAAGGTTTATAAAACACTATTCAACCCCCCTTCTAGTGTTTCCTGTGGTCCTAACAAGACCAAAATTTGTTATAGTTCAGAATCTTTTTGAAACTTGTAAAGTTATGAACACATGAATGCAGACAATTAAGAGAGAGTAAGGATGAGAATACGACACAAGGATTTTATATATACCGGTTCACATAATAAACACTTGGGTTAGGTCCAGTCCTCACAACCTATGAAATTTTTCACCATCACCAAGTTCAATACAAATATTTTTTTACCATAATCTTTATAGGCTTAACCACAGAGTATTCTTCTGTATGAGCCTCTTCTTGGCTAACCCCTAAGTATTCTTTGTAACATCATACAAC
Source organism: Sesbania bispinosa (assembly GCA_026901365.1). Classification (NCBI taxonomy): domain Eukaryota; kingdom Viridiplantae; phylum Streptophyta; class Magnoliopsida; order Fabales; family Fabaceae; genus Sesbania; species Sesbania bispinosa. The sequence goes on from QLOH01000594.1 coordinate 218,217, forward strand.
TTGTCCAAGTTAACCACAGAGTATTCTTTGAGACACCGCCTTTCCATGCTTCTTGATCACCTCTTAACTAACAACAAGTCACGTAACTAGCTTGGGAGAAAAATTATTCATAATGAGTAAAATAGAGTATATGATGAGTATAACTCACAAATCGCTAAAAGAGAGTATTGCCAATGGATAATGGAGCTAAAAGTACCCTAAGTTAATTTTTACAATGAAGAACAACAAGAATAAGAGTAATAAAGAGACTTTAGAAAGGTTGTTAAGCTAGAAAAACACCAAAACTTGATTAAAACTTTAAAATTGTGCTCTCTCTTGTTCTCTTCATGTTTTTATGGTTTGACATTCCCATAAATAGAGTCCAACAACTCATAAGCTATTGTGAAGCCGTTGGAGGTTAAGGCACAAATGTTCAAATTAAAAAAATAACGTGTCGTTCACTCTTTTTTGTTCTTTCTAAACTTTGTCAAAGTTTCTTTTTTATTGGTTGACATTTATGAGGTTAGACTTTCTAATGTAGCTTTCTGAAGTCAATCTTTATTAACTTAGTGTTGATTCTTCAATGAATTGAATATCTTTAAGGATGTATTCTTGGGTCGTTTAGGGGAGTACTCAGATGTTATGGATTGTAAATCTTCATATCAGAACCACATTGATGTTCATAAAGCTTTTATTTTGTCATTTCTGAACTTTGTTGTAGACTGGAATATCTCCAAGTTTGTTTCTTTTCATGACTTTAAGGTTCAGAAGCACATTAATAAACTTCTTCCATCTTTTTTGTGCTTTAGAAAGATTATGTTTTGATCTTTCTAAACTTGGAAATTTCTCAACTTTAGAAGTTTTCTAATGTATCATTTTTTGAATATTTTCTTGTACTTCATATTTGATGACGTGTCTTTTTGAAAGTGCAAAAAGCCTTTGTAGTGTATGACAATTAAAGATCAATGAAGTCTCATATGGTTTCTTCATTCCAAACATGATTAAATTAATAAAGCTTCTTGCAATATTTCTGATGAAACCTTTCTTATCTTCAAAAACATTCTACTTTTTAATTTTAGCACTTTGGAACATGACATCTTCATAGTCAAGGATTACTTGTAGATCTTCTAAGGTACTAGTTCATTTGTTCTTCATGTCCTTATACTAAGTGTTTTAGGATTATACCTTTCAGCATAAGAAACCTTTTAAATCTTGAATCTTTCTGATGAGAACCTTTTTATAAATTGAATAAGACTCGATCATTCCTTAACTTGAGCAACAATATAATGGTATCTTGAGACATGTAGTTTTGAAACTTACTCACACCAAACATTAGTCCAAAAAACCTTAAGTTCGGTCAGAGTTTGTTAAGATTTTGTCCCAACACCTCCAACCCCCATTGCCAAATGCCAAGCATTCCCTCCTACCTCGAGCCCTAAGATTTGAACCATTGCTCCCATCTCAACTCAACTACCTCCACCCAATTAGTCCCTATCTTAGCTACAAAATCCCAATTACCCATTAACATGTAGAGATGCGCCACCAAGGCCACCAAACCACCATAGTTGAGCAAACTTCGTCCTCCATCACCCTCCTCTTCTCAATCCCAAAGCATCTTACCATAACCACCATGACAATTTTCCCCTTCCCTATACCTGCCTTAGTTTCATTTGTACTCCTCAACAGAGCCACTATTGATTCTCAACAAACCATTAGTTTTTAATCATTTTGAAGGGACTTTTGGATTTAAATTAACTAATTAATTTAGTTCTTATAGGTTATATTTAAATATGTTAATTTTAGTCTTAAGAATAGTAATTTAGGATTTTTGACTGATTTCCATGTTTCCTTTGCAAGAAGTCCTACACTCTGGTGTGGGCAAGTCTTTGCGCTCAAGCGTTGTCACCTCAAGTGTGGATAGCATCCAACAATCAAGCATAGGAGCGACGAATCTGAAAATTTTGATTTAAGCACGGAACGTCGCATTTTGAGGGATTCAATCTTTTGGAGCAGAAAAAACACTCTAGGGCAAGAGAAAGGAGCTAGGGAAGTGGAAGCTCATGCTCAAGACCTCATCACCATCTTTAACCATTTGTTTATCTTCTCCCTTGATGTGTAACTAAGTATTTCTTTGTTAGAGGATGATGTAGCTACTCATTTACTTGTTCCAAATCTTTGATACTTTAATCTATTATTGTTTTATTCAGTTCTTGTCATTTTCTGTCCTTTATGCTTCCATTGGATCGATGGATGTTGTTTGAAGTTATCTCTCATTTGGGAAATTGATTTTTATTTGTGCATTGGCTTAGGACAACATAGGAAGAGAATTGCTTGGGTTGGCTATTTAAGAGTTGTGACATTGTTCTTAATGCTTTTGTTATTTCTCTAATTATTTAAGGGATTGAAAATTACGTTTTGGTGAAAAGAGTTATCAACCGAAGGGATTAGGGGGTAACAACCTAAACTTAGCTCTTTGAAGTAGAGGAAAGCTTTTGGATTAAGTTTCAAGGTTAGGAACAAGTTGAAATAGTAGTGAAATCATTCCTCTAACATCCTTTGGTGATTTGATAAATTAATCCTTATTTTCCTTTTTTAATAGTAAATTTTCAGTGTTAATATCTATATTTCTCTCCTAAATTGTTATTTTTTACCATCTCATATCATATCAATTTAATCTTCCTTAGCTCAAACAAAGTTATCCTAGTGGGCTAATTATTAAATGATTTGGTGCACTTTCCAAATAATACATCAAGTTTCTGGCGCCGTTGTCGGGGAAAACATGTTTTGTTAATTTTAGTTTCGCTTGTAGATCTTGATTTGAGTTTTTTAGTTAATTTTAGAATAGAATAGAGTAGTTAGTGATTTTATCAATTATTGTCATTTTTGTATACATATTTAATATAGTTAGTTTTAGTTAATTTATTTGGTTATTAACTTAAATTTTAGTTATTTATGCGAGGTATTGTTGATTCAGACACTTTACTCTTTGACCCATAAATTGAAAGAATGGCCCGAAGAAACAGAAGTAATACAAGATGAAGGAGAAGACAAATACAAGTTCTCTCAACTCAACACGTGCAAGAAGTTCAACTTGTTCCAGAAATCGAAATTCCAATAATGGGTGACAACAATAGCTATGTGAGGAGAACTTTGAGGGACTACTCAAGGCCTGATCCTAATGCTTATGGTGGCACCATTGTGAGGTCTCCTATGCAAGCTGTCAACTTCCAAATTCAGTAGTCATGACTACAAGTGATTAAACAAGACCAGTTTAGTGGTGGAGCATAAGAGGATCCTAATCTTCACTTGGACACATTTTTACAAATATGTGGTATTATAAGTGTTAAAGGTGTTAGTCAAGAAGTTGTTGGCTTGAGGCTTTTCCCTTTCTCATTGAGGGATAAAGCCAAGAGTTGGCTTATATCTCAAACACAAGGAAGCATTTCTACATGGGATGATTTGGAAACCAAGTTCATAAATAAATACTTCCCATCTTCAAAGTTAGCAAAAATGAGAAATGAAATCACTTCATTTACTTAACAAGACTTTGAATCTTTGTATGATGCTTGAGAGAGATTTAAGGAATTGCTTAGAAGTTGTCCTAACCATGAGTTAGAAGCATGGGTTCAAGCTCAAACATTTTATAACGGTTTGAACCCAAATACAAAATTGGTGATTCATGCGGCATGTAGGGATCTTTTGAATTAAAGACACCGAAGGAGTCTTTAGGGTTGCTGGAGTATATTGCTTCAAGTAAAATCAACATGCATTCTGATAGACAAAACATAAGAAGAGTCTTTGAGGTAAGCTCCTTAGACGCCATTTTAGCCCAAAAAAAAAAACTCTTATCTCAACAAGTCACCCATTCAACTCAACAAGTGAGCAATTTGCAAGTTAATGCATTCACTACACCTCCCTTGGTTTGTGATTTTTGTGGTGGACAATATGTAAATGGTGAATGTCAAGCAAGTCAATCGGAGGAACATATCAATGCAGTGGGGCAGCAGAATATGCATTCTCCAACACCTATAATCTAGGTTGGAGAAACCATCCTAATTTTTCTTGGGGTGGACAAGCTTAACAATGTCAACAAAGGCTTCAAAGTCATCAATATCGAGGAAATTCTTCTTTCCAAGGCCAAGGTCAATCAAGTAACCAAGGTGGCAACATTTTTGCATTGGAGAGTGCATTAGAGAAACTTACTCTGCATACTTCAACTTTTGTGGAGAAAACTAATACTTTCATGATTGAAACACAAAACTTCATGAGTGAGTCAAGAACCAATTTCAAAAATCAAGAACCAATTCGAAACTTGGAGAACAAAATTGGGCAAATTTCAAGGCAATTGTATGAAAGACTCAATGGCACACTTCCTAGTGACACTATTCCTAATCCAAAGGAACAATGCAAAACCATTCAATTGAGAAGTGGCAAGGCTTTGTAGGCTCCAAGAAAAAATGATTCATGCAAGGAAAAAGAAGTTGATGTTGAAGTGGAGCAAGAAGAATCCCAAGGTGAGAAGCAAGTTGAAAAAGAAGTATCAACCCAAGAGTAGGATGAAGTTGAATCATCCCAAAGGTTGAAAGGTGACAAGCCAAATGATCAACCATTTACACCTCGAGTACCTTATCCTCAAAGGTTGAAGAAGGATCAAGAGAATAAATTTGATTGCTATTTGGAGGTGTTAAAAAAATTTCATATCAATATACCTTTTGTGGAAGCATTAGAGCAAATGCCAATATATGATACATTCATGAAAGACTTGCTCTTAAAGAAAAAAAGAATAACAGAGGAGGATGAGACTATTGCACTTACTGAGGAGTGTAGTGCTATCATTCAACAAAAGCTTCCTTCCAAATTGAAGGATCCAGAAAGCTTCCTTGTGAGAAAATTCTAACTCTCTCTACTTTGCCTTGGTTTGCTGACTTTACTAATTTCAAATCTATTGGTGTCGTTCCTGCTGATCTAAATTGGCAGCAAAAGAAAACATTTCTGCATAATGTTAAGTTTTATTTATGGTTGTTGTTCAAAAGATGTGTTGATAGTATCATTAGGAGGTGTGTCCCATAAAAGGAAATTGAGCAAATTTTGTGGCATTGTCACTATTTTGATTATGATGGGCATTTTAGTGGTAAAAGGATTGCAACAAAGGTCCTCCAAAGTGGTTTTTATTGGACAACCTTGTTTAGGGATGATTATAGGTTTGTAGAGAAATATGATAGATGCCAAAGGGTAGGGAACATCAATAGGAGAAATGAAATGCCACTACATGGAATCTTAGAAGTAGAAATTTTTTACGTTTGGGAAATAGATTTCATGGGGCCATTTCCCTCTTCATTCTATAACAAATACAATTTGGTTGCGATTGATTATATGTCAAAGTGGGTAGAGACTAGTGCATTACTAACCAATGAGGCCAAAGTTGTGGTTTCTTTCCTGAAGAACATTTTCACTAGGTTTGGCATGTTAAGAGCAATAATCAGTGATGGAGGGTCACATTTTTGCAATAAACGGTTTGAGACCTTATTAAACAAATATGGTGTGAATCATAGAGTAGCTACCCCTTAGCATCCATAAACTAGTGGTCAAGTTGAAATTTCCAGTAGGGAGTTAAAGAGGATTTAAGAGAAAATGGTAGGATCTTCAAGGAAGTATTAGTCTAGGAAACTAGACAATGTACTTTGGGACTACTGAACCGCTTTTAAAACCCTTATAGGAATGTCACCATATCAACTTGTGTATGATTTACCAATTGAACTTAAGCAAAAAGCCTTTTGGGCTGTGAAGTTCTTGAATTTTGATGTGAAAAGTGCAAGTGAGAAAAGAATTTTGCAATTAGATGAATTGGAATAGTTAGACTACAAGCCTATGAAAATGCCAAAGTCTATAAAGAGAGAACCAAGAGGTGGCATGATGAAAAGATCATTGTGAAATAATTTGAACCAGGACAGCGAGTGTTATTGTTTAATTCTAGGCCGAAATTGTTTCCCGAGAAGCTAAAATCAAGGTGGTCAGGTCCTTTTCTAGTTAAAGAAGTATTTCCTTATGGTACCAATGAGGTTGATCCAAAATCAGGTAGGAGGTTCAAGGTCAATGGCCAAAGGATAAAATTGTACCTAAGAGGTGGTTTGGATAGGAGTAAGACCATCATCAAGCTCAACTCACCCTCTCAAGAGGGTGAGAAGTCTAACTAAGACTATAACAATACTTTTTGTGAGACAACCTATGTTCTTTTTTTGTATATTTGATTGTGTAGTTAGTCTTGGGATTTGGTGTTGTCTTTTTGAGTTACTGCAATTTCACTGTTAGTTTGTAGTTTTTCAATTTTTAATAAGTTGTTCCTAAGTTTAGGTGTGGCGGTGGAAGTTTCCTTGAGCATGATTATGAGTTTACTTTAGGGGAACAAAGTTATTGGCAAAAATTTGTGATGATTCTTATATTTTGGGGTCTTGTTTTGGGATGTTGTATGTTGCATTCAGCATAATTTCATTTTTCTGCATAACTGATAGAACACTTAAGCATGGTAGCCTTCCAGTGCTCGAGCATTCCCGGGGTGAAAATCACTTGATTCTATGTTCCTGGCGCTCAAGTGTGGGACTCTACATCGCTTAAGGGTCCACTATAAAAAATTTTATTGAGCATTATAATTTGTTGGCGCTGAAGCGTGGGAACCTTCCAGCGCTAGAGCGTTCCCTAAAAATACTGTTGACCATTCGAAGTTTTACACACGCTTAAGCGCCAAAATCACCTCACGCTCAAGCGTGGGAGGCGTTAAAAAAACGAAATTGAACAAAACTCTCATACCTTCCTTCACTCGCATTCAAACCTCTTCACATTCAGAACTTCACCCCATCCATTTTTTAAAAGGGCCCTCTCACGTTCAGTCCCCTTCCCCTCATATGGCCCTCGTTTTCCACCTTTGCGTGACCACAGGGCACATCCTCGGTGTTGTAGGAACACAGGGAAACACTAGAAGGGGGGGTTGAATAGTGTTTCTAAATATTTTAGAAAGCTTTTCGCAAACAGGTGTTAAAAACACGATTTCAGACAGGCTCTTAAAGGGCTGTCTGAAGTTTTCAGACGGCTTGTAAAAACTGATTTTAAAAGATGTTTTTGTTAGAACCACAGGAAACACTAGAAGGGGGGGTTGAATAGTGTTTTAAGCTTTTTGATAGTTTTTGGAAATCTTTGATTTAAATCATGAAGATGAGCAACGTTCAAAACAAGTCTTAAGATCAGAGATAGTTAAAACGTGCAGAAGATAAGAAAAATAGAGTTTCTTCTAACACTTAAGATTGTTTTAAACAGAGGCTTCTCAAAGTATCTTCTGAAGATTATTACAAAGAGTATTTTCAGAACTGTTTCTGAAATACTTCAGACGACTAGAGGTTGTCTGAAGTCTGTTCCTGATTTCTGAATTGATCTCTTTCAGACTTGCTTCAGAGAATTTATTTCAGAAGTTCTTCAAGGAACATTCTTTGTAAAGCTCCAAAAGATATAAGAGCCATCTCATGTTTTATACATATGAAAGGTCATTTTATTGAAATATTTGTGTTAAGTTTATTATAAAAAATACTTTTCAAACTCCAACATAAATATGAAAACTGGAAGTAAAGAGATTAAAGAAAAACTTAGACATAGAGATTTCAGACATGCTTTTAAAGAGGCTGTCTGAAGTTTTTCAGACGACTGGTAAAAACTAATTTTAAAAGATGTTTTGTGCCCTTTTTAAAATATCAGATTAACTAATCTGACCTCTTGATTTGTATAAAAAGAATTAATAAGAGATAAGGGTAAGAGAACTTAGGCAAGGAATTTATCCTGGTTCACCCACAAACCCGTGAGCTACATCCAGTCCCAGAGGCAAACCACCACTGGATTTTCCACTATCTGAATCCACAGATACAAGTATTGTTCACAGCCTCTTCAGGCCAACACAAGTGTTATTTTGTTTTCAACTGCCTCTCCAAGCAACATATGCAGTATTCTTTCTCAGTCTAGCCTCTCCAGGCTCTGCAACTAAGTATTCTTTTTCAGTCTAGCCTCTCCAGGCTTTGCAACTAAGTATTCTTTCTCAGTCTAGCCTCTCCAGGCTTTGCAACTAAGTATTCTTTCTTCCACCAAGCCTCTCCAGGCTCTCTGACACTTATTCAAGTGTAGAGTATTCTTTCTTCCACCAAGCCTCTCCAGGCTCTCAGACACATAAAGTGTTTTTAAATTAAACTAAGTTTAAGTTTCCACGAAACATAAACTTAATCTTTTCCTGTACTAAAGGTTAACTGAGTACTACTCAGGATACAATGAAAGAATTCTAAGTACAAGGTTAAGACAGTGATAGAAGTGTATAAGTTTGAGTACAATCCCTGTCTCTGATAAGAGGAATGACATCCTCTGAGAATTGGCTAGGTAGATGCTGACTTTAAGCTCCAGCCTTGTTCTCCAGCCATTGGTTTCCATGGGTTACATTCTCACCCGTATCATTGAAAAACCAAGGCATACTTGCAGCTTCAAACCATTCTTGGTTCATATGAGATTAAGCACCGCCTGGTAGGTTGTTCAACTGAACAACTACAATTTTGACTAGCATAGTTGATTCAAGTAAGTGTGGTCAACACTGATAGGATTTTCTGATGCATCTTGATCAACTGATTGAACCATGTGAATGAGTTCAACATCTTCAAATTCTTCCTTGAGGCTATTTATATGTTCTGTTGGAATATAGCCGTTTGAAGATGATTCATAATACCGTTGAGATGTTGATGATGTGGCTCATATAGCCGTTATGTAATGGTGTCTCAAACGGTTGCTTCTTCTTTAGCAGATATGTGTTTAGACAGTCTTGTTCTGACACTTCTGTAGATGAGCTCTTTAGAGAAATTTTCTTGATATTGTTTTGCATGTTTTCTCTCTTGATATCCTTATTACTTTTCTTCAGCTGACTTCTGATTTTCTCTGCTTTTCTTAGGAGTGTATATGAGGAGGTATCCGTTGGATTTGTCCTCTTGCTTATTTTGTATAAGCTCCTTTTCTGTTTGCTTCCTGACACCATTTCTCCTTTCTTCTTTGAGTGAGGTGTCTTTTTCAATGGTTGTTTCTTGCAGATGATAAAGTATGTTTGAATTAAAATATGTTATTCAAACATTTCTCTTTGTTGCTTCTGCTTAGTCTCCTGAGCTTTTCTTGTGCTTTCTTTTGAATTGGTGATGATGATATTTCCGTTGTGATACCACCCTTTAGAGAAAGCATTGAATTCTATTTAATCCATCGTGAGACACGCTTCTGGGTGTCTTCATAATTCTGACAGAGTACAACGTTGGTGCTGCTATAAAGTTGCCATCATTGTTGCTGCAATTTCTGCGTTGCAGAGATTTCCTCAGTGGTGTATGAAATTCAAAATCACCAGGAAAGGTCTCTATATTTCTTGCCATAAACGTGTTTGAAAAAGGTAGGTGCAGCAGAGGTTCAGAAAAGTCTTCACAAGCTTCAGCAGAGAGTGCCACGTCATAAGTGAGACTTCAGACAGCACTGATACTTCAGACGGGTTGAACTACTTCAGACAGCTCCAACTCTTCAGACGAGTCCTGCTTCTTCAGACAGCTTCGTTTCTTCAGAAGGCTTCTTTGCATCAGACAGCTTCTTTTCTTCAGAAGGCTTCCTTGCTTCAGACAGCTTCTTTTCTTCAGAAGGCTTCCTTGCTTCAGACAGCTTCTTTTCTTCAGAATGCTTTATGTTGTCTTCATATGGTCTTCACGTCTTCAGACAGCTTCTTTTTCTTCAGAATGCTTTATGTTGTCTTCATATGGTCTTCACGTCTTCAGACAACTTCTTTATCCTTGATCCTGCATTTGTTCTTCTGATCCTAATCTTCTGATTATTATTTCATCCTGAAACACAATCAACAAACCAATACCTTTCTCAGTAGAATCTGTTTATATAATCTTATTTGTTAATCATTAAAACTACAGGATGTTAAGTCTTTGAGTCAAGTTTGAATGCTCAAACTGATTAATAGACTTCACAATCTCCCCCTTTTTAATGATGACAAATAAGATATGTTTAACTTACAAAATGTTTTAAGGAAAGATGGGTAAGTATATAAAAGACTCCCCCTATCTATAATACTCCCCCTGAGAAGAACATTTATTCTTTTAGTTTGTTAAATGTTACACATTGTTATCATTATTCTAACAAGATTAGATATGGTTAACTTATCTTTTGAAAACTAGATGTTAATCTTTCAGATACCAATTATGTTAGTCTTTTTAGACACCAATTATTATTGTTTGTTATTTAAAACTAATATTACCATATTTTATTTACTTATCACAGATACTGATTGTTAGTCCCTTTTAAATCATTTTGTGAGTTAAATATTTCTCCCCCTTTTGTCATTAATTAAAAAGGTTCATGGTTTCATATGGTTGAGTTTTGTGAGTGAATGGTTCATTTATTTTATATTTCTTAAACCATCAGTTATATTTTTGTTATTTTTCAGATACCGAAGATCAAGAAATGAATATCAATTGTTAGAAAAATACAGTAACTTCTTATACCAAATAAATGATACAACCATTGATAAACAAAACTGAAATAAACACAGAAATACACAAGTTTAAATTTTCTCAAAACATTTGATAAATTCAAAAAGCAGGTTTTCACAAAAAGGAAAGAGGTTACATTCCAAAAATAGAATGCATCCATCCATTGCTTCCTCCGGAGATTCCTTCGAAGGCCTGAGACATAGCCTTATAGACTTCATCTCTTTTAAAGCTATCACCACTCCTTCTGCTGCAGAAGCTTCAGGAGTTGCCTCAGAGCCCCAGACTTCATCCCAACCGTGCCGTGTTGCACGCCTTTTCCTTCTAGCCCCTGGGACAATGGAGGTGCATCATGTAAGACTGTGTCTCGATCATTAGTCACCACCTTACTTCCAAGAACCACTTTGTCAGTAGTTCTTCTAATAAGATTGACTATTCTGGGATCACCCAGTGATCTTCCAGTCCACCTGTGATGCAGCAAGATCACCATGGTCCAAGTATAGAGAAACGGGTTTTCAGATGAACCCTTTCCCTTACTCTTCATTCCATACATCATCCAAGAGGACTTGATCTTTGCCTCAACATGTTTCAGAGGTCCTTCTTCTGTTTTCCTTTGCTTCTTCATCATCCTTTTGGAAGCCACTTACTCAGAACCTTAGACAAAGCTATAAAGGAGCTTTGAAGATGTGAGTTTGTGTGAAGGGCTCTAGTGAATTTATAGGACTTTGAAGCAAGGGTAAAATAGAGAAGTAGGGAAAATGAATCCATTGGATTGTTGTTCACGCGATGTATATGGGCTCAGATAGCTTTTGATGATGGCAGTTTCAAATCTTGAAAGTATCGAAACGTGCATCATTGATTGGTCATAGATGAAGCTCTATAGGAAACTGAGTCATTAGCATGGATAAAGTAAGTTTTGGAAAACGTTTAAAGACTTTTAAGAAGAGACAAGAAAAAAACGTATTGAAGATATTACTTTTTCGAAACACTTTTAAGAACAGAAAGGAAAATAAAACGGAATATGTGAGAAAACATTTAAGAAAAGAAATGTTTGAAATCAGATCTTTATAGTATCAAAACAGAGAATTTTATGATTATCATTATTTGAGAAGCTTTTAATATGTTGAGTCTTTTATGTTATTAATTAAAGTTTTAAAGTGAAGTGATGTTACCATTAGATTTCCTCATTATTCTCTAGATGGAAGAAAGCTTTTCTGGAATTGTACCTTACTTTGAAGATTTTTCTTCTTGTGCGGTCACTTGATGTCTGCCAATCCTCCTTTTAGTCTTTTGTCTTTTTGTGCTTCAGAGAATCTTTGAACAATCATCTTAACCTGTCCCTCAAAGATTGAAATAGACTTTAATAACTTGAGTTTACATTACTTTAACATTTCTGACCCACAATTTCAGGGGATTCACCGAGACCCTTCTGAATAGGTTCAGAAAGTAGAAATGTTACTAAGTCAAAATTATCTTTTCAAGCGTAGAGGTAGGCTTAGTGCTTTGTGTATCACTTGTCTTAACATTTCTGACCCATAATTTCAGTAAGTTCATTGTGAACTGTCTGAACAGGTTCAGACAATGGAGATGATATCACACTTTGACATGCTTGTTGCCTTGATTCATCCTTTTTACACATGGCATTTTCTCCGGTTGATCTTCTTTAGCTTATTTTCAGAGGCCTGTTTTCTGAGACATGCACAACCTAAAAATACCTCTCAGTAGCATATGATATTACTTGATAGAAGTAGTTAATCATTAAAACAAGTGTCTTAGATTAATAGTTTCAATTTTATTATATTTCAGCAAGAACTTATATAAATTTTAATTTTGTCCTTATCTTATTCAGTTAATTGATTTTATCTTTTAGTTGTGCTAATTAAAGAAGTGTGTTAAGTTAATGATTCATTTAAGCATACATAGTTATAAGAGAAATAGTATAAACAGTCATAGATCACACAGAATGTATCAAGAATGGAACAAGGCAGAATACTAATTATTATTATCAAACGAAAATTAACAGAGAAATGAAAAGACACAAGAGAATCATTGATCATCAGATAGGTTCTCAGTAATCATCAACATTCTTCTTTTCAGTTCAAAGCCCCTTTCTTAAGCTTCTTCTTAGCAGCTCTCAATCTTCTTGCGAGCCTGGAAATTTTGCTATTTGCCTTCTTCTGATGATTTGCACCCTACATCACCCCCTTTTCCTTTTTCGAGACTTTAAGTGGGTATCTTCAGTTCCTTCTTCATTGCGTATAGCAAAAAGAGGAGGAATCACCACTTGATTCTCAGGAGCTTCTTCTCTTTTGATAAGGGTCCGGTCTAACTCAGCATACACAGCCGGAGTGAAGAAGTCAGGAGGTGGTTGGTCAAAGAGACTTTTCATATGAAATCCCTTGTGCAATAGAATTTTCATGATTAGGGTGTTATGAGGATAGAAATTCTCATTGCCTATCTCATCTCTGTACATCATCTGATGCAACAGCACCCAAGGAAGGTTGACTTTCCTTTTTGACAGCAAGAGTCCTAAAACAAACCGTTCCATCACGCTTATAGTCAAATTGTTTCTTCCTCTGGGAAGAATGCAGCAGTTTAGTACAGCAAGTAGGGCTCTGGGTGTGCTCAGAAGTTGAGAGGGTCTGAAAGGAGCAATCCTTCTTCTTCCAAACAGATGTTGGTCTAGAACAAAAGTTCCACCATGGAGAGATTCCCATCTTTGGAAGTATTTTTCTCCTCTGTCAGGAACACCTATGACTTCAGCAATAAGTTGGGTATTCACAATCAGTGACCTTCCCATTACTTTCGTTTCAATCCCAGTTCTGTTGGGTTCAGATGTGACTTTGATGTTTTCCCAGAACTCCATTACACTTTTCTCATGCCATGGAGAGGAAATGTTGCTGAAGAAGGGAGTCCATCCAACAACATCAAAATATTCAGAAACCTTGTAATCTGCCTCATCGAATTCTGATAGATTTATCATCTTACATGGGATGATCTTCTCATCAGAAACTGAGAGAGCGGAGTTACTTGGCAATCCTGAAGTATTTGCCATGAGTACAATAGGGCAGTTGATCTGTCTGAGATGAGAGTGCTTTGGCCTTTTGGGGAAAGGATTTGATTTGAGTGTAATTTCCATGTTGATAATCCAATCCTTTTATATAGGTAGGAGATCGTGCTTCAAGCATTAATGAAGTGGCGGTTGGGTACTGAGCCGGTGTGGGAAATTGTGCGTCGTGTCGATTGAGAGAAACCGTTTAATGATTCAATGATTCACATCGTGCCGTTAAAAAAAAATTAACAATTATGACTAACATACACGACTCTTCATCTATTTTACAGATTGCATGCAGCAATTAATGATCACACATACATTCATGTAATAATAATTTCAATAAAACAAAACATTCAGCAAATAAGCAGTTATATTTTAAACTTAGATTTAAACAAAGATAGGAAAGGTGTTACCCGGTTGTGATCTAGAGATAGATACACTTTCCTTTTCCAGCTATATCCTTCTGAAAGTTGACTTGTATGAGTAATGAGTTTTAAGAAAGTGATTTTATTTTCTCATTATCATTCTTCAGAGTTGCTTCAGCTTGGTGAGATTTCCATCTTCTGAGGATCTACTCCTTCTGCATTTGTTAGATGCTCAACCCGAAGGTGAGCTCTGATACCAATTGTTAGAACCACAGGAAACACTAGAAGGGGGGTTGAATAGAGTTTTAAGCTTTTTGATAGTTTTTGGAAATCTTTGATTTAAATCATGAAGATGAGCAACGTTCAAAACAAGTCTTAAGATCAGAGATAGTTAAAACGTGCAGAAGATAAGAAAAACAGAGTTTCTTCTAACACTTAAGATTGTTTTAAACAGAGGCTTCTCAAAGTATCTTCTGAAGATTATTACAAAGAGTATTTTTCAGAACTGTTTCTGAAATACTTCAGACGACTAGAGGTTGTCTGAAGTCTGTTCCTGATTTCTGAATTGATCTCTTTCAGACTTGCTTCAGAGAATTTATTTCAGAAGTTCTTCAAGGAACATTCTTTGTAAAGCTCCAAAAGATATAAGAGCCATCTCATGTTTTATACATATGAAAGGTCATTTTATTGAAATATTTGTGTTAAGTTTATTATAGAAAATACTTTTCAAACTCCAACATAAATATGAAAACTGAAAGTAAAGAGATTAAAGAAAAACTTAGACATAGAGATTTCAGACATGCTTTTAAAGAGGCTGTCTGAAGTTTTTCAGACGACTGGTAAAAACTAATTTTAAAAGATGTTTTGTGCCCTTTTTAAAATATCAGATTAACTAATCTGACCTCTTGATTTGTATAAAAAGAATTAATAAGAGATAAGGGTAAGAGAACTTAGGCAAGGAATTTATCCTGGTTCACCCACAAACCCGTGAGCTACATCCAGTCCCAGAGGCAAACCACCACTGGATTTTCCACTATCTGAATCCACAGATACAAGTATTGTTCACAGCCTCTTCAGGCCAACACAAGTGTTATTTTGTTTTCAACTGCCTCTCCAAGCAACATATGCAGTATTCTTTCTCAGTCTAGCCTCTCCAGGCTCTGCAACTAAGTATTCTTTTTCAGTCTAGCCTCTCCAGGCTTTGCAACTAAGTATTCTTTCTCAGTCTAGCCTCTCCAGGCTTTGCAACTAAGTATTCTTTCTTCCACCAAGCCTCTCCAGGCTCTCTGACACTTATTCAAGTGTAGAGTATTCTTCTTCCACCAAGCCTCTCCAGGCTCTCAGACACATAAAGTGTTTTTAAATTAAACTAAGTTTAAGTTTCCACGAAACATAAACTTAATCTTTTCCTGTACTAAAGGTTAACTGAGTACTACTCAGGATACAATGAAAGAATTCTAAGTACAAGGTTAAGACAGTGATAGAAGTGTATAAGTTTGAGTACAATCCCTGTCTCTGATAAGAGGAATGACATCCTCTGAGAATTGGCTAGGTAGATGCTGACTTTAAGCTCCAGCCTTGTTCTCCAGCCATTGGTTTCCATGGGTTACATTCTCACCCGTATCATTGAAAAACCAAGGCATACTTGCAGCTTCAAACCATTCTTGGTTCATATGAGATTAAGCACCGCCTGGTAGGTTGTTCAACTGAACAACTACAATTTTGACTAGCATAGTTGATTCAAGTAAGTGTGGTCAACACTGATAGGATTTTCTGATGCATCTTGATCAACTGATTGAACCATGTGAATGAGTTCAACATCTTCAAATTCTTCCTTGAGGCTATTTATATGTTCTGTTGGAATATAGCCGTTTGAAGATGATTCATAATACCGTTGAGATGTTGATGATGTGGCTCATATAGCCGTTATGTAATGGTGTCTCAAACGGTTGCTTCTTCTTTAGCAGATATGTGTTTAGACAGTCTTGTTCTGACACTTCTGTAGATGAGCTCTTTAGAGAAATTTTCTTGATATTGTTTTGCATGTTTTCTCTCTTGATATCCTTATTACTTTTCTTCAGCTGACTTCTGATTTTCTCTGCTTTTCTTAGGAGTGTATATGAGGAGGTATCCGTTGGATTTGTCCTCTTGCTTATTTTGTATAAGCTCCTTTTCTGTTTGCTTCCTGACACCATTTCTCCTTTCTTCTTTGAGTGAGGTGTCTTTTTCAATGGTTGTTTCTTGCAGATGATAAAGTATGTTTGAATTAAAATATGTTATTCAAACATTCTCTTTGTTGCTTCTGCTTAGTCTCCTGAGCTTTTCTTGTGCTTTCTTTTGAATTGGTGATGATGATATTTCCGTTGTGATACCACCCTTTAGAGAAAGCATTGAATGCTATTTAATCCATCGTGAGACACGCTTCTGGGTGTCTTCATAATTCTGACAGAGTACAACGTTGGTGCTGCTATAAAGCTGCCATCATTGTTGCTGCTGCAATTTCTGCGTTGCAGAGATTTCCTCAGTGGTGTATGAAATTCAAAATCACCAGGAAAGGTCTCTATATTTCTTGCCATAAACGTGTTTGAAAAAGGTAGGTGCAGCAGAGGTTCAGAAAAGTCTTCACAAGCTTCAGCAGAGAGTGCCACGTCATAAGTGAGACTTCAGACAGCACTGATACTTCAGACGGGTTGAACTACTTCAGACAGCTCCAACTCTTCAGACGAGTCCTGCTTCTTCAGGACAGCTTCGTTTTCTTCAGAAGGCTTCTTCAGAAGGCTTCCTTGCTTCAGACAGCTTCTTTTCTTCAGAAGGCTTCCTTGCTTCAGACAGCTTCTTTTCTTCAGAATGCTTTATGTTGTCTTCATATGGTCTTCACGTCTTCAGACAGCTTCTTTTTCTTCAGAATGCTTTATGTTGTCTTCATATGGTCTTCACGTCTTCAGACAACTTCTTTATCCTTGATCCTGCATTTGTTCTTCTGATCCTAATCTTCTGATTATTATTTCATCCTGAAACACAATCAACAAACCAATACCTTTCTCAGTAGAATCTGTTTATATAATCTTATTTGTTAATCATTAAAACTACAGGATGTTAAGTCTTTGAGTCAAGTTTGAATGCTCAAACTGATTAATAGACTTCACAATCTCCCCCTTTTTAATGATGACAAATAAGATATGTTTAACTTACAAAATGTTTTAAGGAAAGATGGGTAAGTATATAAAAGACTCCCCCTATCTATAATACTCCCCCTGAGAAGAACATTTATTCTTTTAGTTTGTTAAATGTTACACATTGTTATCATTATTCTAACAAGATTAGATATGGTTAACTTATCTTTTGAAAACTAGATGTTAATCTTTCAGATACCAATTATGTTAGTCTTTTTAGACACCAATTATTATTGTTTGTTATTTAAAACTAATATTACCATATTTTATTTACTTATCACAGATACTGATTGTTAGTCCCTTTTAAATCATTTTGTGAGTTAAATATTTCTCCCCCTTTTGTCATTAATTAAAAAGGTTCATGGTTTCATATGGTTGAGTTTTGTGAGTGAATGGTTCATTTATTTTATATTTCTTAAACCATCAGTTATATTTTTGTTATTTTTCAGATACCGAAGATCAAGAAATGAATATCAATTGTTAGAAAAATACAGTAACTTCTTATACCAAATAAATGATACAACCATTGATAAACAAACTGAAATAAACACAGAAATACACAAGTTTAAATTTTCTCAAAACATTTGATAAATTCAAAAAGCAGGTTTTCACAAAAAGGAAAGAGGTTACATTCCAAAAATAGAATGCATCCATCCATTGCTTCCTCCGGAGATTCCTTCGAAGGCCTGAGACATAGCCTTATAGACTTCATCTCTTTTAAAGCTATCACCACTCCTTCTGCTGCAGAAGCTTCAGGAGTTGCCTCAGAGCCCCAGACTTCATCCCAACCGTGCCGTGTTGCACGCCTTTTCCTTCTAGCCCCTGGGACAATGGAGGTGCATCATGTAAGACTGTGTCTCGATCATTAGTCACCACCTTACTTCCAAGAACCACTTTGTCAGTAGTTCTTCTAATAAGATTGACTATTCTGGGATCACCCAGTGATCTTCCAGTCCACCTGTGATGCAGCAAGATCACCATGGTCCAAGTATAGAGAAACGGGTTTTCAGATGAACCCTTTCCCTTACTCTTCATTCCATACATCATCCAAGAGGACTTGATCTTTGCCTCAACATGTTTCAGAGGTCCTTCTTCTGTTTTCCTTTGCTTCTTCATCATCCTTTTGGAAGCCACTTACTCAGAACCACGTCATAAGTGAGACTTCAGACAGCACTGATACTTCAGACGGGTTGAACTACTTCAGACAGCTCCAACTCTTCAGACGAGTCCTGCTTCTTCAGACAGCTTCGTTTCTTCAGAAGGCTTCTTTGCTTCAGACAGCTTCTTTTCTTCAGAAGGCTTCCTTGCTTCAGACAGCTTCTTTTCTTCAGAATGCTTTATGTTGTCTTCATATGGTCTTCACGTCTTCAGACAGCTTCTTTTTCTTCAGAATGCTTTATGTTGTCTTCATATGGTCTTCACGTCTTCAAACAGCTTCTTTATCCTTGATCCTGCATTTGTTCTTCTGATCCTAATCTTCTGATTATTATTTCATCCTGAAACACAATCAACAAACAAATACAGAGAAGATAAAATGCTTAAGCTTACAAACTATATCAGTCTTGAAGCTTAAACAATTACAAATGTACATAAAAACTGAGGTATGCTCAGGATATTACAATATGTGTACAAATATAAATATTATCAAAGTTGTTGCACCGAAAAACTTGCAGAGTTTTAGTTCTTTTTCAAAAAATTCTTCTCTCTTGATGGTCTTCAAAGGAGAGGGTATTTATACCCAAATATCAATCCGTTGGAGAAAACCACCGTTTAGGAATAGGATGAAATCCGTTGTGAGACAGCCTGCTGTGAGCTCTGACATTCTCTGACATTTTCTGACAATTCCTGACACGTTACAAGTTTTGCTCCTGCCAAAAAGCTTCTTTTTGTTGTTGCTGCAAGGGCTGCGTAGCAGAGGACGCGTATGGCAGAGAACGTGCTTGAAATTCAAAAAGGAATGCCAGCTGTTATAACAGAAAACGTGCTTGATTCAAAAAGAGCTTCAGACGTCTTCACAATCTTCAGACTAGAGGTGTCACGTCATCAAAAGACTTCAGACGGGTTGATCTACTTCAGACAGCTTCAACTCTTCAGACGAGTTCTGCTTCTTCAGACAGCTTCAACACTTAGTCTTTTTATGTAGGCTCATAGTGACTCTTGCTGAAATCATAGATAAATCATTAAAGCATTTGTGTATCTATGATAAATATTTTAAGTCAAATTTGTTAACCATTAAAACTTGGGAATATAATTGTCTTAAAACATCATAAACCACTTTTTGATATTTTTTAGACTCAACATTTTCCCCCTTTTTAATGATGACAAATTTGGTTAAAATATACAAATCTGTAATCAGTTTTTTAGAATAAGAAAGCTCCCCCTGAGATAGAAATATCCTTTAATAGGTTCTGTTTAAGGTATATTTTACTCATTTGCTCAAATTTCTCAGAAAACATATGTACTCCCCCTGAGTCCTGTAACCACTTCAGATTTGGTTCTCAAATTCTCAAATTTCTCAGAAAACATATGTACTCCAAAGCTTATATACTCCCCCTGAGTCCTGTAATCACTTCAGATTTGGTTAGTTTTAATACTCCCCCTTTTGTCATCAATCAAAAGGGAATATCAGAGCAAAACAGTAATAGAGCAATATATTCAGATAAAACATATATATCAGAGCACAAATAATCAACTCAAAATATGAGATAAGCCACTGATTGTATTAATGAATGTTCAGATAAAGAAATAGACAATCAGACACTTGTCATAAACATGAAATAAGCAAAGACAATGGCTAAATTAACAGTTTAATCCTTCTTCTTCAGCAAGGCCTCGGTCAGAAAGGAAATCAAGTCTTCCTTGGCCTTGTCTATTGCTGCTTCCACTGAGGTTTTCAATTCTTGCTGACCAGATCTGATAAGTTGTTGTTCTTGAAGAATCTGCTCTTGTTTAGCAATTAGATGCTTAGTCTTCTTCTCTTGATCAGCATACTTCTTTTCAAGTTTCTTAACTTTGGTCTTCAGCTTCAGATTTTCCTCAGACAAGTCTTGCTCAGATTCATACAAAATCAATTGGATGTAGGGGCAAACAAATCTAAGCACTCCAAAGCCTGGCTTCAATCTGTATTCAGATGGCTTGAACACAGGGCAAAAGAAGGTGCCAATGGGGTTCAGTACTACCCAGTCTTCATTAAAAGAGTCAGCAGGTGGGGGAAAATGATCTCTCAGATAGTGATATTTGACATTGGTTGACTTTCCAAGTCCAACTTCAGAATCAGCATCAGGACCAGTTGATCCCGAAGAAGATCCAGCATCTTCTCTGATCTTCCAGTAAGAGGACCACATCCAATCTTGAAGTAGATGATCCAGGCCTCCTCCTTGGTTTCTGATGAACTCTGGTAAAGATTCCCACTCTGATGGAATCATCATTTCAGACAGAGGTGAAGATACAGAATAAACTTTAGCTCCTTTGAATTTCTCACCCTGACCTTCCTTTAAGGGATACCTAGGAACTATTCTATCAGGTTTCACCAAGATTTTAGTGGTTGGCCTGATTGAACAAGTTCTAGGAGGCCTGTAGCCTCTTATCCCAACTCCCTTGTGCAGATCCCTCTGAAACAGCTCAGACTCAGTGTTCAGCTGCCTCACAAAACTCCATTCATCACTATTCAGCCTGAGGGAATCATTTGAGAATAGATTGATGGGAGCCCAAGTATGTGCAGGAGGGACAACACCCTTCCTGATCTTTTCTAATCCTCCTGAAAGAGCACTGTATTGGTTTCTAACTTCAGCAACAGTTTTTCTGATTAATCCATGATGCAAGGATACATCAGGTGCTGGTCTGAAATATTGTAGCTCTTCAGACAGGTTGCCAAACTTAGGCAATGAACAGGGATCAGAAGGAAGGAGAGACAACTGTAGAGCTTCAGTAAGGACTTGCTCTTCTTCAGCAGAGAGCTCTTCTTGCAGAGAAGGTGGAGGGGATGATGGTGGTGAAGGTGTAGGTGGTGGTGGTGATAAAGGTAAAACTGGTATCAGAGCAAGGTCATGGGTTCGTGGGGAAGGTAATGTAGGTTCAGAGAGTTGATTCTCTGAAGGTTGTGGTGAGGTAGGTTCAGAGGGTTTGTTTTCTATTTGTGGAGGTGGTGATGGTTGTGATAGAGGTGAAGATAGTTGTTTTTCAGGTGATAGGGTTTTGGTGAAGGTTGTGGTGAAGGTTGTGGTGTAGGTTGAGATGTTGGTTGAGGGGATGGTTGAGAGGGTTGTTGAGGTGTTTGTTTTTCTGGTGAGGAGGGTGGTGAAGGAGTTACATTATCAAATCTCACCTTAATTCTCTTGTAAGGAGGCTTGGTTACCTTATATTCTTTTGCCTTAGCTTCATTCTCTTCCTTCTCCCTTTGTGCTTGTTTTTCTTCCCTTCTTCTTTTAAAATACTCATGTGCCTTGACATAATTTTGGTATTTCCCAGCCATATCCTCTGCTTCTAGCTGAGAAGCAATACTTCTAGTCACCCTAGGTTCAGGTGCAGTCTGAAGTAGCTTGCTTTTGGTCCTCCTTCTCTGAGGTGCACTTGACCTCTTCCTTTTCTTTGCTCCCTCAGCTATGGTTGCTTGCCTATCATCTTCAGCATAAGCCAATTGTGAAGCAATAGCAAGAGATCTATCAGTTTTCTCTTGCTCTGCTTTCTTCTCCAGCTCCTCCTACTCCAAAGCAGTAGCCAATGCTGCCACCTGAATGAGTTCAGGATCAGATGGGCAAGCAGCCAATGGCTCAGCTACAACAGCATCAGCCACATCTGCCTCTTGAGCCTGTCCTTCCATTTCAGAGTAGGTTGTGGAGTCTGTACAGGTTCAGACAACTGACCCACAATTTCAGATGGCCTTTGTGAAGCCTTCTGAACAGGTTCAGACACCTGACTCTGCACAGATGCAGATGCTACCTTAGCAGCACTCCTCACAGGTAGCTTCTTCAATTTTGCTTGAGGAGAGGGTTTTGATGGCTTGAACTCATGCCTCCTTATGTCTCCTCTGAGTTCATTCTCAAGAACCTCCATTGTTGTCTTCCTTCTAGCAGCTTTCTCAAGAAGAAGGCTCTCCTTCATGGATGGAGAGGGAGGTCTTGGAGTCAGCTTCACTCCCATGCTCTTGAGGTTTGATTCACCAAACACAGGTTGTGAAAGGCGATCAAAAAGCCTCTCAATGGGGACTTTGAAATGCAGCAAGATCTTGGTGATGATGGTATTGTGAGGGAAGCTCCCAGCAGAATCTCTGAGCCTCTTCTGCATGTGGTACATTATGATGTTGGGGAGGTTCACCTTCTTCTTCTGCAGTAGGTGAATCAGACAAAATCTCTCCAACTCAGAAACATGGTTTCTGCTTCCATTCTTAGGGATTACAGAGCACCCTAAGATGGCATGCAAAACCCTAGCCTTGTCTGACATATGCTTTGCATCCAAGCTTACTGGTTCAGAGGTACCATACAGAAACTCTATGAACTGCTTCTGTCCACCATTTCTTGCTTCCCAGCCAGGAGTGAATACAGCTCCTTCAGCCCTGACCTCACAGATGTAAGCAAAGATATCTTCATCAACAAAGACAGGGACACCACGTACTGTGGCCTTGATGCTAGTGTAGATACCCTGAGGATTGGGTATTCCTCTGGCAGTAGCCTAGAAATCCAGCACACTCTGCTCATGCCACTGTGTCAAGTTGTGGTTGAAATACAGAGTCCACCCAGCTGCATCGAACTCAGCAAATAAGTCCATTCCCAGAGATTGAAGATCCTCTAGCACTACACCCTTAGTCTTCACAATGTTGCTTCCAGTAGATTTCTTAGGTGCCATTGAAGAGTTTTCTGAAGAACTTGAGAGAAAAAAAAATTGCTTGTAGAAGAAGGATCTCAAGAGGTGAATACAGAATAGTGAACGGTAAAGTTCTCTGACCCACTAGCTTCTGTATTTATAGACCCATGAAGTAATGATGGCATGTACTGGCTGCGCAGACATAGGCAAACGTGCGAAGTGGAAGAGACAAAATAAATGGAATTAAAATGTCTCAAAAAGCCACGTCATTTGTTTACTTCAGACAAGTGACAGATTTCAGACACCCATATAGATTTCAGACAACCCAAAATTTCAGACAAGTCACTTGTTTCAGACAAGCTGAAATTTCAGACACATCATTTTCAACAGATCATATCACACACAATCAAAATGCATGTATGTTCAGATTATTTCTAATGAACTTAAATCTATCTTCAGTCAGAGGTTTTGTGAATATATCAGCCCATTGATGCTCTGTATCAATAAACTGAATATCAAAAACACCTTTCTGAACATAGTCTCTAATGAAATGGTGTTTTATTTATATATGTTTAGCCCTAGAATGTTGAATGGGATTTTTAGACAAATTAATAGCACTTGTATTATCACACAAAACAGGTATAGCAGATATAGTAATGTTAAAATCTTCTAACTGATACTTCACCCATAACAGTTGTGAGCAACAACTGGCCGTTGAGATGTATTCTGCTTCAGCTGTTGATAAGGCAATTGTGCTTTGCCTTTTGCTTGACCAGCTAATCATATTTTCTCCAAAGAAATAACATCCACCACTAGTGCTTTTTCTTTCAATTCTGTCTCCAGCAAAATCAGCATCACAGTAACCTATTAACCTTCAATCCTTACTTTTCTTATAGCACAGACCAAGATTAGTAGTACCTTTAAGATATCTGAAAATTCTTTTTACAGCTTTGTAGTGAGTAATCCTTGGATCAGATTGAAATCTAGCACACAGACATACACTGAACATTATGTCAGGTCTGCTTGCTGTTAGATATAATAATGATCCAATCATTCCTCTATACAAAGTTTGATTCACTGTTTCTTCCTTCTCATCTTTATTTAAAGATGTAGAGGGATGCATTGGAGTTGACATGGGTTTGCAATCATGTAAGTTAAACTTCTTAAGCATTTCCTTTGTATATTTTTCTTGATGGATCCATATACAGTCAGAATCTTGCTTAATCTGAAGTCCTAAGAAAAATTTTAGTTCACCCATTAAACTCATTTCAAACTCTGATTGCATTAACTCTGAAAACTCCTTGCATAATGAAGAGTCAGTTGAACCAAAGGTAATGTCATCAACATATATTTAAACAAGTATAAGATCTTTGTTAGACTGTTTTCTAAAAAGAGTTGTATCCACTTTTCCTCTTTCAAAATCATTTGAGATAAGAAAAGTGCTCAATCTGTCATACCAAGCTCTTGGGGCTTGTTTCAGACCATAGAGAGCCTTTTTGAGTTTGAAAACATGTTCAGGAAAAGCAATATCTTCAAAACCAGGGGGTTTTCTAACAAAGACTTCTTCTTCAATGAGACCATTGAGGAAGGCACTTTTAACATCCATTTGATATAGCTTGATGCCATTATTTACAGCATAAGATAAAAGAATTCTAATTGCTTCTAACCTGGCCACTGGGGTAAAGGTTTCAGTGAAGTCAATACCTTCTTGCTGGTTATATCCTTGAGCAACTAATCTTGCCTTGTTTCTGACTACCTTGCCTTCTTCAGACAACTTGTTTCTGAACACCCATTTGGTTCCAATAATAGTTTTCCCATGGGGTTTAGGAACAAGGGTCCAGACATCACTCCTAGCAAACTGATTCAGCTCTTCTTGCATGGCTAGGATCCACCCTTCATCATGTAGAGCTTCATCAATGTTCTTTGGCTCTATTACAGACAGGAGAGCAAGAGAATTCAGATTCTTGAATTTTGATCTTGTCTTAACTCCTTTTGAAGTGCTGCCAATGATTTCCTCTTTAGGATGATGTGATTTGTATCTCCAATCAGGTTTCTGAGGAGGTATCAAATCTGTTTGTTCTGTCTGAGACTCAACATTTGTCTGAAGAGGTTTAGTAACAGTAGGTACTTCAGATAGCTACTCATCCTTCAAGCTGCTATGGTCATTCAGCTCCATTCCTGCAAAATCATCCTCTAGATCTGATAGTTCCCTATCAGTCTCTTTATTATCATTGAATTTAACATGAATAGTTTCTTCAACAGTTAAAGTTCTAGAGTTATACACTCTATAGGCTTTAGATTTTTCAGAATATCCAATGAAAAATCCTTTATCAGAATTTGCATCAAATTTTCCAAGATCATCCTTGGTGTTGAGTATAAAACATTCACAGCCAAAGGTGTTGAAATATGATATGTTGGGTTTTCTTCCTTTCCACAATTCATAGGAAGTCTTTTTCAGAATTGGTCTTACCAATATTCTGTTTTGAAGGGTAAACATGATGTGCTAACAGCTTCTGCCCAGAAGGATCTTGGTAAGCTGCATGAGTTGAGCATGGTCCTTGCCATCTCTTGCAAACTTCTGTTCTTTCTCTCAACAACCCCATTCTGTTGAGGTGTTCTAGCCACAGAGAAATTGTGTGAGATCCCATTCTCATCACAGAACATTTGAAAGTTTGCATTCTCAAACTCTCCACCATGATCACTTCTGATAACAGAAATACAGAATCCTTTCTCATTCTGTACCTTCTTGCAGAATATTGTGAAATTCCTAAAAGTCTCATCCTTGCTTCTTAGGAATAACACCCATGTAAATCTAGAATAGTCATCAACAATGACCAAACCATATTTCTTACCACTAAGACTTTTTGTTCTAATAGGACCAAACAAGTCAATGTGTAAAAGTTCTAGTGGTCTGCTAGTTGAAACAACATCCTTACTCTTAAAAGAATGTCTTGTTTGTTTCCCTTTCAGACAGCTTTCACATAAAA
This sequence comes from Sesbania bispinosa, assembly GCA_026901365.1. Classification (NCBI taxonomy): domain Eukaryota; kingdom Viridiplantae; phylum Streptophyta; class Magnoliopsida; order Fabales; family Fabaceae; genus Sesbania; species Sesbania bispinosa. The sequence goes on from QLOH01000594.1 coordinate 244,113, forward strand.
TGTCAGATTTGTATGAAAGCTTGGGCAATCCTTTAACAAGATTGTGTTTTGCTAACCTTGAGATTAATCTCAAGATGGCATGCCCAAGTCTTTGATGTCAAATCTGTTTTTCATCTTCAACAGAAATGAAACATTTTACATTTTGACTTGCTAGATCCTCTAGATCAATTTTGTACACATTGCTGTGTCTCTTAGCAGTAAAGAGGGTTTGATCAGAGGAGTCTTTGACTATGCATCCTTCCTTAGTAAAGGATACCACATAACCACTATCACATAATTGACTTATGCTCAGTAAATTATGCTGAAGTCCCTCCACTAGGAGTACATTTTTAATAAGGGATGAAGAAGATATACCTACAGTCCCTATTCCAGTGATCTTCCCTTGTTGGTTTCCACCAAAGGTGACCACTCCACCAGCTCTAGGTCTAAGGTTTTGGAACAAAGACCTTTCTCCTGTCATGTGTCGCGAGCACCCATTGTCCAGGTACCATTTGTGGGGTCTCCTTTGACCTATTAAATACATCTGCAACAGGAATAATTAAGGTTTTAGGTACCCATATTCTTTTGGGTCCTTTCTTGTTAGCTTTGGGCCTTGTTTTTCTCTTGTGTTTGCACTGAGCCACATTGTGTCCAGGCTTACCACAGTGAGAACACCCAGTAACCTTCTTTTTTCCTTTAGAAAAATTTAAGACAGTAGGAGGTTCAGACATGTTATGATCACAAAAGCCTAGTCCACTTTTGTCAAGGGAATGCCTTTGATTTCCAAGCATTATATTCAGATTTTTAGTTCCTTTGACAAATTTGGCCAGATCTTTTGTCAGTTCCATAACCTGCTTCTGAAGTTTCTTATTTTCTTCAGACACAGCTTGTGAACTGCAGTTTTCAGTCTCAAGAATCTTTTCCTTGAGCATAATATGTTCTATCTCAAGTGCCTCATATTTGTTACACATTTCTGTGTGGGCTTTGGATAGATTCTTATACTCTTGGAAAAGTTCCTTTGAACTTTCCACCAGATCATCATACATTTCTTGTAGAGTAAGAGGAAATACCTCAGCTTCAGAGCTGTCTGAAGAGGGTAGACTGGCCATGAGACACAAATTTGCCTCTTCTGAAGTGTCTTCCTCTTCTTCTGAGGTTGATTCATCAAGGTCTTCCCATGTTGCCATAAGACCTTTCTTCTTTTTGAAAAACTTCTTCTTCTTGAAGTTGTTTTTCTTCAGTCTTGGGCAATCAGCTTTCATATGCCCTTGTTGCTTACATTCAAAGCAAATAATTTTATCAGTGTTAGACTCTTTACCTGTCTTACCTGATTTGGATGATGAAGGTTGGTTCTTTCTGAACTTTCCTCTGTTCTGCAACATTCTCTTGATTTTTTTAATTTAAAAGAGCAAGATCATTGTCATCTTCTGAGCTATCTTCTGAATCTTCATCTGTTTCTGAAGTTTCCTCAGCTTGCATAGCCTTCATGCTGCCATGCCTAGACTGTTTGGCCTTGGAGTTTAGAGCTAGAGACTTCTTCTTGTTGTCATCTTCTCCAAGCTCATGGACTTTGAGAGATCCCAACAGTTCTTCCATTCTCAGAGAGTTCAAATCTCTTGCCTCTTGAATGGCAGTGACTTTGGGTCTCCAGGACTTAGGTAGATTCCCCGAATCGTGAAATACTCAGAAATAATTCATACGGGTTCTCCCAGTGACAAATTACCCCAGCTTTAATGATCTGTTTTCGATTTGTATACGCTATCAATTCGCCCTGATTCCTCAGCAACTACTATGAGTAATTTTACCAATCAGAGTTCAAGTTTCCTATTCCTAGGCTCCCCTAAACTCGCTATTGATTTTACAAAACCATTTTCCAATGCGCCCCATAAAATCAACTTATAACTCCGGCACACGGGCGGAAGCTAAGAATTAAGCACAGAATAAAAATACTGATATCATAAAAACAGAGATTCATAAATAGTAAAGAAAATTCACATACAATCGGGGATTGAATCAACTACATTTAATCCTATCAGAGAGTTTAGCTACGCATGGTAGCCATTACAAATCAACGGAGAAACTGTCACACTTTTCTCCAGCCCTAGCTCTGCTCTCCCATCTCCCCTTATGATCTATGCAAAAGGTCCTTTATATAGAAGTTGGAAAGCTATCTGAAATCTGAAAGGAATCTTATTGGAAATCTTTTGGAAATCTATTTCCGTATTCTTGCACTTCAACCTGCGCTCAGCGCAGATGAAGCGCAGGAAACAGAGAACAATTTAATTGTTGCGCTCCACTTGCGCTAAGCGCGGGTGGAGCGTAGTTCACCATTCCAGCTTTTCCTGATTTCCTCTTTTTGATACTGATCTCTTCCTGATCTTATCTTTGTTTGCTCTGTTTTCCTTATTTCCCTCTTTGTAGCTTGATCTTGTGTTGATTTGATCTCCAAATTGAATTTAGGATTTTATCTCCAGAATCTTTTCCCAAATAATTGCTGATTTTATCTTCAATTTGATTTGAATTTAAATTGAGAATTTACCTGCAGAATCTTCATCCAAATAACTGTTGATTTTATCTTGATCTGCTGCCATTTAAAATCTTATCTGCAGATTCTTTCTTCAAATAGATGATATCTTGTTTCTTTATTTAAAACTTCCCTCTTTATCTGCAAAATCAACAGATTTCTTATCAAAATAGCATCAAATTCAAATTGAATTAAATAATCATAAAATCTTCAATTATTACTAAAAGAGGTAATTTGGGGAATAAATCTAACATTTTACCCTTGATAAGTGTTGTAATTATATAGAAATTTATCATATATTTTGCACTTATCACACCATCATAGCACCAGAGGGATTTTGTAGCGCGACTGTGTTGCCCATACACCAAAACCGGTTTGGCCTTTCACCTCTCTAACCACCTAGTCAATTGTGGCCATAAACTCCTGATTCCATTTTGATTTTTCTTTTCCTGTTTTCATTTTCATCCCCATGAAACATTTTATAGATTTTCGTTTGTTTTTATTTTAATTTTGTTCTTAACCCCTTTTTTGTTGAAAAACCATATTTGTTTTCCCTTGTCAGTCGTAGAATTTTGTAAGTTATAGTTTTTATTTTATTTTGTTTCATTTAATTTGCTTTCTTGACATTGTGAACCCCCCCTTGAAATTGTAGAATTTGCTTTCTTGAAATTGTGAACCCCCTTCGTAGAATTTTGTTTGAGAGCTTCTTTGAAACCTATGTTGAGTCTCAAAAATATTATTAAGAAATTAATAATGTTTTAAGTCTCATTATCCTAAGTTTTAATGAGTAACAAATTTGATCATTGAATTAATACTCTTAAAGGTATTTCTCATGTTCAACAGATTGGACCTTCTGAAGTGGACCTTCTGAAGTCAACCTGCTGAAGTGAAGAAGACTTGTTGAAGTCAAGCAACGTGCTGAAGTTTAAAGACTCTCTGAAGATTTCTGACGTGACTCTTGGTTCTGCATTTCAATCAACCTTAAAGAAAGACTCGTTGAAGACTTTCTCATGTATTAAGTCTTTCCAGAGATATTTGCAAGTTGTATGCGTTGACTGCTTCTTTTAGCATATTGCTCAGAACAGCTTTCTGGAACCAGTTCAAATTCCATACCTTAAATGGACTGTTTCTGCTACAGAAGTACATGCGCTCAGAAAAAGCAAAGTCTCAACTGCAATCCTACTTTGCCCTGATCAGAAGCTAAGTCTTAATGAAAGTTTTAGCATTTAATGTTATCTCTCAACAGGAATTTAATAGAGCTCAACGGATAGCAAATCCAACTCTATAAATACCCTCTTTCAGACTTCACGCATAAGAGAAGAAATTATCAACCTGCTGAAATGCTACTAATTTTACGTGAAATATTTTACACTTTGATATACTTGTACAAAGCTTTCATATCTTGAGATTTACTTAGTTCATTTGTACATTTTACCCAGTTTGAGCTTTAAACTTGTGTATTTTTAAGCTTAGGCTATTTTTATTCAAACTCAATTTGTTTAGAGCCTGAAGAGGCTTGGTAAGGAAAGAATACTTGTGTATAGAACCTAAAGAGGCTTGTTATAAAAAGAATACTTGTAATCTGTTCAGATTAGTGGATAAATCCTCAGCTTGTTGGCTTTGGGACTGGACGTAGCTCACAGTGGCAGTGAGTGAATCAGGATAAATTCTTGGCTAAGTTTTCTTACCCTTAACTCTTTTAAATTCTATTTTAAACTAACAGAGAAGGGAATTGAATTCACTATTTTATAATACTTAGTTTTCAAACATTCTTTATGAAACTGTTTTATTAAACCTTTTGAAATTCATTCTGCTTGTGAAAAGATTTCCAAAAACTCTCTGAGTTTTATAAAACACTATTCAACCCCCCTTCTAGTGTTTCCTGTGTTTTCCTACAACCTATTCCAAGAGTTTGGGCTACTTTTGTAATGTCTAAGTTGTTGCCGGTATCCAACAAATCTGAAATTCCAGTGGAAAAGGTCTTATTGATTTATTGTATTATGAGGGGGAAACACATCGACGTCGAGAGACTCATAACTTACAATATTTTTAAGCTAGCCAATAGTCCAAAATTCAAGCTAGGGTACCCGTATTTGATTACACATATCATTAATGGCCTGAGTGTCCCTAAAGTTCCCATTGAGCGCATAAAGCTTGAGAAATTCATTGATGTCAAATACATTCAGGTGGTCTTTAATCAAATTCTAGAGGAGTTTGTACCATCGGTTAGGCTTGTCCTTGTCCTTGTCCTTGTCCTTGTCCTTGTCCCTGCCCCTGTTCTTGTAACCATAGTTCCTTCATCTAAGCAAAGCAAGGTTGACCACCCATGTTGTGCAGAGCGTGTTAAGGAACCAGTAGACCATTTCTAGTGTCCTGACCACCATTGCTCAAAGTCTAAATATTCCACATAAGCAGTTGGCACAAATGAAACCCTTTGATGATCTTGATAAGCAGTTTCTGAAGTTAGATGGTAAGGATGAGTAGGCTGGAACAGAGGAGGTAGAAAGTTCAGAGGAAATGAACAGTTAAGAGGAGGAGGAGTCCAGAGATTAATCTCACGAGGAGAACTAGGAATGGACTAAATAATCAATTTTTTTTACTGTTTTCTTTTTACTTTTTTTAGTAATTTATTGTTTCTGTTTCGACAAAAAAATTGGACTTCTCCTTGATTATGTCTCTACTGACAATGTTACTATTAAATCTATCCTTATGCTAATTGGAGATAAATCTATCCTCTGGAATTTCTAGTAGCTCTTGTGTTGTTTGAGAGGGAGTTGTTATCTTCCTTCTATCAGTCCCGACAATGGAACCAAAAAACTTGATGTATTATTTGGTAAGTGCACCAAATCGTTCAAGTAAAAAAGAGTGAGTATGAGTATCGTTCCCAAGAAGATTGTTCTTGTTAATAATTAGCCTACTAGGATAATTTTGTTTGAGCTTAGGAAGATTATATTGATATGATATGATATAGGATAAAATAACAAATTGGGAAAGCAATATAGAAATTAACACCGAAAGTTTAATATTAACAAAAGGCAAATAAGGTTTAATTTATCAAATCAATAAAGGATGTTAGAGGAATAATTTCACTACTATCTCCAATTGTTCCTAACCTTGAAACATAATCCAAAAGCTTTATTCTAATTCAAAGAGCTAAGTTTAAGTTGTTACCCCTTAATCCCTTAACTTGATAACTCTTTTCACCAAAACCTAATTTTCAATCCCTTGAATAATTAGAGAAATAGCAAAAGCATTAAGAACAATATCAGAACTCTTAAATAGACCACTCAAGTAATGCTCTTATCCCTAAGAAACATAACCTAAGTTGTCCTAAGCCAATGCACATGTGAAAATCAATTTCCCAGTTGAGAGATAACTTCAAACAACCTCCATGGATCCAATGGAAGCATAAAGAATAGAAAAGGACATAAGAACTGAATAAAACAACAATAAATTAATTAAAGCATTAAAGAGTTGGAACAAGTAAATGAGTAGCTACGTCACTCTTTAACAAAGAAATACTTAGTTACACATCAAGGGAGAAGAGAAACAAACGGTTAAAGATGGTGATGAGGTCTTGAGCATGAGCTTCCACTTCCCAAGATCCTTTCTCTTGCCCTAGAGTGTTTCTTCTGCTCCAAAATGTTGAATCCCTCAAAAGGCGATGTTCTATGCTTAAATCAATTTTTCTTCAGATTCATCGCTCAAGCATTGGATGCTCTCCAGTCTCCACACTTGAGCGTGCCAACGCTTGAGCTCAAAGACTTACCCATGCCAAAGCGTGGGACTTCCTACAATGAAAACATGAAAAATAGTTAAAAATGAAGTAAATCATAGAGTCACAAGAAGGGGGGTTGAATTGTGACCCTTGAAAACTTTTGGTCCAACCTGCAAGTACTTTGAACAACTTACTGATCTATGCTCAAGGAATGCCTTGGCTATCAGAAGTTCCTTCTAGAAGATAGTGGTTAGTGTATAATGCCAACTAAGTAGATTAAAACTATCTTCTTAAAAGCAAGCAAAATAATATGGACTGATATCATCAAAATTATTCTTCCATATAATGTATTTAATGTAGTTACAACTAAGAATAAGGTTCAGAAGAATAATATAATGTTTATGCAGTTATGCAGAAGCAAAACAATGAATCTGTCACTTTAAACCAATCTTCTGAAGGGTCAAATGATTTTGTATTTTAACAAAACTTTCCAGAATAGTTATTTAACCAATAATTAATAAGATTATGTGAGAAAAACTGTTCAGAAGAATAGTATAAAGTTTCTGCAGTTGTGCATAAGCAATACATTGAATATGTCACTTTAAACCAATCTTCTGAAGGGTCAAATGAACTTGAAACTTGATGAAACTTTCCAGATCAGATATTTGAATAGTAAACTACCAGAATATAAATTTAAATCTTGTTAAAATCAAGTTTATAAAGATCTGGTAGTTTGAACCCCAAGTTCAATGTTGAACAATGGACAGATTTCAAGAAATGTGCTTCTGAAGCACTAAACAGTTTCATAATTTAATGAAACTTTCCAGATCAGTATTTGAACTGATATGGATGTGATTTATGTGAAAATATTAGTTCAAAAATAAGTTTATCAAAATCTAGTAGTTTGAACCCCAAGTTCCAATGTTGAACAATGAACATCATTCAAGAAATGTTCTTTTGGAGCACCAAACAGTTTCATAATGTGATGAAACTTGCCAGATCAGTATTTTAACTGATATGGATGTGATTTGTGTGAAAATATCAGTTCAAAAACAGTTTTATCAAAATATGGTTTATAGCTTGCTAAATATTCAAAATATGAACAATAACTAGCAAAGCAATAGATGTATGTGTAGAAAATTAAAGAGAGTAAGGGTAAGAGATATTGCACACATGATTTTTATACCGGTTCACCCTCATAATCCTTGGGCTACGTCCAGTACCTACACCTGTAGGATTTTCCACTAAATCAACCTTGATACAATGACTTCTTGGGTGCACCTCACCACTAGTATTCTTGTGCAGCCTCTTCAGGCTCTTTTCCAAGTATTATTTTGCTGCCTCTTCAGGCTCTAAAACCAGTATTATTTGCTCAGCCTCTGCAGGCTCTACACCCTCTCAAACCAACACTAACTCTCTCTAGTTAGCTTGGGAGATTACAAACACTCTTCAACAAGAGATGGGTTTTTACATATGGCTCACAAAACACTCATGGAGTGGATTAATATTTACAAAACTGAACCTAAACACACTCTCTAAGAATTATGCGCAGCAGCTCTGCATATTGGAGTGGTTGAAGGAGAACCTCACTCTAGAAGGGGATTTCTACACTATGGCTCTTTGGATTTCTTCCCTTTGTTCTCCGTGATTTTGCCCAGCTGAATGGGGCTATATTTATAGAGTTATGGTGGTCAAACTAGCCGTTGGAACTGCTTGGAGAGGAAGACAAGTCCCCAGCTGTCCATCTAAGAGTTGTCACTTTCATGTGACAGCTTTTCTCTTTCTTCAGCTTTGACTGGTCATATCTTCTGCAGACCTATCTTCTGCAGAATGCAATTCTAGTACTTTTCGTGGCTCTTTCTCCTATAAGCATATTGAGAGCATTCAATGGATGATCATGGATTATTTCAAGTGTATTTAACTTAGCTGCAGCCTCATAAATGAATTTAGCAAGTTATGATGGATTCTGTATCTTCTGCAGAAAGTCTGTTATTAGGTTTCTTCTGCAGAATTGTTTTCTTCCTTCTGCAGCAAACTACATCTTCTGGAAGTGTGCAGAAACTTTGTTTCTTCTGCAGAAATTATGTTTCTTCTGCAGAAGCAAACTGCATCTTCTAGAAGTGTGCAGAAATTCTGTTTCTTCTTCAAATATGCTTGTAAAGCTTCCAATCTTTTATCCTTGCTTTATTTGCATTGTGAGAGAAGTAATTATGCTTATGGAAGCTCCTTTTAGTATTCTTCATCTTGAAATATTCAAGCATAATATCTTGAGGAGTGTGGAAACTTGTTCAATGTTTCTAAAGATACTTTGATCTTGTTTGCAACCTCAAATAAGTATTTGATGTTTCTGCAGAAACTGTAAGTTTTGCTTCTAAGGACAAAATTGTATTTCTAGTGATATTGATCTTCTCCAATTGCTTTATTTGCATCAGCAACACTTGGAATGACTATGCTTGAATTGCTTAAATGATCTTTCACATTCAGAAGGTGTCCAATTTCATGAAAAGCTCCTTCTCATGCTTCTGGTGGTGTTGAATGATCTTTCCAAAGCTTCAACTTTGCTTCTCAAGCTTGATACAACTCAGTTTAATATTCCTGGGATCTTAGATGAACTGTTTTGACCTTCTTGAAGCTAAGAAGCTATTTCTTGAACTTGTTTCATCACTTTTGACATGAGAGCTCTATGTGACATGCTTCTAGACACATATTCTGATGTTAAATGATATTTATGATCTTTACACCTTCTTTCTGTAACTTTTCTTGTATTCTTTCTCAAGTGAAAACATTAGTACCAAAGTATTCAGAACACTTAGAATATTGTTGTGAAATTTTGTTGTCTTTAAAACCTTTGCTCAAAGGGTCTTGGACATTACAATCTCCCCCTTTTTGATGATGACAAACTTTCATGAACAAATTCTAAGTTTTCTGAATGAGGGAAATAATAATCAAGTGATTTAACAATAAAGAATTAAATCTTCCCCTGAATTTATGCCATTTATAACATTCAAATAACAAAAATGAGATTTAACAATAAAGAATTATTTTTCCCCTTGAATTTGTGTCATTCAGATAGAAATTTGTTATGACTGAATCTTTATATTCTTCTCCCCCTTTTGTCATCCATCAAAATGGGCATGAAATGATAGGAGGGAATAAGTTCTCAACATTGTCTATCCTAGGCTACTTAGAATGTGAGGAATGATCTTAATAAGATCAAATGGCAGCCATCTATATGTCTTAAGATGGTTGGAAGTAAGCTAAAGGCATTGATAGAACATGAGAAGCACTTGCTAGTAACACAAATGTGTTAAACTAGAATTGATACTACACAATCCTTACTTCCTTCTCTTGCATATTACACAATCTTAAGCTAAATTTTCTCATTAGTAAGATGTTGAAGATAAGATCCCTTTATCCAAACTAAGTTGAATCATCAAGAATAGGGGCTTGGAACTTATCATAAGAGAATGGGATATAAGAATAGAAGAGGTATGGAATTGGTTTACCATATTAGTTCCAAAGTTTGCCTATGGAGGCTCTATCTTTTTCCAATGTAACCTCTTTCTTTTTCTTCTTTCACTTTATCACCCCATGAGAAGCACTTGCTACAGATTCTTCCATGCAAAGAAGAAATGATCTTATTCTTTTTCTCACACAGATTTCAAACTAGAAACTTACTGCAGAACCTTCTGCAGAAGATCTAGTAACCCAGAATACTGCAAGTACCTTCTACAAATTCTGTTGAACCAAATCTCATCAGATATTTTGTGAAACATGTCATATTGAAGACATGTACATATTCATGAATATACCCATGGGTGAGTAACATTGAGTATCCCTTGATTCATTCATAAGATTTTGATCATTACTCCTAAACTTAGAAGTTGTAGCAAAAATGCTTTCACTAATCTTGGATACGTAGGCTCCTAATTTGAGTCATCCTAGTCTTTCTAAGAAGACATATACACTCCAATCTTCTCTTATGAGTGGTTTAGGAGTTCTAGTGGAAGAGATTTTGTTACTGGAACAGTTGTAACAAGGACAACTCTAATTGGTAAACTTTGATGGACATGAGTAGCTACAAATCTTATGCCATTCCTTCCTATAGCTTTGATCCTCGTGAAAATAACAGGAATGATATGAGGAATTGGAAAAAACAAGTAATGTTGTGAAAGAGAATTGAATATATGAAGGAAACAACCTATCTTTCACTTTGGGTTGTAGCTACAATTTATAGTGAGTAAAAATGAAGGCAACAACTCCCTCTTAGGCTTTGAGGAATGTGAGAATATCATCAATAGAAAGAATTCCATCTCTCTTTACTCTCTCTTCAAAAGCATGATTTTTGCTTCTAGATGGGAAATTCATCTTCTAAGTGTGCTAGATTAGGTAAAGAAGGCTCGTGTTGAACTTAGAACACAACAATTATGCATTTGATCTTTAATGAATCTTTATCTTTCTTCTAGAAGATGTTTAGAAAAGATATCAGCAAGTTAAGACTTTGTCTCAACATATTTCAGTTCAATGCCATGCTTATGACCATGATCTCTAATACTTGATGTCAATATGTTTTGATCTAAAGTGATGCATGGTATTGATAGATAGGTTCATAGAACTTTATTCATCACATAAGATTGGGATTTTAGTGTACCTCAGAGAGTAATCCTCCATTTAATGCTTAAAACCCAACCTTTGTGAATATCTTACTGTTGATGTATGTTTTGCTTCTACAATGGATAGGGCAATAGTGTTTTGCTTGCTGCACATCCATGATAAGAGAGATTAACCAAGAATTTGGTATTCACCATTTGTTCCTTTTCTCTCAATCCTAACTTCAGCAAAATCAACATCATAGAATCCTACAAAATCAAAGCTTGTTCCTTTCTTGTACCAAAGGCCAAGATTAGTAGCTCAAACAAGGAGTCTAAATATTCATTTTATAGATATGATATGAAATTCTTTTAGGAGAAGATAGAAACCTTGCACATAATTCAATTGAAAATGTAATAGCTTGCCTACTTGTTTTTTAAGAATAATAAGGAAGCAATCATACCTTTGTATTCCTTTTTAGAAACAAACTCACCACATTTGTCTTTATCAAGCAAGGTGGATGGATGCATTAGAGTTGTCATTGGCTTGGCTCCATCCATGTTGAATCTTATAAGAAGATCCTTTGTAGACTTTTCTTGAAGAGTGGAGATTTCATCAATTTTCCTTCTTCATCCATCTTGTTTCTGAACATTCATTTTGTCCCAATGATGGAATGATCTTCTGGAGAAGGAACAAGTGTCCAAACTTTATTTTTCTCAAATTGTTCTTCTTTCATTGCTTCTACCCATGAATCATCTTCTAGAGCTTCATTCACATTTTTGGGTTCAATTTGAGATAAGAAGGCTGTACTATTTTCATTTCCTCTTAGTTAGGATCTGGTTTTTACTCCTTCTGTAGTATTCCCAATGATTTGTTCATGGGGATGAGCTGTAATTAGTTTCCAACTCTTTGGAAGATCCTCTCATTGTGTACAGACATCTTCTGCGGAATCTTTTTGTGAAATTTTCCTATTCTATTGTATCTTCTGGAGAATTTTTATTCTTAGAAGGTATCTTCTGGAGCTTATCAGATTCATCATCTGATATACTACTATATTTTCCTTGAGAAGAAAGGTTAGAATCATTGAAAATAACATGCATGCTTTCTTCTATGGTTTGATTTTTAATATGGTATACCCTATGGGCTTTTGAAGTGGAAGAATATGCAAGATAGCCTTATTTGAATCAAACTTACCATTCACATCCAAATGTATACAAGAATAAAATGTTTAGTTTTCTTCATTTCCACAATTTATACATGCTTCTAATAGTGACTATATTCAAAGTATAGCATGAGATGCTTACAACTTTAGCCTAAAAAGATTTTGAACACTAGAGTCATTTAAAATGGTTCTAGTCATTTCTTTAAAATCCAATCTCTAAAGAACTTTTGAACAAAGAGATTATCACAATAAAAAGAATCATACAATCATTCTAAGGCCACAAAAATCATCTCATTTGGATTTGTACATCCAACGATATTCTAATTCCAAGTTAGTGCATTAGATCAGAAAAGTATCATTGACTTGTATACTTCAAACTGCATCTGTGAATCATTTTTAATTCACACAAAAATGAGATTTCAGCATAATATACTAGATATCTCAATCTTTCTAACAAGACAAAGATCATGCAATTTGGATTTTCCTATCCCAAGATATGATTCATTTAAGTTGACTGATTTATCACAAAGAGCAGAATAGGACAGTTATGTTTTTTATGCATTGATACAAATCCATGCAACCAAAAATTTAGATACTTAATGGGATTAAACTATTATGTATTATCTTTTAAATCCAACGGGTTTCACTTGAAAAGATTTTCCTAGCACCAGTCATGAACATCCAAAGATAGTAGGCTCAAACATGATCATATAACAGAACAACCTACTTTAATGACTTGCTGGGAATTATTTAGATGTTATAAAATTCTGAAACTTTCCAGTCTAAAAATAATGTAAATAAGTTTTCCAATGAAATTAGTTTCATTCAAATATCACTTTTGTAGCTCAAGTTATGATCTGATGAAGAGGACTGCTTTCTATCAGAATTTATAACAAAACAGTTGTATTCACGAATTTACTGGGACTTTTGTGGTTAAGATAAAATCCTCAAAATTTCCAGTTTAACAATATCATAATTAAGCTTTCAAACAAAATTGGTTTCACTGAAAAAGCATTCCTATAGCTCAAGTTATGATCTATTGAAGTGTACTAGTTTATATCAGAACTTTATGACAAAACAGATGTATTCAAAATTTTACTGGGACTTTTGTGATTAAGATAAAATTTTCAATTTTTCCAGTTTGATACTACCATCAATAATCTTTCAAACAAAATTGGTTTCACCTAAAACACACTTTTGTAGGTCAAGTTATGCTCATTTAAGGTAGCTATATCATAATTTTAAACTAGCAGCACTATAGCACATTACTTTTGATCTTCTAATCATTTTCTTTTTATGTTCAAGACTAATTAAGTGATTAGAATAGAATGTCCATATAAATCTCAATCAATGCTAATCATTTATTCACCAAGCATACAAGACCTTAGCATGAACCTATTAGGAATGTGCTTAAAATTCTATGGACTTTATGAATATGCATTGGAGATAGAAATCTTTGATACCTTGTTCTTGGTCAATTGAATTGTACTTTTTCTTACCCTTCATTTTAAAATTCATGAACCTTGGAGATTTCACACTAGTCATTTGAGAGGCATTGGCTAGAGACATGTTCCTTCTTTGGAGGGAATATTTTCATTTAAGCTTTGGAAGTTTTTCCTTTAGCCAATGGTCCTATCTTCTTGAGAATTTTTCTGCATAACAAAATTACTAAGGAGACATTTTGGTACCCATTTCATCTTGGGTCCTTGAGTGTTAGTGGTTGAACTCTTAGGAGATTTAGCAATCCATACCATCTTATCTCTTACATAAATATTTCTTCTAAAATTGCATAAATGGGAGATATGACCATGATGTACACAATAATGACAGAAGATGAGACTGAATGATGTCTTGATCATTTGAAGATCATTTTGAAAAACATGGACATGGTATTGGTATGAGATTCTGAAATCTGTTTTCCATAACCTTTACTTAGTTTTCCATGTAAAATAGCATTTTTCCCATTATTGACAAAACATGGAATTCAGCAAGTATATACTTCAGTTTTGGCAAATGTTGAAAATCAGTTTTCAACTTCATTTTCAAGATTAAAATGATTTTCGAAGATAGTTGAGGTTTCACAAATTACAAGTGTATCTTCTTCAAGAAAATCATATTCAACTCTCAAAGTTTCAATTTGAAGTTCAATACCCCTTTTTTAAACTATTCCATATTCTTGTTTTCAAGGTTTATCAAACCATCATTCAACCCATCATAAGCAAATTCTATTTCATCATAGGGAGGACAATGTTCAAGTTTAGCACTACATACCTTAAGATCTTTTTGAGCCACATGTAGAGATGTATCAATTTCTAGCATCATTGGCTCCTTCTTGAAGTTGTTCATTTCTTCAATATTCTGCATAAACACTTTTGGAGTATGCTTCTTGGTTGGCCATTACTTCTTCCTGAATCTTTTCCTCTCACACGGTTAAGTGTGCCCAACCCAGAGAGGCTGAGCTCTGATACCAATTGAAGTAAATCATAGAGTCACAAGAAGGGGGTTGAATTGTGACCCTTGAAAACTTTTGGTCCAACCTACAAGTACTTTGAACAACTTACTGATCTCTGCTCAAGGAATGCCTTGGCTATCAGAAGTTCCTTCTAGAAGATAGTGGTTAGTGTATAATGCCAACTAAGTAGAATAAAACTATCTTCTTAAAAGCAAGCAAAATAATAGGGACTGATATCATCAAAATTATTCTTCCATATAATGTATTTAATGTAGTTACAACTCATAATAAGATTCAGAAGAATAATATAATGTTTATGCAGTTATGCAGAAGCAAAACAATGAATCTGTCACTTTAAACCAATCTTCTGAAGGGTCAAATGATTTTGTATTTTAACAAAACTTTCCAGAATAGTTATTTAACCAATAACTAATAAGATTATGTGAGAAAAACTGTTCAGAAGAATAGTATAAAGTTTCTGCAGTTGTACAGAAGCAATACATTGAATCTGTCACTTTAAACCAATCTTCTGAAGGGTCAAATGAACTTGAAACTTGATGAAACTTTCCAGATCAGATATTTGAATAGTAAACAACCAGAATATAAAGTTAAATCTTGTTAAAATCAAGTTTATAAAGATCTGGTAGTTTGAACCCCAAGTTCAATGTTGAACAATGGACAGATTTCAAGAAATGTGCTTCTGAAGCACTAAACAGTTTCATAATTTAATGAAACTTTCCATATCAGTATTTGAACTGATATGGATGTGATTTATGTGAAAATATTAGTTCAAAAATAAGTTTATCAAAATCTAGTAGTTTGAACCCCAAGTTCCAATGTTGAACAATGAACATCTTCAAGAAATGTTCTTTTGGAGCACCAAACAGTTTCATAATGTGATGAAACTTTCCAGATCAGTATTTTAACTGATATGGATGTGATTTGTGTGAAAATATCAGTTCAAAAATAGTTTTATCAAAATATGGTTTACAGCTTGCTAAATATTCAAAATATGAACAATAACTAGCAAAGCAATAGATGTATGTGCAGAAAATTAAAGAGAGTGAGGGTAAAAGATATTGCACACATGATTTTTATACCGGTTCACCCTCATAATCCTTGGGCTACGTCCAGTACCTACACCTGTAGGATTTTCCACTAAATCAACCTTGATACAATGACTTCTTTGGTGCACCTCACCACTAGTATTCTTGTGCAGCCTCTTTAGGCTCTTTTCCAAGTATTATTTTGCTGCCTCTTCAGGCTCTAAAACCAGTATTATTTGCTCAGCCTCTGCAGGCTCTACACCCTCTCAAACCAACACTAACTCTCTCTAGTTAGCTTGGGAGATTACAAACACTCTTCAACAAGAGATGGGTTTTTACATATGGCTCACTAAACACTCATGGAGTGGATTAATCTTTACAAAATTGAACCTAAACACACTCTCTAAGAATTATGCGCAGCAGCTCTGTATATTGGAGTAGTTGAAGGAGAACCTCACTCTAGAAGGGGATTTCTACATTATGGCTCTTTGGATTTCTTCCCTTTGTTCTCCTTGATTTTGCCCAGCTGAATGGGGCTATATTTATAGAGTTATGGTGGTCAAACTAGTCGTTGGAAATGCTTGGAGAGGAAGACAAGTCCCCAGCTGGCCATCTAAGAGTTGTCACTTTCATGTGAAAGCTTTTCTCTTTCTTCAGCTTTGACTGGTCATATCTTCTGCAGACCTATCTTCTGCATAATGCAATTCTAGTCCTTTCTGTGGCTCTTTCTCCTGTAAGCATATTGAGAGCATTCAATGGATGATCATGGATTATTTCAAGTGTATTTAACTTAGTTGCAGCCTCATAAATGAATTTAGCATGTTATGATGGATTCTGTATCTTCTGCAGAAAGTCTGTCATTAGGTTTCTTCTGCAGAATTGTTTTCTTCCTTCTGCAGCAAACTGCATCTTCTGGAAGTGTCCAGAAATTTTGTTTCTTCTGCAGAAATTATGTTTCTTCTGCAGAAGCAAACTGCATCTTCTGGAAGTGTGCAGAAATTTTGTTTCTTCTTCATATATGCTTGTAAAGCTTCCAATCTTTTATCCTTGCTTTATTTGCATTGTGAGAGAAGTAATTATGCTTATGGAAGCTCCTTTTAGTGTTCTTCAACTTGAAATATTCAAGGATAATATCTTGAGGAGTGTGGGAACTTGTTCAATGCTTCTAAATATACTTTGATCTTGTTTGCAACCTCGAATAAGTATTTGATGCTTCTGCAGAAACTGTAAGTTTTGCTTCTAAGGACAAAACTGTGTTTCTAGTGATATTAATCTTCTCCAATTGCTTTGTTTGCATCAGCAACACTTGGAATGACTATGCTTTAATTGCTTAAATGATCTTTCACATTCAGAAGGTGTCCAATTTCATGAAAAGCTCCTTCTCATGCTTCTAGTGGTCTAGAATGATCCTTCCAAAGCTTCAACTTTGCTTTTCAAGCTTGATACAACTCAATTTAATATTCCTGGGATCTTAGATGAACTGTTTTGACCTTCTTGAAGCTAAGAAGCTATTTCTTGAACTTGTTTCATCACTTTTGACATGAGAGCTCTATGTGACATGCTTCTAGACACATATTCTGATGTTAAATGATGTTTATGATCTTTGCACCTTTTTTCTGTAACTTTTCCTGTATTCTTTCTCAAGTGAAAACATTAGTAGCAAAGTATTCAGAACACTTAATATTGTTGTGAAAGTTTGTTGTCATTAAAACCTTTGCTCAAAGGGTCTTGGACCTTACAAAAAAAATCCTAAATTACTATTCTTAAGACTAAAATTAACATATTTAAAGATAACCTATAAGAACTAAATTAATTAGTTAAACTAAACCCAAAAGTCCATTCAAAATGATTAGAAACTAATGGTTTGTTGTGAATCAACAACCACCGCGACTAATCACCATAAGGCTCTCCTCACTGAAACACAGTTGCTATAGTCGTCCATGGATCCAGATCCTCTCCAGTCGTGCATCTCTCTCAAAATATATCTAAATAGCTATGGAATAGCTACAAAAACATTTCGTAGTTTGATTCGTTAGCTATTTCCCAATTATTATGTAGCTAACATTGTTGGAGAGGCAACACCGCATGAGAGGATCCATACACAGTTGTCCATTCCCTTTGGTTTCATCTTCACATGCATCATCTATGAACCATGCTCCTAGAAACTCGAACCATTAGTTGCTACAACCACCAATGTTAAACTTCCTCAGCTACATTTGTGGTGTTAAACTCACGATTGGCATCAATTATGGTTGCCAGTATTAGGGATTTCACGTATTTGAATTTTTTCAACCTTATTTCTTTTTTGTCCCTTTTTAATTAAAGTGGGATTAGGGTTATGTTTGGGCTTAAAGCTCATTGGCACATTTTAATAGTTTTTTTTGTTACATAATAGTTTTTGTTTTAATTTCTAGTGGGCTTAATTAAGAGAATGAGTTATTTGTCTTTTACATGATGCACATGTTTAATAATTAACACATAAAACTTGATTAAAAAACAATATATTTAGCTAATATCAACTTATTTTTTCCCGAACAAAAAAATAAAAATAAAACTAAAAAATACAAAGCATGCACAAGGTAACGTCCTAATTTCTTAATTCAAGAATAGTGTCCGTTGTAGACACTATTCCCGAATTCCTGAAATTATTTCGCGCCATTACCGATATCTTTACATACATATTCATAGAAACACTTAAGTAACTCCAACGATTACATAAGCCAAACAACCATTAAACACTATAGGTCTCATAATAAAATTTAAACTTCATGGCTCAAGACAACACTCATTCATATATACATAGTTTCTAGCCTAATACATCATTATACAATTCAAAATACATCTAAATCCCTTATGGGGTCAAAGCTGGTAACTGGGGGTGGAATGATCCACTCTACGAGTTTCAATCCTCCCTTCAAACGTTCAACCAAACCACCCTGCATAACTAAAATGTATCCCACAACGTGGGGGTGAGACTAGTGTCTCAGTAAGCATAACCATGCATCCACGCAGTGTAGGGATAGCAAGCATATGAGATGCAATACATAATTCAACATATTATACATAAACTATTTCAATTACCACATTATAATTTCACTCAACTATACCTAATTTCTAATGCAATTCTCAAAATAGATATGTTATGCATGACCGGCATTACCCGACAGACGGGGTATTTTCACTAGACTGGGGCTAGACCTGAGCTCAGACTACAAGGAACGTATTCCTTGGACATAACACCGCTAATTAACTGGGGGCCGAAACCCATGTTTTAACTGGGGACCGAAGTCCAACTGGAGACCGAAGTCCAATATTGATTAATTAAGGTGAACTGGGTCGAAGCCAAAATTGGGGTCAAAGCCATAACTGGGGCCGAAGCCATTTTTACTGGGGCCGAAGCCAAATTCATTTTTAACTGAGAGCCGGAGCTCAAATTCATTTTCCAATTTACTGGGGCCAAAGGCCTTTATGCAAATGCATAAATAGAACATATCTCATGATAGATCTAAACATTCTCACAGCCATAATGAAACCCCATCATGTGAATCTCATAACCCAATCCCCACAATCAATAATAGCATGTTCTTCAAGCATAAATCATAGACTATAAGACAATAATAAAAGGGGATGGGTGAAACCCTAAGCATACTGATGATCACATTTTTATTCACACTTTGCATAATTAATCTTAGCTTTCTTGGACTATAATTATGATTAAATCCACTGTTTTAATTGGAATTTACCAAATTGGGCTTAATTGAGCTTTAACTGTAAATGTTGTTTAAATTCGGATTTTTAAGCCTACTGACCTACCTGTCTTGTTTTGATGATATATGGAGCTACAGGTGACCGATTTGAGTGATTCCAGTGGCATTGGAAAGATCACTTCCTGGGCTTTAATTTGATATGCTATATGACTATATTCCCATGAAGAAATTAGGAGCAGTTGTTGTTTCAAAATCGTCTACTGTTGTTGTCTGTCACAAGTCCGAATTTGATTAGTTTTGTAATTAGTTTGTGGGTCTGTTTTAATTAATTTCGGCCCAATTAAGGCCTAATCAGCTTGTTAATGATTTAGGCTCTATAAATAGGTGTGTTGCTGAGTGGTTTGAACACTTTACTCTCATTTTTTAGATTTTAGAAAAAAAAAACTCTTCACTTTCCCTCTCTTTCTCTCTTCTTCCAATTTCGGTTTTGGCTCTTCTTCTTCCTCTTCTTCAATTTTCAAATTCCTCCTCCATGGAAATGGAAGGCTGAGCTTCAAGGATTGTTTCTCTACTAAATTCACAAAGGAAATTGAGGTTCTATTTTCGTTTTTCATCTTCTAATTTCTTGGACAGAATTATGATTTCTTCCCCTAATTTCTTGATGCTTAGGTTTGAATTTGAATTTGAGTTGCTTTCTTTTTGAAATTCGAATTTTAATTTGAATCTAATCTCACATTTTAGGTTGCTTAAATCTGAAATGAATTCATGGTTTGCTTAATTCCAAGGATTAGAAATTAGAATTCATGCTAGTTTGTTTAATTCTAATGTGAAAACTATCAAGGATACTTAATCCGAATTTCTTGCTGTAAAGGATTAGAGGAATTTTTTTATGAACCAATGATAGATCCAATTTGTGAAAGAGGTAGAGAACCAATCTGTTTTTTCTTGAATTGTTTTCTGCAAATTTAAATTCTGTTTGGAAATTTAGAAAATAGAATGAACAACAATCAAAATCCCCTTGTGTGTGTGTTGCCTTGAATTTGAAATTCTGAATTTGTAATTGGATTCTTTGGGAAACGACTTTGGGTTAATCAACCTACCTACTGCACTTTAATTCATTTTATTTGGTTGAGTACGACCTCGATCACATACCATACCCTAAATCTATATCCCTAATCAAACACTCATACTCTAAAATCATGGAAATCAATCAACCAATCACACACATACAACTAAGAGAAGGGGGGAGAAAGAGATAGGGTTCATGGAAGGAGTTCAAGCATGAATGAGTGGAGGTCTGTGAGTTATACTCACCTCAATGAAGCTCAAAGGGAAAAGGAAAGAAGTTGGGGAAGGTTGGGGTGGAGATCCTTGGCTCTCTCTTCTTTCTTCTAGTTCCAAGGCCGCTTTCTCTCACTAGAAACCCTCTCTCTCTAGGCGGAAAAGGAAGAAGAAGGACCGAGGAAACTATGCCCTAATATGTGTTTTAAAGACTGGGACGCATGGTCTCTCTCAGGCGAGTCCTTCTCGCCTAGGCGAGAATGCTAGAAAAATCCTAATTTCGCGTTCTCGCTTGAATGAGAATACTCCAGAGAGCATTCTCCTCTCTAGAAGATTCTTGCTTGGTCGAGCCCCTTATCGCCCAAGCTAAAAACGTTCAGAGAGCACTAAAAATTCCGCTGTTTCTCTCTTGGGCGAGACCATTCTCTCCCAAGCGAATTATGCAGAAATCCATTTCTTAAGTTTTGCTACTAAACTCGCTCAAGCGAGTTCATTCTCGCTTGAGCAAGAGTCCCAAGACTCAATTTCTTGATTTTAACTCCTCTTGATCCTAACTCAATTCTCTCCCACTCATTCCTAGGTCTATAACCTTCTCCTAATTTAGTTCTTCTCATTCAAAACTCTCCTAAATTCCTTTGTTCCTAAAACGTATTCCATTACTATTTTGACATACCTAGTGATTAAGGCACGGGATGATACACTTCTCCCTAACCCTTCCCGATAACATAACTTCCCAACTTAGTTCATCTTCATCTAATCTCCTTTTCTTATTCTTATACCTTTGTAAGTCTCTCTGTCTCAAGGTGTGATTTCTTCTAAAATCTCTTAAAACTCGAGGCTCTTAGTTTATTTACCTAATTCTTGTCTAAATTCACATTCTAGTCCCCAATTTCTCCTCCTACCTCTAACATTCCTCTCTTGGCCGGATTCACAGCCTAAGGCTTTCGCTATACTTTCTAGGTCTTATTTTTTTGGATGTTACACATAAAACATAATTCTGAAAAAAAACATATTTTTATATTATTCTTGTTTTGACTATTTACGAATAATTTTAGTGTTCTTATTTCTCCTTATTTATATTAATTGGTAAATTGAGGTTATGATATCATTTGCCTATTTGTGTATGCTTTTATTTATGTTGTCATTTTGTGCTTTTGTTATAAATAAACCCAAATCAACTTTTAGTTTTTCAACAATTTTTTTTAAAAAAAATAAAATTGTAAAGTTCATGCAACAATGTTGGTTGTACATCTCATTACCCTTTAAGTGTTGGGAGCATGTAACAACTTATTGTATTACTATGTTATTCTAAGTCTTGTGCATTGTATATTTATTTTTTAAATAATTCTTTCAAAGTTAAAAACAATTTCAAAATTATTTCTTTCTAAAGTCAAAAATCTTTTTTTCTAAAAATTATAATCTTTTTCAAAAATTAAAATCAACTAATCATTTCCTACAGAACTATGTGACTTTGATTTCTTCATCATATTTGAAGATACATTAAAGTGAGATTTTATTATCAAGGCAAAAAATATTTTTAATAATTTTCCCCTTTTATTTCAATTTTTTCTTCTTTCATTAAAAATAATAACTTACAATAAATTTATTTCATTTTTAATTCCTCATTTTTTCAAAAATAAAATATTTTTATTAAAATTTCATTATCTTTAATTTTTAAGTAAAATAATTTTAAAGTTACTAAATTATGCAATTAGAGGTGACAATTCTTAATTGACATTGTAAAGTATTAATACACTCATTATGCATAATTGACTCTATAATTTGGATTTCTTGCTAAAGACATGCCTTAAACAATTATTTTGGATAATTTAATTTTCCTATATTAACTGAATTGGTGGCAACTCCATTTATTTATTTTTATTTTGACTCCAGTTGTGACAATTACAAACATATACGGATAATGTTATAAGCTATAACTAGTAATGACTAATGAAGTCATAATTTTTCATAACTTCTTTATTTTAGTTTATTTGAAAAATTGAAATCCAATCCAATCCAAATCAATTAAAATTGAATTGGATTGAATTTGGAAAAAAAAAAAATCAAAACCGTTTGGATGATTAAATGAGAAAACCAAAGTTATTGGATTGGATGATTTTCCCTCAAAACTGATCCAATCCAATCCACGAACACCCCTACGTCTAGGGGCATAGCCAAGGGGGTTTGTAGGGGTCATGGCACCCTCAAAATTTTCAATCTTTTTATTAATTATATATCTCACATAAAATATTTTATTAACTATATTAATCTGGCCCCCTTAAATATTTTGTAAATTTTGTAGTATTACTTCTTTATAACTTTTTCACCATTTCTTTTATAATTTTTTAAAAAAATTAAAATTTTAACTTTTTCTTATTTTTTATATATTCTCTATATTAATTATTTTCCTTATTTAGAGATGATAAGGTGATATTTAAAATTAAAAAAAGATTTTATTTGATTTGAATATGATTTTTAGAACTTCATGATAAAAAAATAAATAAATTGATTTGATTTAAATTTAATTTTAGGATTAGGTAATAAAAAAGATGTTTTAATATTTTAGTTTTCAAAAAATCCATGCAACTTCCAAGTTTATCCTTATTATAAGTCTTTTGTTTTTTATACCTTATTATAAGTCAAACTCTATTTAATTTCCTCATATTAACTAACCTAAAAATTATAAATATTTAATAATTATGAGAGATAAAGATGGAAAAAATAAATGCTTTTAAAATTTTGTAAAGAATATAAAAAAAATACCAAATAAAATTATCAAAAGAATCATGTGAAGAGGATTGGATGGAGAATTTTATTTCGACCCACCAATGAAAAAATTCTGGCTACACCCCTGTTCATGTTTAAACAAGTATAAATTTTACAAAATCAAGTTTATTTAAACCACTTATATGATGAACTCGATAAACACAATTGGTTAAATCATAGAGTAACCAATTACCATACAATTCTCTCAATAGTTACCATCTTGTTTTTAATAAATTAGGGACTCGTTATCGATTAAGAAAAAAACTAGATAGATAAAAAATAAGTGTTTTATGTGAGAGAGAGGGGGCATGGGGAAATAGGCATGACAATAGAGAATAACGTGAGATCTATAAAAGGTGGCCACATCTACTCTAACTCAAACATGAGGGAGGGCATTCAAGCTTTGTTCGATGATGGCAAAACTATTTGGTGAGGCACAATATGAAGGCATCTGGGATCAACTATGGCAGACACCATTGATAGAATTTGACGACAAATGAAGCTTAGAAAGGAAAATGGCATCAATTGACAGTGTCTAGTATAGAGGTGGAGGTGCCAAAACCTGTGATGAGTGACAATAAGGTAAGAAGGGCTTTTGCTACTTTGATTTGTAATAAGGGTATTTTTGGAATTCAATCATGAATAAAGTGCTTTCTCTCCCATATTTTTTTCACAAAAGAAAGAGAGGTTAAATATTATGTGAAGTGGACCCTTGTGAGATTGGATTCACCATAGACCTTTAATTTAATTACAATAAAAAGAAAATTTATTTTATAATATGTATTAATACTTTTTAAATATTAACTTTATACTATTCATGATAAAATTCTATTGTAGATCACTTTTTTATGATCCATCCTAAATTTTTTCAAATATTATGGGATGCACAAAAATTTTTAGGTTCTCTTCTATCCTCTTTGTCATACCAAACAAGAGGTGATGTAACTTTTTCGATTTTTATTTACTTTCTCCATTTCCTCTTTCTTTCCTAAACAAAAACTTTTTTTATATAAATGTTTATAAGCTCTTATTTATTTAATATTGATCAAATTAGAGATAAAATATTTTGAGGCAATAATATTATATTATATTTTAGACAATAGTAAATAAGTGCATTAAGGGATATTAAAAAATAAAAACTAAAAAATATTTATTAAAAAATAATATTTTAAATTACCAATATATTAAACATTTTCTTTTTTTTATTTCTTAAATATTAATACTCTTAAAATATTTATTAACATGATTTTAGATTTTAATATGAAAAGAATCTATGTCCGGATTATTACTGTACCCTTTTAACTTGGAAAGCAAGTCGCCTTACTCACCTTCATTTCACATATTTTAAACCCTTTAAATTTAAATCTATTATAAATCCTCACACTTTATTACTATAAAAAAATTAAATTAGTAAAATATATTATTAAATTTTTAATATTCAACATATATTTTTTATAGTAAAATTCTATTCTACAAAAATAAATATAACAATAATCCTAAAATTCCCCCATTTCCCAGTTCCCACCTGAACAACCATGTCAGTTGTCAACTATTGATCTTCTTGGGTGGACCCCCCATATAAAATAAAGCAAAAAAAAAATGTTTTCAGTTCATACATCTCTCCACTACAGATGACGCTGCGTCGCCCCTCACGTTGATCATGTTTCCAGGCTTCCATTGTAATTAACTGCAATTTCGTTTCCATTACTCGTTACCACCGATCCCCCATCAGTTGAATGTAAGTATGTAACAACTAATGCCACGTATCACATCACATGGGATATAGCGTACCGATTCCATGAAATTTCCATGAATTACGTACGGTAGAACGATCTCACTCTGACACAAGGAATGTTCATAAATCTTAAATTTATTTTAATATTTGGCACACGAAATCAGATCACATGAATCTTCTCTATATATCGTAAGCAAAAAAATTCATGCCATATAGCATAAAAACAGAGACAAAAAACTGCAAGCCTGTACGTGAAAGCAGGTTATAGGTAGCACTAAATAACAAGACTAAAATCCGGGTACTGGTTATTGTAGTTAGTTTGCTTTTGTCACCATGAACACCTGATATCTCACTTATGTGGGACCTCCTTCTTTTTATTTCATATCATCCTAAAAATTGTTTAATAATTATATATATTTATAAACACTACACCCATCAAAGAAATTTTTTAGTAATAATATTCATAAATAAATTTATACAATAATTTATATATATAACATATTTTTCTCTCTATTTCTCTCTATCATATTACTTATCACATCATCTATCACATCTCATACTTCTTTATTTTCTCTCTATCTCTCTCCATGTTGTATATACAACATGTTGCATGAAAAATCTATCTCATATTTTTTTATGAATCAAACCCTTTACCATTTATTTCTTTTGAGAGATGAAAAAAGAGGGAGGAGAGATGATGAGAAGAAGAATTATATTTCTTTTCTCTAGAATTGAGAGAAAATAATGTTGAATGTGGATGTTATACCACCATTTTAAAGTTAAAAAAAGGGGGAAAAAGTAGGAAAGTATTTTTATTTTATTTATTATGTTATGATATTTATAATGTGATTTTAATATAAATTAAAGGTACTCATTATCAGCAAACAGTGATTGGTCACAGTGATAGTGGATTGTAATCCCGAACAGAACTTATATGCAAGATCAGAAGTTCGAGCAAACTATGTCGTAGGTGATTCCCAAACAAAGACCATAATCATATTTGTTTTTACGGTTTTTCTGACATGTGTAATATTTCACATGTTAATAAATCAAAAATGGAAAGATTTTATTAAAAAATGTAACTTTTCATATTATCAATACATTGAACATTTTTTATTTATTAACCTGTGCAACATTGCATATATTAGAAAAATCATTATTGTATTCCTATATATGCATAGATCATCATTTGTTAGAATATATATAATCGTATATATTGAAAGAAACGGTTTCTTGTAATTAAATAATAGATTGTTTTAATATTAATATATTTGCTTTCCTATAATATTTTTTGTTTATTTTGTATGATGTCATTTTCTCTCTCTCTCTCTCATGAGGTGAGGTCCCTACAGAGTTTTGAGTTACAGAGTTGCGGAGAGGAAAGAGAGTGTGAACACTGATGTTCTTAGGAAGGAGAGGTTTATGGCATATTTATTGGGCGTGTTGGACTTGTTGTTTAGAGACATTCTGCAGCAACAGAAGAATAAGTGGGTGGGGATGGCGAGAAATGAGTCTGAGTCGGGAGGCAAGCTATTCAAATTCCCGAAGCTTCCCTTTCGCCATTTTGCAGTTGCAATTGCTTCTATTTCCTCCCTTCGTTCCGTTGTCACATCCTACCTCCCTACTCCACGTCGTCTCAAGCTCGATCCTTCCAATAAACTTTACTTCCCCTGTATGTATTGCATTCCCCCCAATCCCCTTTTTTATTCAATCTCCTTTCTTTTTCTTTTCTTGTGCTTGTTTGCATGTTGTGGAATAATTGCTTTCATTATGATCTTATTTTAATTTCCTGAATTTTAATTGTTATTCGATTATGTGAGGTTGGTTCAGGGCTTTGAAATTCACCATCCTAAAACTTGAATTGTTCTTTTGCTTTCCATTCATGCACTCTTTCATTTGTGAGCGAATGTTGCTTTGCTATCTACTTCCAAAAGTGGAAAAAAAACTAAAAAGGAACGTAGGAGCTAAAGTTTTGCGTATAATGCGTTTTAATAATTTATTTAATGTTGTGTTAGCTGCAGTTGCCACCATTACTGTTTTCTAATTGGGGTTGTTGTTCATTTATTTATTTCCCCTTCAAGTAGGTTGCTATATCACAGTCTCTTACAAATGAAAACTGCAAATGTAATTTTTAATGCTTGGGGTACACATGCGATGATGCAAAACAACATAAGAAATATTTGCACAATCGTTTTCATTGATTGAGGAGATAGTTCTAAAACTTATTACCCCATTCATGAAGATACTAATCGTAGAAGGGATTTCTCTTTTTCTAGTCATTTCCTATGATTAAATAGTTTCCCCTGTCTTCATATCATCTGGAAGAAAGGGGTTTTTTAGATTACAGTTTCCTAGAGACTCTTGATTTCATGTCTCCTCATCTCATTTTCTTTCATAATTTCTTTCCCTCGGTAACAAGTGCGAAGCGGTTAAATTTGCATGATAACAATAATAATTTGAACTTAGAGTGCTTGGTTGCAATGGAAGTGTATTGTGACTTCAGGCTGACTTTGTCTACAATGTTTAGGGTTTTCAAGAGGGTTTTATCTAAGCACTACCCCTAACCCAAGAGTTAGTCACCTTTGGGGATTCCAAACAAAGACATAAAAAAATAATCTGAACTTATGTGGTAGTATTGAATTATGAAACATTTGTCTTTCTCACAATAGATATATTTGTGTGGTAGATTTACTTCTAAACATCCAGCACAAGTTTCCATACGTGCGATGATGCACAATAGATTTACTTCTATATGTTCAACAAAAGTTAGCTTCCGAATGGTGAGCACTGAGCAACCAAGTTATATGAAAAATAAGATAGATTTACATGGGAACAAGAACAATGACATATTACATGCAATGGCAGTATCTTTCATTCTTATATAGATTTTTTCCTTCTAATGCTCCATCTGATTGCTTGATTGACATCCTTGTGTTATGCCATTAATTCCTTCTTTCTTTCTTATCTTGTGTAGATGAGCCAGGAAGGCAGGTTAAGAGTGCCATCAAGATTAAGAACACCAGCAAATCCAATGTAGCTTTCAAGGTATAGTGAAACATTTATACCTCTTTATCTATGTTCGTCTTTTCAATCTTTTTCTATTCCTGGTTTGCAATTTTATGTTACTGAGGAACTTTTGCTGAGTATCTCACGATTACTTTGTCACAGTTGTGCACAAAAGTACTTCATTTATTGCAGTATGAATGATTTTTTTTTGTTTATGATTTTAAATCTGTACCAGAACTTAACTATCTATTCTAATAGTATTTCTTTGTTCTTCTTCTTATTGGGTTTATTTAGTTTCAAACAACTGTTCCCAAAAGTTGTTTCATGCGCCCTCCTGGGGCCATTCTTGCTCCTGGCAAGAGTACAATTGCAACTGGTAATAATTAATGTTTTAATTCTCATTCTCTATATAAGTTGAGGAAAAAGATTGATATAAGTTGAAGTTATCTCACTAATTTCTACTTGGTTTTTCTAGTGTTCAAGTTTATAGAACATACAAAAAATAATCAAAGGCCAGAAAAAACCAGACTCAAATTTAAAATCATGAGCTTGCAAGTCAAATCATCAATTGATTATGTCCCTGAGCTGGTTAGTTAGTTGTTAATACAAGTTTACAGTTGTGTCAATTTCTTATGGATGATTCTTCCTCTCTCTTCCACTGTCTTACACATTTGCATGGACACAATCAAAATAAGTTTTGTTGTATGGGTGATTCTTTCCCTCCCTCCTCTGTCTCTCATACATATGTGCATAGACAACCAAAATAAGTTCAGTTGCATATCAACCACTATAGTATCCCCAAATTTCTTCTTTTCTATGAAAATTGAAGATATTGATCACTTCACGAAATCTTATTTAGCATTTTTCTGAATCATGAGCATTTGTTCTCCCTTCAAACAGTTTGATGAGCAAAAGGACCAAGTAGCAGTGGAGAAGATTTTGCAGGTTGTTTTTCTGGATCCAGAGCATCCTAGCCCTGTAAGTGCTGAAATTTGAAGTGTTCATTGTTTATACCTTGTGACAAAGTTTGTGCCTGTTACTCTTTTCCTTTTTCCTTACCATTTTCTCTTACTGCATGTATGCACTCATGTATCTATTGTTTTATTGTGTTTGAGACATTCAGTGTGTGTTTTGTTGAATTTTGGTAAAAAGCTTTGTCCTTATTTTGATGTACATGTTTATATTCTTGTTGCATATAACCCAATAACAGATTGCTGACTTATGAATTGTTTCATTAAGGCTTTGGAAAAACTAAAGCAACAGCTGGATGAGGCCGATGCTGCTGCACTTGAGGCACGTAATAAGAAACCCTCTAAACAAGAATGTCCTAAGGTTATTGGTGAAGGGCTTGTCATAGATGAATGGGT
Organism: Sesbania bispinosa; assembly: GCA_026901365.1. NCBI lineage: Eukaryota > Viridiplantae > Streptophyta > Magnoliopsida > Fabales > Fabaceae > Sesbania > Sesbania bispinosa. The sequence goes on from QLOH01000594.1 coordinate 273,446, forward strand.
GAGTATGCTTGCTTAGCTCTTTAAGAAAAGTTTTCCATGCAATATGTTACTTTTGACAAACACTTTCATCTATATCTCTGGTTTTGTTTCCAGAAAGAGAGGAGGGAAAGATACCTGGCAAAGCAGCATGGTGAACTGGCAATGGAGTCTGTACAGGGTGTTGGTCTTGAACAGGAAATTACATCATCTAAAGATGTTGTGTAATAACAGTGTCTTTGTTTGGAGAAATTTCAGGTGAATGACAAGTGTATGTTTGAGAAACCTATGATTGGATGAAATCATCCGCTTACATGTATATAAGTTTTATTTGGTTTTCGGGTATACTATTTTGATGGATTGATATGAAATGGTTTATTAGTTTTTGTATGATAAATGATTGGTTGTCATGATAGGGTTTCATATGAAACTACATTGATTGTCTTTCCTAGTTACCTATGATGTGAAAGGATATTATTTTCGGTACAACAAACACAACAAGGTAGTAAATATCAAAATGTTAAATTGAGACAAAAGTTTTCAAAAATTTTGGTTATTGAAAATATGACCATGTCCAAATCCAAAAAATAGTTCAAATTGTTACGAAAATATTAAAACTTAAAATGTCATAGACAAATTTTACATGTTAAGCTCAACTTCGTAGAATCGTAGTTATTTGTGGACATTGCAGACAAAAAATACAAAGGGTATAAAAGAGAGGCACTAGAATTATATCATAGCCATAGAAAATGAATATACTATTGAATTCTCCATTTCCTCTTTCTTTCCTAAACAAAAATCTTTTTTTTATATAAATGTTGATAAGCTCTTATTTATTTAATATTGATCAAATTAGAGATAAAATATTTTGAGGCAATAATATTATATTATTAGAGATAATACTCGTGCGTTGCACGGGTTTATTTATATTTTATATATGTAGTATTTTATAAGATTAATTTTTAAATAAATGTGTTAATGTTATTATAGTTTAAATATATAAAACATGATGAAATAGTAAAAGATAATGGAAAATTTTGTTACATAATTTATTTTAGATATTTTTGTTTGTAACCTACATATTTGTGATCATGTTCAACAATAATAATATGATCATTTTTTGTAAGGATAATATTACAAATGTAATAATATAATAAAAAGTGACTATGTTAATTGAGAAAATTCACTAAACTATCATCACCATCACTATCTTCATATTTAAATTCATGTTGAAAATATTTTAATAAAAAAGTATTTTATTAAAAAAATTAGGTGGTTCTTGGAATATATATGGTTATGTTTTAATACAAATTTTCTATCTATTGATTTTTATATTATAATAAAGTGTATATAGTTTTGTTTCTATATTACATTACAGTATATATACTTTTGATTTTATATTATATTATAGTATATATATGATTAAAAAAATTTCTATCTATGACATTGAATAAGTTTAAAAAATTATTGTTTTTTTTATATTATAGTTTATATACTTATGGGACCCGAACCCCTTCCACTCGGATCAGCACATGTTGATTTAAATTTTTATTACATTAAAACATATATTAAGAATAATTTTAACTAAAAATAAAAAGAATAGCTCTAAGTAAAAATAATTATTAATTTGAATATAAAAAGGCTCTAATCATTATATTCAATATAACATTATTTAAGGTCTCTAATTTATAGTAGTAATTAAGATGAAGTGAAAACTGGAACTCTGCTTACGTGACACTCGCATATGCATTCTCCCTTTGAACTCCTACTACAAAACCTTTTATTAATAGTAATATCTATTTTAAAAAAAATAAAAACTAAATAAGAAAATAAGATAGTGGGATTTAAATGCAATGTGAATGGTTTTTTTAGTCATTTTGTTGGCCACCGAATTTTCCGCCAATGAGATATAATCTTCTATGGTTGGTTATTGGAACTTCCCACATTTTTTTTTCTATTTCTCATGCCTTTATTATTCAAATTCAAATTTAATGTTTCCCACTTAAAATTCATTTAGTCAGCTTATAAATTTAGCCAATTTCTCTCACTGGGTTATCTCTTTAGTTCTAACCCCAGTGGTGTGATGGTGTGTGATGACCGGGTTTAGCCGCGAGATCGGAAGAGATGGTGGCTGCTCTCAACTCTCTTAGGTGGAGTCAGTGAAAAACGAAAAGCAAGATGAAAGATTGAAAGTGAGAAGCGTTAGAGCCTTCGCCATCCATCATGAGAGCTAAGTGGAAGAAGAAGCGCGGGAGGTTGAAGAGGAACGTCATGAGGTAAGATGCTAAATTGTTTGTTCATGTATCTGCAAATTGAAATGTTCAGTTTGCATGCAATCTAATGAAACACCAATGATATGCCTTTTCCATGAAGGAGATTTCTGGAAAGAGAATAAAAGAGAGGAAAAGAGAAGAACCTGGGTTGTAATGGAACAACTGAGGAAGGAGATGCTGCTTTGAGTGTAAGAAAGGGACTTCCAATGAAAGAAGAGACGAACCTGGGTTGGTGTTGCAATTGTAGAGACACAGAATCCACCATTGTTGTTTTTTGCGTTTTATTTTATTTATTGTTGGTCTACTTCTCTTCTGCGACTGTGTGTATTAGTTTGGTTGCAAATTATGAAAGTTTTACTCTGTAAATATATCATCTACCACATTCCCTTCTAAGTCTAAGGTTATTGGTTTTTGCAATGATGTTGTAGTTGTCTTGAGAAATAAAAAATATAGTAACAATAAATGTATAGAAGAATAAATCTACTCATGCAATAGCCGGAAGGCACACTCCTGGAACATTCACTAATCGGATGCAGACATCCTACAACGAGCCACGCCTTCTCATTCTAAATGATCCAAGAACAGGTCATCAGGTTATTACCTCTTCACAAGTTAGTTAGAACTATATTGCACTGCAGGTGTATGAGGAGAAAGTGCTTTCAACTCTTGACTGTCAAAGATGTTTTCTGTTGGGTTCTGGTTGCAATTAATCTCATTTTGTTATTTCTTCTGTCTTGCTGGAATTTGTCTTATGTTATTGATTAATGTGCAACCCATTATGGAAGGAGCTCTTGGAAATATACCAACTATTGCTTTTGTGACGCTGATTCTCCAATGCGATATGTTGATGTTGGGATTCCTGCTAATAACAAGGGAAAACATAGCATTGGTTGTCTCTTTTGGCTATTAGCAAGGATGGTATTGCAGATGTGGGGTACTATTCATCCAGGGTATAAGTGGGACGTAATGGTAAAATATTTTCTGCTTTTATTTTATGTATAGAATGGTTATTGTTTTATAGTTATAGGGATTCATTCTATCTTCTATTTCCTTGGTGAAAGAGTCTTCAATTTTGCCACTTTCTTAGATCAATTGTCTCAATTTTTCTTGTGCGGGTGGATTTATTCTTCTACAGAGAACCTGAGGAAACCAAGCCACAGGAGGATTGATTCCTAATACGGAAGGAAGAATAAAAAATATAGTAACAATAAATCTATAGTATAAATAAATAACTGATTCCTGATTTTTTTTTTACACCGTTCAATTTTTTTTCCCAATTCTATGCCCTGTTATTGGTTTTAATTTAATAGATAGTAAGTTTTAAATGCTTTATGACCAACCCACTTTTATTGAACAACTTTTACCGAGAAATGATTTCTTATGTTTTTTTCCCTATTTCCCATGCTTTATTTTATAGATTTTGAAAGTATAATTTGATTTTAGTTACCGATGTTTATTACTTTAATTGTGTTAATCTTTTGTCAGTTTCAAATTCAAATTTATTATTGTTACTATAATTAATTTTTTTTACAGATACTAAATTAATTTATTGTTACGTTGATTTAGATTATTAATTTCTATCAATATGGATGCAATCAGATTCATATATATTATTGAGATTGATTTCAATAGTTGATAAATGTAAATTTATGTTTCTAATTCAAACTCATGTAATGTTGATATGATATTAGTTTCAAATTTTAAACGATTTATTGCTATAAATATTTGGTTATAGTTCCTGATGATTTACTTAGAAATTGCACGGGGATAACGAAACGGCTTATTCACAAGTTTGATTATAGTTTCTAATAATTTAAGAGCAAAAATATATCACACGGCGACGACCATTCTTTATGAAAATAACGATAATCAACTTTTAATTGATTATATAATTGCTGAATATTTTCAAATAGAGTGATTTTGTTTAGACAATTATGATTTTTTAAGAAATATATTGAAGGAAGTAATGTGACAAGTATTTTTAGAAAATTGAAAAAATGAAGAATAAAAAATAAAAATAGTACGATATTTTGTAAAAAAGATTAAAAATAAATGTTATGTAAAAGAATCTTACACAAATAATAATATAAGAAAAGTCAGTTCAATAAATAATGAAATAAATAATTATATTTAATTATTCATAAATTGAGAAACAACTTAATAAGTAACTGAGACAAATTTACTAAATTTATAAGTTAATCTAAAAATAATAATTAAACATCAAACTATAAAAACTTGCTAAATACTATAATACTATAATCATTAATTACTAAACAAATTAAATTTATTGAAAAAAATATTTATTAAATATGAAAATTATAAAGAATTAAGGAAATTTTGATAAAATAAAATGAATGACTTTTTAAAATTGAATTTTTAATTTATTGATAGATTTTTTAAAAAAAATATTATATTATTTTTAATACATCGCACTATCTTTATGAAAATAACGATAATCAACTTTTAATAACTCATTTGAATACTTAGGTGTTAGAAGCAAGATTCATATCAAGAAATAATGTTGTAACATCCCGTAAATTAGAAACTTTAAACAACTTATTAGGCTGAAGATAAGAGGGTTAAGTATTAGTAATTAAAAGAAAATGAGTTAAGAGATTAAGGTTAATTGATGAGCTATGATTTAAAACTCAAGTATAAGACCAAGTGTTAGCCTTAACCAGAAGTTTTAATAACTCATTAAGTTAGAAATAAGATTAGTGTGTTTGGTAATTAGAGGTTGAGTGGGGATTATGGGAATTAACTTAGAATTCTATTTCAGGTTAAAATGAAGAGTTTTGGGTTCGTGTAATCGATTACAGGGAGTTTGTAATCGATTACCTAAGAGCTAGTTTTTAGGTAATCGATTACTCACAGGCTGTAATCGATTACCTGAGAGCCGAGTTTTTGGTAATCGATTACAGGTATTTTGTAATCGATTACCCGAGAGCTGGTTTTGTGTAATCAATTACTCACAGGGTGGTAATCAATTACCTGAGAGCTGAGTTTTTGGTAATCGATTACCAAGGGTTGTAATCGATTACCAGATTCCCAGAAACGTTTTCTAGTGTAATTTTTACCTCTGGTAATCGATTACAGCACTGTGGTAATCGATTACCAGCTGTCCAGTATAAATACACGGACATGCAAAATCAGAACTTCACTTGCTTTTTCTTCTCCCCTTCGAACCCTAGAGAGAGAGTGTGTGCTTTAGAGAGAGAAAGTGGAATTTCGAGGTGGTTAAGGAGAATCAAAGCTAGGATTCATCAAAGGAACTTCCAATCCATCAATTCCTCTTGAGATTTTCAAGAAATTGGTGAGTATAACTCACACACACACTTTTCCCTTTGATTTTGATTTCTCTCCAATGCATGAACCCTACTCTTTAATTCCCTTTCTATGTGATTATTGTGGTTAGATTAGTAATGTTTGTATGAGATTGAGTAGTTTCGTTAGGATTTTCAATGAAAACCTTAGGGTAGCGAGATTTACGAAACTAGCGAGATTTAGGAAATTGTCGAAATGATCAATGTATGAACCCTACCCCTTTGATTCCCTTTCTATATGATTAAAATGATTGGATTTGTGATGTTTGTACTGGAATTGAGTAGGTGATGTTAGTATTTGATGTAAAACCCTTGAATTTTGAAGTTACGAACTTATGAGAGTTACGAAACTCTCGAAATACATTGTCTACTCAGTTTTCAGTGCATTTAAGTGTAAATATTTGATAATCAAGTTTTCATGAAGCATATTTAGCATTGTAACCTTTTTAAGCCGGTTTCGACCGTGAGTAATTCAAGCCAGCCTTTGCGCTGTGAGTAAAAAGTTAAGTAAACTAAGTAAAACATGACTTCGGTCCAGTAATGGGTGGGATACGTCCCCGGGAAAGACGTTTCCCGTAGTCTGAGCTCAGGTCTAACTCCAGTTTCAGTGATAACATCATGCCTGCTGGGCACAGCAGTGAGTGCATCATGAGCATCATGTTCTGCATCATTGTTAGTTCATGTTACATGAGTTACATGTCTTAATTATTCTTTCATCAGCTATCTATAAATATGCTTTAGGTGTATCTCAATGCTTGATGGTTGTTTTTCCTCACACTATATATGTTAAGTTATACTCGCTGAGATTATTATCTCACCCCACGTTTCGTGGATTTACTTTAGTTGTGCAGGTACTTTTGTTGATGTTGAGGCAGTTATGGTGAGAATGGGGATGAATCATACTTCAGTTGGAAGATTCGTTAATAGGATTAGTCCCTAATGTATTTGTAGCTGTTATTTGGTTATTCATTTAGGTCTATTGTTGTATCTTGTATAAATATAATTATTTCTTAGTTGGCCACTGAGGCCTAGTTTTAATGCTGTGATAGGTTTAAATATTGAGATGTACTAGTTTTGCTGATTTTCAGGTTAAGCTGAATTCTGGTAATTGTCCGGTTTTTAGGGGAGACTCTGCCGGATTTCCGGTATGAGTTCACTGAACCACACTTCCCCAAGTGTGGATTCGTCCCTAAATTTACGTAAGATTTACTCTTATTTATAAATATTGATGTTGTATTGTAAATTGCTTAAGCTAATCGTTGGAAAGTTTAAGCGAATATGTGGTAATATTGAAAATTTAACGTAATGATTTCAAGAACTTCAGGGATAGTGTCTCCAACGGACATTATTTCTAAGTTTAGAAATTAGGGCGTTACAAATGTTGTAAGAAAAGTCTCTTCTTTTTTGTGTGAATCACAAGTATCCTCCACGAGGGGCAATAAGATGAAATAGCTTTGTATGTGTGTGTTTTTATTTTAATCTAAATATGTGTGTATGAAAATATAATAATTTAAGAGCAAAAATATGTCACACGGCGACGACATTCTTTATGAAAATAACGATAATCAATATTTCAACTATAATATTATACAATTTATTTTTATATAAACCAAAAAAACCAAAACGTTCTTGTGCGAACGCACGAGTCACCATACTAGTTTTAAGTAAAAATAACTACTAATTATGATTATATGAAATGAAAGAGTGTACAACCTATGATTAATATAGTATTTTTTGAATAATTGTTAATTTTTATAATAATTAAATTTTTAATTTTTAATTTTTAATTTATTTATAGTTAAATATGTCATATTTGACACTTAAAACATAGACATAAATTTATTTTAACATTTTTAATTTAAGTATATCTTTTGGGTTAATATGATGAATATGTGAATTTAATTCCTTAGTATTGTGAAACATTTGTCAAAATTATTAATTTTTTAGAATTTTATTTAATTTTTTTATATCAAAAAATAAAATACTGAAACGAAATAGGATCATAATTTACATATATAAATAAAATTTTCTGGATAATTCATTCAAAGAAATAAATTAAATTATCTTAATAGTTTCTTTTAATTTTATTTTATGAAATTGATATAAACATTTAAAGATTAATTTTTAAAATTAATAAAAGAACTCTCATATCAAAATAATAAATATAATAAATAATTAAACTAGTCGAGTAGATAAATTGAAACTTATATTCATAGACAAAGATTAAAAGATGAAAATTTTATTACCAATTGAGTTATGCATTTAATAGAATAATTTAAAGATTTAATAGGTGATATAATAATTATTATAATTATGCATTTAATAGAATAATTTAAGGATTTAATAGGTAATACAATAATTATTATATGCATGTAATACAAAGTTGAAGTGAATTTTAAAATATATAATAATTTAAGGATTTAATAGGTAATATAATAATTATTATATGCATGTAATACAAAGTTAAAGTGAATTTTAAAATATATATATATATATATAGATAGATATAGATGAGTTATGCATTTAATAGAATAATTTAAAGATTTAATAGGTGATATAATAATTATTAGAATTATTCATTTAATAAAATAATTTAAGGAATATTTAATAGGTAATATAATAATTATTATATGCATTTAATACAATATTCAAGTAGACAAAAGTTTTCAAAAATTTTGGTTATTGAAAATATGACCATGTCCAAATCCAAAAAAATAGTTCAAATTGTTACGAAAATATTAAAACTTAAAATGTCATAGACCAATTTTACATGTTAAGCTCAACTTCGTAGAATCGTAGTTATTTGTGGACATTGCAGACAAAAAATACAAAGGGTATAAAAGAGAGGCACTAGTATTATATCATAGCCATAGAAAATGAATATACTATTGAATTCTCCATTTCCTCTTTCTTTCCTAAACAAAAATCTTTTTTTATATATAAATGTTGATAAGCTCTTATTTATTTAATATTGATCAAATTAGAGATAAAATATTTTGAGGCAATAATATTATATTATTAGAGATAATACTCGTGCGTTGCACGGGTTTATTTATATTTTATATATGTAGTATTTTATAAGATTAATTTTTAAATAAATGTGTTAATGTTATTATAGTTTAAATATATAAAACATGATGAAATAGTGAAAGATAATGGAAAATTTTGTTACATAATTTATTTTAGATATTTTTGTTTGTAACCTACATATTTGTGATCATGTTCAACAATAATAATATGATCATTTTTTGTAAGGATAATATTACAAATGTAATAATATAATAAAAAGTGACTATGTTAATTGAGAAAATTCACTAAACTATCATCACCATCACTATCTTCATCTTTAAATTCATGTTAAAAATATTTTAATAAAAAAGTATTTTATTAAAAAAATTAGGTGGTTCTTGGAATATTTATGGTTATGTTTTGAGGGTAAGGTTATGGTTGTGTACCATACACAAGTTATTATAGACATAGGATATATTATTTTTTAATTGAATGGTTTAGATTAACTTTTATTCAAAAGATAGTAAGTCATTGTGTTGGATTGTGAAAATTGCAAAAATGGGTTTGGGTAAAAATAGAATTTTTAAAATTTACATTGTGGTCCTCCTATTATTATGTTATTAGTAGTAGGTATGTTTCTCTCTCATCTCTCTCCCTTGTGTCTCTCTCTCTCTTCTCTCCTTTGTTTCTCTCTCCTCTCTCTCCCCTGATTGTCTCTCCTATTTCTTTCTCCTCTCTCTCCTCTATTTCTCTCCTATCTCTTTCTCCTCTCTCAGTTGTTTCTCTCTCCTCTATTTCTCCTTCTCTTATTTCTCTATCCTCTATTTCTCTCTCCTCTCCTCTCTCTATGTTTCATTTATTAAGATTCTCTCCCCTCTCTCTCCTCTGTCTCTCTCCTTTATTTCTCTCCTATCTCTTTCTCCTCTCTCTTTGTTTCTCTCTCCTCTATTTCTCTCTCTCCCCTATCTCTCTCTTGTTTCTCTATCCTATGTTTCTCTCCTCTCCCTATTTTTCATTTATTAAGATTCTCTCTCTCCTCTCTCTCTCCTCTGTTTCTCTCTTGTTTCTCATCTCCTCTCTCCCTCTCTCCTTTGTCTATCTGATCTCTACCTCCCTTTCTCTCTCCTCTGTTTCTCTCTCCCCTCTCATTTATTTCTCTCTGGTTTCTCTCGTCCTCCCCTCCCCCCTCTCCTCTCTCTCCTCCGTTTCTCTCCCCTCTCTCCTCTATTTATCTCTCCTCCCTCTCTCCTATGTTTCTCTCATGTTTCTATCTCCTTTATTTCTCTCCTATTTCTCTCTCTTCCATATATCCCTCTCACCACGGGAGCCAAGGTAACACCCAAGTCATGCATGCAAAATTTCAAGACAAAATTATTCGTCAACCATGCAAGCCCCCTCACTATCCATGGAAAGTGTACTTAAGGTTAGAGTTTGTATACTACAACCATCTACTCACCCGGGTCAACTAACCAAACACTTCGTTTCACCTTAACCTTCCACCACATACTTCAACATGCTCAACAGGACACCAACAATATTTTTCAAGAATTTTTTCTCATTACCCAGTATTTTTAATTTAATTATCTTCTTTTAAATTTAATTAATTCACAGTAATTACCACAAATATAAAAAAACACGAAAAATCACCACGAGAGCCAAGATAACACCCAAGTCATGCATGCAAAATATAACGTCAAAACTCATCCATCAACCATGCAAGTCCCTCACTATCCATGAAAAGTGTACTTAGGGTTAGGGTTTATGCACTACAACCATCTACTCATCAGGGTCAACTAACCAAACACATCGTTTCACCTCAACCTTCCACCACATACTTCAGCATGCTCAATGGGACACCAACAATATTTTTCAATAATTTTTTCTCATTACCCAATATTTTTAATTTAATTATCTTCTTTTAAATGTAATTAATTCACAGTAATTACCACAAATATAAAAAAAACACGAAAATTCCCCACGGGAGCCAAGGTAACACCCAAGTCATGCATGCAAAATTTCACGTCAAAATTCATCCGTCAACCATGCAAGCCCCCCCACTATCCATGGAAAGTGTACTTGGGTTTAGGGTTGGTATACTACCATCATCTACTCACCAGGGTCAACTAACCAGACACTTTGTTTCACCTCAATCTTCCACCACATACTTCAACATGCTCAATGGGACAACAACAATATTTTTCAAGAATTTTTTCTCATTACCCAACATTTTTAATTTAATTATCTTCTTTTAAATGTAATTAATTCACAGTAATTACTACAAATATTAAAAAAACACAAAAATTCACCACGGGAGCCAAGGTAACACCTAAGTCATTCATACAAAATTTCAAGATAAAATTCATCCGTCAACCATGCACCCCCCACTATCTCTGGAAAGTGTACTTAGGGTTAGGGTTTATACACTACCACCATCTACTCACCAGGGTCAACTAACCAGACACTTCGTTTCACCTCAATCTTCCACCACATACTTCCACATGCTCAATGGGACAAGGACAGTAATTTTAAAGAATTTTTTCTCATTACCCAATATTTTTAATTTAATTATCTTCTTTTAAATGTAATTAATTCACAGTAATTACCACAAATATAAAAAAACACGAAAATTCACCACGGGAGCCAAGGTAATACCCAAGTCATGCATGCAAAATTTCACATCAAAATTCATCAGTCAACCATGCAAGCCCCCCACAATCCATGGAAAGTGTACTTAGGGTTCTAGTTTGTATACTACCACCATCTACTCATCAGGGTCAACTAACCAAACACTTCGTTTCACCTCAACCTTCCACCACATACTTCAAAATGCTCAATGGGATACCAACAATATTTTTTCTGATAATTTTATCACTACCCAATATTTTTAATTTAATTATCTTCTTTTAAATGTAATTAATTCACAGTAATTACCACAAAAATAAAAAAACACGAAAATTCACCACGTGAACCAAGGTGACACCCAAGTCATGCATGAGAAATTTCACGTCAAAATTCATCTGTCAACCATACAAGCCCCCCACTATCCATGGAAAGTGTACTTAGAGTTTTGGTTTGTATACTACCACCGTCTACTCACCAGTGTCAACAAACCAAACACTTCGTTTCACCTCAACCTTCCACCACATACTTCAACATGCTCAACGGGATACCTACAATATTTTTCCATAATTTTTTCTCATTACCCAATATTTTTAATTTAATTATCTTCTTTTAAATGTAATTAATTCACAGTAATTACCACAAATATAAAAAAACACGAAAATTCACCACGGGAGCCAAGGTCATACCCAAGTCATGCATGCAAAATTTCACGTCAAAATTCATCAGACAACCATGCAAGCCCCTCACTATCCATGGAAAGTGTACTTAGGGTTTTGGTTTGTATACTACCACCATCTACTCACCAGGGTCAACTAACCAAACACTTCGTTTCACCTCAACCTTCCACCACATACTTCAACATGCTCAATGGGACACCAACAATATTTTTCCAGATTTTTTTATCACTACCCAATATATTTAATTTAATTATCTTCTTTAAAATGTAATTAATTCATAGCAATTACCACAAATATAAAATAAAACACGAAAATTCACCACGTGAACCAAGGTGACACCCAAGTCATGCATGCGAAATTTCACGTCAAAATTCATCCGTCAACCATGCAAGCCCCCCACTATCCATGGAAAGTGTACTTAGAGTTTTGGTTTGTATACTACCACCGTCTACTCACCAGTGTCAACTAACCAAACACTTCGTTTCACCTCAACCTTCCACCACATAATTCAAAATGCTCAACGGGACACCTACAATATTTTTCCATAATTTTTTCTCATTACCAAATATTTTTAATTCAATTATCTTCTTTTAAATGTAATTAATTCACAGTAATTACCACAAATATAAAAAAAAACACAAAAATTCACCACGGGAGCCAAGGTAATACCCAAGTCATGCATGCAAAATTTCACGTCAAAATTCATCAGACAACCATGCAAGCCCCTCACTATCCATGGAAAGTGTACTTAGGGTTTTGGTTTGTATACTACCACCATCTACTCACCAGGGTCAACTAACCAAACACTTCGTTTCACCTCAACCTTCAACCACATACTTCAACATGCTCAATGGGACACCAACAATATTTTTCCAGATTTTTTTATCACTACCCAATATATTTAATTTAATTATCTTCTTTTAAATGTAATTAATTCATAGCAATTACCACAAATATAAAATAAAACACGAAAATTCACCACGTGAACCAAGGTGACACCCAAGTCATGCATGCGAAATTTCACGTCAAAATTCATCCTTCAACCATGCAAGCCCCCCACTATCCATGGAAAGTGTACTTAGGGTTTTGGTTTGTATACTATCACCGTCTACTCACCAGTGTCAACTAACCAAACACTTTGTTTCACCTCAACCTTCCAACACATACTTCAACATGCTCAACGTGACACCAACAATATTTTTCCATAATTTTTTCTCATTACCCAATATTTTTAATTTAATTATCTTCTTTTAAATGTAATTAATTCACAATAATTACCACAAATATAAAAAAATACGAAAATTCACCATATGAACCAAGGTGACACCCAAGTCATGCATGTGAAATTTCACGTCAAAATTCATCCGTCAACCATGCAAGCCCCACACTATCCATGGAAAGTGTTCTTAGAGTTTTGGTTTGTATACTACCACCGTCTACTCACGAGGGTCAACAAACCAAACACTTCGTTTCACCTCAACCTTCCATCACATACTTCAACATGCTCAACGGGACACCTACAATATTTTTCCATAATTTTTTCTCTTTACCAAATATTTTTAATTTAATTATCTTCTTTTAAATGTAATTAATTCACAGTAATTACCACAAATATAAAAAAAAACGAAAATTCACCACGGGAGCCAAGGTAATACCCAAGTCATGCTTGGAAAATTTCACGTCAAAATTCATCAGACAACCATGAAAGCCCCTCACTATCCATGGAAAGTGTACTTAGGGTTTTTGGTTTATATACTACCACCGTCTACTCACCAGTATCAACTAACCAAACACTTCGTTTCACCTCAACCTTCCACCACATACTTCAACATGCTCAATGGGACACCAACAATATTTTTCCCGATTTTTTTATCACTACCCAATATTTTTAATTTAATTATCTTCTTTTAAATGTAATTAATTCATATTAATTACCACAAATATAAAAAAAAAACACGAAAATTCACCACGTGAACCAAGGTGACACCCAAGTCATGCATGCAAAATTTCACGTCAAAATTCATCCGTCAACCATGCAAGCCCCCCACTATCCATGGAAAGTATACTTAGGGTTTTGGTTTGTATACTATCACCGTCTACTCACCAGTATCAACTAACCAAACACTTCGTTTCACCTCAACCTTCCACCACATACTTCAACATGCTCAACGTGACACCAACAATATTTTTCCATAATTTTTTCTCATTACCCAATATTTTTAATTTAATTATCTTCTTTTAAATGTAATTAATTCATATTAATTACCACAAATATAAAAAAAAAACACGAAAATTCACCACGTGAACCAAGGTGACACCCAAGTCATGCATGCGAAATTTCACGTCAAAATTCATCCGTCAACCATGCAAGCCTCCCACTATCCATGGAAAGTGTACTTAGGGTTTTGGTTTGTATACTACCATCGTCTACTCACCAGTGTCAACTAACCAAAAACTTCGTTTCACCCCATCCTTCTACCACATACTTCAACATGCTCAACGGGACACCAACAATATTTTTCCATAATTTTTTCTCATTACCCGATATTTTAATTTAATTATCTTCTTTTAAATGTAATTAATTCACAGTAAATAACACAAAAATAAAAAATAAAAAAGAAAATTCACCACTTGAACCAAGGTGACACCCAAGTCATGCATGCGAAATTTCACGTCAAAATTCATCCGTCAACCATGCAAGCCCCCACTATCCATGGAAAATGTACTTAGGGTTTGGGTTTGTATATTACAACCATCTACTCACCAGTGTCAACTAACCAAACACTTCGTTCACCTCAACCTTCCACCACATACTTCAACATGCTCAATGGGACACCAACAATATTTTTCCATAATTTTTTCTCATTACCCAAAATTTTTAATTTAATTATCTTCTTTTAAATGTAATTAATTCACAGTAATTATCACAAATATAAAAAAACACGAAAATTCACCACGGGAGCCAAGGTAACACCCAAGTCATGCATGCAAAATTTCACGTCAAAATTCACCAATCTACCATGCAAGCCCCCCACTATCCATGGAAAGTGTCGTTAGGGTTTGGGTTTGTATACTACAACCATCTACTCACCAAATGACCTCCATTGGCCAAGGCATTATTAACACTTGACCACCATCCCAAATGGACCGTGAAATGATTTTTCTGAAATTTTTGGGAACTAACAGCTATATTTTGTGATATTTCTCTATTTTTCACCAAATAATTCACAATAAATACATTAATAATTGAAAAATCACCAAAATTTGATACATAGTGCCTCATCCCTTTTGGGATGTCCCAAATGAAAGGTTGGATTTTTTGTGGTTATTTGGTGGTTTTTGTTCTTAAATTGTAATTATTATAAACTTTTTCCTATGAAAAATCAATTAAAAAAATATGAAAAATTTTGTAAAAAATTATTTTAAGGAGAGATTTAAAAAATGACATCAAATTAAAGTAATCAGTGTATAATCGGACACATTGAATGTTAATTAAAATATAAAAAATTATAATACAAAAGAATAGTCTATTTTATAATTATAATAGTTAAAGGACTTATTTGTAAATTATAAAAATTTAAGGTGACCTGCTATAGCAGGTCACCTAACTTGTGTACCGGTACACAAGTTTTAAAACTTGTGTACCTTAACCAAAACCATGTTTTAATACAAATTTTCTATCTATTGATTTTTATATTATAATAAAGTGTATATAGTTTTGTTTCTATATTACATTATAGTGTATATATTTTTGATTTTATATTATATTATAGTACATATATGATTAAAAAAATTTCTATCTATGACATTGCATAAGTTTAAAAAATTATTGTTTTTTTTATATTATAGTTTATATACTTATGGGACCCGAACCCCTTCCACTCGGATCAGCACATGTTGATTTAAATTTTTATTACATTAAAACATATATTAAGAATAATTTTAACTAAAAATAAAAAGAATAGCTCTAAGTAAAAATAATTATTAATTTGAATATAAAAAGGCTCTAATCATTATATTCAATATAACATTATTTAAGGTCTCTAATCTATAGTAGTAATACAGATGAAGTGAAAACTGGAACTCTGCTTATGTGACACTCGCATATGCATTCTCCCTTTGAACTCCTACTACAAAACCTTTTATTAATAGTAATATCTATTTTAAAAAAAATAAAAACTAAATAAGAAAATAAGATAGTGGGATTTAAATGCAATGTGAATGGTTTTTTAGTCATTTTGCTGGCCACTGAATTTTCCGCCAATGAGATATAATCTTCTATGGCTGGTTATTGGAACTTCCCACATTTGTTTTTTTTTTTCTATTTCTCATGCCTTTATTATTCAAATTCAAATTTAATGTTTCCCACTTAAAATTCATTTAGTCAGCTTATAAATTTAGCCAATTTCTCTCACTAGGTTATCTCTTTAGTTCTAGCCCCAATGGTGTGATGGTGTGATGATCGGGTCTAGCCGCGAGATCGGAAGAGATGGTGGCTGCTCTCAACTCTCTTAGGTGGAGTCAGTGAAAAACGAAAAGCAAGATGAAAGATTGAAAGTGAGAAGCGTGAGAGCCTTCGCCATCCATCATGAGAGCTAAGTGGAAGAAGAAGCGTGGGAGGTTGAAGAGGAACGTCATGAGGTAAGATGCTAAATTGTTTGTTCATGTATCTGCAAATTGAAATGTTCAGTTTGCATGCAATCTAATGAAACACCAATGATATGCCTTTTCCATGAAGGAGATTTCTGGAAAGAGAATAAAAGAGAGGAAAAGAGAAGAACCTGGGTTGTAATGGAACAACTGAGGAAGGAGATGTTGCTTTGAGTGTAAGAAAGGGACTTCCAATGAAAGAAGAGACGAACCTGGGTTGGTGTTGCAATTGCAGAGACACAGAATCCACCATTGTTGTTTTTTGCGTTTTATTTTATTTATTGTTGGTCTACTTCTCTTCTACGACTGTGTGTATTAGTTTGGTTGCAAATTATGAAAGTTTTACTCTGTAAATATATCATCTACCACATTCCCTTCTAAGTCTAAGGTTATTGGTTTTTGCAATGATGTTGTAGCTGTCTTGAGAAATAAAAAATATAGTAACAATAAATGTATAGAAGAATAAATCTACTCATGCAATAGCAGGAAGGCACACTCCTGGAACATTCACTAATCGGATGCAGACATCCTACAATGAGCCACGCCTTCTCATTCTAACTGATCCAAGAACAGGTCATCAGGTTATTACCTCTTCAAAAGTTAGTTAGAACTATATTGCACTGCAGGTGTATGAGGAGAAAGTGATTTCAACTCTTGACTGTCAAAGATGTTTTCTGTTGGGTTCTGGTTGCAATTGATCTCATTTTGTTATTTCTTCTGTCTTGCTGGAATTTGTCTTAAGTTATTGATTAATGTGCAACCCATTATGGAAGGAGCTCTTGGAAATATACCAACTATTGCTTTTGTGACACTGATTCTCCAATGCGATATGTTGATGTTGGGATTCCTGCTAATAACAAGGGAAAACATGGCATTGGTTGTCTCTTTTGGCTATTAGCAAGGATGGTATTGCAGATGTGGGGTACTATTCGTCCATGGTATAAGTGGGATGTAATGGTAAAATATTTTCTGCTTTTATTTTATGTATAGAATGGTTATTGTTTTATAGTTATAGGGATTCATTCTATCTTGCTATTTCCTTGGTGAAAGAGTCTTCAATTTTGCCACTTTCTTAGATCAATTGTCTCAATTTTTCTTGTGCGGGTGGATTTATTCTTCTACAGAGAACCTGAGGAAACCAAGTCACAGAGGATCAATTGTCTCAAAATTATTAATTTTTTAGAATTTTATTTAATTTTTTTATATAGAAAAATAAAATACTGAAACGAAATAGGATCATAATTTAAATATATAAATAAAAATTTCTGGATAATTCATTCAAAGAAATAAATTAAATTATCTTAATAGTTTCTTTTAATTTTATTTTTTGAAATTGATATAAACATTTAAAGATTAATTTTTAAATTAATAAAAGAACTCTCATATCAAAATAATAAATATAATAAATAATTAAACTATACGAGTTGATAAATTGAAACTTATATTAATAGACAGAGATTAAAAGATGAAAATATTATTGCCAATTGAGTTATGAATTTAATAGAATAATTTAATGATTTAATAGGTGATATAATAATTATTATAATTATGCATTTAATAGAATAATTTAAGGATTTAATAGGTAATATAATAATTATTATATGCATGTAATACAATGTTAAAGTGAATTTTAAAATATATATAGATAGATATAGATGAGTTATGCATTTAATAGAATAATTTAAAGATTTAATAGGTGATATAATAATTATTAGAATTATACATCTAATAAAATAATTTAAGGATTTAATAGGTAATATAATAATTATTATATGCATTTAATACAATATTCAAGTGAATTTTATAATATATATATAGATACAATATATATAGATAGATATAGATGAGTTATGCATTTAATAGAATAATTTAAAGATTTAATAGGTGATATAATAATTATTAGAATTATGTATTAAATAAAATAATTTAAGGATTTAATAGGTAATATAATAATTATTATATGCATTTAATACAATATTCAAGTGAATTTACAATATATATAGATATATATAGATAGATTAGGGATGAATGGCACACCACTTGTTTTAGTGCTGTACCATATATATGTCCATCATTGGAATTAACATATAGAAAATAAATGAATCTTGTATAGTTGCATTTGTATAAACAAGGGTATCAATTCAGAGGAAAATAGCCATTGCTTGGTTCATGGGACTTTTTTAGGGTTGATTGAAATGGATCCAGTACTCGTAAAAAATTATCTATAGTGGGTAGGATAATGACCACTAAACAGTATCCATATCTATATTGATCCCGCACAAAAATATATTATTGATTAATTAATTAAAATATCATAAATACATATAACTGGATGTATTATTGTAAAATTTATTCAATTTTTAATCATTATATTTTTCATTTTATTTAATAACCTTATTATGTTGTATTTGATTAGTTAAGTAATTCTATTTGAAATGCTTTATAATTAAATTCGGATGATCTTTACATAATTTTTCAATTAAGTTATAATTATTTTTAATCAATTTTCTTTTGTATCAATTCATTAATCTTACATAGTTAACTAAAATCTATATACAAGCTTTTGGGAGAAATCCCCCCAACGATAATTTTACTTTTTTAATCTTATATTCATTATGTGTAATAATTGCCCTACAAAATTTATCCCCCCACCAAAGAAGTATTCATTTTATATTCAATTTTAATTAAAATTAATTTTAAAAAATAAAAAGATACCTAGAATTAGGTTTGCAAATACTTAACTAAAGACGCACTAATTAGGAGAATGAAACCGACCTAATTTTTTTTGTTGGGCATCTTCTTGTTGGGTCATAAAACTGGCAATGCGATGTTTTCCATTCCATTCGAGATCTCGTGTCTTTGAGTATAAGCAATGAATGCGTATTAAACTTCCAATTACAAACATCAACAATAGAGTGCACAAGAAAGTAGGAATGAATGAGTAGTGAAAGCTGTGGTGTTTGTCCGTTTCCAAATATCTAAGTCCTTTATTTCTAATAGATCCATGCAGTTGGTTGGAGTCTGAGGATATAAAAACTTGGAATAAAAGATTTTGTTGGATATCCTACCAAAACAAATATTCAATAATTGTACCGAGTGTTATGAATGGATCACATTTCAAGTAGGGTACCTATCACAAGGTGGTGGGGCTGCCCCTTTCGGCTGAAAATGAAGCTTGGCTTTAGGTTTCATTTGGATACGTTGCCTATTTTGGGTGTCAAGCTACTTTACCTTACCATATTTACCCACCCAAAGTGGTTGTGAGCTAGGCTGGCAATGCCTCAACTTAATAAAGTGGGTCACTACTCATTACTAGACCTTTGGATTTGATATATGCTTCTTGGTGTGGTTAATGGTGAAATGAAATGAAATGACCTCTCTCTTTCTCTATCTCTCTCCCGAGAATGGTGGTGAGTGGTGAATTATAAAATGTTTGGTCTTTGTCAAAAACCAAGTTATAAACATCAATCAATTGAGTATAAAACAACTCCTTGGTTTACGGAAATTTTCAATATTATAAATATTTGCAATAATAAGAGATTTAAATTTAATTTTACCACTTTTATAACATGTTTTGTTTAGATCAAAATCACATTATAAACGTGAATCCAGTTTAATGTTACTGAAAATAACGTTAGACTGGATCCACAGTTAAAACTGTGATTATCCAAATATGCTGTTATCAATGCCAAGTCAAAAACTACTCTTAATAATATTGGACTGGATGTGTGGATTCATGTGTTTATAAGGTGGTCATTTTGATGTGTCCAAACATGCTATCTGTTAATTCAGTGGTGTGTTTTTTATTACTGGAGAAAAAGGATGAACACCTTCTGATTCTGAGGAAGAGTTTGTGAATAGTATCTAATGAAGAAGACCTGGAGGTCCCAGAGATGCCTGCCACTGATGACAACAAAAGAAAATGGAAGACAGAAACCTTATTCAGTTTCTTATATTCTCTTAGGTTGTTCCCAATAGCATAGGCAGTAGTAACATAGGAGCAGATTTAAAAAAATAAAAAATAAAAAGTAAAATTACACCATAAGAGCTTTTCTTTTTCTTTTTTTAATATTTTGGAAAAGGAAAAGAGAAAAGAAGAAAAAGGGAAAAAAAGAAGAAAAGAAAAGGGAGTTTCTTTCGAAAGACATTGAACAGCTTCTCTCCTTTGACATCCCCTGCTCTCTTTTTCCACAACAATGCAGCAGCAGTGACATTAGCTAACACAGAATCTTTCAATTCAATTCATTTCCTCTCATCTTCATTAAGACCACCTAAGCAGAAGATTCACAAAGCACTTGTCAGCATATTTTCTTTGAATTTGAAGTCTTTTATTGGACACAAAACAGAATAATATTATTCAAAACAATGGATCACCTGGTTGCTCTGAAGCTAGTTTTCCAGCAAGAGAGCGCTCAAAGAAACTGAAGTGCTTTTGCAATTTACTCTTTCTCTGCAGAGACTAACAAATTATGCTCAGTAAAATAAAATGTGCAATGCAAGTGGCTGGTAATCAAAATGGAATTAATAATTAATTGAAAAAATACCAATAGAATTGGGGTTGTAAGTTGTAACTTGTACCTTTGTTTTTGTTGCAGATACACACTGAGAAAAATCCAATGCACTCTCCACTGCTCCATTCCCTGAGAAACTGTCTTGTTTCTGTTCAACAACAAAAAAACTCAACATTCAACAACAATTTTTTTTTTTTGAAAGGGAGAAACTATAGGCACACACATTAACACATATTATGTCAATGACATTAACCTTGTGACTCTCCTTAGGCCAGTTGAAAACAGGGGAGCTAGCAGTGTCATCAAGAGGTGAAGGTTGTTGACTCCTACCATATTCCTTGACCTTCTTCTTCTTTTGGGATTCTTTGGTTGTAGAAGAATGAGAAGGATACCAATTCTCATAATAGCATTCATTGTCATAATGTGGAGGTCCAGAAGAAGCATCAGAGACCATGGATAAATCTTCTTCAGACTCTTCCATTCTTGCTCCTTTTCCTTCATAGTCTACAATCCCACCTCTTCTCTGAAAATAACCTTCAGAAAGTGAGGATTGGTCCAAGTAATGGGTCCAACCAGATTCACTAGCACTACTGTATTGTGAAGCAGATATATCCATTCAACCCTTGTTTAATTTCTTCTAGTAACTAAGCACAAAGGTAGGTATGGTATTCTTTTATAGATTCTCTATATGGGAGTGATCAAGTGAAAGAAAGATCATAGAGTGGTAGAGAGGACCTAGAGGTAGCTGTTTTGCTCTATATCACTCTCTATGCCTCTTACCCTTGTGCTTCTTATGTAGTTTTTCTTAGCACATGAGAGAAGAGGAGAAAAAGGAGGAAAAAAATAATCATTAAGAAGCAAAGAGATAGAGATAGAGAGAGGGATTACACTAGAATTCTAAACTGAGTCTGTCTTTTGCACAATCCTTTCGCCTTCTTATTTTATCTTTATGCGAATGAATCAATATTGCCAGTTGGCCTTGTGTGCGTGTGTGTGTGTACGAGAGTGTCTGTTAGTGAAGAGAGAGAGAGAGAGTGTGAGGATGTGATAAGGAGAGGGAGGGACTATGGCAGCATTGCATTACTACCATACTCCCATCAAAAGATAGTGCTGTCCTTTCAGGACAAAAAGCTAATCTTAATTTGGCCAAGTCACAACTAATGATACTTTAATGATTAGTTTTTTGTTTCTATTAATGGTAACGAGGCTTTGCAAGTTGACTGCACAATAAATGCACTCTGCTCCCTCTCCTATGGCTTTGCCTTTCTTTCTTCCCTCCTCAAACTTTGTGTTTGTTTTGCAACAACCAACACCAAACCAATTTCTTCACTTGTGATTGAATGAATCAAGTCTGTTACTAAAATTCACGTTACAAACGTGGATCCGCACACTAACGCTATTCTTACTAGCGTTGACTCGAATCCACATTTATATCATGGTTTTGGAGTAAACGCATGGTATTTGCTTTGCTCAACACCTCTGTCACAAACCAATTGTCACTCTATTGTACTTTTTACTTCTCCTGATCCAATATAATTTTAAGGGCTACTTTGGTTTCTTTCCCTGTTTTTCCACCTGAAATTGGGGAACTCAGAAAGTTACCTCTAAATGGAGATGTGTTACTAGAAGGTTAATTCAAGGGAGATTTACAATTCCAAAACAATTTAGATGTATAATTACCATAGTGGAATTACTTCAAGTGATTGTTTACTTTAGTTTGGTGATTCATTTTGACATAATTTACTACTATTTTGAGTAGTTATTTGTTCTCTCATACTAAGTCTTCTATAAATGTAAGTCTCCCTATAGAGCTAGACAGACCCACGTTTCACTGAAAGAAACCACTATTGAGAGCCTGATTTGAATGTAACACTAATAAGAAGCATTTGTGCTGACGGCTTGTTATTTGAGTTCAATGTTTTGTTAATGCTTAAATTCTCTGCAGTGAAGGCTTTGGCAGAGATTTTTACTTGGCCATGTTCCCTTTTTACCATTTATATTCAAATGCAAAATGTTACCCAAGTAGCATCACTTAATTTCCTTGATAAAGATGATTGAAAGTTACGGAGGGAGTCAAATTTAATGCAGAAAGTGAACCACTCAAGCTTAAAGAGGACATAGTACAAAAGATAACCATGAGCATACAAGAGACTAGAGTACAATTGAGATTCAGAGATACCACATATGTGCAATTTGCTCTTAGTGACAAAAAACCCATCTCTTCCAAATGGTAGAAAATCCACACAGTACTCACGACATATCTAGGGCCCACATAGTAAGCCTAGCTCTTCCTTTCATTATAGTGGAAAAAATATTGTCACATTTGGGTAACATTAGGCTCGGAATCTGATACCTATGTAGGTTATTGTGTACTATGCACAATATTGCAGGGGTGGAAAATGCATTGAATTGAACAGTAAAAATTAATTCGTCGGTTGACAAGGGAAACGTGATAATATCAATAAATCATGCTTTCCTAGATTGGTTTCATGCCTATTTACTATTTAGAAATTATCAATTAAGGATAGTCACTGACCCTACCACATTTCAAGAAGGCAGTGAGTGAGCCTCTATTCATTTGTTGTTTTTTATTTTATTTTTTGTTGTGTTGATTGACAATGAAATGTGACTTTATGTAAATATCATAGGGCCACTATATGATTCTGGTCTGACTCCAATTGGTCCCGCCCTTTTAATAGAATGTGTCCCTTTGCAGGTTTCTAATGCATTCTGCTCTGTTAAGCACTGAGGTTATCGATCTCAATCATATCCACCTGTACTAATTACAAGTCTAAATCAGCTTCAATAAACAAAAGCCATTATTCAAATGCAATTATCATGAAATTTAGGAGTTAGGACAGCATGATTTATATAATGGGAACCAGAGAATCTTACTCTAAATCACATCCCTTTCTTTTCTATATATAACTAATACTCATTTTTAATTTGGTTTATATACAAAAAGAAAAGGAAATCATCTAATCCCTATAGGAATGAATAATCATTTTCAAACTTGTCTCATCGTTTGTTACTGATATGACATTGTGACATTGGTATAAAGTTGCTATAAAGTATATGGACTATAAATATAGGAACAAAAGATATTCTATTATTATACGTTATATTTTATTTTTAATTTAGTTTGTACACTCCAGCACTGTATAACTCTAACAAATGGTGTTATAATAATAACATCCGAGAAGGATCAAATTAAAAACAATTATATATAGAAAAATTAACTTGAAAACATTTTTTGTATAGAGGCAAAATTAAAATTGAGTGTGACCATGGATGTATTTGGTAAAATTTATTGAAAAGTTAGCTAAAAACTGAAAAATTAACTGATTTGATTGAAAGTGTTTGGTAAAATTAGGTGAAAATGATAAAATGATATATAAGGATATTATTAATTACTAAATAATAATATTAATGAGTGAGAATTGTTGAGAGATTCAATTGTAATAACTTTTCAGCTAGTAGCTAATAAAAGTTACTAAAAAGCTAATAGCTAATAAAAAAACTACCTTACCAAACTCAACTAAAATGATTTCAACTACGAATTTCAGTTTTCAGCTAGCTAAAATGTCTTACACACTCCATAACTATATTATTGTTGTGTGAATGATAGGTATCACGAGAGACAATCATGCTCGAATGAGAAACATAGGAACATATACATCATGGTCCAACTGATTTTTTTTTTAATACACAAGATTTGAATCAAGAGTTTAATTAAGGGGAATCAAATGTACCACTCACTCTTGTTAGTATTTTTATCAAATTTGTTGAATGAAAAAATATATAAAAAGAAAAAAATCAGTGATGATTATTGATTATATTGAAATAACTTATTTCGGAAAAGTCTCATGTTGAATCTGAAAATAATGTGACGATATAATGGTAAAAGGTGGATGAGAGTAGAGACTAGAGAAGAGACACAAACCAATCAAATCTCAGCCATGTAGATGAGCAGTTGAAATCATATGTTACTTCAACAGTTACACTATTTATTAAAAGAAAACAAAATGGAAAAGAAAGAAAAAGACACTAAAATAATCCCATGACAGGGAGGAGAAAGTATCTCAATCTCATAGACCTTTTTCATTTGATAATAATGCAAGTAGCAAGCAAGCAGAGAGATTATCACTGTATGATCATCTCAGTATGGGGTTTTCCAGCAGCATTGGTCCCCTTCTGATGGCAAAGTCAAAGATTGCTTATTGCAAACAGTGCCATACCACCGACTGCAAATTCAAAGTCTTGCAGGAGATTCCCTTCCCTTTTGTCTACTCTCAACAATTTCTTTCTCTTTCACACCCAGCCAGGACAATTTATCCAGTACATATCATATCATATAGATTAAAGTCAATTCATTAGCTTCAATTTCAATTTCTATCTATCTATTAAAAAAGGGTCATGATCATGATGTGGTGTTGGATGTTTATGAATTCTACAATATTCTATATATGCACGGCCCAAAAGAGTATAGGTGGACATTTAGATGGTTATCTCAATTATTAAGTGGACTCTGGTCTTAATGAATGAGAGCTATCAACTCAACTATGGAACATGAAACATGGAAATTAATCTAAGTGTTCATGAATCATGTGTGACAAGTGTACGAACATTGGCATTCATGAAAAGTGTGACAGAAGACATAATTACAGTCTCACTTATTCTTTGTCCTTCTCAAACAAAGAGTTAATAAGTAGTCAATATGAATTCTGAAGCTTCAGAGTGGAAGTGGTAAAATGCCGACCAACCCTTCAAGAGGTAAACTTGCACATGTGCTCCAGGACCACATACCACGCTAATTGATGCAAAATGATTTAGAAGTATATGATATAGCAATGATTTTTTTTTTTTTTTCAGTTTTACACATTATATTTATATATATATTCTCACACTAATATCTCTCTAGATGACAATAGAACAGTAGAATTGTACATTACAACAAGGTAGGTGAAGAAAACTATATGCATTCATGAAATAAGTTAAATGAATTTGGTTTTTTAACTTCATAAAAGGTACTTTCTCCCCCTCTGAATTTAACTTCTAGAAAGGTCAGCCTTGGATTTTTGTTTTTCTTTTGCTAAGGACTTTACCTGCCTAGGACTGTTCTTTTGCTATGCTGTTAATTCACAGCATTGTATAACATATAGCTTTCACTGCTAGTGAATTGGGAATCACATGGTGTTATATCTAGTGTTCTTACACTAAATTTTTATGTAATTTGAAAGTATTGTGGCAATTTAGTTAGAACATAACAAATGGTAATATATAGATACATGTCATTTTAGACTATGGACCTTTTTTTCTGAAAAACCTACAGCTTTAGATTTTTCTTTTTGGTATACACACTAAGTAATGATGATTTGTTGGCCGGTATTGTCTTTGAAAAGTAGAACCAAAGAAAAAATATAAGTAAAGTGGTACACAATTGTCTGCAAGGCACGCTTGGATATACACTTTTCTTTGGACTTAATTTGCCTTCACCAATTACAAATTTTTGGGTGCAACTTGGGTTAATAGCAAATTTCCTTTAGGGTATAATGAAGACCCTTAAGCAAGGTATGCACTCCTAAAACTCAAGCTAAGACAATAATGATGCTTATAATGATAATTTGCTTTTATCTTTTATGCAATAAAGGCAAATGAATTCACAAATTTTTCTAAAAATTTTCTAATATTTAAAGATTTTCAAAAAGTCAAGTCCAAAAGTCTTTTCTTCAAGGAGAATGTCCTTATTTATAGACATTTACGTGTCTTTTCATGAAAAGTCACATCACTCCATCGATATCTATTCATATTTCAAGAAAAGTCACTTCATTCAAATTAGTGTATATTTTTATATAAAAACATGTTTCGTTATGAGTCATATTCGAACCAGTATCTATTTATATAAGAACTTGTTTCTTCATTCAAATCATGTTTATAATTAATTTATATGAAGGGTTATAACTATTGAAATATTTGAATTTGAATGAAACAAAGACAATTTTTCAATTTGGATGAAACAAGACAACTCTCTTCAAATTTATATTGAATCATGTTTTGGAAGTATCTCACATGGTTACTAATATTGGCAGAGGTAGCCTATATGTTCTTGAAATCTAGAGGAATAAGATTATTTGAAGAACAACATAGCAGTACAATGAAAACAGAATGGGCGATAATACTTCACTCTCTTATTTCATATGTTTGTAGCTGGTAATTGGCATACAAGATAAGATAAGATGCAAAGACAACAGTACATTACTTCCACAAAATCTGGATCACCATAAGTTTATACATAAAAAACTATAGTACACAAATATCCTATAATCTGTCAGAGAGCAGTTGGGAGACATAAAAGTAACTTCGAACTACAATAAGGCATGTCACAAGTATAACATCTGTTTGGTTAAGCTATTACATCAAGTGAAGTTGAGTAATTATGATAATAATAAAAAATAACTTGTTATTGGCCCTCATGAGAGTAATCAGTAGCTTTGTTTTGACATTGTCCCAAATCAGTTGAACTTTTTTTCAGTCAAATAAATTTCTTCTTTACCTTCAGTGTTTTGCTCTTGGAGGTTATTTTCTCCAAGCTGATTTTTACCTGAGGCTTCAACCCTTTTGTGCCATGGGGTTGGGTCATCAATCAATTATACTAGACAAGGCTTTATCATTGTTAGAATCCCAATGAAGTCTTCAGATTTTCATTGCTACTGATACTAATTCAGAACCACACTAGGACCTAAGATTTTGCAGGTATGGTCCTTAAAAGATCAGGCTATATTTATTTTCCAACATTTGTCCAATACTTGATCATAAAGGACAATGGGAATGATTTTCACAATAATCTTGATCAAAACATAACTAGTCTTCCTCAAATCTTTGAACAAATTACTGCTTGCTGCATAGCAAGCAGCAATAAATGAATGTTCCTTCTCACTTTGCTGTTGCTGCTCAGGAAACTGAGCTTCTTGTCTCTATTGGTTCTGTCTTTAATGGTTTGCTCTATTTATGTGAACCTTTTCTGCATGAACAAGCTGATTACAGGCATTGGATTGGACTCCTGGCCATGAACTAGCATTAATTCTCTTCTTGCAATAAGAGCAAGGTAGGTATCCATCTTTCTTTCCTTTCTCCATGTTGCTTCTCTCCTCCATAAATTGTAGCTGGTTATTTGTCCTTTTACTTAGCAAAGAATGCACCTTCGGATGTGTCTTTTAAGTCTTATCTCGCCTTTGTTTAATTAGTATTATGCAAGGCATTTGTTAGCTCTCAAATTATAATCTTGGATAGATATATCTTTGAAGACATTTTTGTATATATTATTGGATTTGGTGGAAAGATGGGTGCTTAACTGTCATTTTTCACCATATCCCACATGTTAAAAGTCCTCAAAAACTTAGTTCCTCATATTGGATGCCTAGATTAGGCATTTTTCTCCATTAAATTCTAGCGGAGGTGGGGCTGAAAAATTAGCCAAATATGATAACTAAGGAGGTTATCATATTTTATGGTTATGGGTTTTTGAGGAATGAAACCTTGCTGGTGGTACACTCTGAATTTATTCTATTCTTCTTAAGGAATTTGTATAATAGACATAGGTATATAATATAAGAACTCTGTCCAGCAAGGAAGGATCAAGCTCAAGCATATAATTATGAAAACAAGGCTATTAGAAAGCTACTGGAGTTAATTTGGTGCATCGCTGTTTAAAGAACTAGCAATAGATTGCAGAAATAATGACCAAGG
Organism: Sesbania bispinosa; assembly: GCA_026901365.1. Lineage (NCBI taxonomy): Eukaryota > Viridiplantae > Streptophyta > Magnoliopsida > Fabales > Fabaceae > Sesbania > Sesbania bispinosa. The sequence goes on from QLOH01000594.1 coordinate 302,233, forward strand.
CCCTTGGAAAGGGCAAGCAGTGTATCAAAGAATTGTGGCTCAGTTGGCAACGTAGGTTGAGATTGTGGGTTCGACTTCAATTTTCACTAAACACATTCCTAGGAAATGGTAAAAGCTTTAACTGTGCTTAAGCACCAAATATGATTACCTTGATAATAGGGGATATATGTGGCTAACATAAGAAAAGGTGATTAGTCTACGAGAAAAATTTCAAGGAAGAGCTTAGTCTATGACTATGAGCTTTTCCTTACAAACCTTCTTTAATCTATATAATATATAAAAGCTTAATCACAAATTTAGATACTGTCACCTCATCTCTATTTTGGCCATGTAATCTGATGTGTAAACTCCCTAAGAACAACTCCAACATAGTTGCTAATATGGCATCTGTCAGGTAAAAGAAACTTTGCAAGAGTTTCTTACCATTGGAGGAGTATGGGAACTAACACCCCGGTTTATTACTGCAGCAACTGCACTTTTTGTGTGTTGTGGAGTGTAATGTATTTTTTTTATTATAGGAATATGTAAAAATAATATAAAGTGAAATAGATTGTGGGGTCCATTTAAGAAATTTTTAGAGTTGTTGGGTTGAAATAAAAAGTAAGTTAAACTACTTAAAATTATAAAAAAAATATTATATTATGGAAATGCGTAAAAAATTATAATTTATTACATGTAGCAACTTATGTGAATTGTTACATTGGAGATGGCCTAAAGACACTTACTTTATAGACCTTGCCATAGCATATGATTGTAACTCATGTAACTATATTATAGTTTTTTCACCGTTACTTCATCTTCCAAAATACATCCTTTTTATCCCTAACCGATACCAGAATTAAATATTAATAATTGACGAGTATTCTTCCTCTTCATCCTTCTTTTCTTCTTCAATTACTATTACTATAGACTCAAACTTTTCTATTAGCGGTTCACAAAAAAGTTGGTACTTAAAAAAAATTCTATTGTTACACTAACTCAATCATTACAGAGGTTATATGTATTTCCTTTTCCATCGAAAATCAACTTTTTTGATGAAATTTAAAATTGTTTTTTATTGGCTTTCCATGTCTTAAACTAATATCAAATTCATTTAAAATGATTGATTTTTTTATTAAATTAATTCTCACAAATTAATTATATATCATTGTTATATTTATCACATTTAATAGCTTATTTTTAAATTTAATAGAACTACAATTTTTTTTTTAGCCACACAACATGCAGGTATAAATCTAGTTAAAATATAATTACTAATTGCGCTTATCCTTCTTTCATTTGCTCTCCCTTATTTCTAGCATGTGATCATATTATGAATATATAATTATTTAATTTTTATATAAATGTTTTCCTCCAAAATGTAAAGGTACTACACTTTGCATGATAAAGTGTAAAAATATATAATCATTGATTGAAATTGTGATAAGATAGATACACATTTATAATAAATTATGGATTTTCTATAATTTTAACCATTAATTTTTTTTAAAATAGTTATTATTATATATGTATTTTATTTTCTAAATACACTTTAGAGTAGTTAAATTTCAAATGTTAATATAAAACTTTTTTAAACTGTGATTTTGATACATTATTAATAAGTTTGACTATATATATTAATCTCATTAAATAATGAGGGCAAGATATTAAAATAAAAACTATATGTACCAAAATTATATAAATATACTACTCACATAAAGAAAAATATAAATAAAATTTGACGTGTTGAAAATACTAATCAGAGAACAAGTAAATATTTCTCGGTTCGTTGGGCAATGAAAACGGGTTTCAAATTGTCATTTTGGAAATGAAATAGCAAGCAAGAGAGAAGACAAAATTCCAAATAGCGTGGGTTGCATTCTTGTAAAAAAGGAATTGTAACCAGGAACACATCGCGACATGGGAGTTATAAACGTGACTATATATGAATGATAGAAGCACTAGATAAATCTTAAGTGAGAGAGAGAGAGAGAGAGAGAGAGAGGCAATAACATAGCAACGCAACAAACTGAGCTGCATCTGATTCAGAAAGGGAAGTGGAGATCCAGCTGCTACTGACCATGTTTTCCGGATTATGAGAGTCGTTTCGTTTCGTTTGATTCTTTAGATGCCCAATGATATTTATTTTGTAGCCAATGCCAAATCTCTCACAGTCACAGGTCAGAAACGCACGCGTAAAGCCATAAATCCCCATGTGATCATTTCACTCCATTTCCCAGTTTTGATATGCTCATCACACTCCTTACCAATCATCACACAAAATACTTACTTGTATTTGCATCACCAATTATTAATTATCATTATTTTCGCTTGTTCGTGCAAGTGGAAAATTTCAGTTTTTTATTTTTAAAAATTTTAAATCAATTTATTATTACTCAAAATTAAAAATTGATTAACGAAATTGGTTTAAGTGGTACATGTTTGATTCCTCTTAAGTAAGGTCTCAGGTTCAAGTATTGTGGATAGAAAAAATCTCTGCTGGTAAAGTCTCGGCTCGAGCAGAATTGTCTCTCGTGGATGACATGTGGTTCACACCAAAAAACCAAAAATTGGAAATATGATCATTTTGTAGTTTTCGAAATATCTGTTTTGAAAATGTAAAACCACAAAAAGCGGTTTCCGAATTTTTATTTTGAGTTGTAAAAATTTGGTTTAAAATTTTTAAAAACCAATAAGTGAAAACTTGCAATCACACTTAACGGAGCCTAAGGTAGTAAGCATTGAGAGTAGAGTTGGCAAAACAACATACCCGGTCCAGCCTGGAGTGGGTAGCAGCCTTTTGCGGCTCGAGCTAAAAAAACCCGAAAAAAAGATTGGTCATGTAAAATTAGAGCCCGAGACGACCTAATGCAGGTAGCAGACTTGTGCGGATCGGCCCAGTTAAAACCTAATTTATTAAAAAAAAGATTGCTCATTAAAAGTTATAAACAATTACGATTTTACAAAACTAAAAAAATACAATATAGTTATAAAAAAACATTAAAAAAATGTTTCATGTACCTAATAAAACACATTCAAATAAACTAAAACACATTCATCCATCAATCCTATTAAACTAAAACACATTTAATTTAAATAAATTTAAAACACATTCCAAAACACGTTCTAATAGGGACACATATTAGAACCATAATGATAAACACCAAAACAAAGACAATGGAACTAACAGGCACACACATAAATGGAGAGTTGAACTGTTGAAGTGTACTGCATACCTGCGGAGGGAAGAGAATGGAAGCGCAAGCACCTGAGGGACGACGTTACATATTGTGACCGCGACACTACCTGAGAATGAGAAAGGCAACATTGTGCGATCGTGGCTCAGCCTAAAAGCCACTATGGTGATAGAGTGAACGCGTGCTTGAGAATGAAGCTTGAATGCTTGCTACTGTTGAGTATGAGAGCGGCCGCGGGACTATGAGTGGTGAGTGGTGACAAAGAGACTTTGAGTGAGAGCGTATTAGGGTTTGGTTTGTTCAAATTTTCAATTTAGAAAATATGTGGCAGTTATGCACTCACGTGACAAATGACTCATCCCTTTTTTTGTTTTTTTTTTAATTTTTCAAATATATTCGGCCAGCCCAATAGCCCGCTCAAACTCGAATTCAGTCTAGGGTGATTTCTTCCGAGCTAAAAAGCCCATAAAAAAGGGCTTCTAATTTTAGTTTTCAGCCCTACATAATTGCAGGTTCAGGAGGGCCAACCCATTTTGCTGGCTCTAATTGAGAGTTGTACAACCCTATCATGAGTGATCAAGACATGTCTATAAATTAAATTTCTCATTTTCATCTATTTACCTTTCCGCTAATTTTTGGTTAAGAGGAGTGATTCATTTTTAAGAGATAATAAAAGTAAATTATGCTCACGTTATCATGATTAAAATTAGGAGTTATTTAAAGGTGAGGTAATTATTAACCAAAATAAAGAAAATATAAACTTAATAATGTAAATATAAAATTTGTGAGTAAACCCTATAAATAGGCCCTTGAAAGATATGAGGTCTGTAACGTCCTAATTTCTTAATCTAAGAATAATGTTCGTTGGAAACACTATTCCCTAATTTCTGAAATTATTTCGCGCCATTATCGATATCGTCATGCAAATCACACAATTGCTTAGGCAATCCAACGTTTGCTTAAGCTTATACAAAATTCATACATCATTGCTTTTAATACAAATCCTCATTCAATGATTATGGAACTAACCTACACTTTGGGGAGTTATGGTTTCTAATACTCCTACAGGAAATCCGGCAGAGTTTCCCCTAAAAATTGGGTATTTCCCAATTTTCCATCTTAACCTGAAATCCAGAAAAATTGCACCAATACAAATGATAATAGCACAATATATCTTTTAACTTCAACTGAGCCTCCATGGCTAATCTGAAATATCAACTTTAATACAACATTAATCCTTTTAATTACATATAATTCTCCCTAAAAAAATCTCTCTCTGCCCACTGGGAGTGGATGGATCCACTTCAAGAGCTCCACTTCCATCTGAGCATATAGCTGAAACATCCTGCATAACTAAAATATATCCCCGCGGGTGAGACTACGGTCTCAGTGAGCAAAGCATACAACAAGCAGTGTAGGGGATACAAACAGATGCAATGCACAAACAATTCACATAAATCATTAATCATGAACTCTGAAATACATATTAGCTCTGAAATACATGGTAATTCTGAAATACATATTAGCTCTTAAATACATAGTAATTCTGAAATACATATTAGCTCTGAAATACATAGTAACTCTGGAATACATATTAACTCTGATACACATAGTAACTCTGATAATATGCATGAACTGCATTTCCTGACAGTACGGGGTCTTATCACTATTTCTAGGGCTAGACCTGAGCTCAGACTACAAGGAACGTCTTCCTTGGGGACGTATCCGATCATTACTCTGGGGACCGAAGTCCAAGTTTTACTTTAGGGACCGAAGTCCAATTACTCTGGGGGCCCTAAAAGGCGTCACTGTGGCTAATACTCAAATCCCGACTACGACCACTACTTCTTGGCCCATGCCTGGATTGGAGTATTAACAACTTGAGCTTTTCCACCCCTCTAAGGTGAATTATTCTCCGAAGAGAACCTTCCGTGCCCTGACCCAAAGACCTAGGGACTCGGCCTTTGGACCCTCTTTTAATCTATTGGTCTTAAAAGGCGTCAACGTGGTTAATACTCAAATCCCGACTACAACCACTACTTCTTGGCCCATGCCTAGATTGGAGTATTAACAACTTGAGCTTTTCCACCACCCTAAGGAGAATTATTCTCCGAAGAGAACCTCCCTTGACCGAATCCAAGACCTAGGGACTCGGTCCTGCACTCACATGAAATTAATCTTGTCTTTTGATAGCTTAAATACATGGAGAGTTTTTCTAAACAAAGTTTAGCACATATAATTAATAACATAGAATTCATGCTGGAACCAAACATTTGCACATACAAGCATGGAACGTCATATGGTTCCACATACAAGCTCATAAACAACTCATATCATACATATCATCTAATCCGACAATGTATCAATATCCACAAACCAAAAGGAAGAGGAAAGGGAGAATAGGGGTCATAAGGGAATCATACACATGATGAAGTGAGAGTGTGTGAGCTTTACTCACCTTAAATAGAGAAACAATGGAGGAGGAGGAGGAAGGAGATGTTGGAGACCCAAGCTAGGAGATGAGGGAAGATTGCATTTACCCAAGCCTTCTTCTCTCTCACTCTTTCTCTCTCTAATCTCTATTTCTATTTCTCTCTCTAAATCCCTAAAATGGGAAGAACAAGAATGAGAAAGAAAGGAGACGGTCGCTGCTTTAAAAGACAAACTCGCGCGCGCTTGAGCGCACAACACACAGAGCCTCCAGTGACATGCGTGCTTGAGCACGCCTAAGTGTGCTGGAGCGCGCTTCATCCAGAAACTCACCCAAACCTTCTAAGACATGCGCTTGAGCGCGCGTCCCTGTACTCAAAATTTTCCTATTTTCTCCACTCTTCTTCTACCCCTGTCCTTCTTCTCCTGGCCGGATCCATAACCTAAGACTTTCGCTATACTTTTTAGGTCCAAATCTTGGGATGTTACAAGGTCGATCAAAATGGTCCCTGAAAAAAAGAAAGTTGTAAAAATGTCCTTGAAAAATACTCACGTCGGCCAAAATGGTCCTTATGTTAACCTCCATATGTTAGAGATAATTAAAGCGTACACGTGGCACGTTAAGTGCCATGTCAACTCTGATGTGGCAAAGAAGAAAGATTGAAATAGTTCAAAATAGTCCCTACATCAATAAAAGACACTAAGCAATTCCTTTCAAACCATGGACTTAAAAATCGTTCACTTTTGGTTCTGATTTTTTAGCTTTCTTTTCAGTTCTTTCATTCCCCCTTTGTTACGTGATTCATTTTTTGTTTTGGATCTAAAATATCTCTGTTTCTTGGATAAGCGGTGGCTTACTGGCTCGTGTGGTTGTAGCATGGATGAGCATGGGAATGGCAAGGTTATGTGGTGAGATGAAGGAGAGATCTACGGTGAGGTTCGGTTCTGGTAGGGGACATCGGCAATGCGGTGCACAGTTTTTCGGGTATTGGTTAGAAGGTCGAGACAATCAGACTTGCGGTGGTGTGACTGGGGGCAATTTACAGCTTTTGCAGGCTGAAAGCTCTCACCGCCATGTACATTGCGCGTGGTGATGACATGGTGTAGAAAGTGTTGGCATAGGTGATGATAGTTTTGTACAGTAATGAAGGAGTTCTAAATTGGGTTTGAAGAATAGAGTTGTGGTTGAAATGAGTATTGATGGCAGTGGTTGGAAGAAGAGGAAGCGGTTGTTGAAAGGAAACGAGATGTGTGCATCGTGCGCAATGGTGGTTTTACGAAACTGATGTTTGTGATCTAAACATAGGAAAGATGAAGAAAACTTTTACAAAAGGATTTTTGGTGTGGTAGGAACAGGAACCTCACCATTGAATTTTGCAAATAGGGTTTTATGAAGAAGGTGGTTGTTCTTAATAATTCTATTATGACAAAAGCAGGAATCCAGGGCTTGGTTTGGCATGGTACTGGTTGTTTATAGATTGTTGAAAGTGTTATTGGTGAGTTCAAGGTCCCATGGGTTGACAAGTGAGATAGAAAGATGGTGATCGGATGAGGAAGAAGAATGGTGATGAAGAGAGCTTGGGTTGTTTTAGTGAAGTTAGGTTTGAATGATTAATAAAGGTGCGGAGAGAAGATTATTGTAGGTGGAGGTGGTGTTGATGTGTTATAATGTGATAGATTTCTCATATGGAGTAGGGGTACGGTTCAAAGTGATTATGATGCAGGGACAATTTTGAATGATTTCAATCTTTTTTCTCTACCATATCAGAGCTGACATGGCACTTAACGTGCCATGTGTGCTTTTCTGTTAAACTCTAACATATAAATGTTAATAGAAGGACCATTTTGACCGATGTGAGTATTTTTCAGGAATGTTTTTTGCAATTTTCTTTCTTTTAGGGATCATTTTGACCGACCCCATATCTTTCAGGGACCATTTTGAATGTTTACTCTACAATTTGTTGTTATACTTTTATTATTGAATAATAGTTTAGACATTAAACTGTATTTATGTGAATATGATAGATAGTTAAAATAGAGAGAGAGAATACAATAGGTTGCAAATTATAAAAAAGAGTATGTATTGAAAAAAGGTGGGAAATTGACAACTTAACTAAAAAAACTGATATGGTAAAAACAATATTGATTAGTAAATAGTTGATGTGTTAATGATACAAATTGTGTTTCCGATTTAATATATGATCAAATTTAATAATTATACACGATTAACGTAAACAAATTTTACATTGACATTCAATGATGTGTTGCCACATTATTTAATGAGTGTGACTCCTCATGGATCATCAAATTCAATAAATGATGTGGAAACACATCATTAGATATCAATATAAAATTTTTACACTCAAAGTGTATAATAATTACACTCTTAACATATTATAATAGATAGATTAGAGATGGACTATACATTGTGTGAGTATCATAAGCTTATAGAATTCATGAAATTCTCAAACATGCAAAACTATAATTGATATGTAGAATATAAAAAAAAGGCAAATGGTGAATGATCTATAAAAAAATCATAATTGATATCACTACACATGTAATTATTATGCTTGCTAAAAATAATATTATATTCTTACACATTCAAAAACTTTTCTCAACTATTTCTTATAGAGTCCATTATTATAATTGAGTATATAAAAGATCTTATATATAATATTGTAAGTTTAAAAATTTTCTTTACCTCTTCCTTAGTAGAGTAAAAAGTAAGATGACAACTAACAAGTCTACCAATTAGTTAAAAAATATATATTGTCATTTTTTATTTAAATTTAAGTTTTTTGTAACAAAATTATAATAAAAATATAAAACCCAAATATATATATTTTATATTTGAGTTTTGGTTCTATCCAATACATCACTTGTTTTAAGAAAAAGGTTTTTTATTAGATTGAAACAATAGGAAAAATCATAGTTTTGTTAACAATTTGGATTTTAGGATTATGAGAAATAATGAAGGATTTTACTTTAAAAATTAAGCATAAAGTCAAGGATATTTTATTTACTTATCAAGTTTTATTCTTATTTCTATTTAATTATGATATTCGTTCTTAATTTTAATTAATTATTATTTTAATGTAATGATATTAAGAGGAGTTAGATAGACAACAAATGTGATAAAATGAGTTTAATGATCTGGTAAAAAATAGTTAAGAGTGTTTAGAAGAGATGAAATATGGTAACATAATTATAGTTGAAAAGACAATGAATTGAAAAGCTTAAAATGTGTAGATCTTGCTAATGTGGCTCAAAATTAAAGGAAGAAAAACACAATATGACAACTTTCATAACTCGGCCTTCAATTTTAATATATAAAACCTGACTGTGACCCAACACGCAGATTAATTGGCAGGTTAATTTTAATATATTAATGTGTATAAAAGTATGGATGCAATTAAAATGTGGATATTATGATCACAATAAGCTAATTTTATTGTATTATTTTGAAAAAGAAGTGAGGTGTTTTTTTTTGGTAATTACAATATGAGCAAAGCATTTTGAAATATGATATTAATAAAAAAATTATGTGACTTTTGATATTATTTTTGTATAATTTTTATGAAGTTAGATTTTCTAATTTTTATGGCCTGCATTGTTTTTTGTTGGCTAAGAAGTTCAGCTATTGTTGTGTCAAGTAATGACTAAGCATATCAATTAAACATTCTCGTCGTTGTTGTAGTGTCATTTGAGACTTTTAGTTGAATCTTGAACCTAAAAATATATGTAGATTTTTTTTTAAATTAGGAGAATGTGATGATGATACTAGAGTTTAATTTTGCACTTAATTCTTACCTTGTGGTTAGGTAGTTGGATGACATTTTATATATTGTGCATAAGAATTGATTTCCATAATTGTATAATAAATTTATTCATGTGAATTTCACATGCAACATAGTTCCAATAAATGTGTCATCAATGTGATTGATAGTTTCTTAAATTATAAATTCCTTTTCATTTTTTATTTGAAATTATTACATCTAAATTAAATTTTATTTTGATGTCAATTTGAAAAAAGTTGGATATTTTTATTTGATATGACATTATTTTTTTAATATGAAATCATTAAAAATTAATTAATTATACCTTTTTTGTTAGAATTATTAATTAATGAGAATGAATAAAATTATCATGTGAAATTATATTTAAAGAATTATTATGTGTTATTATTTTTTAATGTGTTAATATCTTGATAAAGTAATTAAATATTTTATTAATTAGTTGATAGTTTCACGTAAAAATATTAGAAATCGTATCAAATATAACGAACAAGTAATTAATATACAAAAATAAATAAGTATTCCTCAAAGTTGAATTCTGATCTTATAAACTAAAATGAATGGGACACAACTTCACTAATTTCAAAGCTAAATATCATAAAATTTGGTAGAGAAGGAGAGGTTGGATGTAACATCCCAAGAATTTAAACCAATTTATAAAGGATAATATGTAGTGTAATAGTTTTGTGAATTAGGGAATGAGATGGAAAAATTGAGATAGAAAGGGTAAAAGTGAGAAATCAAGATTTTAGATCCCGATGTCCTCGCTCAAGCGAGAAAGGGCTTGCTTGAGTGATCATATCAGTAAAAATTGCAAAAATCTGTGTTCTGGTTTTCTCGCTTGAGCGAGGAAGCTCTCGCTCAAGTGAGAAACAGGGGGAGCTAGGGGAGTGCTCTCTGGAAGAATTTCGCTCGAGCGAGAAAGGTCTCGCTCAAGCGAAATTCACCCAGAGAAGGGAGTGCTCTCTGGAAGAATTTCGCTTGAACGAGAAGGGCCTCGCTCAAGCGAAATTCATCCAGAGAGGGGGGATGCTCTCTGAAGTATTCTCACTCAAGTGAGAATGCGAATTCAGAGTTCCTAGGGAGAGAAAGTGACCTTGAAGCTTGGAAGAAGAAGAGAAAGCCAAGGATCTCCTCCCCCAACCTTCCCCAACTTTTTTCCCCTTCTATTTGAGCTTCCTTGAGGTAAGTATAGCTCATACACTCTCACCCAATCTATATGAGTATTCTACAGTGAACCCTATTCTCTTCTTTCCCTTTTCTTGGGCTTGTATGTGTTTGTTTATTGGCTTGATTTTGTTTATGTTCAATGTATGAGGATTTTGATGGTTGTATGCTTAGAGACCTTAGTTATGGTTTTTGATTTTGGAGTCTTGCCAAATCATGGCCAATATTTATAATGCTTATGAGTATCATGATACATGCTTTGTATATGCCAAGAATGAATAAGACACTTGGCTCTAGCCCCCAGAGATAAAGAAAGAGATAGTGGACTTCGGTCCCTAGAGTTAATGGACTTTGGTCGCCAGAGTAATGCCAGGTATTAACCCCAAGGGAGATGTTCCTTGTAGTTTGAGCTTAGGTCTAGCTCTAGAGATAGAGATAAGACCCAGTCATGTCGGGTAATGCAGGTCATGCATATTATTAGAAATGTTTATTGAGATTTAGTATGATACATCTTGTTATTGTATGCTTAACTTACCTACACTGCCTACTACATGCTATACTCACTGAGACTCTAGTCTTACCACACGTTTTTTGTGGTTATCTTTTAGATGCACAGGTTCCACCCCGATCAGGGCAGTGAACATGGAGGTGCTCGAGAGTCCCTAGCTATTTTGATGTATTTAGATATTCGTATATGATGATTAGAATTGTTATTGTATTATTTTGAGGGATATGAATGTACATGTGCAGCCGTCGGGCCTTTCTATTTTGTTTAGGGCACATGTATGGGGGTATCCCAGTTGTTGTATACAGTGATTGTTTAATTGAGCCCTTGAGGCATTTATGTATTCAGTTTGTGATTTCATATATTGTTTGAGTAATAGTTAAATGCTTAAATGTTATATGATGTTTGCTTATGTGATATTTAAAATGGCGTGAAATAATTTCAGAAATTTAGGAGTTTTTCTTCCAACGAGCTTAATTCTTAGATTTAGAAATTAGGACGTTACATTGGAGGTTCAAGGTTGCTATATTATAAACATCAAGTTTATGATCACTAAAAGAAATAGTAAACCACCAATTCTATTTCCAATGTCTACCACCGACTCCAAGTTAGTCCCCAACGTTAAAAAACACAATATGAATCCCCAAGGTTTAGGGACGTCCATCATGTTTGTCCCTAACATCAAATGGGTTCTATTTAAACTAACAGAAGGGCACAAGTTGACAGTTAAATGCAACCTTGAATGTGACTGGGTTGGTTTAATGAATTTGAATTGGTAAGAACAATGAAACAACCCAAAACCCTTCAAATAAGTGCCTACATAAAAAATTAAATTTTTTTTTCTAAGCAAAGTGAAAAGCATTGAAAAGGAGTACAAAGGGTACTCCAACCCTTACAACTAAAAAGACTATACTGGGGACAAGGCCACCCAGCAGTACCAACAAACTAGCTAAAGAAAAGAAGCCCACCAATACAAGAAGTGAAAGACAAAACTACACAATGGTGGGATAAACCAAAAACCCGACAAACACCCGAGATACAACACAACTACAAAAAAAAAAACAAATCCACCACAACAAATTAAAAAACCAACAGATCCAACAAGGAACAATCATCACCGTGGATACCAAAGGACCAAGGACATCAAGGACAATCTTCTGAACGGAGAAAATCTAGACATGCAGCAGGCTGCTCCGACCAGCATGAAAACTGATAACAAAAACCCTCATCTTTTGCCTTCAACCATTCCAGGAACGTAATTTTACCAAATCTACCAAGTCCCTTACTGAAGCAAAATTATTAGAGAAAATAGCTTCATTTCTTGCAAACCAGAGACTACATAAAACAGACAACCAAATCACAGACCATCTATATCGATTTTCGAATTACAATTAGGGAGGCCTAAGATTGTTCAAAATGAGCTGTGAAATTATTATGATACACAGAATAGAAACCACACCATTCCAAGCAGAACATCCAAACATGATATGCAAATGGACACTCAAAAAATAAATGGCAATAAGTCTCGACGTCATGACTACACCACACACAGGTAATATCCAAAAGCGATAAAATTCTCCTCTTTGTAAGATTGGCTTTTGACGGAATTCTATCCAACAACACCCTCCAAGCAAAACAAGAGACCTTGGAGGGAACCAATTTACACCAAATAAATTTATGAAGAGGTATTTCAGCACAAATGTAGGAATTTACAACTACATGATATGCTGACTTGACTGAATAAAGTCCTCCCGGATCCGCTGTCCACTTCCAAGAATCCTCACTATTTTCAAACACCTGAACATTGGTTAAATCTAAAAGCAATAATGATAATTGGGATAACTCCCACTGAAATAATTGTCTCCTCCAACACCAATTCCACCCTCCCTCTCCCACTCTACTTGTAACGTCCTAATTTCTAATCTGAGGATTTAGTCCGTTGGAAACCAAATCCCGAATTTCTGAATTATTCCCGCCATTTAGATATCGGGAAAACATAATCATATATAATTCAAGTTGCCAACGAACACTTAAAGAATATATGACTTCAGATACTGAATACATACTAAAACATACTAAAAAAGGGTCGTCAAGGCTATAATCATCTAATACATAATCTTAGGTTGAGGATACCCCCACACATGTGTCCTAACAAAAGGGGACCAAGGAGTAACATGTACAGTCATATCCTCCCAAAATATACAATTAATATATCAAAATACAACCATCAAGACCTAACAAGTCTAAATAAGAGTCCTATAATCCACAGCAAAATATGATAGCCACTCCAAGCTCCTAGCTCATGAGCCTGTACATGGGGGGTACCTGCGCATCTAGATGGTGGTCCATGAAACGTGTGGTGAGACAGAATGACTCAGTGAATATAACCATGCAGCATGCAATGTGGGGATAAACAACAAATGATGCTCAATGAACAATAAAGACAATGTAACAATTGATAATTCAACAAGGTCTTAAACATAAGCATAAATGCACGTAACCGGCATAACTCAGCCGACGGGTTCTTATAACTTAAATAACTGTGTGGCTAGACCTGAGCTCAGACTACAAGAAATGTCTCTCTTGGGCACTAATCACCACCACTGGGTACTAATCACCCTGGGTACTAATCAACCTTATTAATTGGGTATTAATCCCCCAAGTCTTAAAACATTAAATGAATTTCATTCTTATCATTCTTAAAAATTAACTGGGTCGAAGCCAACTGTTTTTCAAGTCAATGACTGGGCCAAAGGCCTAAAATGAAATGTTCAGCACAATGGGTACAAGAACTCATGCAACAATATTGAAATACATGGTCATGGGCAAACCCTAACTTGGGAGAGATCCCCTCTACACATGTTCTCATACCATGAATGCAAACCTTTATTTCAACAACAAGTAAAATATCCTACATTCATCAATCATAAGAGTTAAGAAGGGGAAATGGAAGAAATGGGTGCATACAAGAGAATATCAATCAAAGTAGTGTGAGTGTGTGAGTTATACTCACTTGGTAGCTCAAATGGAGAAGGGAAAAAAGGGTTGGAGGTGGTTTGGAAGATGAATCCTTGACTTGGGGGGCTCCTTCTTGCTCCTAAGCTTCTCTCTCTAGAACCTCTTCCTCTCTCTCTAAGTTGATAACAAGGGAAGGAAGAAATAAATGAAGTCATGCCCTAATTAAGGTTTTTAAACCTGAAAGTGGGTTCTCGCTTGAGCGAGATGGTCGGGCTGAGTCTTTTCCGTCACATTCTCGCCTAGGCGAGATGCTTCTAGCCTGGGCAAGAATGATGCAGAAAAGACCCCCCTCTCTGGGAGATTTTCGCCCGGGCGAGCCCCTTCTCGCCTGGGCGAAAATTGTCCAGAGAGCACCATTTATTTCCTCTGCTTCTCGCCCGAGCGAGCCCATTCTCGCTCAAGTGAGATATGTAGAAAACAAATTTCTCAATTTTGCTGTATAATTCACCCAAGCGAGCCCATCTCGCTTGGGCGAGAGCCCTGAAACTTGATTTTCTTAGTTTTTACTCTAAGTCTCTTCTCCTATCTATTCTTTACCTTATCTCATATAGTTAAGCTCAGAATCATTGTTTTACAGTACCTTATAGGTGGTTGGTTCCGATTATCGGGATGTTACACTACTCACTTTCATGTCCGCCACACACACCTCTTTATTGTTAGATATGTTAAACAACCTACTTTAACGCTCAACAAAAGGTTTAGAAGTATACCAAGGATCTCTCCAAAATGAGGTATGTCTCTCATTCCCCGCTACTCTAACACACTTAGGGATGTCAACGGGGCAGGGCGGGGGCGAGTAGTGCCTACCCGTATACATACCCGTTAAAATTAACTGGTACCCATGCAGATAACGAGTATTATCGGGTATTCACGGGTATCATTAATATTTAAGAATTTAAATTTTATAAAAGAAAGGGAGAAAATGTTATATAATATATTATAATATCATTACGTGTTAATATATTAAAAATATCATAAAATAATATAAAATAAATTATATATCATCATAAAATAATAAAAAATCTTAATATTCAAATATATTTAATAGAAAAATATGTTTTAATGAGTATGTGGGTACCCACGGGGCAGGTAGTATAATATTCGTCCCCACCCATTAAATAAATATGCGGGTACCCATTACGGGTATATCCACGGGTATCCACAGGTACGGGTTTTCTTGACATCCCTAAACACACTCCTTAGAGAACCAGTCACAAGAAATATTTTCACCATCTTCAATACTCCAAAGATCTGACCACCACCTAGACCCATTTCTAATCCCACCCCCCATTTCGCATAACTGATACCCTATAAATGGATGTTAACACTCTATTACACAAACTCCCTGTCTCTACTAAAATCGCCACCTCCACTTCCCTAAAAGAGCTAGATTAAATGATCTTAAATCCCTTAAACCCAGACCCCCATGATATGTTTTCCTTACAATATCATCCCAAGCAACCCAAGCTATTTTCCTACAGTCATCATCCCCACCCCAAAGAAAATTTTTAAATAAAGACTCGAGTTGAGAGATGATACCTACGGGAGCCTTGAAAAAGGTAACGAAGTAGATCAAGATTGAATTTAAGACGAATTTCAAGAGGACAAGTCTTCCGCCAAAGGATAGCGTTTTACCTTTCAACTTAGATAATCTTTTTACCACCTTTTGAATAACAGATTTCCAAGTTGACAAACGTTTAGGATTAGCCCCAATAAGCAAGCCCAAATATGAACATGGAAAATGGCCAACTTTACAATTCAAGAAATTAGCCATAGAACCCAATATCTCCATATCAATGTTAATACCCAAGAGCTTGCTTTTATGAAAATTGACTTTCAAACCAGCCACTAACTCAAACAACTACAAAACAAATTTAATAGCCCAAACATTATTCCAAGAGGCGTCTCCCACAAAAATAGTATCATCAGCATATTGCAAATGAGATATCAAAATACCATCCAGACCAACAGAATAAACTTTATAAACCTGCTCCTGAACTGCCTTAGTCATCAAAGAATTCAGCCCCTCTGCAACAATTAAGAATAAAAAAGGATCTAAAGGATCACCTTGTCGCACTCCTCTTCCAACATGAAATTCACCAGAAGGACTGTCATTAACAAGAACTGAGACCCGAGCAGTAGATAAACACTCTGCAATCCACCTCCTCCATTTTAAGGGAAATTTCATCCTCTCCATCAAAAACTGCAGAAAATTCCAACTGACAGAATCATACGCCTTCTCAAAATCAACCTTAAAAAATAGACATGCTTGTCTCTTCCTCTTTGCTTCCTCTAAAACTTCATTAGCCACCACAACACTATCAAAGATTAATCTACCTTTCACAAAAGCATATTGACTCTCAGAGATTACACTGCCAATAACTTTCCTCAATCGGTTTGCTAATAATTTAGCCAACACCTTATACATACAACCAATAAGAGAAATGGGGTGGTACTCCTCCACCGATGATTATCTATTTTGGGCACAAGGACAACAAAGGAGCTATTCGAACCTTTAACTAGCTTACCAGAAGCATGAAATTCATGAATGAAAGCCATAAAATCAAATTTAACAAGCTCCCAAAAATCCTTAATAAAATTAAAGTTGAACCCGTCTGGTCCTGGAGTTTTTGACCCCTCAAATTCCCAGACTACATCTTTAACTTCTTCCTCAGTAAAAGGTAAGATCAGAGTTGCAGCATCAGCATCAGCATCCTGCAAAGATTTAAATAAGGGGTCATTAAGAAAAATTCTATTTGTAGACTTCTCTTCAAAATGCCTCTCAAAGAAACCTTTAATTGCCTCTTTAATGGCCACAGGCTCCGAATAGGGGTGATCTCGGGTCGGGTTGGGGATTTTTTTGACCCAACCCGGGACAAGGAGACGAGTTGGGTCGGTTCGGGTTGAAAAAATTTATGGGTCAAACCCGACCCGAGGATACATAGGTCGGGTCGAGTGGGTTGGTCGGGTTGGGCCTTTTGTTTTGGGCCAGCAAAAAAAGCACAGAAAACAGTTTTTTAAAACAATTTTTTGACTTGACCAAAAATAAAAAAGCTTCTTGGGCTAGAAAAAAAATACTTTGACAAAAAAATAGCTTTTTGGGTTAAAAAAAAAAGGCCCAAAACAACTTTTTTGTATATATGTCTATTTTTTGGTGAAAAAAAAACCTTTGCTCGGGTCGGGTCGGGTTGGCAAAACCCAAACCCGTTACCCGAACCATCCGTGCTCGGTTCCATTTTTATCGGGTCGGGTCTACCTGAGAACCTGACCAACCCGGACCCATCAAACCGGGTCGGGTTGATCAGGTTGACCCAACCCATGATCACCCCTAGCTCCGAATACCTTTCATTGCCCACCTTTAAGCATTGAATCTCATTCCTTAGTCTTCTTTTATTGATACAAGAATGGAAAAATTTTGTGTTTCCATCCCCCTCTTGAAGCCAAGTTATCCGTGACTTCTAAAGCAGAAAATTATCCTTCAATGACATATTTGTTATGCTAAGTTTTATATATAAATATGAACAAAAGTTGCAAAACATGATGGATTGATGTAGAAGTTACAAATTTTTGTAAAAGTATTTTACATCCCATTTGATTATAATGTCAATCTCGAACTATAGGATAACCTTTTTTTCCAACTGCATCATTCATGTTTTATCATATTCTAGTTTCTTTTCTATTCCTATTGGCATGGTAATCATAATCCTCTTGCCATTATTTCAAGAACCAATCAAGGCTCCAGAGAAATATCATGTACCTAGTTGCAATAACTTATTCTCAACCCCAACCACCTGTCATGCCTAGTTAGGTACGTACATATTTTCAAAATGTTGATTAGTACGCTCATTTCAAAAGCAATTAACTTGAGAAAAAATATTTGTTGCATTTTGGTTCATATCAATTTCCCATCTCTTCTTGTTATATATAATTGTTTAGAGTCAAAACCCTATGTGATTTGGCTTTAATGATAACAAACCTTTTATATCAAACTTAAGATTTTCTGTTCTTAACTTACTATTGTGTGTTGTGAGATTTGAGATGCTTGAGTGCGCAAAAGTTGTCTAAGGTAGGTAACAAAATCAAGTTAAGAAATCTAGCAGACAAAGTTAAGAAATTTGATCAACCATGCACCAAGATCCATCATCTTAAGAATGATCTCAAAATCAAGATTCAAGTCTCAATAACAAAAAAGAAGGATGTTATCACTTGCAAGACTTGGGAAGACAAGAACAAAGTTAATATCCAAGTAAAGAAGGAAAGTTAAGATTTAAAAACTTCATAAAGGTCCAAGCTCAGAATGTTTCACATGCTGATGAGAATTTCAGAAGAAGACCTAAGACCAAAAAGATGACAGAACTAGAATGGTTGCATCGGAAAATGGAAGACTTAAGAAGCATCCTTGATAAGAAAGATGACAAAATCAAAATAGATGAATAAAAAAAGTATGAGTTCAAGATGGTTTGTATAAAATAAGCATGTTCAATTAGAAGGAACTATCGGAAAGCTCATTTCATTAGAACAACACTTACATCATAAACTTCTTAGCACAATCAGAAAATATTGTCATCAGAAAAGTAATAGTAGAAAGGTTCTTAACTCCAATCAGAGAAGTTTTGAACTATATCATCTCATGCATGGATAAAGAAAGAATCAAGAAAGCATCTATAACAAGGAAGAAATCAATGTTGAAAAGGTTTCGTAAAACTTGAGTAAGATGAGAAGCATTGAGATAAGAAAGAAGATAAAGAAGGCACAACTTAAGACAATCTTAAGTCAAGAACAATAATCCTAAGATCCATCTTAAGATTGAGAATGGCTGAGCAAATTCTAAAAGGAAGGTTGAATCCATGATTTGGAATTGTTATATGCTTGTGGAATCAATATTATCAAATGATCAACCTAAGAAAGAATGACCATCATTTCAAAATACACTTCAGAAAGACACTTCAGAGTGTACCTCTTAAGAAGCAGGCCTTAGAATGATGTTAACTTTTGCTGACGAGGCAGAAAACGTACGAAAAAGAGTTCTACCAGTCAGAAATAGCGAGTAACGACTAGTTTATGCCTAGAACACTCCAGAATCATAACAGTTAGTTTACTGAGCCTATATAAAGGATCTAACCGAAAAACCAAAGGTTGAGAAGAGTTGGTCTTAATTATAGCAGAAAATTATGTTCTTACCTATTCTCTTTATTCTCACTACCTACCTATGTTATCTTAGCTAATATCATGTAGTAGGTTTCGCTCTTGTTTTGTAATGGTTTATATACATTCCTTGAGCGATTTAGAGATCTACCCATCACCACACACTCATTGTAATCATTGATCTTTAGAGATCGAGATATGAGCTAGCTGCTTGAGCTAGTCATTATGAGTTGAGATGCCAACTGGGAGCAGTTGTATAAAGAACACTTAATGAGTTCCCTGGAGAAGCTCTTGAAGAAGAATACTTAGAATTCGGAAGTGTCTCTTGAAGAATACTTAAGAAGCCTAAAGAGGCTCTAGAAGAAGAATACTTGGTGAGTTGCCTGAAGAGGCAGTTGATAACAAAGAGTATTTGTAACTTTGAGAAGTTAGTGGAAAATCTCACCTTGTATGAAGACTGGACGTAATTGAAGGTTGGTAGGGTGAAACGGGATAAATTACTATATACTCTCTCTTTTTCTCACTCTGTTATTTTCATGTTATAACTATTTCATTGAAAATACTGCATCATGGTTTTCATTCTTAAGATTGATTACCTTCTTAAGAAAAAAAATCTTATTGTATTATAGTTTTTGTTCTTAACAATGATAACCTTCTTAAGAAATAATCATACTATACTATAGTTTGTGTTCTTAAGACCGATTACTTTCTTAAGAAAGAATCCGAAGAATCTTCTTATCTTTGTATCTCATATTAACTGACTATTGCACTTATCAAATTATATTCTGTTATTGAAATAACAATCATAAGTTTCATATTTTAACTATGAACAAATTGCATTCACACAACTTGATTTATTGACTTAAGATTCAATATTGTTTATTCATCCATATTAATTTTTGTATCCTAAGTTCAACATCTTAAGCTTACCATTCCGAACTCTAGCATCTTAAGTGATTAATTTATAAATGTACTATGTGAAAATTCTCTGTTAGGATTTATTTTTGAATATCCAAGTATTAAATACTTGAGAAACACTTTAGAAAAGAAATCTTGAAATCAACTCAATTCTACCCCTTCTTGAGACACAACCAACTTCATAAGCTTTATTACTAATGCTTGATTGTTTGGTCTCGCTGTCTTTTTTATTACATTGCAATATCCTCTTAGTGGAATTATGCAGCAAGGAGCACACTACATGCAGGCTCAACAAATATCATGTTTGCCATAATGTTTGTTTCTTTATCTTATGCTAAAAGGCAAACAATCAAATGATTGCCTTAATATTTCTACATTAATACTAGTAATTAAGATTATGCATGTGCTATTTTCTTGTGTAAAGTTTGTCATAAAATGAGGTTGTTCCATGTCAATGTCAACAGTTCCTCTTCTTCCCTTTATGTTATGTTCAATGTTCAGTTACCACCTTCAAATTTGGAACTTGAGCGCTAGAGTTGCCACTAGTCAAAGAAGGTTATTTGATGAATGGCGATAGTTGGAATTTTTATGATATTCCTACTTTGAGGTGCCACAAACGCGACCTAAGAAACATCGATATGTTGTTGTTGTGATTAAGATAATTGTAAAACGAATTTTTTTTAAGCGTTAGGCAATTTATTTTTTTGAATAGGTTGAGTCTCTTGTCATGTAAAATCTTCGGGAGACAGGGTTATCAGATTCTCTGCATCTTCACCACTTGCAACTCATGTAGTAACTTTACAAGAACTTGGTGTTGGGAATAAAAATATATACGCCCGAGATCCAATCTATCTTGTTACCTATATCTATACATTTTTATACATAAGTAGAAATTTATTGTTTTATTATCATATTTGTTATTTAATAGTTAATTGATAACGTCCTTGATTAAAATTACAGACATGTTATTATAATAGAGATTATAATAATGAGAAACAAGTCTTTGACAATTTTAATCTAAATTGTTCTTGGTCATAGAATTATTGAATGGGCCATCAATAATTTAGATAGATCAATATATATGTAATAGTCTTTATTGGATAAAGATTAATAGATCTTTTTTAATTTATTAAATTACGTATATAAATGATGCGTATCGGATATGATAATTGAACAAACCTATTGGAGACTTCCTAATGATTAAAATTACCTTTGATTGTCGATAGGAATTGTTACGGATCAACTTTCAATTAAACATGTTATGGATCAGTTTTCAGTTAAAGTACGCCCTGTTGAAATACGCCCAGCCATGACGCCTTACTCTGAAACGTCCAACACTTTACCCACTTTGGACACCTGGTGCTTCTACTGGCACACTATGTCCAAGGTTGGCTTGGTCTCCAAGACACTCTTACTTGACAGCCAAGGCGTAATGTTGTCGCCTTGTACACTATCCACTCTACAAAGATGTCACTCTGCACATCTGCGCTATGTACACCTGGCACTCTGCAAAGGTGTTGCCTTGCGCGCCTGCTCCCTTATGTCATTGTTACCCATCAGTTTCGTTGTCCTACTTGAGTGCTTATAAATAATCCCATCTGGTATCATTTCAAGGGTCGAGATTCAAGCATCCAAAGACCATGGAAAATAGAAAACCACCACACACTATCATAAGGCGAAATGCGCTTAACCGAGAACGCAAGGCGTACTCTGTACATCCCATAATCCTTTATATAGAACCATGGTACCCATCCATATAGGACCAAGCCTCAAGAACCAAAGTCTCCCATCAACCTTCCATCATCTTACATCTCCCAAGCATATGAATCCTACTCTCTTTCTTTGTATTTATCTTCCATTACTTTTCACTTTGTAATGATCAACCCACTCACAAATTGATGTATATCATTTGAAATCTATTCTGCAACAGGAATTATTTCAATATAAAGAGTTGTAAAGATGAAAGGAATTATTTCAATAAGGTAAAATATATTACTTCATGTTATCTGCATGTTAAGGAGCGTTTTTAGGTGTCAACCTTGATCAGTAAATTAATTTGATTAATTTTCTACTAGCTTATTATTGAACCTACAAGGTCTCACACAAACGAGTGTTCTAATTTTTGCTAAAGAAAAACTTTATTATTTGATAATTAAATTGGAGAATTTAATTTAATCAAATAAATAAATTTTTCTAGGTGGAATATTATTGTATTCTTTGCTATCACTAATAATATAAAAAAATATAATATTAAGCACTTGTTATGTTGGAATAGATATTTGGTAATATATTTTTTAAATAATTGCCAACTAAAATGCTAAAGCAATGCATTTGGAATAGTTTGAAAACATATATACAAATTTAAATGTCAAAAGATAGGATTAGAGTTGGGTATATGAGTTACGGTTCACGGGCCAACCCGCATAACCCGCGGTCTGCGTAGACTTAGACCATTAAAATCTTGTCCTATTTAAATTGTGGGTTTATTTGGGTTGCCTCGCATAACCCGCGGTTAAATGGGTTTGATCCGCGGGTTCGCGGGTCAACTTGTTTACTCGCATAAAAAAAATCAATAATATTTAACAAAATTAAAAAAATTATAAAACTAAATATTATTAAAATGTATTTTATGATAAATAAAAATAAAAATATTGCAGATCGGCCTACGAACCAACTTATTTAACTTGCGGGCATGTGCGAGTTGGTGTAATGTAGGCCGATATAAATGCAGGCTTATGCAGGTTGTCCGTTTAGCCTGCGGGCTAATGTGGATCGGCCCGACCCGATCCATTTCTTAGCTCTAGATAGAATCCATTAACAATTTATCATTAAGTCAAAATGTTTTCAAATCAAATAAGGAGACTTGGAAGAAAAACGTGCTAGGATGAATAAGATCAAGACTGAGGATTGAAATCACTTGTCCCATTTTGCGTATCCCTTTTTTTTAAAAAAAATATTAAATCAATGTAAAAATTCATTCAACAACACCAAATTGTGAACCGCACTTACCACGCCTAAAAGAATCGAACGTCTACGGTGCATTGGGTAAAGAAACCATCTATGGTAAATTGGGCCAGGATGCCTATTTACAATAGGTCATTGAATGGATTGTTGATTATTTAGAAATTTGTAAAGTGACCCTTGGATATTTTGAATTATGTAAAACAAATAAAAATAAATCAGTGGATATCTCAAATTCCTAATCTTTCATTTGGCCACCCTCAGAATCACTCCCTCTCTCTTTTTGATTTCGACTTCACATCACACATACAACCAAGAAAAAAGAATCCCAATTTCATAGAGAGAAGATGGAGGGTGAAGGAAGACAGGGAGGAGAGAGAGATGAGAACAAAGAAGAAAGGTGTCTTTGCGCAGTCATCCTTTTAGTCAAGCCACCGCGCCACAAGGGGAAGAGTGTCACACTTAGCACTGGCGCTGTAGTGCGCATAACGCAACGACAACTGCTCAGCGATGCCATGGTGACATGGCGATGTAGCGGTGAAAGGGAAGGGACGATGTAGTCTAAATGACGACCTTTTTGGCCACGAATATGGTATAAAGGGAAGCATAAGGATGGGCATAGGATCAAGCGCTTCTTGGTGAGGCAAGAGATCTGTTCAAGCAAGAGGAAGATGACCTTCTTGGAGGATTTACCACACAACCTAATGCAACCAGTAACTATAGTCTTGTACGAGGGCAGAGGAAGAGGAGTGGGCAGCAAGGGAAGCGACCATGGCTTCTTGCAACTTGAGAAATTTTTGCAAATTTAGAAAACCACTTAATCCAAACTATTACTTATTTTAATATTAAATCTAACGGTTGAAGCACTCAATGTCGTAAAACAGATTATCAACTTGAACATGTTTTTCGAAAACCGTTTGGTCAGTCGAACTCTTTGAAAAAGACGACTGTCATTGACTCACTGATTGGAGACTGCCTCGTCCACTAACATGAACCAAATCACCAAATTCAGAACTAAAGAACCAGATTAGTTTATAAATGACTCGACTAGCAAATTGGCCCTGAACTTTTTCAAGGTAATGCAGTTTAGTCCTTGAGAAAGTGAAAATCCCAAAATAATTCCTGACTCTTTGGTCCATCTTTCACTATAGTCCAAAATGGTGTTTTTCGTTGACCAAAGGATGATGTGTCACATTAAGTGACACTGTGGCACACAATTGGACATTGTGCACCCAAAACGACGTTGTATTGTTGAAGGTGGTAAAATTAAAAATAAAAATACAGTTTCATCCACACCACACTGTGAAAAACTTCTCGCGTTTCCTCTCGCTATTTCATGAACAAGGTCAAAGCTTGTTGTGCATTGTAAATTTCGTTTGTTTTTTAAACTTAATATGTTATTTCCTCTTGCTATGTAATGTATGTTTCATTTAATGCATTATTGATCTACCTCTATTATTGACATTTTGAATTTGATAGATCCAATCTATCTGAAAATTCCAACAAAGCATCACTAGAATTAGCAAGAGTCAGTAAAGTCAGCATAAGAGTGTCCATATCAAAATATGAGTCACCATCACCTTTGCACAATCCACGCCATTTTGTGGAATGATCACCACGATTTGTGAATATATTTCAGTATTTGGTTGGAAATTGATAGTTGATACAAGAAAATGTTTTATTTAATCATCTTTCCTTTAAATTGTTTTCTAACCGAACTCTGATTTGTGCTTACATATAGTTTTTTCAGAAAGAATCCCCAAGCATTACAAAGGGTTTAGAATTGCAGAACCAGTTGAATCTTGCTCAAGAAGATCTTTCCTTTAAAGGAGAAGCTCCTTCAGGTTGAGAAGGAGAAGCTAAAATAAATTGATGAGTTGAAAGAAGCACATAAAGTGGTTAAGGAAGCGAATGAGAAAATTATGGAAGCATTAGTGGCTCAAAAGCGACCTGAGAAGAACTACGATATTGAAAAATTTCCAGCTTTTGAATTGGAACAAGCTAGAATTGAAAATGTGAAGAAGAAGGAAGAAGAATGGCAGAAAGAGCTTGAAAGTGTGAAGAACCAACGTCCTTTGGATGTTGCTGCTCTTCTTTCCACCACTCAGGAGCTTCAATGGGTTAAACAAGAACTCGCCATGACTTGTGATGCAAAGAACCAAACATTGAATCATGTTGATGATGCAACTAAAATTGCCGAGATTCAAGCAGAGAAAGAAGAGTTCCTTTCAACTGAACTAATAGGGTTAAAGGCCTTACTGGATTCAAAATTGGAAACAAAGGCTGATGAAAATAAGCTTATATCGAAGCTCGAAGCAGTGATAAAATAGTGTCCATATAAACAAAGAAGAAGGGAGAAGAATGAAGAATGTTACCGTTGGGGCTGAGAAAGTTCTAGAAAGCAATTGATAAAACAACGTCGTTTTGGGTGCTTAATGTCCAGTTGTGTGCCATAATGTCATTTAATGTGGTACGTCATCCTGTGGTTAACAGAAAAATCCATTTTGGACTATAGTGAAAGACAGAGCAAAGAGTGAGGAATTATTTGAGATTTTTACTTTCTCAAGACTAAAATACATATCCATGAAAACTTCATGGACTAATTTTCTAGTCTTACGAAAATAAGATGGAGAAAGTTCACAGTAGAATGAAGTTAAGTAGTATGGGGATGAATACCATGGGTTCTCCCATGGATCATCTCAAAAGCAACCAAAGAGAGTTTAGAAAACTCATTGATAATATTGAAAAAGATACTGAAATGATTACAAACAACTAGTATTTATAATTTTAAACTACTCAATTATGTAACTAACTACTAACTAATTGGTAAAACTAAAATTAACAAATTGACTAACATAATTGTATTCCTAACCCCCTCCTGCAAATTAGTATTTGGTATCAACCAATACCAACTTGAAACCAAGAAATAAATGGAATTCAACAAAAGAAAGGGAAAAAATATCAAAAGAACCATATTCCTCTTAGGCATTGCAACAAACAACTTTTGCACATCCCTTTCAGACATAACAACAAACACCTTCTACACATCCCTTTCAAAAACTGAATTTGTCACAAAATTTTCATCAAACAGTTGGTGCACATCATAATACATAACAATCACACTGTTCAGAGATTGCATTGCATAACCAAGCAAGTCTGTGTCACCAATACCAAAGTCAATAACGACTCTTGATGGAATAGAAGAGCTAGATTTAAACATGGGCATGTCTTTGTCAGATGATAGGTAAGAGTTGTTGCTTTGTTGAAAGCTATTTGCAGTATATTTTGCTGTAAAATCCATTGCACTCAGATTGGAAGCTGGCAGAGTCTTTGGACTCAGGTTCTGACTAAAACTACCATCAACTTGAATTTCTAACTGACGGAACATCTCAATGGTCATAACTAGAGCAGGAATGGCTTCAAGCATTATGAGCGTTTCTCTCACTTCCATATTCCTCTTCATGAGCAGCTTTACGGTGGCCGCAGCCTCTCGCCAATTCGCCAAATCTTCTTCCTGCTGCAACTCCTTCACGAACTGCTTCAGATCCTCAAGTGCCTCCCTCTTCTTCTGCGTCTCAATGTCGGCTTCAAACTTGGCCATGTTCAGCAGATCCGATAGCTTCTCTGACCTCGCATTATTCAGCTTTGAATTATGCTCATCTTGTTGTCGTCGTTGTTGGTGTTGTTTCTCGTCGGAGGAGGAAACAATGTTTGATTGAAATCCAAAGCTTCCAAAATTGAAAGGATCTGATGACGATATCCACTCCAATTTTATGACACAGTCGTTACAAATTTCAGGCATAAAGAACAAAACCGAGAGTTTCTTGGACTTATTCTTTTCTTCCTATGGTGCCAAAGGAGAGCCCGATGGTGATTCTTGCGACAGAGGAGAATGCGACATTGCTACTTGATCTTGAGAAGAAGAATCCTTCGATGTAGTTTGGTGCATGGCGATGCACTCCGTCTCCTTCACCATGTTCTATTGCTTGGATTTGTTGAACAGATCAAAAACTTCTTTTTCGATTTCAAGCACAACATTAATCGTCTTTTTGGGATGACGTCGAAATTTCTTGAAGCGAGGTGAGCTCCATGGATGAAACTCTGATACCATCTTATGAAAATATATAAGATGTAGCAACATGTTCACAGTAGAATGTAGTTGAGTAGTGTGGGGATGAATACCATGGGTTCACCCAGGGATCATCCCAAAAGCAACCAGAAAAAGAGAGTTTAAAAAACTCATTGATAATATTAAAAAAGATACTAAAATGAATACAAATAACTAGTATTTACAGAACTAAATTACTCAATTATGTAACTAACTACTAACTAATTTGTAAAACTAAAATTTCTTGAAGCAACATGTTGAGAAAACTCATTGATAATATTGAAAAAGATACTAAAATGAATACAAATAACTAGTATTTATAGAACTAAATTACTCAATTATGTAACTAACTACTAACTAATTTATAAAACTAAAATTAACAAATCTAATCTAAACTATTACAATCCGGTAAGTATTTTATTATTTATTCACTATTCACTCATCAATTTAAATATTGTTTTTATTTTTCTGTTTTTTTAATTCAGACACTATAATCTAGGTAGATGTGATATTATGACAGCGTAAACAGAGAGTGTGATTGATTTTAAGTGGTAAATGACAGCTTAAAATTTAGGCTAAAGTACTTATATAGAGAGGAAGGTTTTAATAAGTGCCATGTGGTATTTTTTTGGGTTTGAATAAAATTTTCATTCCAGGTGGCTTCAACTAATGATATTACCTATCTATCAGATTATTTTTTAAACTAATGATATTACCTATCTATTACTTTTAACACAAATCATGTTGTAAATGATTTTTTTATTAATTCTAACTTTCACTTTAATCGAAATGTTCATTTTCATGATTACATCTATGTAGCTGAGTTGTAGGTTTAGGGGGTGATGTGTATACACTAATTCAAATTTGAACATTAATTATATGAAATTGTTATTTAATAAATTCATTTTTATGTTATTTTTTACTTTTTCAAATTTGAAGTTCAGACTTTCTCTTCATTCATTTTTCCCTCTCTCTTCCCTCATTTCTCTGTGAAACTTTCGCCCTCTTTCTCCCATTCTCTTGAAATTTATTTGTCTCCCACTGTCCAATTTCTTCCTCCCCTCTGCTATAATTTCTTCTTCTTCCTTGAATATCTCCACAGTTACACATTGAAGGTAGGTCAAAGTTCAGGTTTCATCTTTTGTTATGATTTTAGTGGATAAAACTCTAATTTGTTTTCGTTTTTGCTTTTGATTTTGCCTAATATTTTACCCTAACTCCCCCCCATTTTACATGCATGTATTCATCTTTTACTACTCATAGACGCTAATAAAATCTACATTCGCGGTAAGGACTTGAGCCCTTATTTCTTCCTTTCTGTTTTCTTTTTTGCTAAATAAGGAACGCGTAAAATGAAACCCATTACTCTGGGTAGATTGAAAGATTTGGAGGCTTCTATGCTTCTCACAGATATTTCAATATGATTTTAGTTGTTTGTTTAATTTTTATTTTAATATGTTTTCACTTTACTATTTCATAACATTACTCTTCCTGCAGTGGTTTTGGCAATTCTCTTCTCATAATTCCAAGGTAAATTATTTCCCCCCATTTCATTTTACTGGTCTTCATTATAAAAATCCATACTATTCAAATAACGTTAAGCATCTCCTATTGCGACTTCTTTCTCAGTTCAAAATTTGATTTTATTCTTCTCACTTCATTTACATTGAAATCCATTCTATTATTAATATTAATCTTTCAAAAGAATCATGTGCCATTGTTGTAAGGATTGTTCATATGTACGGTGCAAGGGTTCTTTTCAATCTTAGTTTTCTGAAGCTATGGATTACAAGAAAATGTTACTTCTTTTTTAATTTCAAGATTTTTTACAACTACTCGTATAAAAAATGTCCATTCAAGAAATAGGCTTTTTTTTATATCACTAACTGTTCTTCCTTCTTTAAAATTAATTGAAAAATCTAAGTTTGAATTGCAAGTGTAAAGTCACATCAATGATACTTCTAAGGTATCTTTGGAGGATTATCTTTTGCTTTTAAATCCAAGGTAGATAATGAATAGAAGGACGGTAAAGAAGTATGTATCCAATGGTTTATTGTATTGTACTCACTTTTTGGTTTTTGACATTGGTTATTGTCCAGTAGCTATTCCATCAAACAATATCAATATCGATCTAAATTTTTAGTATCATGTTTGATTGGTCTTCAATCTTATTATAACTTACTTTCACATTGATTTGATATTCCAATTAGTTCCAAATACAATATGTAAGCAGGGGATTACCTTTTTAACATATGCTATATATTTATAAACAATAAAATTAAATTGTTTACATGTTACTCTACAGATTAGTTTATTTCATGTTATTTATCTCATGGATTTGTTTGGATGTGTCAATTTTTAAACTAATGTAATAAAATACATATTTTTACTTGAGTAAACAAGAGAGGTAGGTTGTGCCCATTGATATATAATTTCATTTAAAATTTTAAAAAAGTTTTTCATACTACACATAATTTATAAGAAAGACATTTAATCAGTTGCAACAAATTTAAAATTGTGTGATTGTCAACACTTAATTTGTCTCTTGTATCTTTATGGTACTTTATTTGGTTCGGTGACCCCTTACATGTTGTGAATGTTTTTGTTACTTTTGTTTTTAAATATTTTACTCAATTATATATTTGCTTCCTTTACAATGTATATGTCAAATGCTAATATGGACTAATTCCTTCCCATTATTGAAATTGAGTATGATCTTCATTCTACTTTAATTTCTTCATGGTTATGTGCTTCTACTTTTTCCATGTTAATGCCTTCTTACTGCCTGACTTTTATATTATTTATCATCATTTCCTTCTAAAGTGATTATTATTGGTAACAATGCCAGAGTAGAGTTCTGCAGTTTATGAATTTTCTAAACTTTTTTGGATGTGTGTAATCATTCTTAATTTCTCCTTATCTATTAGTGTTGATCGTTCTAAACTGAGTAATTCTGATATTTTACCGCCTTCTATTTTTTTTTTTCATCTGGCCCCCTTCTTACTACCTTCTATTCTACTTTGTGCATAATGATACCATCAACACACACACACTCTCTCCTTTGTCATTGCTTTCTTTCATTTTTAAATTTCCAAGTTCAAATTTCTCTTCTTTATATTTTTCTTCCTCTTTTCCTTCACCAAGCTTTCATCTCCATCTTCACTTACCCGACCCTTAAGCCACTTTTGTGAATGAACTTTTTAGATACTAAAACCAATAATGAACAGAGTTGTGCATTGCGTCATTGAGGCAACAAGGGCACTAATACTGTGAGTATGGAATTGCGCATATTTGAGTCTTAGCATCAATGTAAGTCTTTTCTTCCTCTTCTGCATGTTGTATTTTTTTTTCTCTATTTTTTATTGTAGTTTTGAACCTTATAGAACAAATTTTCTGGCAGTGGAATGCTTCTTATTTTCTGCAATTTTTATTTAAGAATTCAGTATCTTAGAATTTGTGAATTTTTTTTTTTTGTAATCTGCATTGCTCCTTATTACCGTTTTGCAATTTGAGATGGCAATTTGAGGTTGTTCTTCCTTTTCCTATGGTAGCTCTAAACTTCCAAAGATATACCAAAATGTCAGATTTATTTGAATTTCTCAAAGAAGGAATAGTTCAACGATTGAATTTAATTTGGTGATAGGTCATATACTATGAGGGAGGGTGAATTTTCATATTATGTTTTCATTTTTTTTTTGTTTACACAGTAAAATAATTGATGGAATAATTATCAAGTCAAACCATAGGAAAACGTATATTATTAATGATGGCGTGTTTCTATTCTTAGTATCAAAATCTTGATTTTAGTTTGTGAAAGCTTTATTTAAAATTGAAGAAATTGAACTATGTACACCAGACACAGGTAAGTTCATTTTTTTTTGAACTTTTTTGTGTTTTTTTTCCAACCTTCATATATACTTCTCTTGATAGATAGATTCTATTTAGGTTCTTTTGGCTTATTATCTCATCAATTTTGGAATAGCTTTTAATAAAAAAAATTGTCACATGTGAAATAGACTATCATTTTTTATAGTGAAACCGAAAGCAAGAGCTTTATAAACTTTTATTTATTTTTTTTTGTCAATAATAGAAATTTATCAATATTGTGTTTCAATGTAATTATACTTTTACCTACTTTTTTTTACAGTTGTTGAGTTATAAAAAAAATTAATGATACTTTTTCTCTGTGGTATGCATGTGTGGGGGAGTTGGAATGGCAATCCATATAGCATGCTCAAAGGGGAGCATGACATTTAATTTGTCACCAACATTTATTCAAAATATTTTTGGTTTATTTGTTATACTCATTTGATTTTTTTTGTTTGTAGGTTGTTCGGTTTATTCATATCCTCTGTATAATACTATGGTTGTGTATAAAATATCAACATGATTGGTATAATTATTTGGTTGTAGAAAATGTACATATTGTTAGCAAGGCATTTTTTGTTCATATCAAGTATGCTACAAGACAACAAAGCATATATAGGCATTTCCTTTTCAATTCGACACATTGAAGATGTTCAATTTATTACCAAAGAGATTCTTTTTTGAAAGAAACACTTATTATTAAGTATCCTCATGGTTTTTTTCTCTACTCAAATTATTATATTACTCTTTATTTACTAGAAACATTAAAATTTGTAAGAAATTATTTTGTAGTAGTGCAAATTATAATTTAAATCGATTTAGATAATTAAAGTAATTAGTTTTATCATTTCTTTGTTTACATTTTAATTTTAAACTTTTATAAAATATTATATTATAGTTTTGTATAATAATAAGTAGACAGCAAAACTTTTTAATTTTTAAATATATTCATTTGGTTTTACTAAATCTTTTACTCAATGATAGAAGGGATATTAAATATTTTTTAAAAAAATAATTTAATTGACAAAAATAATGTCCCGTGAACTGTGAATGGCATGAATATACGACTAACGTGTAACATTTTTTTTATCATTGAGCTTAGCAACATGTTTCTATGATCCATAGTTGTCTTTATATAGTGTCATTGTGTAATGCATTATAAATATAAACTAGGTGTGCCTTTTCTTACAAACATTTGCTTAAATTGTTGTGCATATTATATAAAACTGATAACATAGAGATATAGTAGATCACGGGCATATACACTAGTTTACTAATAAAACTGTATTCCTAATAGATAGTTTAGTCTTTTAAAATTGAAAACCAGATCTTTTGTTTTTTTAATTCAGAACCGGTTCACTGTACCAAAGAACGAGTTTGGTTTGGTTCGGTAGTGTATAGTGCGGTGCGGTTTGGTTTGCTGAACTGAACAATGAACAACAGCGGCCAAGCATTCCCACAATCCCATTCCCCTTCCAGTCTTCCGCCAAAACCGTGGGCTCATATCTTCAAAGCCAATTTCCAATTTTCCATCGTTTCTCATATAAATAG
Organism: Sesbania bispinosa; assembly: GCA_026901365.1. Lineage (NCBI taxonomy): Eukaryota > Viridiplantae > Streptophyta > Magnoliopsida > Fabales > Fabaceae > Sesbania > Sesbania bispinosa. Next base: position 334,876 of record QLOH01000594.1, read on the forward strand.
TCACCCCAATTTCCCCAAACTCACTTTCACTTTCACTTTCATATTCAGCTTCATTGAATAAAGCAATGGTGGCGCTTCTGGTGGCAACCACGTCCGATCCGGCTTCCATCAATCCGGCCAATGCCCTGTTGGCCATGTCCGGCTGGCAACCCGGACCCAAATTCCAGGTTCAAATCATCAACATCTTTTGCTAGTTTCTACTATTTTTTCTGCCGTTTTGATTTCTCATTTTTCTGTTGTTGTGTCCATAAATATAGGATGATATGAAGAGTTTTATGAATGAAGGATTGAGGGTGTTGTTACACGGGAAGGGTATAGTGGAGGAGGATGATTTGGACAAGAGATGGGAAGAGGTGACCGGAGAGGCTGTTGATGAGGTCATCTTCTTCAGCAAGCACACCGCTGCTTCTAACAAACCTGCCCTCACTGTTCATCCCATTGGTAATTTATTGTCACTAGACTTTTTTCCTTTCTTTTTTGGGTTACCTGTGATTTCGTAAAGTGAAAAGAGTGCATCTTGTTGTGTGGAATGTGTGTGTATGCAGGAGTTCCTCATTTGCGTGAAGGTGATGTTCCACCTCAAGGTGGGAAACCTGGATGGGCCGGGCTGCCAAATCCTAGGATAGGGCCTTGGTTTCGACTTTTGAAAAACATTGCTCATGCTCATAATCTGGTCCCTGAATTTGAGGTGTCTTTTCTTTTTGTTTAAACGGAATTTAAACTGCTTTGCTTTTCTTTTGATGTTGTTTATTGTGTGATGATTTTTGCTTTTGACTAATTATCCATTAGATCTCAAGTGCTTTTGCTTTAGATTTAACATTCCTGAACATACATGGCTTGTTTCCCATTGGAGGAAGATGGCTTAATGTTGTATTGTCTATTAAATATGCGTTTTAAATTATGAAAACCACTTCTAGCATAATTTGATTAGTTTCCTCAATTTAGATTACTCTGGAGGCCACTCATCACGGACCATTGACAAATAAGCCAACCATGTTTCTAGAGATTGGTGAGTGTTTTTTTCTTCTCCTAGATGTACTTTGGATTGATGGATTTGATATATCATGTATTATAAGCACATTGTGTAGTCTATTAGTAGTTGTTCGATTAGATTAAAATGGTGTTTTGTCTCTAAATCCTCCGTTATTTGTCTGTTAGATCTAGTAAGTCTTTATTTTGACAATTAATATCCTTTTCAATTCATCTTCACCTTTTCCCTTACAAAAGTACAAGTTATTTGCAAAAGAAGGTTTTGTTTTGTTTAGGTTTTCCATGGGAAGTGAGATATTGTATGTCAAAAGAGCATTAAGATGAAGTGTGTTAAAGCCGTATTGTTTTGGTTAATACTTCATTTGAGTATAAATCGTCTCTTTGCTGTTATTAGGAAAGTCAATAATGGCTGAAGGTGTTCATGAACATAATGCCAAATTATTTCCGGAATTATACATTTTGTTGCTCAATTTTTTATTGGCTTTATGGTAAAGGGAATTGGCAACCTATCCTTTGGTCCTTCACTCAATTCCCTCTCCCCCAACCTGATACCTCTCTTTGTGTTAACTACATCGATCCTAGGTCTAAACTGGCCTGGGTTTGTCATTCTTTTTTATCCAATCTTGTCACTTTTATCTAGTTCTTTTGAGGCTGTATCACTCCTCTCTGCTTTCATCTATCATCCTTGTTATTTCATCTATGTTAGCATTTATAGACTTTTTTCATGTAAATATTACTTTCTCTTGGACATATATAAACCATATATTTGCCTTTATTTTGAAGTAGTTTGTGGCTGCTAAACTTCGTTCCTAAGTTACACAAGAAGTTGTTAAGAATTTAACTACAATTTGAACTTTGTATAACAACTTGTTTTTTGGCATAGGTAGTACTGATGACTATTGGAAAAGACAGGATGCTGCTCAAGTTATGGCTCAGGTTTAGTGGCCTTTTATACTTTTTCATAGCCTTTGCATCTTTCTGTATGGATAACATTTCTTTATTGTTGATTGTGATTGACATGTCCATAGCTATTTCCTTCTGTACTTTTTATTCTCTGATACGGTAATTTCCCTAGTTAGAATAGATATCAGTATATCACAGCTGTTCTCTGTCTTAATCCCTAAGTTCTTGGGATTCTTCAATTCTGTATATTGTGTATATGTGTGTACTTTACCTCGACATAAATTAGTGAATAATATCAAATTTTTTCCTGTATTTCAAGTTGGTATTAGAGCATAAGGTTCTGGTCCAACAAGAAAGACCCTAAACCCACCATCTAGGTTGGTTATTCGGTTACAGCTAGTGGCAGTTCGAAGTAACTTCTCGGGCCACTTCAAAAGACCCATTGCCTCTAAGCATGTAAGCATGATTGCGGGAGGATTGTCCATGAACTCTCATGCACACAGTTTCTGCAAGTTTTTGTCCTTGCTGGTGATAGAAACCTAGCATCTTATTGGAAATAAATAGGTACAGACCCCAATTACAAAGGCAAAACACCATAGAACTTTGAGGATTTGAAAAACCCCCTGCCCAAAGGCCCTAATTCTCATTCAATGACTAGATAGATCCCCCACTCACCCGCTCATCTTATTTATATACATCACAGGCTGTATATAAATATCTTGGTAGTTGGACTGTACAAGTGGAAGCCTTTTAATTCTTCACTATAGCCAATAAAAATGCATCCTTTTCCCTACTCATCTAGCTTTTCTCTATCTTGAGGATGAATAAAATGATATGCCACACAACCAAAGACTTTTATATGATTAACTTTCGGTTTTCTCTTTTGAAATGCTCCATGAGGTGTCTTATTAGTGGGAGCCTTTGTCAGAGGTACCTATTAAGAACATAAACAGCTGTGTTGACATCTTCTGCCCAATAGGTATTGGGTAGTCCTTTGGCTTTCATCATGGTTCTTGCCATTTCAGCAATACTCCTATTCTTCCTCTCAGACACACCATTCTGTTGTGGACTTCTAGTAGCTGAAAGTTGTCTTTGAATGTTATCTTTATAATAATCATGAAGGATTTGGAATTAAATTCTCCACCATGGTTTGTCCTTAAAGTCTTGATTCTCTGCCCACTTTGATTTTCTACGAGCCTTAAACTTCAGAAATTTTGAGAAAGCATTTGATTGTTGCACAAGAAAACAAACCCATATTACTCTAGAATAATCATCAACAAAGAGTAAGAACCACTTAATGCTAAATGATGGAGTTCTTGTACGTCCCTAGTGATCTGCATGCATAAGTTCTAGGCATTTTTTGGCTCTTCAAGATGTAGTTGGGAATGACAATCTATGCATCTTGCCATAAATACATGATACATCCTTCACAAACATCATGATTGGTGTTTATTGAAGGAAGACCAAACACCATATCCTTTTGTTGCAACTCCTTCAAATTTTGGTAATTCAAATGGCCATACCTACAATGTCACAACAAGGACTCATTCACTTCTTGAGCTTTGAGGGAGAAAGACCACTTTCTTGCTTCATGGACAGCGAAAAACCTTGTTTGAGGTCATTGGAACAGAAGGCACCAGCTTGTTGTTCTATTTCTTATCAACAATCATGCATCCTTTTTCATCAAATTTTATTTCATAACCTTTTTTGTACAAGTTGGCCAACACTCGAGATTTTGAAATAACAAAGGAACATAGTGTCATCTTTGATAAGTTTTGGACTACCTCTCTTGATTTCGACTACAGTTACTCCTTTGCCTTCCACATTCATAGACTTTCCATCTCTATTCCTTACCTTCGACTTGAATTTCTCATCCAACGAGACAAAATTGTCCTTGATTCTAGTCATATGATTGCTACAACTACTATCAAGATATCAGAATCCATCATCTTTTGAGGTTCTAGACACAGTATCTGCTTCGATGTGCCTTCTGCGTTCTGCAAAATGAGCTTCATTCTTCTCCTTCTTTGGACAGTCTATCATCATGTTATCTGGGTTCTTACATCAGGTACATTGTCTAAACCAGCATTGGTTGTTGACATGGTTGTTTTCCTTGCAAATAGAGCATGGAGGATTGTTCTTTTCATGGTTTCTTGGCCTTTCTTAGTTTTATCTTCCTCTCCCACATCTTCTTCTAGACCTTTCCTTTGTGGCTGATATTGGTTGTGTTTCTTTTTCTCTGCAACTTTCTTTACAGCAATATTTACCTTTGATTGTGAAGCTTGGTTTGATATGGTTTCTTGGCCTTTCTTGGTTCAATCTTCCTTTCCCATGTCCTCTACTAGACCTTCCTCCTCTCCTTTGTGGCTGATTCTGGTTGTGTTTCATTTTCTTGGCAACTTTGTTCTCAGAAATATTTACCTTTGATTGTAAAGCTTGCTCCAAAGGATGATATAAAGATCTACCTTTTCTTTTGTAATGTGCTTCAAGAGAGTTTATCAGTTCATACTTAATATCAGTAGAAAAATCTCTGGATTCTTCTAGGAAAGCAATAACATAATCAAATTTTTGCAGCAAACTTCTAAGAACTTTCTCAACAATCTTCTTTTCTTGAATAGTATCTCCATAACTTATTTGTTTGACAATCTCAGCCACTCTAGTAGAGAAATCATGTATCTTTCCAGTTTCCATCATGGAAAACAGCTCAAAATCCCTCCACAGGTTTTGCAGCTAGATAGAAATGACTTTCTCAGTGCCTTTGAACTTATTCTGCAGACTATCCCAGCATCTTTTGCCTTTTTAATGCAAAGAATTCTCTGATAAATATGTTTGCTCAATTCTTGTGGAATGTAACAAAGAGAAGTTGCATCTCTCTTCCTAGTTTCTTTATACTGCAAAGCCATCTTCTACAAAATCCCATGGATCTTGGGAAATGAAGAAAGCCTTCATTTGATCACTCCAATAGTCATAAAATTCACATTGAAGATGGGAACTTGGCTTTGGGGGATATTGAAAGTATTGAGATTTGATGGTCAGGCCATAGGGTTCTAAACAAAAGTGGATCAAATAACCAACTCTAGGTGTCACTGATAGAAATATTAGATCCAAAAAGCTATGGTGAGGTAGGTATGGGTCTTAGGAGAAAGGAGTGAGAGGAAAATTATTAGAATTCAATATTCATGTCTTGTCATACCTTGCAACTCATACACCATCTACTTATAGGACTTTAAGTTCAAGAATTGCAACATAGTTGAACCATAAATACATAATGCCTTATTTTAAGGAAGCTTAATCCAATTAGTGTAGTTCCTTAATCATCTATTTATATGATCAACTAATGCTCAATCATAAATATGCGCTATGACTAGAAATTTTCAAAACTAATTTCTAACTGTAGCAAACTGGATGCTTATACCATATATGCTCCAGCTTGAGAGGAGTGTTGAATGTGATTGATATGTCTTCTTTCTTAGTTAGAACTGATATCATAGTTGTTATGAGTATGTTTGGTAAAACTAGCTGATAAGCTACCTTATTGAATTAAAAGTGTTTAGTAAAACTAGCTGATAAACTAGGTAATAAATGTAAAATGACATAAAAAGACGTAAGAAAAAGACAAATAGGAAAGTGTATTAAAATATGAGGGATAAAAATGGAAGAAAAATATATAAACTAGTAGCTAACTAAAGTAGTTTGTAGCTTATAAGCTAGAAACTTGTGTTTTACCAAACACTTTTATGTTGATCAAACTAGCTTATAAGCTAGTCAAATAAGCTACAAGCTAGCTTATTGGCCTTACCAAACATACTATATCTCTCAATCCCTAAGTTCTAGCGATTCTTTGATTCTGTACTTTATGTATATAAATGTACTATACCCCTCACATTAATCAATGAATAATATTAGATTTTTCCAGTATTTCAACTTTTATAAAATCTCTTCCTTGATAAAAAACTGCTCCTCTAATTATTTAGACCAAAATAAATGCTTTGGAGGAGCAGCTGGTTAGTAATTTTTTTTTTGTTTACTGAAATGATTTTGTTTGGATTCATACAGTTAGTTTGGGAAGGACTTGGACTTGGAGGAGGGACAGATGTAGGAAACTGGAGCAGGTAGAATCACTAAATTAAGAAGTTGAATAAATGTAGTGATGTTAGTTGGCATACTACTTTTGTATTTTGTATTTTGTATTTATATGAGGTCTTCTCGTCTTGCAAATGTCTTTGTGGATAACATTGCACTCAATTGTTTCACAAGCTCCAATGTATGTTTAATAATATATGGTCCTCTCTAATATCACATTTTTTGCCTTTGTGGACTATATTATCTCATGCTGACACTTAACTCTTTCTCATGTTGATATTGCACAATTATGGACTAGTTTTAAAGGAAATTTAAGTTTGTTTCTTTTATGTTATTACTTATTAGAGCTTCCTTCTACAATTGAAGTTTTTTTAACTTGGATCTAATTCTCATACTCTTACAGGGAGAATGATAAGAAGAAAGTCCTTCTTGGGATAGGTGGTGGACATTATGCGCCTCGGCATGTAGATGTAGTATTGTAAGTAGTCGTTGTTAATAAATTTCTCTCTCTTAATTGATTTTTCTGATTATGTCAAAGAAAGGCTAGAACATTGCAGCATACTCAACCTCTTTAACTTTTTGGTAGTTTTAGAAACCCCTTCTACTTTGCAGTTTGCTCTGAAGGTTTGGACTGTGTTTACCTTATAAGGTTTTGATTATTTAAATTTACCTGCATCGTCCATTTACTTGAAGTGCACAGCGAAGGTGCTTGCATGAATAGAAAATCGCACCTTGAAGAAATACCGCGTCGTGTGGGTGTGTGACTCGCTAGTGGGGACTGAGACTTCAGTAATAGATATATCAGCGGCATGTGAGTTGAATGGCTGTGGTTTCTGCTAATAAAGTTGCCAGAATTTTTTTTTGGCAGCGGCGGGTGGTGGCACATAGAGAATTGACCAAAGTGGGTCCTCGGGGGGTGACCCACAAAACTACATTGGCTGTAGACCAAGATATGTCCTAAACAGTAGGTTTAGGTTTAGGATTTTGCTGGATTAGAACCTTGTGCTGTAATACCAACTTGAAAGTTGAAACTGATTAAATTAAGATTCTATATTCATGAAGAGATGGTACAATACACATATATATACATCATGAACATAAAAAAAATTTCCCTACGACAATCTAAGGAAACTAGTATCATATCAAAGAATAATAAAGGAAAGAAGGAAAGAAAATCAGAAATAACATAATCAATATTCTCATACTGTATATCAGTCACCTGAGGGTGATTTTGAAGTAAAATTCTAAATGTTGTACATGCATTATATGTTCTCATTGATGTATATATCTTGCATAAATGAAATATATGGATATTCTTACTTTGCTCTTGCAATCTAGGAAAGGTGATGTTTGGGTGGGTCACCTACTTTCTGGATATTCGCTGCCAATGGAAGATCCAAACCATTCAAAAGGACAAACAAATATAGAGATCGGTGGAACTTGGAGAGAGTCTATAAAAGCTGCATATGAGGCCACTAGGTCTGCTTTTCCTGGTGGTGAAATTCTTGCACATCTTGACCACAAGTGAGCTTTATGAACATTATCTTTCTGCAATCAGCTATCTGTTTGCATGCAAAGCATGAAATGAATGCTATTTCGTGGTTCAGTGCTAAACTGTTCAAAAAAATCATCTGCAGGGCATAAAAGTATGAAGAATTACTGTCTGAAATTTGATTTCCTACAGAGATTTTGTCAAAATGAACCCCCATTTTTGTCCAACCTTGGCAAGATTTTTTTTCATATTAATCTTACAGTAAATAAGAGGAAAAAGAGTGATAAATCCTTTTTCATCATCCCTTCCCCACTCCTCCACCCCCTCCTAGTTTCTCTCAGATTCCTGGGCATTTGTCTAGCAGTTTAGGTGATTAACAAGTGACTCCTTCCCACTAAGGACAAAAGTCAAAAAGGGAATTAATGATTCCCTGTAAAACCAACCAACACCCTTCCAATAGTTGTCAAGTTCCCAAATTAATAGTCATCTACTCTTCTTGAAGGAGGAGACTAGCCCAACGGTAGCCAAGTTTCCAAATTAATGGTCATATTTACATTCCGCATCCCATTAACTGCTAACAGTTTTTTATTACTGGGTCACTTGTTAGTAGTTTGCTTACAACTAACTTAACTCATCATACTATGTTAATGTCAACTGCAATAGCAAAAATTCAAAATTGAGTCTAGAAGAATTTTATGCACTAGGAGAAATAAAAGCGAAGAAAACAATAATACCTCAAGAATGTGTATCATTCTAAAAGGAATCATAACAAAAAGTTTCATATATATTGTCTTCAAATGCTAGAAAGTGATTCTCTTGTGTGTACTTGCCCTTGAGTACTAGAAAGTGATGTTCTTATGAGTTCCTTCCTTGTTTATTATGTGTCCTCATTATGGTATTGTTTGAAGAAGGATGAAGCCATGTCATTGGCGTACCTTGAAGATTAATAAATCTAAGTATGGTGTTTGCTTATCCTTTTCACTCAAGTTAAATGTTTATTGCAGGAGTTTCAAGGGCTGGCAGAAGAATGCCATCACAGGGTTCCTCGCAGAGCAGAATATTAAAATTGGAAAACCAGATAACTTCTATTGATGAGTACTGACTTTAGAGGATGCATGAACATGGTTTCTGCAGAATGCAGACAGAGGCAGCCTGATGATTTTTGTAGTCTAGACTAGCAATTTAATTCAGTTCACCTGAGATCATTGTATTTGTGATAGCTAATGAGTTAAATGAAGTTTGAGATAAACTGATATATACATAAATTCTATTTGTAATAAAAAAATTATACATGCATAAATCAAACACTATAGAAGCTTCGCATTTATGTTATTTTACTATGTATTTATTTGAAAAATACAGACTGATGATAAATGCATAACAGATTAGTATGGATCTATTTTACCTTGGTAATATTTGAGTCAAAGATATACAATAAACTATAGTTCCATCGCCACTCATTTAGTGCGTGTAGGGGTGGAAACAGGCCAGACCAGGTTTTGGCAGACTTGAGCCTGGCCTCATAATTCTTAAGCCTGAGCCTGACCTGTTACCTGTTACAGGCCTTTTTGTAAGGCCTGGCCTGGCCTGCGAAAAAGCCTGGCCTGACCTGTAAGCCTGTTTAGAAGCCTGTTTTATAACAAGGCCTACCAACAGGCCAACAGGCCTACAAGCCTATGCAGGTCAGCAGGCCTTTTAAGCTGACTTTTTTATATAATTAATTTAATATATTCTAATTTTTTACTATATTATAAATTTTTTAATTATATTTATAGTTATTTATATAATTAATTTAATATATTATATATTATTATATTAAACAGGCCGGCCTGTTAAGCCTAATAGGCTTTTTCATAGGCCTGAAGCCTGACCTATTTAACTAAACAGGCCTTTTAAGAAGTCTTAGCCTGACCTTTTTAATAAACGAGTCAGGCCAGGCCGCAGGCCCCTGACAGGTCGGCTGGCCTTTTCCCATCCCTAAGTGCGTGTTTGGGTAGCCGTCCTAGACATGGATCCACGGTTTCTCAATGTACGTTTTTCAAAAGCAACTATGTGTTACTTCTTGAAAATGAACGTAGGGATGTGGTATTTTCACATCCCACCGCCTATCCAAACACACTTAGTCGTGCCTCATCGGGAAAGTTTGCCTTCCTTGTGCATGTATATGGATAGAAACGGGGAAAAAGTAGAAAGGTGGTGAATGAGAGGAAGATCCGCTTCGGAATTAGTATAGTTAACGAGGTATTATCAAACCAACCTCTACAAATTAATAATTTGATTAATTGACATAGCATGGTTTGACAAAATATTACAATAATATTAATTAAATTATTATCCCATAATCCATTAGGGTATGCATGTTATTCCGTAAAGGTAATTAGTGTGTCACGCACTGCAATGAGAGTGAAATTGTAATGAATCCTTTTTTTTTTTGTTTTACAAATGACTATTTTTAAAGGGGAAGCATTCCTTTCTTTCAAAATACACTCTCCCAAAATCAGCAAACCTATTTTCATGACAATTAGTTAATTTAGACCCTCTCTAAGAACCATGATAATTCCATGAATTCTAAGAGGTTAATAGTGTGTTTGGTTTACCTAAAAAACGTTTCAAACGTGTATCCGGGCCAACGCTAGCATTTGTCCGGATTCACGTTTGAAACGTGATTTTGAGATAAATCAAGCACATAAACTTTCATATATTATGTGTGTAGGTTGAATTCTAGAGTTCCAATCTCAACCCCTTTAAGTGTTTCATCAATATCTACAATTAAACAAATATGAAGCCTAACATATCCACAAGGATAAGTACTTTAGAAATTGAATCAAAAGCAATCAAGCATTCACCATGAAGAAGAACGTTAGAATTATATCATAAAATTTGCCATTGGCCATCTTTAATCCTATAGTAGAAATTACTCAATCATTTTTAGTTTACTATCCATGGAAATCAAAGCACACAATGGACAAATAAATATAGCAAAGATAAGAAGAGAGAAAAGATAAAAATCTTATCTCCTATGAGCCTTTGGATAAGTGTAAGCATCCTCTTTAGCCATCCTGCCTCTCAGCAAATTTTAGCTATGAAATAGCCAAGGATCAGCTACGCATTATAGTTGCCTAATGATTCCATAGCTATTTCGTAGCTAAATTTTATTGGAGAGGCTGTAAAGGATCCAAATCCCCTCTTGCTTTTCTATTCCCAAATGTAGCATCTAACCATATACTACAGGACGGGAAAAATGGAGAAGCTTATCAACTTTGGTCGGTATGTGGATGTGAGCTAAACCAACAAATTGAGTAGTAAGTGGAAGACACAATTCATATAATGTGCACAGGAGACGAAATTTGTACAGTTCATACGAAAGAGATCTCTATATAAATAGAGCTTCTCAACAAAATTGTAAGCAAACAACCAAGTGTGAGGAACAAGCAATGAGAGAGGAAAAATAGAGAGTGAGAGTAAATCCCAAAAAGTGAATGTGTAGAAAAAATGCACCGGATATATTTTTTGCTATCATCTCTAGTATTCTTTGGTATTACAAGTTGTAGTATTTGAATAGGAGTGAGTCTCATTGGGAAACACTGTATTTGTATCTCTAGTATAGTAGAGTGTGGAAATTAAGGATATTGTAACTATCCTTAAATATAGTGAAATATTTTCCGGAGTTTGTCTCATGGTTTTTCTTTCGATATTGGAGGGCTTTCCACGTAAAATATTTGGTTTCTTTTTCTACCCTTTACATCTCTTCTGATTGTTGTGCTACTCTGGTAGTAGATCTAGCTCTAATAGATCTACTTTGGTGCATGTTGCTATATTTACATGGAGGAGAACAAGTGGTATTAGAGCTCTAAGTTGAGCTCTGGGTTTGTGTTGTGTAAATTAAATGGAGGAGAACATGAGTACTACGATCAAACTCACTTCCACAAACCACTTCATTTGGAATCCAAAAATGGAGGATATACTTTTCTACAAGGATATGTAAGATCTTGTAGAAAAGGGGGGATGCAAAGCCAAACAACGTGATAGCTGAAGATTGGAAAAAGTCTCACGGGAAGGTCATCAATTTAATCAGACAGTGGGTGGATCTTAGTGTATTCCACCATGTGGCCATAGAGACGAGTGCCTAGACTCTGTGGAAAAATATTGAAAAGATGTACCAAAGAAAGACTGCACAAAACATAAATTTCGGGTGCGGAACACTTGAGTGACTTCCAAGACTTGGTTAACCAATTGGTTTCCATGAAGTTGGTGTTAGAAGACGAATTGCAAGCTTTGTTCCTTTTGAGTACTTTGTCGAAAAGTTGGGAAACCTTGGTGGTGTTGTTAAGCAACTTTGCTCCAAACAGACAACTGACTTTGTCTCAAGTCAAAGATAGTATGTTTAATGAAGAAACAAGGAGGAAAGATTTAGGAGTAAGCAGTTCCCAATCCCTTGTCACGAAGAACATGGGAGAAGCAAGAGAGGAAGACGATCCAACAAATTCAAAGACGGGTCACAATCTCAGCCTAGAAGAAAATTTAAGTGTTATCATCGCGATAAAGAATGACATATCAAAAGGAATTGTAAAGCCTAGAAGAATCGAAGGAACCAAAGACCAGATGAAGATGAAAATACCACAACCCCTGTAATTGATGGGGAAGTGGTGTTTCTCTCTGTTAAAAAAAATACTATATTTAATTTACACTCTAAATCAATCTCTGAGTCCAACACTAAAGTCCTCTTATACAGGTAAGGTACGTTTCTTTATATTTTAGATTGCATGGGAGTCAAAAAGACATAATTATTGAAATGTGTCTCAGGTAATGAAATACGACTATAATAGGATATATGGTCTAATCGTATTCCTTGCTAGAATGAGAAACTACTTATGTTGAAACTTGATCACAAAATATGGTTAAAATACAAAATATTGGCAAAGCTTATTCTTGTTGGACTTTATTTTAAGATATTTTCTTAGTTCCAATTTAGCTTTAAGTTTTCCATCTTCCAAAATACTTCAAATCAACATTGATCAAAGGTGAAAATCCTCCAACTTTGGACCAGAAGCTTGGAAAGAAGTAAATTGAACTAATATATATAGGATTAGGATTAACTGAGGTATAAGTGTAAACTTTAAGACTTATACCAATTAATAATTTTTTGTACAATGTGAAATTAATTAATCCAACTGTCGAATCATATTATGTTGTCATCATGATCATGTATATTAAATTTCAAAACATTTAGATATTTGTAGGTATGTTATTTAGTAGCAAACTTTTACTTATATTTTAAAAACATATTACGCGTTAAAATAAAATGATGTGATGAAGTACTAATTAATTTCCGATTTGCATGAATTTTTATAGACTTGATCTACTCCATAATATTTTTCAATTTAACGGTTGGATTCTTCAATTTCATATTCTACAAAAAGTTATTAATTGGCGTAAGTCTTGAAGTTTGACACCTGATCACACACACATATATATTCTTCCTAAGACATATTAAAAATATGATACTCAAAAGTGGTTTATATAAGTACGCCGAAATTGTGAAAAGAGTGGGGTCGCCCTAACCCTTAAGTGGGTAAAGCCCTCGCTTTAGACCACCTAAAAATACCCTTATTTTAGGTCTTAATTTCTTTACTATTAATATTTTTTTTAAAAAAAAATATTTAATAATTATTTAGTAAATGATACTACCTCCAGTCTTATATATAAGAAACAAAAATGAAAATTTTTTGGTCATATATATAAGAAACATAGTACTATTTTTAGTTGCATTAATTATTAAATACCTTGTATACCCTTAATTTATTGTGAGTACTTAAAGAGGTACGCACTCGTTCACTCATTAATGCTAAGGGTATTTTTGAAAAAAAAATTAAATTTATGGCACTATTAATTACCACTAACATATTCCAATGTATTTCCTTGGTATTGATTATTTTAGTCCAATGTTTAGTATTAAATTATTAAGAGTAACGATGTATCTTTTATGAGAAATGCCTCATTTTATCATGACTTCCTTTCTTCTTATAAATAATAATTATTAATAACAAATTATAACTATTTTTAACATTGATTTGTCTCACTATCTATTCTATTTCTTTTTTTACTTCTTTTGAACGTGTTATACTATTATTACCTATTCTCTCTTACTCTCTCCGTCTCTCTTTACTCTTTTCTCCTGTATGTGTCACGTGATTGATAATTTGATGAAATTATTGATAATAAAGTTGCCAAATCTCCTCAAGTATCATTTATGATTGACTATTTTTTTTATACATAATAGACCAAGCAATTACTACACTTCAAAGTAGATTTTAACAATTTAAATTGTACGAAAATGTTTTCAGCTTTTTTATTTAGTGTTAAGAAATTAAAGTAATTAAAAAAATGAGAATTTAAAAGAAAATTGTCTTGAGATTGGATAACTTTTAAAACATAATTATAGCTCTGATAAAACATAATTATAACTCTGATATTGATAGATTAGATTTACTTTTAGGATTAAAAATTTTGAAAGAAATTATACAAGTAAAAAATGAAACACCAATCGATATTCTTAATTATGTAAAAAAAAACTTGATTCCTTTTCAAATGCATATATCATTCATAGAATAATGTTAACAATTTCAGAAAGCGTTGCTTTAGTGAAAAGAAAATTTTCTAAACTAAAATTAATAAATCTTATCTAATATCAACAATATTTTAAGAAAGATTAAATGAATTAGTTTTATAGTCGATTGAAAAAAATGTTAAATTAAATTTATTATAATAATTTAATAAATAATTTTTCATCTTAAAAAGGATCGAAAGATAAATTTTTAATAAAATTATAATATTATAATATATTATTTTTATGAATTTAAAAATTTCTTATTATAAAATCCGCTTTAGGTTCATAGAAACGTTGGGTCGGCCTTGGGGAAGAGCTCCTATGTTCAATTCCCACTAAACATACTCTTAGTAGAATTTGTATAGGAAGGGGTGGGGAGTCTTTACTATGAATAAGTCTCGAACAGGATACCCTGGTAATATATATATATATATATATATATATATATATATATAAAGCATTTTCACACTTACAAATATAGGGTTAGTTTGGATAAACTTCTCTAGAAGAACTTGTATAGGAGAAGAAAATAGAATTAATCAAGAAGGTAAAATAAATTCAACTTCTTCTAAGTAGAAATTAATCTCTGCAACTCATTTTTTTTCCGAAGCTCTTTCATTTAGCTTCTCCATAAATAACTAATTTCAACTTATGAAAGAAGTTAAATTCATTTTACATTCTTTATTCATTCTATTTTCTTCTCCTATATAAGGTCATCCGCATCACTGGATGCTTGGGTAGATCTTATATATAAGCACCGAATGCTTAAGTTTTTGAACGATGGAGCAAAAAAATTTATGGATCTTATTTTAGAACTTGTGCTTAACATAAAAAAATAAATTTAATTGTTGTATGGTATATGATTGGTTAATAAATAAGTTGTGGTGTTCATTTAAGAAATTTTTTAGAGTTGTTGGAATGAAAATAAAAAGTGACCAAGTTACTTAAAGTAATAAAAATAATATAGTAGTATAAAAAAGTGTGAAAAAATATAAAATATTAATTTAAGAAATTTTTTATGAGTGATTGGATAAAGTTTATGACCATTATCTTGGAAAAGCTTGTCCAAGAGCAAAAGAAAACTAAACAATAACCACCCCAAAAGTTAAAAACCGTCCAACTTTTAGGTGATGGCTAATATATACTAATCTGAACTCGAATATAAGAAAAAAATAATCAATTCATGCTAATTAAGAAAAATAGTTAACCTCATTTAATTTTTTTGATGTCATCTAAAAATCAATTGTATTCTCTAAATTACCCTTCATGGAAAACTTTAATTTTATTGAAACTTGTTCCAAGTGGAAACACTTTCTCTACATGTTCATTAAATATGATCATTGGAAAATAAAATCTGAATTTAATTAAAGGGTATTTTGGTACAAAGTCATTAAATAAGGTCAAATTAGTTGGAATTTGCTTATATTTTGGACCATCTTAAGTGGAATTTTTATTGCTTATATTTGAGTTCAGA
This sequence comes from Sesbania bispinosa, assembly GCA_026901365.1. Lineage (NCBI taxonomy): Eukaryota > Viridiplantae > Streptophyta > Magnoliopsida > Fabales > Fabaceae > Sesbania > Sesbania bispinosa. Next base: position 350,425 of record QLOH01000594.1, read on the forward strand.
TTGGGTACCACTAAATTAAGTGGTACATGGTGTACCACTTAATTTTCACAAAAAAAAACTAAATTTTAACAATTAAATAAAATATTATAATAATTGAATGGTTAAGATGAAATGTTAGTTAATTTTTTTTTAAGACCTTACAAACAATTTTTTTAAGGGTAAGTCTAAGTTAGACAAATTTTTAATTTGTGCATTGTCGTTACCCGTTGAATTCTACGGTGAGGTATCTTAATAGATGTCTCACCGTGTACCCCTTGATTTAGGGGCATGTTAGTAAAAAAATATTTTTAGAATTTGTAATATGGTCCTCAAAATATTTTTAGAATTTGTAATATGGTCCTCTATGGTCCTCTAGGAGGACCATATTGCAAATTCTAAAAATATTTTTTTGCTAACATATCCCTGAATCAAAGGATACACGGTGAGGCAGCTATTAAGGTAACTCACCTTAGAATTCCCCTTGTTACCCAAGTTTTTTTTACCGGTTTTTAAAGGTTTACACGGTTGCATTTTTTTTTTTTTGTAAATTTGTGCAATTCGTGAAACGACCCTTTAGTTTCATTTTTTATGGAATGAGATAGGTTGCCATTAGTGTACGACTTAATTAGCAGATTGACGCATTAGGAATTTGGTTATTGCAAAACTAACGAAGGTTGGGGGAAAAATCTTCGGCGCGAGAGACAGAATACGGCGAGGCTTACTGTAGATCGGGGCTGCTCACATACAAACTTGGGTGATGGATTTAATGTCTAGGAACTGACGCGTTGTGCGATTTTAGGGATTGCATATGTTCTATAGTAAAACAAAGCCGAGACAAAGGCAATGGTGTAAATAACTGTGTACCTCAATCTGAGTTGTGCATTTATTGATTTTTTGGTGATTGAGCTGCTGTGAAACGTGAAGCAGAGTAGATGATTAATGAGTAAATATTAAGGTGATTATTGAAAGAAATAGATGAAGTATTTTTTTCAGTGGGGTTTGTTGATGGTGGCCTGTGAACTGCTCAAACCCAGCTAGCTTCTTTAATTTAAAATTGGTCATACCGAATTTGCTGCATAATGGTTAAATTTATTTATTGGTTATTTTTTATGAAGTGGTTTATATGTTAAAGATTGAAATGGAAGCTTGAATGGTATTGTTATTCCACTTGTGGACTGAAATGGTTACTGTTTTCTTGTTGGTCTTCCTTTCCACTTTGCCGCTTTACTTGTCAACCTCCTACCAACAACACGACACGACCATCAATGATCGGTGACAGAGAGGGACAAATACGCCATTGGTTGGACTTCTCACGGAGAAGCAAAGGATAAACCCTTTCAAATTGGAACACAAATAGCGTGTTTGGTAAAACTAGTGAAAACTGAAAAACTCGTTGAAAGCTTAAAGCTAGCGGAAAGCTGAAAAACTATTGAATGTGTTTGGTAAAACTAGTTGAAAATGGTAAAATTACATTTAAGGACAAGATTAATTATTAAATAATTATAAGTGGGGGTGGTTGAGGGTTAAACTTATAATTAATTTTCAGCTAGTAGCTGAAAATTGAAGCTTTTTTGAAAAAGCTACCTCAAGTAGCTTTTTAAGAAAAGTTTGTAGCTACCAAAAAAACTACCTTCCCAAACACTGCTGAAATGGTTTCAGCTACTATTTTCAATTCAACTTTCAGCTTCAACTAGCTGAAATGACAAGCCAAACACACTCAAATTATGGATTAATATCACACATGAAGACACATTAACCTACTACTAATTAAGAGAAAAACATTGCAAACTATGACGATATCATGAATTATAACCAACAATTATTCTGCAATGTTACAATTAATTTTGTCATTAAATATAAATTATGTTGAACCCAGGGACCACATTGTAAAATACTAAAAATGTAAACTATGCAACTGCTGACCGCTTCAAACTTTTTAATCTCAGTTGTCCAATATAATAGTGTTAAATCCTGCGATCAATAAAACTTGTGGACTAATACATAAGTTTTAAAAAAAAGTTTGTTTATATGATTTTGGGGAAGTTGTAAGGTGCACAAGTGATAATAAAGTTGGGTAACTCTGCCCAAGTAATTTACATATCATTGATTTAATAATAAAAAATTAAACGGTTCAATTTTTTTACTTAATACCAGCTGCGATGGTTTTCAAACTTTGTCTCATTTTAGTCTTATTTTCATAAAATCTTTATTTCCTTATTTTATTTTCTAAATGCACCCATGGTGGATGAAGATTGCTGCAACCATGGGGAGTGGCGGTGGCGCGGTGGCGCAACGCGGGGGAGATGGAGGCGCATGCGAGGAGTACTGCTGGAGTAGAATCACTGTGACTACGGCCCTTTCTTCCTTCTCTTGCCCTCTGACTCTCCTCATTCAGGTTCTTCCTTCTCTCACTCTCTCATTATCTTCATTTTCTCATGTGGAATCACTGTGTCGCTACCCCTGAAAGGGGTGAGCGATTCTGGCTCAAAGGCAAGGGTGGTGGCTGGGTTCCAGGTCGGTGAAGCGGTTTGGCGTTAACGGGGTTACGCGACAAGGGTTGAATGTAGTAGTGGGCTCTCGACAGCGCTGTTTTCCGGCGTGAAAGGGTGGCTGCGCAAAGACGGGGCCAAATTCTGATTAGAATGAGGAAAGGTGGAGGCCCTCCCCTGTGCGGCGCAAGGAAGATGACAAGAGAGGGCTTCTTTTATTTATTTTTTCTTTTTTAATAAAAATGAAAATATCAAATTGTTGTTCAGCTAATAGTAAATAATAATTCAGTTTTATAAACGGTGGCTTCTACTACTGTACAAGAGAGAGAGGGGTATGAGTCATGTATCATATATGTCACTTTTTAACTTATAATAGGAGGTAAATCAACCATATGTGAGTATAATTTGATATTACACAAATTCCCCATAAATTGAAATAATTTTTTTTCAATCAAAAGTTAAAATAATTTTTGTAAAATCGGTTTTTTTTTTAAAACGGAACCTTAGCCATTCAAATATAAAATATTAAATTGGTTTTCTTTAAATAAATAATATCCCTAAAAAAACTGTACATAAATTTAAAATTTCGTTACAACGAAAATTTTAAATTTTAAAAATTTATTAGTTGAAAAATATTTTAAATTCATATTATAATCATATTTTTCTAAAATTTTGTTATAGCATAAAATATACGTAAATTTAAAATTTAAAATTTTGTTACAACATAAAATACACGTAACTCATAAATTTTAAATTTTAAAATTTATTAGTTTGAAAAAATTTTAAATTTTTATTATAATCATATTTTTCTAAACAAATTTTATAGCATGAAATATACGTAAATTATAAATTTAAAATTTATTAGTTGGAAAAAATTTTAAATTCTTATTATAATCATATTTTGTTATGCATAAAATATACGTAAATTATAAATTATAAATTTTAAATTATAAATTTTGTTAAAACATAAAATATACGTAAATTATAAATTATAAAATTTAAAATTTAAAATTTATTAGTTGGAAAAAATTTAAAATTCTTATTATAATCACATTTTCTGAAAAATAAAGATTTTTTTTCAAATGGACAACCGAAAATGCACACGCGTATTTTCTGGAATTTTTATTTTTTTCGTGATGAAAAACTATTTTTCATGGATTTTCTTTCTTTTTTCACCATTTAATTCACCATAAATTCATTTTAATTTCATAAATCACCAAATTTGGCTTCAAAATACCTCGTGTATCCCATGACACTAAGAGCACATAAATAAAAATAAAAGTCAAAATTTTTAAATCCAAGTAGTATATCCACGGTGATTCTAGAGTTAGGGTTCCTTGTCCTTAACTCCTTCGTTGAACAATTCCATTGGAAAAATATGTGTGATTTGGTGAGTATTTTGTTGAATTTATTATTGTGAGTATTTAATTCATGAAAATATTTGCATACTTGACACCTTATAGATTTTTTTTGGTTTTCACATACACCTTATAAATATAGGTTTAATTTCAAAATCTTTGAATAACCAAAATTAAAATTAGAAAAATATGGATGCAATAATTTGGTGATATTACGAATAACATTTCTATCGTTAATATTATCCAAATTTTATAGAACTATGAAGTATAGCAATTTGCTAACAAGATGATCCTCGTAAACTGTAAATTATTTTCAAAATTAAGAAAAATAATTTTCCTAAAATTAATAAATGCTAACGAGTAGCATTTTTACTGTTAACGGGACTGTAAAGTATAACCATTTGTTGACGAAATAGTCCCCACTCTTGTAAATAATTTTTAAAAATTAATAAAAATATATTTCAAAATCAACAATGTTAAGAATAACAATTCTAGTAATAACGTTGTCTATCAAAAATAAGAAAAAGAAAGCTTTTTATTTAATTAAGAATAAAATTTTGCTTTAAAAATAAAATGCTTTAAAATAAAAATCCACTCAATGATCAAGTAATGTTAAATGAATAACAATTTTATCGTTCGATATTATTTGAATTAGAAATGTTCATTGCATAGTCATTTGCTAACACAAACCTTTCAAGAGTGAATTCATTCTTTGAAATCAACTCTTTCAAAAATGAATCAAAAAATAAACTTTTCAAAAATATTATCAGTTCATTGTATAGTTATTTGCTAACAGAAATCCTTCAAGAGTGAATTCATTCTTCAAAATCAACTCTTTAAAAAATGAATCAAAAAAATAATCTTTTAAAAAATATCATCAAATTTTCACCATATTAGGATCATATCCTCATTTTTCAAGAATTGTCTCTCAATAACACCTATTTTTAATGAATTTTCTTCAAATTTTCACCTGTATTTCACCATAAATACATTGATGGAGAAAAATTACCAAAATCGATATCTAAACACTTCATGGTTCCCCAAAGGTATGGACCAATCCATGATCCAATTCAACAACAACAACCATGGCGATCACCTCCTCTTATACTTGGTATTTTCCACCATAAGTAAAGTGCATGTTCAACAATGCTAACAGTTGCCAACCATCATAGGAGAATCACCCAGGGTCAGCCCAATATGGCCCAATATGTAGTGAGGTCTCAAACAAACTTTTATTTTACGGTCTTTTTAAATACATGAAGTGAAAGAAATGAGCCTTAAAAGTTAAAATTCATTTATCAAGGATTGAACCTTCAACCATTGAGGAGGAAAATCAATTTATAAACCAATGAACTAGACCTAATTATAATAATATTTTTTATTTTTTGTATAAAGAATGTTACTAACAATCGGGGGCCTAAAGCAAGGGCTTGAGCAGTCTTACCCTTGGGCCAGCCCTGGAATCACCCATCATTGATCTCGCCCAAAGGTGGACTAAAATGATTTTTCCCAGATTTTTTCACATTTAAAATATTTTTAAGTGATTTTTCATTTTTTTCACAAAATAATTCATGAAAATACTTTTCTTGGAGAAAAATCACCAAACTTGATATTTAAGCACTTCATGGTTCCCTAAATGTATGGACCAATCCATGCTCCAATTCAAGACCAACAACCATGGTGATCACCTCCTCTTATACTCGGTATTTTCCACCATAAGTAAAGTGCATGTTCAAAGATGCTAATAGTTACCAACCACCATAGGAGGATCACCCATCATTAGTGACACCCAAAGGAGGACTAAAATGATTTTCCCATATCTTTTCACATTTAAAATAATTTTAATTGATTTTTCATTGTTTTTTCACAAAATAATTCGTGAAGAAACATTTCCCGGAGAAAAATCACCAAACTTGATATTTAAGCACTTATTGGTTCCCCAAAGGCATGGACCAATCCACGCTCCAATTCAACACCAGCAACCATGACAATCACCTCCTCCCACTCTTTGGCGTGTTGATAACATAAAGTAATGAATACTCACTTCTGTTGCGGCAATTGTTATCACAACAAGGTACTCCAATGCTAACAGTTTTCCAGCCACCATGGAATCATCACTCATTATTAAACCCATCCAAATGTGAACTAAAATTATTTTCTCAATTTTTCACAATAAAAAATAATAATAATTGATTTTTCATTATTTTTCTCCAAAATATTTATTTTGTAACACATCTAAAATATTTTTTCAATTATGATTATGTAAATTCTATACTAAAATTCTATCACTGAATTGGTGTTTTAAATCAATTATTATAATTTATATTATAACCATTTTCAGTATTATACAAAATCTACATTTATTTTCAGAATTTAAAATTATCTTTTTTTGCAAATATTTTTCCTATACTTTTTATGATAGAATTTAAAAAAGGCCGAAGCCCATCCAATTTCACGCAAAGGAAAGCCCAAAATAAATGGAGGCTTGGAACTTGCGCGGCTGAATTCCACCTAACGCTGGATAATTACACAATTTGACAGATTGATGTGTCAAATGCAGGATTTCAAATAATTAATGTACAAACCGGTAGTAAGTAAAACATTTACACTGTTGATCAAAATTATTCTAAATTTAACGACAGCCACAGGTGTCTGGTACTGTACCAGACCCATTCATACAAGTACAGTAGACGAAACCTTTATAAACATTCTAAAATTTTTAATTTTTTAAAAAATAAAAATTGGTAACTGGTTATACCTATAACTACAGGTCAACCTTACTAGAGTATTGGTGCAACTTGTGCACCTTAGAAATACCCATGATTTTCACACGTGGTTGGTTGGTTAAAAATGAAAATTTCTAGTGATGAAGCTGATGAACTCTGACACGCACCCCTCTAGAGATCTTCATGTTGGCCAGCAGCGCCTTCTTCATGATCCTGCTCACGTCGCTATTGGCAGGAACTGGCTTTGTTCCCTCGAGATGACATCTCGTTGCTCTGAGCATTTCTGCCGGCGTTCTGCACCTCGCCGGAATCGTATTTCGAGCCTGCCATCGACGACCTTCCGGCGGTTCGATTCGACTCGTGTGAAAATTGAAGCGTTGTTTTGCAGAGAAAATGACAATGATAAAACTCTTTAAAATCCCTAACACACAAAACCGTCTTCTTTGAATAAACTAAACTAAAACAATCATATTCACAAAACCCAAGAAGAAGGTTTTGCTTGCAGATTCTTTATTCTTCTCCAGCTATAATACTGCAACGCTCTCTGCCGTAAAAGTGAACAAAAGGGAGTTCGTCACTCACCCAAAAAGGTTCCTGCTTTATCACTGTTTCATTGTTGCTCTTTGTTGTTCTTCAGGTTCTATATCCCTTAAACAAAGCGTACAAAATTTGATTCCTTCACTAAACTGAGCGTACATTCTATATCCCTTAAACAAAGGCAAAGTCTTGAACTTTTGAGTACAAAATTTGATTCCTTCACTAAACTGAGCGTACATTCTATATCCCTTAAACAAAGGCAAAGTCTTGAACTTTTGAGAATGGAGTATATGGGTTGCTGAAGAATTGTTCTCATTTCCTTATTCATACTTGCTGAAGAATTCTTTTAAGCTTTTGTAATTTTGTTCTAGAAACCCAGATGGGGAACGATTATTTGTTACACAAGACTTATAAATGGTTTTTGCATTAAGAATTAGACTTGCGAATAAAATGGCAATTGGGGGAAGGTAGGAATGGCGCCCTCCGATTCTTCTATTAATGTATGATAACTAAGTATTTTTTTATATTAACCACAAGTATCAATATATTTACTTTACTTAGAAAAAAAATTATCCCCTATTATCAGGAACAATCCTATTTTTTTATGCACTCAAAAACAATCCTATTCAGAACTTATTAACAGTTAAAATTCATCACCCTTTGATATATAATTAATCCTTTTATACATAACATTTATTTATTTTTTAATAAAAATGATTAAAAATAGAATATAAATAATACGAATATTAAGGTATTTATAAATATATATAGATATAAATATAGAAGAATGAAAATGTTATAATTAATTAATAGAAGAATCAGATGGCGTAATTCCTAGCTTCCCCCAATTGTAGTTTTATTGGCAAGTCTACTTCTTAATGTAAAAACCATTTGTAAGTCTTGTGTAACAAATGCAATATCCACACATATGGGAAAAAGTTAAAGCAAGGCTAGGGTACGCAAAAGTGAGAGGCGCATGTTAGGTTAGCGCCACACCGGAAGCGCTTTTTGAATTAGCACCAAGCGGTTGTCAGTACGAATTACGCAATACAGGTTTGCGCCTTATCAACACACTTTTATTAAAATTTACATGGGTCCCACCAAATTTGTGGGTTTCACTCCCAATGTGGTGGGATCTATGTGACTTTTAACCAATCACATGGAGTGTGTTAGGCAGATTATGCTAAAGAGTGTGTTACTAGTATTTTTCTTCTAGATAAATTGTTTCTTTTTCACATTTTTTTGGTAATTAATTTTTTTCTTATATTATTTTGGTAAAAAACCCTGGTTTGGTCAATGATGAACGGAACAATATGTGAAAGAGAATTAGGGATTGTTTTGATTTTACATTATTTCAGCTATTTTTCTTTAAATATATCAAGGGACCTTTTTGTAATTTTAAAATTATCATATTTATACTTTAGACCTGGCACACCGTGTGACACTTACCTCAAAGCCAGAAATGGATCTCACTGGACACTTCTAATACCGGAGAGAAATGAACCTCTCAAAGCACACGGAAGCCTTAACTTAACCTTGTGTTTGGATAGAGAAATTTAAAATTACTAGAATTCATGTGTCAAAATAGTAGAAAAAAGAATTTCAAATGACAAATAGGAGGATTTTTTATGATAAATAGGGGAATTTCAAATGACAAATATTGAGAGAGGATTTCAACATTTCTCTTTTATGTTTAAACTTTTTAGATTGTTATTGTTAATTCCTCTCATTTTAACAACTTACTCAACATTATCTATTATAATTTTGAGAATTCTAAAATTCTCCATCCAAACACAAGGTAAAGGTAATCCTATTCTTTATGCTTTTAATTGGAATTGGATAGTCAATTTGCCTGAGTCTAAATTGAGAAAATTGTGCCCAAAATATTGCAGCGCTCAAAAATTCATATGCCAACTTAGAAGGCCAGAACCAAAGTCAAAATGATGTCATTTATTACAGGTGAATAGAATTGCCTTATAAAATAGATTGAATTGTCAATTTAGTTTCTGAAAGTGTTACTCGCTGTCAAGTCAATCCCTGAATTGACAGAAACTAAAAACAAATCCCTGAAACTGTATACCATTCATCTAAGTAATCCCTTTATAAATAGAAGTATAATTCAGTCCCTGTAAGTTTATATTTACTGTCAATTTAGTCCATCTAATCATAGTATGTTAATTCAAATAAATCCCTAAAACTAACAAATCACTATCAAAGTAGTCCATAAAGGATTTATTTTTGTTAACAGAAGGACTACATTGACAGGCAAAATACAGTTTCAGGGAGTTATTTTTAATTTATGTCAATTCAGGGACTAACTTGACAAAGATCATTACTTTCAAGAACGAAATTGACGGTTTAGTCTATAAAATACTACAAGAAATATATATATATATATGTATGCATGCATGCATGTATACATTTTATCCAAAAATAATAATATAATTTCAATCTTTCTTCACAAATAAAACACTTCACTCTTTTCTATCGGTAACCTTTTTTGTTATCAAAATTAAAAAATACATTCAAATATTATCTATTATATATATTAAAGTTGCGTTTCGAATTATAGTGTTGCCATTTGTATATTATTTTTGCCACATCAACATTTTATCTTAGTTGGCACCATATCTCAATTTCCTAACCATTCAACTTCTTAATTTTTTAATTCTCACACTCAAATGGTTCATTCACTTACAACCATCATTACAATACTTTTAATATTTTGAAACCGTTAATTTCATATGAATTCCCTCATCTTTTCCTTTTTATCATTAAAATCCTTTTAATATTTTAAAATATTATTAATTCACCAAAAAAGCACAATATTTTCTATCAAATATAATTCTTATTAAATTTGATATAAAAACATAAATATTATATTATATTTATACTTGATATATTTAATATTTCAAATTATTTCCACATGTACACTATTTTTACCATGTCAAGATTTTATCTTAATTGACACCATCTCAATATCCCAACCTTTTTATCATTAAAATCCTTTTAATATTTTAACATATTATTAATAAACCAATTTTGACAAATATATATTTTCCCACTTACATTATTTCAAACTCATTTTCTATAAAATATAATTTTTAATCAATTTAAAATCAAAGCTTAATTTCTATTACATTTATACTTGATATATTTAATATTTTACATTTATACTTAAATTCTTTCAACTTCTTAATCTTCTAATTCTCAAATGAATGACCCATTCGTACCCATTTGATCATCATTAAAATACCTTTAATATTTTAAAATGGTTAATTCAATATGGATTCATTCTTCTTTCACTTTTTATCATTAAAATCCTTTTAATGTTTTCATATATTTTTAATTAACCAAAATTGATAAATATCTTTTTCCTCACATTATCTCAAACTCATATTTTCTATAAAATATAATTTTTATTCAATTTAAAATCAAATCTTAAATTTATACTTGATATATTTAATATTTTAAATTTAATTTAAAAAATTTTATAAAATTATTTCTTACTTGCGCAACCCGCGGCTCAACATCTAGTTATAACAATATTTGAGCATCTTTGTTTTTTGAGGGTTTTCATATGGTGTGGATGGAATTTGATTCAATTCCACAATTAATACCGGCCAAGCCACTATAAAAGTTACCACACTAGACTGAATGATCAATTCCATTTCAGCCCTTTGCAATTTCATTACTAACCTACAAAATCTCTACTCATTGTATCAAAAGTAATTACCTTAAGATTATTTTGGTTTCAGAGTTACTAAAGATAATATGTAAATATCAAAGATTATCTTGGTTTTTATAATAAACTCTCATTATTCTGTCTCACATCGCATTACGGATATCTTCAAAATATGTTGTTTGATATCACCTTGATATTTAACAAGATATAAGAAATAGTTTCAAACTTTATTTCATAAGCTGCTTCATCAAACAGAAAGAATCGAAGGCTTTTTTATCCTTCAGAATACGTATACGATAGAATAGGAGTCCACACACAATATTGCCCAACCAAGGTCTGCTGAGCACACTGGCATCGTGGTGTTTTTAGCATGTCTTTTCCAGCACCCTATTTTTAATTGAATAATAGTGGCACTTTGTTAGTTACAAGGACGATAAGATTCTAAATAGAGTGAACCATCATTTTGGTCTCTGAAAGTGTAGGCATCGGTCACTTTAGTTCATGAAGGTAGAAAACTCAATATTAAGTCCCTGAAACTATTTATCGTCCGTCACTTTAATCCCTCTGTAATCCTCAGTTACTTAACATCGTTAATTTTGCTGATGTGGCCTATCTTAAGCACTATCTCTCTCTCTCTCCAGGGATTAAAGTGAAGAATTTACTCCCTTTTCAAGGACTAAAATGAATGAAACCGGAAAAAACACTTGTCTCCAAAATTTTTTTGAGAAGCAGAATGAATGAAACAACATTGGATTAGGAAATGCCCTCCTTTTTCTAGTTTCATTCATTTTAGTTCCTGGAGAGAGAGTGGATGCTTAAGATAGGTCACATAAGCAACCCAATTGACACTTAGTGTGCCACAACCCACATCAGCAAAATTAACAGTGTTAAGTAATTGTGGGTGACAAAGGGTCTAAAGTGACAGACAATAAACAATTTCAGGGACTTAACATTGAGTTTTCTACCTTCAAAAACTAAAGTGACCGATGCCTACACTTGAGACCAAAATGGTGGTTTACTCTTCTAAATACACTTTACTTCAGTTAAACAAAATAACACTTTTATTTAAGAGGCAGATATGGCTAATTCATGGTTTATACAGAAAAAAAAAAAAAAAATTGTCTAGATGTCACAAAACAACACAGATACAAGTATACCATTACCAGATTTGATGATAAACTAAAACCCGAAATGTTTATATGATGGCATAATTGAATTTATATGTCAAAATTTCTTTAACCTCAAGGAACATCTAGTACAAACTCAATAACGTTATGTGAAATGTTCAACCTTTTCAAATAAAATGACAACCATACATTTCATCATCGATGATCATGTGCAACTTTTACAAAATATTGCTGATATTGGTTCATGTAGTGATATCAACTTTCAAAACCCTCCAGTAGTCTATTCCCTCATCTGCATAGATTTCACAAAGCGTCCAATGGATAACTGATATAAGATAAGGAAACCTCTTTTCATTAGAAAGGAACAAATAATAAATGGATTCCTAGAACAAAATGAGACTGAGGAGAATGAATACCTCATAATTCAATATCTGGAACTCCCACTAAGAAGGAACTTGGATCATTTGATCCCAGAAGTGGAATATACTCTGATCCTCTCACATGAACACTAAAGCAAGCTACATAAAGAACAAATGTTATCAACATTTGGTGAAAAACATTCTGTGATAAAACCTTAGACAATATTCTCTCCCACTACACTTTCTGTTACTGTGGGAAGGGAAGAAAAAGCTAACGTAGTTTCTATTGCTGTTGCACAGGGTTCTATCAGGGGTTTCAACTGTTTAGGCAAATATAATGTGGGGTTACTGGCACATTATCTGAACAGATTATGCAGGAAGGAACTATCATAATAATCATTCATTCATCAAGTGGCCAAGAACACATGATCTCACCTCAGATGTCGAAATTTTAGGAGTGCTGTCACATCTAAGCACAATTATTTCAGTGTATATATAATGGTGTTATCATACAAATACTAGTAGCTTCAGCAATCATTCTCATTAAAGAGTGAGAAAGAGGAGAATTAAAATCCAGACTTGCTGCAGTCATCTTTTGTTGCAGTGACTGCAGTCAGAAAATATGCGCCGTCCAATGAAGATCGGACGGATCAAATGCCTAGATGTGTATCGCATTTAAAACACCATCTAGACATCTGAGTCATCCGATCTTCATCGGACGGCCCAGATTTGCCGATTGTAGTGACTGCAACAAAAAATGACTGCAGCAAATTTGAGTCCTAGGAATTCCTAATCCTACCATTGAAGAGAAATTGTATTGATAATGTTGAGAGAAAAGAGAAAAAAGAGGAAAACAAAAGACATTGAGTGAATTCCAAGTGTCTAAACTACACAATGGAGCTATGTTATATAGACTTAAAACAACAAATACAAGGATTTGCAGATACCTTAAAATCACCATAATTACATGATATACTATAGCATATAATTTTCCTAGTTTTACATTCTAACACTTTCCCTCAAATTGGAGCATATAAATTATATGCATCTAGTTTGTGTATGTTCATCATGCAAAAACTAACATTATACAATGTAAAGGGTATTATAGTAAAATTCACATTGTTCAACTCAATACATAAGCATATGAAACAATATAACTTCCAAACAGCATACAAATAAAAAAGTTGTCCTGTAACTCAATTATTTTTCCTGTGTTGTCCTTCAATATGGCATCAAACACACCCTATAACTAACTCATCCTCTCTCCATTTACATGTTTCCTGCTTGATTACCACTAAGTTTTATTGGCCTTAGGCCTACTACAGGTATAAACCTCTAGGGCCTTCACCTTTTTGGACCCATACTAGACTCTATTTGGGTCCAGTATACCATTAGAAAAAATACTTTAGACCTAAATACAATAATGTCAAGTACAAAAATATGTAGGGATCCAATATCAAGAAGTTAAGAAAAGATCTCGAGATGATGTAAAACCAATTTCATAAACTCAAGACGGCCATATGAAATATTTTTATAATCAACCACTAGATTATTCAATTCATACCTCCAGTAAGATTTTAAGGCATCAACTTTACATAGAAACATTAGTCTTGCAAACAAAAATTTGAAAGCCAATACATTACCGTTCTCTATTTTCATTACACTTTGGAGCATTATATCCATCTTTGACTTCATGTCAGAACTATCATCCATATGTGGCACTACAAGTGTAAGCTCCCTGTATATATCACGTACAAATCTGCATATCTTCTCAGCAAATTCCAGTTCACCTTCAGATATCCTACCAATTGCCAACCGCATCAGCTCTCCAGTCAAATCTGCAAGCTGGTAGTGAAAAAGCACAATTAGGTTGCATGCTTGCTTCATCGTCATATAAGGATTATCAAAAGACAAATAAAGGCAAACAGAATTGCAGAGATCATCACAAAAAATCAAGCACCTAAGAATGTATTGAATTGGATTTTATTTGAATGTATGTTATCTCTATCAACAACATAAATAAATCACTAACATAGACAACAATAAAAGGGAAAAAATTCACCCCTAATAGATAGTCAAGGATATTTATCTGCAGAGGCGGAAGAGAAGGGTCACTAAGTGGTAGCAATGTATTATTTATCTCATCAAGCTTCAAAAGAGTTCCATCTTTACAGAAATTGCAGAATGTAGCTGCTTCAACATACTCCTGTATCTGCAAACACCCGAGACAAGTATCAGAGAGAATTATTTGAACTCAAAAAAGGAAGTAACGGTAAGTTTACCCCTGGTGAGTATGCTCGTCTTAGCTTCCAAAAATCAGTTCCCTGCAATTCTCGGACTAGTCGAGACACGTACTGATCTGTCACAGCTTCTAAATCCTTTTTTGCTTTCTCAAGTACTTCCACTTTATTGTATTTGCTCATCCTTGTTAGAAAATTAGAATATGGTAATGCCAGTAAGACCATGAAGAAGAAGATCGCATGTAATAATAAATCATTAGACATCAGTTGAACATGAACTCATATTTCTTTTTATTTTACCTTTTTTATATAGAAAGAATTCCTCAAGATAGAACGGTCTTCTTACTCATTCTATTTTCACATTTAAATAGGGAGGAAGGAAGGATGAAGTATAAAGTATGAATGCGAGAGTAATGCAATTAAGATACACTTATCACTGATAGAAAACTAACTCATCAGAGATCACAGTACAGCAGTTTCAAGAAACAAACTAACTTGATTCAGATGACTAATTAAAGAACAAATGAAGCATGGAGGACAAATTAATCCAAGCAAGGACCATGAAAAAGATCATTTTTAAGTAATTCAGGTAATCCAAGATAGCACATGAAGCAGTTAAAGATCCAGAAACACCCTTATGAGCATGAAGAGAGAAAGAAAGCGGAGTGTAAAAGCAAAAGGTAACCTGTGCACTTGAAATATGACCTTTTTGCTATTCATTGTTACATCACGACTTGCTTTGACCACTCTTTCCCGTTTTTCATTCTACAAATATGAGTTATAAATGTACAAAGTCTCAGAATAACAGCCACAATAGCATGGAATGGTATGCAGCCATATTGTAAAAGAAATGACTTTACAGGATATTCATAGCTAACCCAATATCCACATACTTTAAAGCATTCAAATTAAGTTGTTGTTAAGTAAGTCTTGACTCTTGAGATATTATCAGTAACCCAATTTTTATAAAGGAGCAGCATGCAGTGTGCTCCAACTTATTCACTTTTAAAATCTCAGCTGAAATGTAAATCCACTGCTTTGATAAGTATAACAATACAGTAAAATAAAATTTAAGGTGAGATTCTCCCACAAAAAGCCTTCCAGTTCAGTATACTAGTCCTTTTGTAACAGAATAATGACCATAAAATGAGAGAAGGACAAACATACACAACCGAAAGATTTAGGGCCGTTTCCTTTCGGAAAACATTTTTCGTTTTTATTTCATGTTTTGTAGTTTTAATTACAAATAATGTTAACTTTACAAATAATGTTAACTTTTTTTTTTTCATTTTATTTCATGTTTCATGAGTTTTGTACGAAAAATAGAGAAACCAATACACATCTTTTCTAATTGAAGAACAATTTCCCAGACCTCCCCACTCCCACACCAACTTTCCCCCTCTCCGAAAAAACGGTAAAATTAAAATCTTTGGACTTCAAAGCAATAACCCTACAGCATCTTCTCATTCATCTCCACAAATAACTCAGAGTCTTGCAATAAATTTAGAAAAGCTTGAGATAAGAAGCATTACAAGGTTGTTCAGATATTCAGCATATTTGGTAAAAGCGTCCTTCATAACTGACTCAGTGGCAGTGGCAGTGGCCACGGTTCTTGCCCTCTTTGCTGAACTCTGCAAGTTGGTCCCTGCAACTGTCGAAAACCCAGAATTAACAAAAATAAAAAATAAAAAATTGTTACGTTCTTTAAGTAAGATAATCGATGACAATGCCCAGAGCAGAGAGAGAGAGAGAGAGAGATACTTTGATGGAGGCGTTGAGGTTTCGATGCCATTAACAGTTCTCTGTGAAGTAATGAGAAAGAATGCCACATCTGTTCTGTTCTGTCCCTCGTAGGACACCTAAACGCTGCACTGCAGCGCCTTCCTCCCGAAAATTTTCAGTACTCAGTTACTTGCTCGGTTACTCCCCATAAAATAATTACTTTTGGATTCACAAATTTTTTATTTTGCTCTTTTTCTTTAAATGATTTATTTAACTGAAACAATTTATTTGCTTTTCATATAAGGGATCAAATTACACCAAGTATTATTATACTAATAAATTAATAACTACATAATACCATCTTTTTTTACTTAATATTTTTGCAAATATGTTTTTTAGTTTTAAATTATAAAAAAAAAAGTGATAAGAAATAAAGAGGAGATACCGAACTTCTCTAAAGATGAGAATGTCATAACATTAACTTTTAAAGATTTGTTCATCAAATTAATTTCTCAATGATTAAAGTGTCACTAACTTAATCATTCAAAAGAATTTGAATAAACTCTCATTTTATTCCTCGAAAAATTTGAGATTGATTATTTTAATCCCGAATGATGGAAATTATATTTTCATCTTTAAAAATGACTAAATTGATGCTCAACAAAATTTAAAAAGGACTAAATTGAACGATTTGTCATCTTTCAAGAACTAAATTGAACAATTTTTCATCTTTCAAGAACCAAAATGAAGGTTTAATCAAAGAAAACTTCATCAAATTAGTTTCTTAAAAGAAAAAAATTGTCACCAAATTAGTCATTTTATATCATCACTTGTAGGCGTGTCCAACAGTTGGGTTCGGTTGGATTCTAGCTCAAAAAGCCATATCCGAGTGAAACCGAGCCTAATAATATGTGGCCCAATCTCGACCAAATTAGGCTTCGGGTTAGGCGGATAATGGGTTGATGCGGGGTGGGTTGGTGCTGTTATGGGCCAATATTGGGCCTTTTTGCTAGCTAAGAAATTTGATCCCCTTTTTTTTTTACTTTGATCAATTTTTAAAATTGAAAACAAAGGTGAACTCATTTGGGTCACTATTGGGTTAGTTTTTTTTTTTAATTAACCAAATTTTAATTTTTTTTTTGGGCATTTTTCCAAAACTAAATACAAAATGGGCTTTTATCATACATAAGTCCATTAACAAATACTTTATACTTCTTATTATATTTATTATATTACAATTTTTTTAATTTATTATCTTACATTTATTACTAGCCTATCAAAATGAAGATTCAAGACTAAGCTTATACCAAAGATTGCCCAAAGACAAAACAGAAACAGAAAAAAAATCATCGGGCTAACTTTACACAGGCCCAACAACCCATGAATTAGAAGAAAGTTAAAAAAACCAAATAAAATAAGTAAAAAATATAAAAAGGAAAAAGAATCGTTCAGCTTCCATTTAATTCCAGGGTAAGTTTTTCTCAACCACGTTTCCGATCAACTTCCTCTGCTGCTCCAATTTCCCCCTCAATTTCAATAAAAAAATTCCAATAGATTGTAAAAGGAATCAACACAGAACAACATCCAAAAGTGTAACCCATAAAAAATGATTTTTTTGTTGAAATGGAACATTAAGCTCAACACAGTGGAGAAAGGAATCGCTCATAACACTGTTCACTATTGCGCTCGCAACCAGCACCATGTGCCTTCACCCTCCCCACTAGTGTCGTTCACCATCGCCCTCGCTGCCATGACGCCGACATCGAAACACCGCCGCCGCACAAGCTGCAAGCACCATGCGAACCAGAGAAGAAGAAAGCGGTCACCGTCAACCGATTGCACCACCGCACTCATGCAAATTCTATCTACCATGCGAACCGAAGAAAAAGGAAGCCGCAATGGTGCAGCTACGGCGACGTTGTTGGTATTTTGCTAGGGTTTCAAGAGATGAGAGTTTTTTTTAGAGTGGGATGAGAAGAGAGCGGCCGACTAGGCTAGGGTTTCTTCTTACTACTCGCAGATATATATGGGAGAGGAATGGTGAGTGAATGGAATAAATAATGGTTATAATTAATAATTAATAAATAATAAAAACCAAAGGCAGAATAGATGGACGACTAGGATTGCCAGGCACACGGATTGATGACATGGATTCATCACACGTCCATATCACATAGAGACGTGCAT
This sequence comes from Sesbania bispinosa, assembly GCA_026901365.1. Taxonomy (NCBI): domain Eukaryota; kingdom Viridiplantae; phylum Streptophyta; class Magnoliopsida; order Fabales; family Fabaceae; genus Sesbania; species Sesbania bispinosa. The sequence goes on from QLOH01000594.1 coordinate 368,834, forward strand.
TAATACATCATTACTGCTACTATACGGCTCGTGGACTGTGGGTCAGCGTCAGAAAACGTGAATGAGTCGATTAGTTTCGGTTACGGGTGGATTCAATTTTCAAGAACCAAAACCGACCGTGTATAACTATTCTTAACTTGTTTTTTTCACCCGTTTGGCTCGAAACTCATCCATATCATAATTTCATTTTCTCGCAGTTTGATTGGATTTTGGTCGGGTATCTAAATGTTGGACACCCCTAATCACTTTAATCCTCCGTATGAATGAATTTGGTTATAATTATAAATCTTTTAATAACTAATTTGATAAATAAAATTAGATAACAAATATGAAAAAAAAAACAAATATGGTGACTCTTTAATCTCTTAGAAATAAGTTTTTAATAAAAAATTTTAAAATTAAGACTTACATAAGGACATCTTGAGTTTTTTAGAACCAAATTAAGGGTTCACTAAAAAAAATTATTGCGTGATAAATTATTATCATGGTAATAAAAATGTTTTATTATCTCAAATTTTATCTAATTGATAACAAAGTTTAAATTTACTTCAAATTATATTCCAATTTCTATCTATTAAGTAATTCAAAAGTCTTTCTTAAAGGAAATGGAAATGCAAATGAAATTGTTCTAATGATATCCCCACGAAGATTTTCGTTAAAGAAGCACGATGATTCTTTGAGAGCCTTGATAAATGTGGCATGACACCTATAAATGTCAATTGAACACTATGCTTACAAAGTAGATATGTTGTCTAAAGTTATTTCATGCTTATATTTGTTATTAAGTTGCATAACATTATTTATATTATTGAAAACCTTACTTCCCAATTCTTCCGGGATGTTGGGCAATGGTTTCTTCTTCATATTACAAAAGCAGAAAAAGAACTGAAGGAGCAACTCGACTTGATGGATGTTGTTATAGAGGTGAGGGATAGAGGAATTCAGGTCCACAAGTCATCCACATGCAAGTTTCTTCCAATTTTGATAGTATTTTGTAATAGGAAAAATATTGAAGAATAATTTTGTAAGATAGTTGAAAAGATAGAGGTTGGTTGGTGGAGAGAGAAATATAAAACCAATTATTATGATGAAAAGGCAATTATTCTTTTACAATAATTTTTTATATAGCTTTATTTTTTTTTTTTGTATCTTTTGTAGTACCAATTATTCTTGTGTTGATTACAACAAAGCTTGCCTATATTTATAGCATTTTTCACGACAATACTTTTGCAAATAAATTATTTTTAGCACATTCTAGACGATTTCTAGAGATATCACAATGAAGTATCATGTGGCCTTTCTTCTAGGCTATTCCGGCTTTTATACAATCTACATATTTCTAGAAATTGCATTACTTTTTTTACACTCCCCTTTAATGCAATTTTCTATTACTCCAAGCATAGTGTGCAATTGCTTAAACCATGCTCTTGGCACTACCTTCGTGAATATGTCACCGACTTGATCTTTGGTCTTGCAAAACTCTATCTTTATTTCTTCAATTGCCTCTGCTTCTCTGATGCAATGATATTTAATTTCTATGTGTTTTGTCCTGGTATGTTGCATTGGATTCTTCACCATTGCTATTGCTGATTTATTGTCACAGTAGATTGTAGTAGGCCCATCTCTTGTTATTCACCCATTTCATCAAGTATTCTACGAAGCCAAATTGGTTGACTTGTAGCTTAAGTTGTTGCCATGTATTATGCCTCTATTGTTTGTTGTGCAACTATTGTTTGCTTCTTAGATGCTCAAGAGAATATTCCCCAATCCGAGTGAGAAAAGAATAGCATGATGTGCTATTCATGTCATCCACGGAACCTGCCCAATTATTATCGGTGTGCCTCAAAAAACTTGACCTAGTCATGGTTTTGTACCATATACCAAACTCCTCTGTGCCTTGTAGGTATTTGAGAATTCTTTTTGCTGCTACAAAGTGAATTTGACTTGGGATTTGCGAGAATCTTGAGAAGAGACTTACAATAAATGTGATGTCTGGTCGTGTAGCAGTAAGATATAGTAAGCTCCCAATGAAACTTCTATAACATAATGCATTGTCTTCTGGTGCTCCGCCATCCTTTTATAACTTTTCATTTATCACGAATGGAGTGGTGACAGTCTTCCAGCTGTGCATTTTGAATTTCTTGAGTAGTGTTTCTGTATATTTCTTTTGAGAGACGAATATTCCTTCAGTTTGTTGATTTACCCTTATGTCAAGGAAGTAATTCATCAAGCAAAGGTCAATCATCTCAAATGTCTTCATAATGTATCATTTTCATATTGTTCCTTATGTAGATAAGATCATTTACGTACAAGGAGACAATGAGTGTGTCATGCTAACCTTGGGACTTGATGTATAACATTGGCTCACTTTTTCTACTCCTGAATCCTTGATCAACAAAGTATTGATCAATTCTGTTGTACCATGCTCGAGGAGCTTGCTTCAAACCATATAAAACTTTTTCCAGTCGTGGCACTTTGTCTTTGTTGCCTTTGCTTACAAATTAAAGCCCTGTGGTTTCTTTACGAAAATTTCTTCTTGAAGCACTGTTGAGAAAGGCAGATTTGTCGATAAGCTAGTAGATGTTCTAGGCTTTTTGTGCTGCAAGAGTTATTAGATCTCTAATCGCGTCTTGATGAGCAACAAGAGAAAATGTCTCATTATAGTCAACTCTATGTTGTTGTAAGTAGCCCTTGGTGTGGCACCCTAACGTATTAAGCTAAGCAAGCGTCTCAATTTAAGGTGTAATTACGTAGAATACTAGCATATTGGCGACGTAAGTCTTAGAAAAGGATTTGAGAGTATGTGGAAAACGAGGAAAATTTTAAACTTTAATGCATTTAGAAAATTATGAAATAATTTTAAAACATGCCAACAATACACAATATTCCATAATTCCTACTTAGTCCTAATGAGTCAGAATGTCGCGTTAAACACTAACAACCTATTAAAATAGTGCTGATACAGTCATCCGTACAAATAAAATTAAAACAATCCAAATCATAATTTAACAATCATCCAACTAAATAGGGAAGTGGGATTAATTGAGGAAAGGACGTACAATAAAAATCAACTATCAAACTTACCGCCTCCAACTACACCGATCACTACCTTCTCGTTACTCCTGGTTTTCACTAGGTTCATACTTCGTTTAATGGAGGTCAATCAGTGTGGTAAGAGTGGAAAAATTTGAAATTTAATTTCCCAAAAAACAGTTGTGTTTGGGTCATAATATCACATTCCCATCAACCTCCCCGTTGAAAGTCCAGGCGGAGGACTGCCCAAGTATACGTTATCTTCTCCTGTGATTAAGCATCCAATATAACAGATAAACACAGAACAAAGTATAAGGGAGTGAGATCTCAAAAACAATGATAAAGAGACAGGGATATTTTAAGGTAAAATAGGCAAACAAATATCATAGGTTCACAATTAAAAGTTACAATCAATTAACCCAGACACATCATGTATGGTTATGCAATGACTTTCTTAACTCTACATGACATGTTGAGTCTCAAAATATTATTAAAAGGTTAATAATGTTTAAGTCTCATAGCCCTAAGTTTTCATGAATAACAAATTTGGTTAACATCTTTATGAGAAAGAACAGTTTTCTGCTTAAGGTAATCTCTGTGTTTTAGAAGGTATCAAATGTAGCAACTTTCCGAAAATATACAACCCTCTGATGAAGAGCAACCTGCAGATAAAGAGGAACCTGCTGATAGATCAAGACCTACTGAAGCAAGGAAACCTACTGAAGCTGAAAGTCACCATACTGAAGCTTGTACCTTTTTGGGAAAGTGCTTCTCTGTTAATTCCCATTGGAGACTCAAAGTCTTTCGTAGACTTTCACAGCTGTTTGTGCTTCTTCCAGAAAGTCAGATCGGTTACTTTTTGGCACATTTCAAATATTCATTTACCAAGGAAGCAAAGTCTGCTGTAAAGTACACTGTGCTCAGAAAAAGTGGAGTCTGTGCTGCTGACACCTACTACCTACTACACCTGCTACTGCAAGCTACGAAAGCTATGTGTCTCAACGGGAGCATTTGCATTAAATGTTATCTCTCAACGGGAATTACATCAAAGCTAAACGGATCTCTTTCCAAATCCTATAAATATGAAGTCTCATGCAGAAGAACAAACAGAAGAGAACAAACATACTTGCTGAAACGCTGCTAAAAAAATACTCTCTGTTATTCTTTCATTTGTTCCATTTGTACAACACTTTCTTATTCTGAGTTCTACTCAGTTATTTGTACATCTTACATAGTTTAGGCTTTGAACTTCTATAGTTTAAAAGCTTAAGTAATCTTTCTCTTTATACACTGGTTGTGTGTTGAGCCTGAAGAGGCTTGGTGTCTAAACAATACTTGGGGTTGAGCCTGGAGAGGCTTGTATGTAAAACAATACTTGGGTTTAGAACCTGGAGAGGCTAGGTGTGCAAATAATACTTGTATCTGATCAGATAGTGAAAATCCAGTGGTGTGTTTGCCCTGGGACTGGATGTAGCTCACTGTGTTAGTGGGTGAACCAGGATAATTTTCTTGGCTAAGTTTTCTCAACCCTTATCTCTTTATTTTCAGTTTTAACTAACCAAGGAGGGTTCTGAAAAGTGATATTATAATTTTCGCAGCAAAACAACTTTGTCTTTCACGTAAAACTATTTGAAAATCATATCAACAAGTTGCTGAAAACTCCAGTTTCGGAAGGTTGCTCAAATCATCTGATAAACACTTTGCTTGTTCAAAAGCTTTTCATAATATCTGTAAAGAATTATAAAACACTATTCAACCCCCCTTCTAGTGTTTCCTATGGTTCTAACATGACATGCACGACCCACAAGCAAGTACTACAACTAGCATCCTGACTTATACTTAGGAGAAGCGACCGGTAGGTCCATACTATGTATCACCAAAATATTACGTACATTTACCAAATAAAACTTGATCAAGAATTTTTTACTAGAATACACTCACCGATCCCGATAATAATTAGAGTCTAGTCGGGATAGCCAAGCTTTGTTACGTGTGGCTCCTCAGTTCTAGGTAGCTATTCCAGGCCATTAAGGTTCCTCACACTCAACTACATCCCCAAGACCTAGGCAACGCCTGCTCGTGGTCGTCTCTAATGTATTTCACAATACCATTGTCGCTTCTCTAAGCATATAGTCAACTAACAACTTATGTAGCATGATTCATAATCTTTATGCACTAAGACTTCACATTTTCAATTTAAAACCTTTAGCTCCTTTCCAAGCCATCATGACCTATAGCAAGTCCCCCCTTGATCAACAATTTTCATAGTTTAAATGGAAGTCCTAGCTACATGCATAATAACCAATCTCATTTTTCTTCATTAGAATCATCACATCAATTCATATTTCATATTATGGTCAAATCAATGCATCATTCATATCTTGATCAAATCAATTTATAATTCATATCTCAATTATATCAACCATAATTACAATTCATTATGAAAACTTTCCCCTCAATTGTTGAAGATACACAGGGATAAATATCTAATTTTTCAAACCTTAATTGATTTCAAAGAGGATAATTTTATTAAATAAAACCTAAGTATAGTATTGCAAATAAGACTATAAAAGCATAAGTTAGAAAGAATAGGAAAAGTTGAGTCTGAAATAATTTTGTAAGGTTTCTTAAAGAAAACTACTTTTTGATCCTTCTATTTCCTTTTATTGCACAAATGGACCTTTCTTATAAACTTAAAAAGTCTTTGGAATTGTAAAGAGGGTCCTCAAATTTTTTACAAGTATTTTTATAAAATTTAAAAAGGTCCAAGTAGCAATTTCATAAGTTAATAAGTAAAAGTCTTTAAAATTTAACTTTTAGTCCTTAAGGAGTTTTCATTTGCAAAGTAGGGCCTCTATTAAAATTTAATAAGTTTCCAAAATGGTCCCCTCTAGCTCATGAAAACCGAAATTACAAAGTCAAAGGTAGGGGACAATGGTTCATTTTTCAACGTAGATTATCTTTAAAATTCCATTTCAATAATTTTTCCTACGTCCTTCCAATTATTGTTATGGGTCCACTTCAATCAAAAATTTTATTTATTATACTCAAGGTCATATGTTCATAATCATATAAAAATTAAAATTTCAAGACTACCATAATAATTAGAAGAGGTCCATAACAAGTTCCAAAGTGTCTTTTTTATATCTTATCATCATCCAACACCTTAGGAGGGTCCAAAACACAATTTATTACAAATTATCATGCACTTTATCATAAATATATCATCAAGGAAGAAACTATATTTACACAAAGCAGTCCTAAAAGTCCATTCCAAACATCAAGAAGTGCATCACACAAATTTCTAAACATCGTAAACTTACATATACGTACAAGGATATACAATTTTTACAAAAAACCAATACCATTCGAATTTCTCCACGAACACACCATATAAATTTTTCATCATTGTATATAAGAAAATATGGAGAAAAATCAAGTTAGGGTCATAGGGTTCTATAAACCCTAACTTTGAGTCAAAATCTCAAAACCCTAATCTCCAAAAGAGGGGTTTTAGGGCCAAACCCCACCCTAAACTACCCTTGGCTCTTTTGAGCCATTGAAATCCCTCATTCCCCTTACCTAAGGTGAAGAAAACTGTGGGTGTGAAGGTGGAGAGATCCAAGCTTGATGTAACGTCCTAATTTCTCAACTCTAGAATAGTGTCCGTTGGAAACACCATTCCTGAATTTTTGAAATTATTTCGTTCAATTTCAATATCGTCAAACAAAAGCTTAGGCTTTCCAACGATTTGCTTAAGCTGTTACTAATGCATACATCACAAACTATTACAAACTGAAAATCTTAATTAAACTTAGGGAAAGAACCTACACTTGGAGTGTTGTGGTTCATAAGACTCATACCAGAAGTCTGGCAGAATCTCCCCTAAAAACTGGAGGTATACCAATTCCAAACTTAACCTAAAACTCGGTAAAACCACCAACACATTTTAATAACATAAATTCACTAATATCGTAATGAGGCTTCCGTGGCCAGAACAGAATATACATACACATATACATCAATATTTAACTACCTATCATTACATAAGAACTAATTCTACTAAATGAGTCTTCCACTGGAAGTAATACTCAGCTTCACCATTCCTTTCCCTGCTTTATCATCACCTGGAATCACCTTCACAACTAAAGTATATCCCCGAAACGTGGGGTGAGACTACAGTCTCAACGAGCACAACTATGCAGATGCAGTGTAGGAGAAATCAATCATATAAGATGCAACACCTAAAACATGCTAACATATAGTTCATAGCTAAATTCTAATTCTTTTCATAATAAAAAATCATTTTAGCTCAAGGTAAAGTTACATGTATGATGAAATTCTGGCAAGCGTGCCAAAAATCTAGCAGTATAATAGTAAGTAGAAGGGTTTGTCGTATCCACAGGGAACAGTTCAATTTTAAATACTAGTGGTCACAACTATCAAGTGAGAGACTATATTTGATATGAGTGTAATTTGCAATAGTAAATAAAGAAAAACAATAAATTGAGATTGTTGAGCAGGTTACTTAAACTAGGATTGAACTTCGTCTATCGCACCCCTTTCGTATGTGAAACCCAATAATATTTATGAATATGCAATTATAACATCTTAGCACAAACTAAAGTTATTTCACAAAGGTACCCACAAATATGAAATACTCAGAAATAATCTACCCTGGTTCCCACAGTGATAAATTACCCTGGATTAAAGATCTATTTGTTTACGCTATCAATTCGCCCTGGTCCCACAGTGACTACTATGAGCATTTTTACCCAATCAGAATTCAAGTTTCATATTCCTAGGTTCCCCCAAACTCGCTATTGATTTTATAGAACCACCTTCCGAATGCTCCCCATAAAACTAACCTATAACTCCGACACACAGGTGGAAGCTAAGCATTAAGCACAGAATAAAAACACTGATATTATAAAAACAAGGATTCATAAATATCAAAGAGAATTCATATGCAATTGGGGATTGAATCGACTACATTTAATCCTATGGGAGAGTTTAGCTACTCATGGTAGCCATTACAAACCAATAGAGAAACGGTCACACTTTTCTCTAGCTCCAGCTCTGCTCCGCCTCTCTCTCTCCAAAGCTCCCTTTGATCTTTGCAAAAGGTCCTATTTATAGATGAAGGAAGGCTATCTGAAATCTGGAAGGAATCTATTTTAAAAACATATCTAAAATCAAATTCGTGTTCCTGCGCTTCACCTGCGCTCAACGCGTTTGAAGCGTAGGATCCATAGAGCAAAATCCTGATAGTTGCGCTTCACCTGCGCTCAGCGCAGGTGAAGCGTATTTCTCGATCCAGCTTCACTTGATTCTCTCTCTTTTTAACTTGATCTCTTCCTGATCTTATCCTTGTTTGCCTGGCTTTCCTTGTTTCCCTCTTTTTGATCTGATTCTGTATTTATCTTGCCTTTGAATTTAAATTGGGAAGTTATCCGCAGAATCCTTGTTTAAATGGCAGCTGATCTCATCTTTATTTGTTCTCATTTAAACTTCAAATCTGCAGATCATATCCTCAAATGATTCTATCTTCTTTCCTCATTCAAATATTTCTCATAAATCTGCAAAATTGACAGATTTTCTATTAAAATAGCATCAAATTCAAATTCAAATCAAATAAACACAATTATTACAATTATTACTAAAAAGGAATTATTTTGGGGCATAAATTACTATTTTAACCTTGATAAGTGCAGTAAAAATACAAGAATATATCATACAATTTGCACTTATCAAATACCCCCCAACTTAGCTTCTTGCTTGTCCTCAAGCAAGAAAACCTTTTGCAATCAAAATGGATTCAATCCCTCTGTTAGCATTCTCCAAAAATAAGGAAATAATTTCATCACCTCTTGCTAGGCAGCTGTCACTTTCCAAAAGTCAGATTGAAAATAAGAGTCAAGCGATAATACCAGTACTCAATCAGGACAGGATAAAAATACATTCAAACTTTTTCAGAAATAGAAACCAAAACAATAAGTGATAAATCAAGGAATTCTCTCATGCTCACAGGTAAGTGTTTCCCTCAATTTTTTACAGCAGTTGAATAACTAAAATTGATAGTCGTTTCTGGTTTCTAAACATGCACATGGAAGATTATGGATCAAAAGGTCTTTTCTTGGTTGTAATGAGGCTGGGCTATCAAGAAATCATGGTTTTTCTGGATATGCAAAGAGAACACTTAGAATAGAGAGCGTCTTTAAGTTTTTCTTGACATGTAACTTCTCTCCATTCTTCCACTTCACTCTTGATTTGAATCATTCAGCTGGCCTCTTTCTTTGTTTGATGATTCACTTCCCCCAACTTATTCACTTTTATTCACTTTTTCTTTTTGATTTTTGAGGGAGTGATCTTCTTTTTGCTTTCTTGTGCCAGCTCTTTGTATTTCTTCACTTTCAAGTAACCAACCACTTCTCCCATTTTTATCTAATTGCACCTTTGCTCTCTATCCCAAGTGTGTAAAGGACAGGATATAGACATTAATTTTGGCTGGGGTGCATAAGAAGAAACATTGAAGCTCAAATGGGTTACCAAAAAGTTTGGAAATTTTTTTTCAAGGGTTGGCTTTTTGGCACTGAGCAAATAATTTAATCACAAAATATGCCTTTATCACTTCCAAATTTTCCATGTGCAGAATAAAATCCAAAAACTCAATTAATAACAGTTGACAAGCAGCGGTGAAAACTCTCATATCAGTGTTTGGTCTCTCACAACTCACCGGCTTTTTGGCTAACTTCCTTGATAGAGCACTTACTGAAATTAATTAACTACCCTGATATATTTTCTTGCACAATATCCTAATCCTAATTGGTTATGGATTTAATCACAAAACTCCTATTTCTTTCCTACTTTGGTTAGTTAGACTGCCTAGCTTTGAGATTTCCAAAAATTAATTCCTTATATCCCTAATTTTTTTATTATTCCTAAGTTGCATAAGATATAAAATTATCAAATAAAAAAAAAATTCAGAGAGTAAAAGAAAGAAAAACACCGTGTAAAACAATTGCTGGTTGCAGCTGCAGAATCATGAGCTGATTTAGCTCCACTCCCCCTTGGGAAAATAGGACTGTCCCCAGGCCAATGCATATATGTTGGGAACTACAGAAAAAGTCAAACAGAAACACACTTAGTGTTTTTCTGCGCTTCACCTGCGTTGAGCGCAGGTGAAGTGCAGAAAACAATGACTAATTAAGCATTTCTGCGCTTTACTTGCGCTGAGCGCAGATGAAGCGCAGAAAACAGAATTGAATTTCTACCAAACTAAGTCAAATTTTCTGCTGTCTCTAATGATCGATATTACCACTTTTCTTTCCCTCACAATCACTCAACCAATTCCTAATAATTCCTAAACTAAAAACACACAATCCTAACTAACACACAAAAAATGCAAAAACGATAAATAAAACACTGGGTTGCCTCCCAGAAAGCGCTCGTTTAACGTCATATAGCTTGACGCCTGTTCTTTCAAGGAGGTTCTTGAAGATGAATAACAGAGTAAGATCTGTCAATTTCACCTCCCAAATAGGGTTCAGTCTTTGCCCATTCACAACCCAAAATCTCTTTGAATCAGGATCTTCCACTTCCACAGCTCCATATGGTCTGAATTCCTTGACAATAAATGGTCCAGACCATTTTGATTTCAACTTCCCGGGAAATAGCTTCAACCTAGAGTTGAACAGGAGAACTGATTGGTCTGGATAGAACTGTCGTTTAATGAGCTTCTTGTCATGATATGCCTTGGTCTTTTCTTTGTAAATCCTGGAGGACTCATAGGCATTGAGCCTCATCTCGTCTAACTCATGTAGCTGTAGTATTCTTCTTTTCCCTGCTACTTGCTTATCCATATTCAAGACCTTTAATGCCTAGAAAGCCTTATGCTCTAATTCAACAGGTAAGTGGCATGCTTTTCCATAAATTAGTTGAAAAGGGGAGAGACCTGTGGCAGTTTTGTAAGCTGTTCTGTATGCCCAGAGTGCATCATCAAGTTTGTTCGACCAATCCTTTCTGGATGAACTTACTGTTTTCTCAAGAATTCTCTTGACTTCTCTATTTGATACTTCAGCTTGTCCATTTGTTTGGGGGTGGTAAGGTGATGCTACTTTGTGTCTTACCCCATAGTGCTCTAAAATCTTCTGTAGTTGTTCATTGCAGAAGTGAGAACCCCCATCACTAATTAGAACTCTTGGTGAACCAAACCTGGATAAGATATTTTTCTTTAAGAACTGCACTACTGTCTTTGCATCAGCTTTTATTGTTGCAACGGCTTCCACCCACTTTGACACATATTCGACAGCTACCATAATGTATTCTTTTCCATTAGAAGAGGGTAAAGGTCCCACAAAATCTATTCCCCAACAGTCAAATACTTCCACTTCCAGAATGTTATTTAGTGCATCTCATTTCTCTTAGAAATTCCTCCTGTTCTTTGGCAGCTATCACATTGCTGAACATACTGATGGGCATCCCTGAATAGAGTTGGCCAAAAGAATCCAGATTGAAGTACCTTTGCAGTAGTTCTGTCTTTGTTGAAATGCCCTCCATGGGGTGAACTATGACAGTGCCATAAGATGCTTTGAGCTTTTTTTCCTGAAATACATCTTCTTAGCAGGTTGTCAGCTCGCATCTTAAAAAGATAAGGATCATCCCACATATATCTTTTTGCTTCACTTAAGAACTTCTTCCTTTACTGCCATGTGAGATCATTTGGTAATACTCCTGCTGCTTTGAAGTTGGCCATGTCAGCAAACCATGGCCTTTCATGAATCATCATAAGCTTCTCATCGGGGAATTCCTCATGCAACTCAGCCTGTGCAGTTGTTACTTCCTCATTTACCAGTTTTGATAAATGGTCTGCTACAACATTTTCACTTCCCTTTTTCTCTTTAATTACCAGATCAAATTCCTACAACAATAAAATCCATCTAATTAGTTTTGGTTTAGAATCTGGTTTGGTTAATAAATATTTTATTGCAGCATGATCAGTGTACACAGTGACAGTTGATCCTATAAGATAGGGTCTAAATTTTTCCAAAGCATACACTATTGCTAGTAATTCTTTTTCTGTGGTAGCATAATTAATTTGTGCTTCATTCAAAACTTTACTAGCATAGTGTATAGCATGAAAAACTTTAGATTTTCTTTGCCCTAAAACTGCCCCTATGGCATAATCACTAGCATCACACATGAGTTCAAAATCAAGCGTCCAATCAGGACCAATAATAACAGGAGCAGATATTAATTTTTGTTTCAAAAAGTTAAAAGCATTCAGACAATCAGCATCAAATTTAAATGGAGTATCCTTGTTCAGCAAGTTACTGAGTGGCTTGGCTATCTTTGAGAAATCCTTGATGAAACGCCTATAAAATTCGGCATGTCCTAAGAAGCTTCTGATTCCTTTCACATTTATTGGTGGTGGCAATTTTTCAATGACTTCTATCTTGGCCTTGTCCACCTCAATACCTTTGGCTGAAATCTTGTGTCCTAATACCACACCTTCAGTGACCATGAAGTGACATTTTTCCCAATTCAGCACAAGGTTTGTTTCCACGCACTGCTTCAGCACAGTGTCTAGATTCTTCAAACAATTATCACAAGAAGACCCGAAGACTAAGAAGTCATCCATAAACACTTCGATACATTTCTCCACCATATCAGCAAAAATGGCTAGCATGCATTTCTAGAAAGTAGCTGGTGCATTGCATAATCCAAAAGGCATTTTCCTGTAAGCAAAAACACCAAAAGGACAAGTAAAAGCAGTTTTTTCTTGGTCCTATGGATTTAGCGCTATTTGGTTATACCCAGAGTACCCATGAAGAAAACAATAATATGCTTGTCCTGCTAATTTTTCTAGCATTTGGTCCATAAATGGTAAAGGAAAATGATCTTTCCTTGTTGCCTGATTTAATTTCCTATAGTCTATGCACATCCTCCATCCAGTTACTGTTCTAGTGGGAATTAATTCAATTTTATCATTTTTGACAATTGTCATTCCCCCCTTTTTGGGAACAACCTGAACTGGACTTACTCATGCACTGTCAAAAATAGGATAAATCATACCTGCATCAAGGAGTTTCAATACCTCTTTCTTTACTACCTCTTTCATGGTGGGATTCAATCTTCTCTGTGGTTGGGTGACTGGCTTGTAATCTTCTTCCATGTGAATCCGATGCATGCAGTAAGAAGGACTGATTCCTTTAAGATCTGATAGAGACCAACCTATTGCTCCTTCATTTGCCTTCAAAACAAAAAGCAACTTTTCCTCCTCGGCTGGGGTTAAGGCTTTACTTATGACAACAGGTTTATTTTTTTCATTATCAAGAAAAGCATATTTGAGATAAGAGGGTAATACCTTTAACTCCAGCTTCTGACACTCAGTTTTCTTTTCCTGTTGTATTATCTCAGCATTTTCTTCCTCTGGTGGTACCGGCTTAGCTGAATGCAAGTGCTTTGAATATTCTTCAACCTCATTCCTTTCTTTTTCATCTAAGTCATTGTCTACTCCTGTTAGAGCTTTTTCCAAAGGATCTGCTTTTGTTAATAAATCCTGAACTACCAAGGAAGTTTCTTCTACCATGTTCAATTCAAGACACTGCTGCTTATCTTTAGGATGTTGCATTGCTTCAAACACATTTAAGCTCACCTCATCATCTTGGACTCTTACCTTTAGATTGTCATCATCAACATCAATGATGACCTTAGCAGTCTTTATGAATGGTCTCCCCAGTATGAGAGGTACTTCAACATCTTCCTCAATGTCCATGATTACAAAATCTACTGGAAACACAAAATTGTCTACCTTCACCAGCACATCTTCAGCAACTCCATATGGATACTTCATTGATCTGTCTGCCAATTGCAATGTCATCCTTGTTGGCTTTACTTCTAAATCTCTGATCCTTTTGAGCATGGATAAAGGCATCAAATTTATACTGGCTCCTAGGTCAAGTAATGCCTTTCCTACTGGATGTGTTCCAATGGTGACTGGTATGGTGAAACTCCCTGGATCCTTGGTCTTTTGTGGCAATGACTTCTGAATTATGGCACTGCATCCAGCTTCAAGCTCCACTGTTTCATTTGTAAACTTTCTCTTTTTAGTGAGGAGCTCCTTCATGAACTTGGCATATGTAGGCATCTGCTCCATGGCTTCCATCAGTGGGATATTGATTTGCAATCTTTTCATAATGTCCATGAATCTGATGAATTGCCTGTCTATGTCTTTTTTAGAGGGATTCTTAGGGTATGGTAGATCCCTAACTTGAGGCGTCTGTGTGTCATTCTCTTTTTTCTTCTCTTTTTCTTCTTCTTTTCTCTCAGGTTCTCCTTCTTTTTCATTTGTTTCTCCTTTCTCAGTTTTGTCTTCATCATTCTCTTGCTCTTTCTTTTCTTGAACTTCTCTTTCTACCAACAGGTTATCACCACTTCCTCTTCCTATTTCCTTACCACTTCTGGTGGAGATTGATCTGTATTGTTCTTGTTGTTCAGAGAATCGCTTGGTCAATTGTCCCACTTCAGTTTTCAAGCTTCTGATTGCAGCTTCTGTCTTTTTCTCATAGGTGTCCAAGGATTGTATGAAATTATCCAATTTCTCCTCCAGTTTTAATAATATGTCATGTATTGAAGGGTAGCTTTGTTGCTGCTGCTGGAAAGGAGTTGGCCTATTAGTAAGTCCTGCATTTTGTCTTCCTTGGTTGCCCATATAGTTGACTTGCTCTTCCTAATTATCTTGGTAAGAACAATGATCATTAGGATGGTCTCCTCCACAAAAATCACAAGTCAATTGTGGGAATGGGCTTGGATGAGACTGTACTGCATGCAACTGCTGAGGAAGTGCATCCACTCTCTTGGTAAGTGCTTCTAGCTTTTGCTCCATGAGCTTATTTTTAGCTAAAAGTGCATCAGTGTTGTTTAGCTCTAGTATCCCTTTCTTCTGAACCGGTTGTCTCCCATATTGAGCTTGTTGATCATTTAGTGCAAATTGTCAATTATTGTAATGGCACGCTCTGCATCCGCTGACATAATTGTGCCTCCTACTGCAGCATCTATGAACATCTTGATGTCAAGTCTGAGTTCATTGCAGAAGATGCTCAGTTGTGCAATATCCTCAAAACCGTGGTTGGGACACCTTCTCAACAAAGATTTGAATCTCTCCCAGGTTTCACATAATGGTTCCTCTGGTTCCTGCCTGAATGTGGAGATATCTAACTTGGCCTTGATATAGCGATATATTGGAAAAAATCTGTTCAGGAACTTCTCTTCCACATTGCTCCAACTAGTCAGACTCTGATTGGGGTGTGACTCCAGCCATTCCTTAGCTTTACCTATCAAAGAGAAAGGGAATAAACGTAAATAAACAGACTCTAAGTCACCTTCCTCAAAACCCATTATACCAATCAATTCATAAAAAGTAGAGAGATGAGTGTAAGGATCCTCATGATCCATTCCCGTGAATTGATGAGCACTAATGAGACTCAAGAATGCTGGCTTAATCTATAGAGATTTAGCAGTAGCAGGTATGACTATGCTTGAAAAATAGTGTGGTCCTTGTTGCATGACATAGTCTCTTAATGTTCTTCTTGGTGGAGGGGGATCTCGTCTCTCCTCAGCCATATCTTCAATTTTTACTTCACTTGGAGTGGTTGAACAGAGAGTGTTGAAATTATCTCCTTGAGCTCTTTTCCCTTTTTTTTTGGTTTCTTCTGGCTGTCTTGTCTATATCAAGATCAAAGTTGGTCTTGAGACACCTGACCTTGCGAGAGCATAAATCAAGAAGCTTAAATAATGGTTAGCTCAAAAGAAAGGAACAAAATAATAAAAAATAAATAATAAAATAAAATAACTAAAAATAAAAATCCTAACAAAAATAAGAACAAAAGAGTTAAATAAAAAATAAAATAGAAAAATCAAAATTCCTAAAAAAATAAATTTTCCTAAAAAAAAATCCTAAAAATAAAATAAAAGAATTAAATTAGAACAAATAAAAATTAAATTCCTAAAAGAAAAAGAAAAGAAAAAAAATAAAAATAAAAATAAAATATTTACAACTCAATAAGATAGACCTCCCGATAATTTAAAATTGAGACACTGTTCCCCGACAACGACGCCAAAAATTACTTGATGAAATTCTGGCAAGCGTACCAAAAATCCAGCAGTATAATAGTAAGTAGAAGGGTTTGTCGTATCCACAGGGAACAGTTCAATTTTAAATACTAGGGGTCACAACTATCAAGTGAGAGACTATGTTTGATATGAGTGTAATTTGCAATAGTAAATAAAGAAAAACAATAAATTGAGATGGTTGAGCAGGTTACTTGAACTAGGATTGAACTTCGTCTATCGCACCCATTTCGTATGTGAAACCCAATAACATTTATGAATATGTAATTATAACATCTTATTACAAATTAAAGTTATTTCACAAAGGTTCCCACAAATATGAAATACTCAGAAATAATCTACCCTGGTTCCCACAGTGATAAATTACCCTGGATTAAAGATCTATTTGTTTACGCTATCAATTCGCCCTGGTTCCCACAGTGACTACTATGAGCGTTTTTACCCAATCAAAATTCAAGTTTCCTATTCCTAGGTTCCCCCAAACTCGCTATTGATTTTATAGAACCACCTTCCGAATGCGCCTCATAAAACCAACTTATAACTCTGGCACACAGGCGGAAGCTAAGCATTAAGCACAGAATAAAAACACCGATATTATAAAAACAGGGATTCATAAATATCAAAGAGAATTCACATACAATTAGGGATTGAATCGACTACATTCAATCCTATGGGAGAGTTTAGCTACTCATGGTAGCCATTACAAACCAATAGAGAAACTGTCACACTTTTCTCTAGCTCCAGCTCTGCTCCGCCTCTCTCTCTCCAAAGCTCCCTCTGATCTTTGCAAAAGGTCCTATTTATAGATGAAGGAAGGCTATATGAAATCTGGAAGGAATCTGTTTTAAAAACAGATCTAAAATCAAATCCGCGTTCCTACGCTTCACCTACGCTCAGCGCGTTTGAAGCGCAGGATCCAAAGAGCAAAATCCTGATAGTTGCACTTCACCTGCGCTGAGCGCAGGTGAAGCGTATTTCTCGATCCAGCTTCACTTGATTCCCTCTCTTTTTAACTTGATCTCTTCCTGATCTTATCATTGTTTGCCTGACTTTCCTTGTTTCCCTCTTTTTGATCTGATTCTGTATTTATCTTGCCTTTGAATTTAAATTGGGAAGTTATCCGCAGAATCCTTGTTTAAATGGCAGCTGATCTCATCTTTATTTGTTCTCATTTAAACTTCAAATCTGCAGATCCTATCCTCAAATGATGCTATCTTCTTTCCTCATTCAAATATTTCTCATAAATCTGCAAAATTGACAGATTTTCTATTAAAATAGCATCAAATTCAAATTCAAATCAAATAAACATAATTATTACAATTATTACTAAAAATGGATTATTTTGGGGCATAAATTACTATTTTAACCTTGATAAGTGCAGTAAAAATACAAGAATATATCATATAATTTGCACTTATCAATGTAAAATCCCAATACACAATGGTTATGGCCTAAACTCATGCATCACAATCATCTCAATATAAATGCAATTATGATGCAACTCACTGCTGTGCCCAGCAGGCATGATCTTATCACTTAAACTGGAGTTAGAACTAAGCTCAGACTACGGGGAACGTCTTCCCCGGGGACGAATTCCACCCATTACTGGACCGAAGTCAAGTTTTCACATAATAACTTATTTTAACTCACGGCCGAAGCCAGCTTATATTAACTCACGGTCGAAACCGGCTTATATTATCTCAATGCTTATTATCTCAATGAATTAACAATTAATAAGAATCATGTTGACAAAGTAACTCAATACAATCTCAATAAATTATTAGATATCAAGAATCATGTGAATGAAAATCCAATCATGTGAACAAAACCCTTTTTCCCTAAGTTTCATAACCTAGGGTTTTACGTAATCATGCATGAACCTTCCTAATTTACCAAATACACATGATTCATGACAATCAGCATCTATAAGCATGAAGAAGAGGGATTCAAGAGTAGGGATCATGTTCAAGGCATACAACCACCGAAAGTGAAAGTGTGTGAGTTGTACTCACCTCAAGATTGACAAAGGAAGTGAGAAGAAGAGGTGGGAGGATGATGGATGATGAATTCTCGGCCTAGGATCCTTCTCTGAGCTTCAACGAACGTTTCCCCCTCTCTAGAATCAGAGTCTCTCTCTCTCTAGGTTTAAAGAAGAAAAATAGAAGAAGTATAAAATCTGAAACTAAATGAAGGGTTTTAAAACTGTAAGTGGATTCTCGCTCAAGCGAGATATTCTCGCTTGAGCGAGCGTGTTGGTTGCATGTCTTTTCTTCACATTCTCGCTTAAGTGAACTATCTCGCTTAAGCGAGAATGATCCAGAAAAGACCCCCTCTCTGGACGATTCTCGCTTAAGCGAGCCCTTCTCGCTTAAGCGAAAAATGTCCAGAGAGCCTCCCAAAACTACCCTGAATCTCGCTTAAGCGAGATCTTTCGCTCAAGCGAGATATGCAGAAACTCATTTTGATATTTTTGCTGCATAACTCGCTTAAGCTAGCCATTCTCGCTTAAGCGAGAATGCTGAAACTTCCAAACCTATGATTTTTAGCCTAAGTCTTGTATCCTACTTCCTAATTACTCTCTTCTTGGTTATTATACATGCATGTTTTTATCCTAATCTCTTCTAATTCACCATAATTCTTGCTTATCAGAATACTACTTGAATAAGGATTCTAGCACTCAAATTCTTAAAGTTGACTCTTCTTAACTCTCATCTTACCATAACTCATCCTTAACCTAATCATTCTTCTAAAATTCCTCCTTACACCCATAAACTCTTACTCACCCTTATGTGTTTCCTTAAAATCCTTCCTTTCCTCCTCAGCTTCTCAATCCATTCTTAACCTACCTCTAGTTTGGTTTAGGTCCCATTTTTCGGGATGTTACACTTGACAAAGACCCTAAACACCATAAAGAGGGTTTTTTAGGGCTAGAATGAGAAGAAAATGGAGGGGGAAGCTCCTGGAGCTTTGTGAGTGTGTAAGAATAAAAGTGAGACCTCGAATGCGCTCTTCTTACTTTCGGTTGAGTAGAGGATAGAGAGCATGTGAAGCTCCCTTTATGCTCCTTGCTCCTAAAATGGGTGAAAATGGTAGGAAATGAAGGTAGAAAAATAAGCTTTTTGTGTAACTTTGGAGGTATGGCTATGGAGGAATGGAGAAGAGCAAGAAGAAGAGTTTGAGAGAGAGTGAGTATGGCTGTTGCAGCTGCTAGACGTGAGAATAAGGGAGGAAAATAATTTTTAGGTTTTTTTTTTCTTTTTTTGTGAAGAAAAGTAGGTGACAGAAAAGCCTTATGAGAAAGTGACATTTTCATGACAAGGGGCAACTTATTTTTCCTTTTACTTTATTGTCTATATTCGAATTTCATGGAAGGAAGATGAATTATTGAACCAAATTTATGCGTGAAAGTGGACAAACAAGAAAGTGGTAGTGTGGTAACTTTACACTACAACTAGGGGTAAAATGGTCATTTCACTGCAGAAAAATCCCGAAAATTTACCAAAAAATTTAGAAAAATTCCTATAATTATTATAACCTATTTTAAGCCTAAAAATATGATTAGAACTCACTCCTTCTTTAAACTCCGGTCCCTTATTTCCCATTTTTCACACACAATTAGTCAAAATTTAGCAAAATTAAGCAAACAAAAAAATTTGGGGTGTTACACTTGGCTACCAATCTCACCTTGTATTTTTGTATGGAGCCATCAGAATTAAGCTTTGTCTTATAAAACCATTTTACTCCAGTGATATCTTTATTTGTAGGGCAGTCTACTTTATCCCATGTGTTATTCTTCACGATCATCTTTATCTCTTTCTCCATTTCCTTGACCCTTACTTCCTAGTTTGCTGCTGCTTCAAAGCTTTCAGGTTCAAGTATGGTTAAGTTGCAAAATTCATATATATCCACCAAAGATCTAACTCGTCCTGGAGTAGACTCTAGTGAAGAGGCTTGTTGTTGTGAAGGTGAAGGAGGCTCACTTAGGACTTCTATTACTTATTCAACTTATTCTTAAGGTTGCTGCATTGGTATAAAAATGTTTTTCTCTACCTTATCATATTCCAATTCCAAGCAAATTTTTCATCAACCTTGACATCTTGACTAATAATAATCTTCTTGGTTTGTAAGTTATAGACTCAATAACCTTCTGACTATGGGTTATATCCCAAGAAGATGCCTCGTACAGTCTTGTCTTCTAGCTTATGCCTCTTTTAATCTTGAATGTGTATGTAGCCGATGGATCCAAAGACTCTCAGATGTTTTGTTGATGACTTTTGCCTTCTCCAAGCTTCAATAGGAGTCTTTTCTTGAACTGCCTTAGTTGGACATCTATTGAGTATATAGACAACAATATATGCTTCTTAATTAATCCCAAAAGATGTTTGGTAATTCTTTCCCTTTTAGCATCGATCTAGCCATCTCTATGACTGTGCGATTTTTCCTCTCAAGCACTCCATTTTGTTGAAGAGAATATGCGACTGTAAGTTGTCGTTTGATGCCTTCATCTTCACAAAATTTATCAAACTTGTAGGAGGTGTACTCTTTGCCATGATCACTTCTAAGTACTTTTAATATTCTCGACAAGGGTCTAAACTCTTTGAATATTCTAAAAACTTCGTGTGCAATACTGAACATTACCTAGGTAATTGCAATTTTCGCATCTCAATGCTTGAAACTAAGGGTCCGTTCGGGGTGGTTGCGAGTTTTCAGTTTTTGGTTTTTAAAAATTTTCAATTATGTTTTTACAAATCAAAACCAAAAACTGAAAACTTGTTTTCGTGGTTTTCAAAACAAACATTTTGAAAACCACAAAAAGTGGTTTTCAGTTTTTGGTTTTGAGTTGTAAAAACTTGATTGAAAATTTTTAAAAACCAAAAACTGAAAACTCGCGACCACCGTGAACGGCTCCTAAATATATGATTATTTTCCATTCTCCCCACATCCAATTTAGAATTTTAAATTCAATTGATATCAATTTCTCTAAATTTGTTGAATTTCAATCCCTTGATAATTCAACCCTAAATTCCCAACAAAAGTAATAATTCCTTATGAGCAAGTGAAAGAAATTTACATATCAGTCATCGGTAATTATTCAATTGTGTCATTTATTTTAGATATGTGGTTATTTCCTAATTTTCAAATTGAAAAACCCTTTAAATCATGCACATTCGCATAATCGCATCTACACTACCCACCTAGGAATAGATGTTAGAAACTTAGAATCACATCTTCATATCTTTCTGTTTATTCTAATGTCTTTTTGGGTGAGGAAGTCAACGATAGGGATTCTCTAGATCCAATGGAGTCTTCTAATGAGTTTGACCTATTTTTCTTTTTTCCTTTCTTTTGTGATGTATATCCAAATCCTTTATGTTAGGGAATGATGATTTTCTATTCAAATATTCAGGTACACCATTGCTTCTTTAATGCGGTTTTTCAATTGGAAAATCAGGAATCGCCTCATATCTAAAATAAACGACACAGTTGAATAATTATTTGTGTGATCTATTAAGTATGAATTTCTTTCATTTGCACCTAAGAAATTAGGACTTCTGTTGAGAATTTAGGGTTGAATTATCAAGGGATATTTGAAATTCAACTTTGTCATAGAATACAAAATCTTGCTACTTCATTTAAGGCATCATGAGGTCAAATTGATCAAACAATCCCCTAGAATTCCTCTCAACTTCAACGAGCACCGAATTACAATTTCAGTATCCTACAATTCTAAACATATTGCAGTGAAATTAACCATGTTACCACAAACTACAAAGAAACATTTTGACATTCAATTGAAAAAAGTGCTGAACTGCATTTGCCTTAATCATGAAAATAAAATAAAACACCCCTAGGTAGCAAAATATATATAAGTTGCTGTCTTATAGAGCAGGAAAAAGCTCATCAAGTTTGCATGGTAAAGAATAGAATTCATTGTTCCTAACATCTGCATTATACAAGCTAAACCTCTCCCACCACTGTAAACCACTGTCTTTACGAGCTGCATCATCTTCACGAGAGAGTGTGACATCCAAAATGAAAGCAACTAAGGCAGCAACTGTTGTATGTGACATGAATATCACGGTCACAATATCATTGAACTGCACAATCAATCACAAAAGGAAATGTAATGCATTGTTATCACATGACATAAATGAAATTTCAATGATAGGTTTTGGTTCAGATAATATATCATTCTCACCCATCTAGGACCTTCATGATGTGGCTTTACATGATAATATTCTGAGAAATATTGTGGTATGGAGATGCCTAGAAAGAATGAGAATCCCAAAACAAATTTGGTTCTGAAATTGTTGAGGTTACAGAACTGGAGAAAACCAAGACCAGCAGAAGCTACATATCCCAAATTACCAAACTGTTGTTAAGTTCTATATGCACACACAACCATAACACCTCAAAGACTATATGAATTTGAGGGAACTTACACACATAGCCGAATAATACACAGTATAATGCTGCTATGATTGGAAAAGGTACAGAAGCAAAAAATGCTCCAAATTTTCCTGGATGAAGGGAAAATAACAAGTATCCAACATGAGATATCATCAGCAAAATTAAAGAGAATAATAAACTATGAGAAGCATAACAAAGTCAACTCTGGATACATTCAAAAAGAGAGTGAGAAGAAAAACATTAGACCATTAACAAAAGTTCCTATTCCTAAGTCTTATTTTAAATTAGACACATAAGTAAACTACTGAAGTTATGAAATAGTATAGATAAGATTATTCAATAGTACCAAATAAAGAGAAGAGAATCATAAATCCAGCTGATATTTGGATCACTCTTCTGCTTCCTACTCTTGTTAATGCCAGTAAACCAGCATTTTCCCTGAAATAAGATCAAAGCATAATCAGAGAAATGCAGAGGAAAGAGAGGTTCAAGGCAGAACAAAATGAGACCTCATGCAGCAGGAATATGTAACTCAGTACAAGCAGGAAGTAAGAAATTTAAACTGGTTAAATTTATAAATTCCTGTTAATTGGTCATTGGACCAAATCTCTATCATACCAAACATTAAAAAAAAAAGGAATTAGGCTAAACTTACACTGATGCTGTAGTTCCAGTTAAAGAACCAAACATGGCATTGAGTAAAGTACCTACTCCCTAAAATCACAACATGAATATTACTATTAAAATTATATCATAGGTTTCATGTACAAGAATCAAGAGAGAATTGCAAAATATAGTGAATCCTACCACCCAGCCAGCCCCACGGCTGATAACAGAAGGTGGCACAGGAGTGGCACTTCCATATCTTGCTGCAGCATAAGATGTACCAGTATACTGCATATAAATATATATTCAGAAAATTTAGAAGTTAGAAACAAACATATAGTGAGGATTAGATGAAACTTTAAATGATTTTTCGGTTTTACATGGTTGTTATTATGGGAAACCAGTGACTAACTAGTGCAATTGCATTAAGTATTAAGTATAGGTATAGTGCCTACCTCAAAAAGGGAAACAAAAGATGCAGCTATCATAGCAAAAGCTTCCCCAGCATTGAAAGTAGGACTCCCCCATTGGAAGGGGTAAGGAAAATACACCCTGCGTAAATGGGAATATTTTGATGAATTGAAGTTGCAGGAAAAGATGAAATTTAGGCCAAGCTGCATAAATCCCTAAAGTCCTAAACACAAGTTGAACTAACAAAAAGGCCAAAAAATGACATATCATAGGGTTATACTATATACTTTATAAGTTCATAAACAGCACTTTACATATGCAAGAAAGACACAAGCATAAAGAAATTATCTCTGCATTTTAACCCTGTGCAGTGTCAAGCAACAACCTTTTCATACAAATTTACATGCACTCTTATAACAACACATTTGTATCTTCTCTTTCTTTCTCCTAAAATGTTGTTGTTCATATAGCAGAAACATCCCATTTTAATCTAAAGATCTCTTCAATTTCCTTAATTAAGACCTTCAAAGAACAAAGTTCAGTAGATAAATAAATCTACTTTACCAGCATTCAAGTAATTGATCATTATCTGAGAAAACCAGCATGTACTCAATCTTACCAGGGAGAGGCACTAATAAGTCCAGCACGATCAGTGCGGCAACTAATTTGTGTACTTTCTGGCTTCTTGTTATATACAGTGCAGGAAGTTAGAAGCTGTGCATATAACCATGTACTTGCAACAGTAAACAGCACTGCAAATCGGTCATGTATAGGCTTCTTGGTGCTAACATAACGATTAAGATACTGCACAAGCATAGAAGACAATTGAACACTTGGTCCAAAATTAAATGGATTTAAATTTCTCAGTACCCTATTTTACAATTTACACATTCTAGTGAAAAGTTGACTACTTGCCTGTGATATGAAAACAAAAACAATTAGTGCCGGAAGCCCAAGTTCAACACATTTCGCAAGCTGCAACATTTATTGGCATAGCAAATATTGGGAAAAAATATAAGCTTATTGCCAATTCAAACTTATAGGAAACTAATTGAATAGAACCTAAGAAGCAAGAGATCACAAGCTTAGTTGTTTAATCTTTACCATTGGGAAACCAAGATGATAGAGACCAAGTCCAGCAAAAGTTACATATGGGACTACAGAAAGTGGGCTAAGGAACCTGAGAATGAAGTAGTTAACAAATAAGATAACAAGTGAAAGAGTTATTAAAGAATTAGATCAGCTAATTGCACATACTAACCTGACAGCATTCCTCCAAAAACCAAAAAATCCAATAGCCATCTGAAAACATGCACTTATAATCAAAGCACCTTGTATCCCTCTCATTGTATTAGTAAACCTCTATGAAAGTCAAACATAAGGGCCAAGTCAGCAGAACACTTAACATAGTGAAACATTCTCCACTATAACATGTAGGCAGAAGAGAATCAGAAAAAAAACAAAAACAGGATCATTGACCTCATAAGGATCTGTGTATGAATTATATCTGCAGGCCTGGACAATAGAAATTATGGGTATTATGTAAGTGTATGAACCAACAGCTACAATTGGCAGTCTGGTTCCAAACAAAGATTGAAGAAATGTGCTTAATCCGGAAACAAACAGAAGAGTCTGCATCACCCTAGCCTTCTCAGCCTACATAAAATCAAAGGATTTAGTTCATTAATACTATTATCAAATTTATTTAAAAGCAAGATAAGGTAAAAATGACAAAATGGAGAAAGTGCTTACACCCCCTCCACCCATTTGAGGAACAATTATAGTTGGAATCAGAACAGTAATGCCAAGAGTCAGAAGGTAATGCTGGAACCCCAACAGCAATGCTTCAGCTGCATTATGATCAAAGATGAAGTCTTGTTATTATATATTCTTTTTTTGGATTGGCATGTCAATTATCTCCTAAAAGCAAAATGAACAAAATTTGAATGCTTGATACAGCATGTCACATAGACTTCACACAAAAGAAACACATTATACATATGGTAACACCTAGCTTTGTTCAAAATATGTACTAATATGTTAGCATTTGACTTCCAAATTCCAACAAATTACAACAAAGATAATCAACAGAAATAATATTATTATAAGTAGAGAATAGAGTACTGACGCCATGGAGGAGGGCTGTTAATGCAATATTGAACACCCGGCAATTGTTCTTTCACAGGGTGTGGCTGCACCTGCACCTCCTCCACTTTTTTTGTTCCACCAGCATTTTTGCCTTTGACACCACCTTCACTTCCAGCATTGTTCTCATTGGGACCACCTGCATTGTTGGCAGCGCCATCATTTTGAGCCATTTGTGTTGACAAATGTTGATCTTTTCTGATGAAAATGACTGCTCAACTTTTCTATTTAAAAGAAGATTGTATTAATTTTAATTATTCAAAATAACAGTTAAATGGCCGAATAATTAAAGATTTGGATTTATCAGTTACAGGAATTAACTTTATAGTCCATGATTGCCATTGATCATCAGAAACGGTCAAGTACATTAATTATCATTATATTCATTTCTGAACATTTCAAACGGGTCACCTCTTGAGGCTTATAAAACGTTGATTAAGATACTGCATAGCCATGGAAGAATGTTATCTGAAAAACACTTTGCTAAAGGTTGATTGGGAAAAGATAGATTTTAAAAATAGATTTAAATCTCATTATTAGAGCTAGATGGTATTCCCTGCCAATAGCTAGGCTAATAATCCCTTCGAGAATCGAAGTGAGTTTTATCTCTCCCAATAAATTTTATTCCATTCACACACCTAACCCATATTAAGATGCTTGAGGGACCATCTATTTGTCAATGTCAGGCTTTGTTGGTAATATATATCTTCCCCTTTGTTGGTAGTTTTCAATTTGCATGAAATTTTACAAACTTTTACTCTATAATTACTTTCAATTCAACGATTGGATTAGTCAATTTCACATTCAATAAAAAGTTATTAATTAATGTAAGTTTTGAAAATTGACACATGGTATCAATTGATCCTGACCCTATTATATATAGTGTAAAACTTTTTTATACTCATATGTCTAATGTTTTAGGTTCATTATAAATCAATAAGGATACATAATTATAAATTATAAATTAGAAATCAAGTAAAATTTACCTTGCATATTGAAAAAAAATGGAGTAAAAATTTAAGTTGAAAACTAAAAGTCATGTTGAAAAAATTACATGAAAAACAAAAGTTACCGTTTTTATGCTTTATAAAGAACTAGCAGTGTGCCAATACTTTTCGCACGGATTGCATCATTGCTAGATAAATTATTATGTAAATTATTTTTATATATAATTAATGATTTATGAGTTTAATTATATATATTCTTATAGAAACACATGTAAAGGTTGAATAATGTTTATAAAAACTTTTTGATTTAAGATGAATTTTTTACAAAATTGTTTTTAAGAAAATCTCTCGATAGGATTTTCAGAAGCTACCTGAAGACTATTCTTTTATCTAAAGTTCCAGGTAAGAGATTTTTTTAATAAAGACTTTTTATAAACTTTGCGTAAGTTTATAATCACTAATCTAATCCCCTTTGGTTAGGTAAAAATTGTTATATGAAGGATAAGGATCAGAGAACTTAAGTCAAGTATTTATCCTTGTTTACTCACTTCCACTGTGAGGCACGTTTAGTCCCAGAGTAAAACCATCTTCTGGATTTTCCACTAATCTTTTCAAGATTACAAGCATTGTTTTCTCCCAAGACTCTTCATGCTCAACCACTAATTACAAGTATTCTTTTCTTCCTAGCCTCTTTAAGCTCAGCAAGAACAACAAGTGTTTAAATGAAAAATAAATTTTGAACTTCAAATAAGTTCTAGTTCTAAAAATGTACAAGCTAATTATAATCAAATATAGGATTTGAAAGTGTTTGTACAAAGAATCAGAGTATGAATCACAGAGTGATTTTGGCAATGTTTGGGCTCTTGAAAATTCCGGTAAGTTCTCTGTGTTGTTTCTTGAGCGAGCTCCTCTATTTATAGGCTTTAGGGATCTTCTCTCTCCAAAGTTGTCTATTTAGATATAGCATTAAAAGCGTTGAAGCCGTTGTGAGACACTTCTGACAACCGGGTACGAGGTAGACAATACAGTTCTGGACAAGGTAGAGTTGCAAAGCAGACTTCTACTTTTGTGCTCCACTTTTGAATAAAACCCAGAAAAGTTGTTGTGAGTCTTCCCATATTTACTAAAAGTACTTTGCGTGTGAGGCTGGACAAAACTTGACTTTGCAGAGTCAAAAATTTTATCTTTCCTCAAATAACTTTAACTTTACTTCTTCATATGAGTGACCAACTTCAGATAAGTCATCTAAAGAATCTTGATACCATCATCTGAAAAGTTTGAAGTGCATATTTGTTAATTTCATTTAAATACGCACTTATCATCAAAATTAGTTATGGAGGGTCTTAAGATATTGTATAGTCTTGAGACTCAACAATTATCAGTGAAAAGAATTTTACACTATTATCCAATAATGTGTTATTAAATTCATTAAATGATGAGAAAATAATAATATTTTTTACACTATCACTATATATTAATTTATATAATTATATATATTTTTTTAAAATTAATACATTTTTATATATTTTTTAACTAGTCTGGTGTCCGTGCGATGCACGTAGGACGCTCATAATAGGAATATTAAATGGATAAGTTTTAAAATTAAATGTTGTAATTATTTTAAAATATAATTTGATTTGAATGTCCAGTTGAAAGTGAATGTGTATATAATTCGTAACAAATATGTGCATGAGAAGAAATTATACATGGTAAAAGAGTTACTATGAAAAGGAATAAAAAAACATATATTGGATGAAGTATATAATTTATGAAAATAAACTCTGATTGTCATAGGAAGGTGGATGTAATCCCTGTAAAAGAGTTAAAGTTAAAATAAGGTAAAAGTTAATATAAAGTAATAGTATGAGAAAAAAGAAAAGAGAATGTTACTTAACTAAATAAAATTTTGGAAGACTTTTTGAAAATCACATTTGATGAAGTGTTCGTTGAATTTCTCTCTTTATTACATATAAAATTTTCAAGTTCATTACGTGATGTTACTCTTAAGAGTGCAACATACAACTGACTGTGAGAAAAAACCGGTCTTGGAAGGAAAATTCCAACATGTTTAAAAGATTGTCCTTTATTTTTGTTGATTGTCATTGAAAATGAGATTGCAATTGGGAATTGTCTTTGTTGAAATTTGAAGGGATCCTTTTTATCTGATGGAATTAATGAGATTCTTGGAATGAAAACCTTTTGTTCAACATTGTTGCCTGATATGACTCTCGCTTCTAAAATATACATGCCCATTTGAGTAATAATGAAACTCCTATGTGACCAATTATATAAAAGAAATAATAAAAAATAAATTGTTATAAAGTACCACTAATGTAAAAGTAACATGAATAAAATTATAGTGGTAAGCTAGAAAAAAAATTAAATAACATGTTTATATTTGTCAAAAAGTTTAGCTGGAATGATTTCTAGATAGGGGATACTAAAGTTAAAGGAAATTTTTTTAACCATGATGAAACATACTTATATTCATTAAAACTAATTTTATAAATGTATTAGCTATTATAATTCTTTCATAGCATTTACCATTTTTTGCATTTGGCACAATAGTACTTTATGTTGTAGTGTAATTCAAATGTTATGCAGAATTATGCAGAGTTAGCCATTTCTGTTAACGAGTGGTTAATAGTGTTTGTTAGATTGGTTAACTAAGTTAGTTAGCTGGTTAACTTGACAGTTTGCATCAGTAGCCGAAATAAGTTTGATTCTTAGTTGTATATGAACCAGTTATGTTCTCAATAACAATATAGATTGAGTTTCACTCCCAAATACTTTTGTAATCATTATTCTCATTTTACTTTGGATTTCTCCAACAAAGTGGTATCGAGAGTTTTTCACGATTCAGGAGCCTTGAGGAGGAATAGTTTGAGAATTTGTGAGACTGAACTCTTGGAGCATCTATGGCTAATGGCAATGGTGGATTCCCTGGAAACTTACCAATTCTTGATGGTAAGAACTGGGATAGGTGGTGTATACAAATGAAAGTGTTGTTTGGCTTCCAAGAAGTTATTGAAATTGTCAAGAATGGCTACCAAGAGTTGAGCGATGGTCCCTCTAAAGCCCAGAGAGCTGCATACAGAGAGGCTAAGAAGAAGGACTGCAAGGCCATGTTCTTGATACACCAATGCGTGGGAAACACTTGAGAAATGTTACACTGGTGGAGAAAATAGCTGGTGCATCTACAGCCAAGGAGGCGTGGGAAACACTTGAGAAATGTTACACTGGTGGAGAAAAGATCAAGAAAGTGAAGCTTCAATCATTGCGTAGGCAATACGAACTATTGCAGATGGAGAATATAGAGAAAGTGTATGAGTATTTCACTAGGTTGTTGACACTCATCAACCTAATGAAAGGGTGCGGTGAGCAATTCACAGATCAGATGGTGATAGAGAAGGTTTTGTGAACCTTGACTCCACGGTTCGATTACATTGTTGTAGTCATTGAAGAATCCAAAGATGTAGGAAAGATGAAAATTGAAGAACTCTAAAGTTCTTTGGAGGCACACGAGCTGCGTTTGAATGAAAGAAATGTTGAGAAACCAGCAGATCAAGCTTTGCAAGCTCAGGTGGTTAAAAAGGGAGGTGATCAAAAGAAGAACAAGAAAGGTAAAGGGAAGGAAAGATTCAACAAAGGTGGTTGGTCTCATTCTCAAGATCAACAAGGAGATAAAGATAAACCTGAATCCTCAAATAGAAATGGGGGAGGAAATTTCTACAAGAATAAAGGAGGGAAGAGAGGGTCAACGGATAAGAAGAAGATTCAATGTTTCAATTGTCAGAAATGGGGTCACTATGCACAAGATTGCTGGCTCGGCAAAGGTAAATTCAAGAAGGATGGTGAAAATGAAGCCCACATGGCCCAAGATGATTCAGATTCAGACCCTGTGTTGTTGATGATGACAACTAGCAATGAAGGTCCCCAAACCGAGTCTTGGTACTTAGATACAGGATGTTCGAATCACATGACCTGTCACAAGGAATGGCTTTCAGATTTGGACATTTCAAAGAAGAGTAAAGTTCGTTTTGTTGACAGCAGAACAGTGACTGCAGAGGGAATGGGAAACATAGTCATTAGAAGAAAGGATAGAAAGCCTGCAGTGATTGAAAATGTACTCTATGTGCCCGGTATTAAATGTAACTTGATGAGCATTGGACAATTGATACAAAAAGGATTTTCTGTTGTGATGCAGCATGATTCCCTTGAACTATTTGATCCAAGCCAAAGACTGATTTTGAGGAGTTCCATTTCGAGCAATAGAACCTTTCAAGTTAATCTACATACTGCTGAGGTGCAGTGTATGGCAGCCACTGTGTCAGAAAAGGAGAGCTGGTTGTGGCATTGGAGGTTTGGGCATTTGAATTTCAAAAGCTTGAGGCAGCTTGCAACTAATCAGATGGTAGTTGGGCTTCCCTTGATCAACATACCAGAGAAGATTTGTGAGGAGTGTTTAATGGGTAAGCAACCTAGAAACTCATTTAAATCTAATTTGCCTATGAGATCCACTGATTTGTTGAATGTAGTACATTCTTATGTGTGTGGTCCTTTTGAGGTTCCTTCATTGGGAGGAGATAGATATTTTTGCTCATTTGTTGATGAGAAGAGCAGGATGATGTGGCTGTATTTGATCAAATCCAAGAATGGGGTGTTTGATATTTTTCAAAGGTTCAAGGTGATGGTTGAGAAACAAAGTGGAAGAGTGATTAAGTACCTAAGAACAGATGGAGGGGGTGAATACACCTCAAATGAATTTGAAACTTTCTACATGAAGCATGAAATTCAACATCAAGTTACCCTTCCCTACACCCCTCAGCATAATGGATTGGCAGAGAGAAGGAACGGGATAGTATTAGACATGGCAATGAGTATGATGAAACAGAAGAATTTACCTCATTCATTCTGGGGTGAAGCAGTTTCAATTGCAGTATATTTGTTGAACAGATGCCCAACTAAAAAGCTTAAGGAGAAAGTGCCAGAAGAATTATGGAGTGGCAAGAAACCAGTGGTGAATCATTTGAGAATTTTTGGTTCTATATGCTTCAAGCATGTACCAGATGAGAGAAGAAAAAAGCTGCAAGATAAAAGTGAGCCTATGATGCTTGTAGGATATCATCCTACAGGAGCATACAAGCTGTACAGTCTAGAAACTAAGAAGATTGTCATCAGTAGAGATGTGATTGTAAGTGAAAGAGATTTCTGGAATTGGGATAAAAATACCAGCAACTTTAGAGGCATACCACAAACTTTGTTCAATGAAGATCAGGCAGTTGAAGGAAACACAGATTCTGCAGCATTACAAAATGATGATCAGAGGCCAAAGAGACAAAGACAACTACCAGGAAGGTTTGTGAACTATGAGGTATATTCTGATGGAGCAATTTTAGCTGCAGGTGATTTGGTTCATTTTGCTTTATTAGCAGATGCAGAGCCAATCAATTTTGAAGAGGCAATAAAGAAGGATGTGTGGTAGAAAGCTATGATTGAAGAATTGAATGCTATAAAAAGGAATAAGACTTGGGAATTAGTTGAGTTACCCTTCAACAAGAAGTCAATAGATGTGAAATGGATTTACAAGGTGAAATTGAATTCAGATGGATTCATAGCCAAGCATAAAGCTAGGCTGGTTGCTATAGGTTTTCTGCAAAAGGCTGGAATTGATTTCACAGAGGTATTTGCACCTGTGGCTCGGATTGAAACTGTCAGATTAGTTGTTGCTTTGGCAAGTGGAAGGAGATGGCTTATGTTTCAGCTTGATGTCAAGTCTGCATTTTTTAATGGTCCATTGGAAGAGGAAGTGTATGTTTCACAGCCCCCTGGTTTTGAAGTCAATGGAAGTGAAGGAAGGCCTTGTATGGCCTAAAACAGGCTCCCAGGGCCTGGAACAAGAGGATTGACTCTTTTCTCACACTTCACAATTTCACTAAATGTGTAGTAGAGCATGGAGTTTATGTCAAGGCTGATACAAAATCCAGTTTGGTACTAATATGTTTATATGTTGATGACCTTCTGATCACAGGCAGCAACTTGAAGGAGATTGAAAATTTCAAATCAGTTTTGATGGATGAATTCGAAATGACAGATTTGGGCAGATTATCCTACTTCCTGGGCATGGAGTTTGTGAACACTTCAAAGGGAATTGTGCTACATCAAAAGAAGTATGTTACTGAGGTGTTGAAAAGATTTGATATGTTAGATTGCAATCCTGCAGCAACACCTACTGAACCTAATTTGAAGCTTGAGAAAAGAGAGGAGGAGAAATCTGTAGATGGCACTAGGTTCAAACAGCTGGTGGGATCCTTGAGATACTTGTGCAACAGCAGACCTGAAATCTGTTATGGAGTTGGGCTGATTAGTCGGTTTATGAATGATCCAAGGAAGTCACATTTAGCTGCAGGTAAAAGAATTTTGAGGTATTTGAAGGGAACAATGAGCTATGGAGTATTGTTTCATATCAGTTCAGACCAGGAAATGTGTGAATTGGTGGGCTATTCCGATTCAGATTGGAGTGGAGATATGTCAGATAGGAAAAGCACTTCAGGGTATTTGTTCCAGTTTCAAGGTGCACCAATATCATGGTGTTCTAAGAAACAACTTGTAGTTGCTTTATCCTCTTGTGAAGCTGAATATGTAGTTGGTTCATTTGCAGCATGTCAAGCCATTTGGTTAGAGTCAGTTTTGAAGGAAATGATGATTGAGGTGAAGATTCCCATGAAGCTGCTGCTGGATAACAAATCTGCTATTGATTTGGCTAAAAATCCTGTGTCTCATGGTAGGAGCAAACACATAGAGACTAGGTTCCACTTCCTTAGAGATCAAGTGAATAAAGGAAAGTTGGAATTGGTGTATTGCCCAACAGATGTGCAAATTGCAGATATTTTGACTAAATCTGTGAAGAAAACCAGATTTGAGATGTTGAGAGATATGTTGGGTGTTGTAATGTTAGAACATTTGAATTAAGGGGAAGTGTTGTGGTGTAATTCAAATGTTATGCAGAGTTATGCAGAGTTAGCCATTTCTGTTAACGAGTGGTTAATAGTGTTTGTTAGATTGGTTAACTGAGTTAGTTAGCTGGTTAACTTGACAGTTTGCATCAGTAGTCGAAATAAGTTTGATTCTCAGTTGTATATAAACCAATTATGTTCTCAATAACAATATAGATTGAGTTTCACTCCCAAATACTTTTGTGATCATTATTCTTATTTTGCTTTGGATTTCTCCAACACTTTATCCTAACACTAAAACCCTTTTTCAAATAGATTTTACCGGAATCATAAAACCATCCTTTGTCTGTGTCGAAGTCTATAATTGCGGTCATCATAAAATAATGTCTTTCCTATAATGTGAGATTTAATCCATTTCTGACCTTTTTTGAAAAAGAAATGTTTTTTTTTTTGTCAATTAAAAAAAATGTTACATTTGTTAAATAATTGTTTACCTTAGTTGTGTCAACAATATTTATGGCGTGGGCTAGAACTGAGAGGCCCAATAAATGGATATTTAAATGACAACACAGAAATTAGGGTATCAACTAATTATGGAAAGCAATTAATAGCTAACAATTATTCATGATTATAGGGAAAACGATTGATGAGATATAAATAACAGGGTCGATCAGAAAAAGGAGGACGGACAAATTTTCACCAGCAACAAATTATTGGCTATTGGTAAAACCCGAGTTAGGCCCTAACGCTAACGGATTTGATAGTACGTATTGCTTCATATCGGATACTATTGCAGCCGCTTTTCATATATGTATTAATAAAATATATCTAATGAAATGATTTGACAAAAAATTGTAAGTGTTAACTATTTTTCTTTAAAAAAAAAAAAGAAGAACAAAGAGATAGTACGGCACCCCTAAGTTCTTCCTCACCTGTAAGACACATGATTGTGTAACACATATGAAGGTAAAAATCATTATTACTTAGATTTCAAATTCTTAACTCTAGGGATAGGGGAAATGGAAATGTAAATAATATGATTTTAATGATTAACACATATAAGTTCAGTGTATCAATAATTCAATTATTTGTAGTACTCAGTCAACGTTAAATAATGTCTTTTATTTTTTTATAAAATGTTAAATAATTATTACAATAATTATAACAAAAGTTGTATATTTTTTAGGAGACTACAATAATTAAATAATTATTATAATTATTATAACATGTTATAAACTTTTTATAATATTGGTATTGTTAAAATAAAATTTAATATTGATATGTGATATTTTGATATAATAACATAATTCCCTTCAAAACTATGTTCTTTTATCGTATTGAATTGAATAATTGAATTAAAAAAAATTGAGACTATATGTGACTCATATATGAAAGGTGATAATTGACATCAGTATTTAGTTTTATTATGTAAGTCCTCATATAACATTAATTTTTGTGTGTAAAATAATAATTATATTAATGTGCACGGTAATAATATATAATAAATTTAATGATTGGGAAAGCAAAATGTAAATAATATAATTTAACGAACAATATAATACTCAATCATCGTTATATAATATGACTTTAATTTGACAAAAAAAATTATAAAATATTAAATAATTGCTATAATAATTATAACACAAGTTGTACCTTTCTTAGGGGACTACCATAGTTAAAAATTACAAAAATAAAAATAACTATAGTTAAATAATTTCTATAATTACTATTAACATATTTTTTAATATTATTTTATATTTTATATTATTTTTTAATTTTTTATTATACCTTTTTAAGTGTTTGGACATGTTTTAAATTTCATATTATATTTTTCTTTTTTTATAATTAAGTTTTATTTTTTTAAAAATTATTTTATTATGTTTAAAGTTTTGAATTATATTTTTATTTATACTATAAATCTTTTTTTTAATATTGAAAATTTTAAATTCGACTTTAATATTGATATTTTTTATAATAAAGATAAAAATAATTAAATAATTACTATTAAAATAATTAAAAAAATGATTTTTTAATAGTTTCAACATGTTTTAAATTTCATATTATATTTTTTATTTTTTTAAAATTAAGTTTTATTTTGTAAAAATTATTTTGTTATGTTTTAAATTTCGTATTATATTTTTTATTTTTTAAATTAATAGATATGTTTTAAATTATTTTTATTATTTGTTTGTATTTTTATGCAATAAAATGTTAAATGATTACTATAATAATGATAAAAAAAAGTTGTACATTTTTAGGAGACTACCATAACCAAATAATTACTATAATAAAGATAATTATAATTAAATAACTTCCATAATTACTATTAACATAATTACTATAATTACTATTAAGATAATTATAAAATAATTTTTTCAATTTTTTTACTATGTATTAAATTTCTCATTAAATTTTTATTTATATTATAAACCTTTTTTAAAATAGAAATTGTTAAAATGTGCTTAATATTAATATTTGATATAATAACTATAATTAAATAATTTCTATAATTCCTATAAATATAATTATAAAATGTTTCTTTTAATATTTTTTAGTTTTATATTTTTTTTAGTATTACATTTTGATTTCTTCTTATACTTTTTTTAAGTGTTTGAGAATATTTTAAATTTTGTATTATATTCTTATGTTTTAAAAATTAAGTTTAAATTTTTTATAAATTATTTTATTATATTTTAAGTTTTATATTTTTTTATTTATGTTATAATTTTTTTTAATATTGAAATTGTTAAAATGGGCTTTAATATTAATAATTGTTATAGTAAAGGTAACTATAATTAAATAATTACTGCTAAAATAATTATAAAATGATTTTTTAAGTGATTGAATATTTTTTAAATTTCTTATTGTATTTTTTTATTTACATTATTATTAAATTATTACATATGTTTTAAATATTTTGTATTTATTATTATTATAGTGATCTTCACATTAATATAATTACTATAATTAATTAATAGTTATTCATAATATTATTCATTTATAACGTAAAAGATACTTTTTATTTTTAGAAATTTTGTTGAAAAGCATTTACTATTATATCCTCACTTTTGATTTCATAGCCTACTTTCACTACCATACTTTCATAAAGAATAAAGATAAAGATAAAAATGTGAAAATTTTCTACTCAACTTAAGTTAGCGTTTATTAATTTGATCTTTTATGTAATTTATATGAAATAAAAATACCATAATAAATTCATTGTAAAGATATTATCTTACATAATCAGATGAAAATATTTTTATGTATTTTTTTCATTTGATGATACTTAAATATTAAACATACTAAACTACAAATTTAAATATTTTAAATGAAAAATATTTAAATTATAAATATAAGTAATATAATTATATTGATTTTTTTATTTGAAGGAGGGTAACCCAAAACTAATTCCTCATTCTAATCTCGTTATTGTTGAAGTTAGACAGAAAAATCAAGGATGTTACAAGCATCGGTTTGGCTAGAAACCCCTCTGATAACTACAAATGGTTCAAGCTGATTGCAGTGTGAGAGCAATTAAAATCAAACACCAAATAATGCAGGTCGGTCTTTAAGAATTTGTCTAAGAAAGAAATGATGAATCTTTCGAAGCCATACCAACCAGAGGAAGGGGATTTAGGTAATGAGCATTTGTAGGGGAGGTTTTATTAGTGGACAAAGGGCCATAAATGTAAAAGAACAAATATGAATTCATTTACATTTGTTACGTACCTGTCAAGCTCGACCAGGGCAAGCTCGGTTATGATAAGCTCGGCCAGGGTAAGTTCGGAGAAGTAGACCTGATACGCCCTAATGGGACCTTAGGCCTGACTAAAGAGGAAAGTGAATAAATAAGGAAATGACTGATATCACAAAGCCTGACAGCAGGATCAACGCACATTGTCTCCCAATCAATAAATCATACCATAACTGGAGAGCCCCCCAACATCTATAAAAGAAGGGACGTAGGCAGCATAAGGACAGACACTAGCTTCTTCACTTAGCCTGGTTGTATCCCATGAGTAGAATTTAGGCTTTGTAAGAACATTTGGCGTCCAACGTGGGACTCTGGTAAAACTCTCCCAGGGAACCACAAGAGTTTTAGAAAATGGCGAAGACAAGGTCCAACGCCAACGAAGACGGACCAACGTTGCAAGAGCTCGAACAACAACTCGAGCAACTCAGACAGGAGAATCAAAGGGTCCTAGAGGAAAATAGGATAATGCGAGAGCAACTGAATAATGCGCGAGACTCTCGAGAAGAAGAGGAGGATGCGTATTCTTCAGGAACTCAAACTCCTTTAGAGCACTCAGGACCACAGGTTAATGTAAATAATCATACCGATTCACGATTTCATCCTTTTACTGATTATATAATGTCTGTTCCTTTACCAAGATATTTTAAATTTCTTGACTTACCTGTCTATGATGGAACAACCGATCCGAATTCACACCTCACTAGATTTCACACGATAATGCTCACAACAGGTGCTACTGACCATGTTCTATGTAAGATTTTTCCAGGAACTCTGACAGGACCAGCACTACATTGGTACTCGACTCTGACTCACGGATCAATAAAAGACTTTGATGAGTTCAGTATGGCTTTTATAAACCAATTCTCTTCAAGTTTCCCTTTTAAGAAAACGGAACACAGTTTGTTTAGCATACTCCAAGGGGATGATGAGCCACTCAAAGACTACATCAATCGCTTCAATAAAGAAGCCATGCAGGTAAAGGAACTCGATCCCAAGATTCACCTCAGGGCAATAATCAACGGAGTGAAGGAAGGCCACTTCGCAGACGAGTTGGCCAAATCAAAGCCAACTGATATAGTTGACTTCAAACGGAAGGCCTCGGGACAAATAGAGGCAGAGGAGGCAGTCGTGGCCAAAAGACGTTTAAGAGCCATGCTAACAAAACCCCTAGAGAAAGATAACTCATCCCATCATAATAACCAACAAAACAACAAAGGGACCTTCAACTTCAAAAGCAACGCAAGAAAGAAAAATGGAAGACCAGCCAGACCCCCTCAACCAGCACCAATTTTTGATCACTTCACCCCGCTAAATACTAGAAGAAGTCAAATCTTACGTGAAGTGTATAACTCGAGAATCATCGAACTCCCACCACCCCCTAAAGATACTCCTGAAGGAACTGATCGAACAAAGAGATGTGATTTTCACCGCGCATTTGGGCATAACACTGACGACTGTTGGACTTTGAAAAATCAAATCTAACAACTCATCAAACTTGGTCACCTCGGGAGGTATGTATACGATGGGAGGCAAAGATGTAAAAAAGAAACAACTCGAATAGATTATGATCACAGAAGAAACAAAGATGAGTCTCTTGATGGAAACCCTGGTCCAAGCACACCGAGGAGAAGAGCCGATTCTATTCACACTATTTGAGGAGGATTTGCAGGAGGAGGATCTACATCCTCGTCAAGAAGAAGACACCTTAGAACAATTTGCTCAGTCAATAAAATAGAGCGTGAACGATAAGGTAAATCTCATCCTATCATTTCTTTCTCTGATAGAGATTTTGCAGGCTTAAAAGACGTGAATCAAGACGACCCTATGGTAGTCCGAAAAAACATTGAAGGCTGCTCGGTTAGAAGGGTCTTAATCGACCAAGGAAGTTCTGCCGATGTCTTATTCTTGAAAACTTATGAAAACATGTCTCTTCCAACAGACACAATCCACCCTTTTGATGGAAGCCTGGTAGGTTTTGCTGGGGAACAGGTAGAGGTAAGAGGTTATGTAAATCTCAGAATGACCTTTGGATCTGATGGGATTTACAAAACCGTGAATGTTAAATATTTGCTTGTTAATGCTCTTACCTCTTATAATATTATTATCGGAAGACCTACCTTGAATGCATTAGGAGCAATCGTCTCGACTCCTCATTTAACAATGAAATTTCCTGTTGATGACCAAAAGATAGGAGTTATGAGAGCAGAGCAAGACGAAGCTCGGCGTTGCTACGTAAAAAGTTTGGAGACAAGGAGGCCTTCCAGAATTTCTAAAACTGAACTCAGAATCCACTCAACCGAGCTGGACCCCAGGATTGACTTCTCGGAGAGAAGACCTCAACCTATCGAAGAGCTAAAAACTGTTCAAATAGGCGATAGCCCAGCAAAAACAACTCGGATTGGAACAAATCTTCCACCCGAAGAGGAACGCCAGGTAACACAGATCTTGAGAAAAAATTCTGACTTGTTTGCTTGGATCCCTGCAGACATGCCAGGGATTGACCCAGACTTCGTATGCCACAAATTAATGATTGATCCAAAGATCAAACCCATCTCTCAAAAGAAATGAAGGCTAGGCGAAGAAAGAAGAAATGCAACATTAACAGAATCAAAGAAATTACTAGAGGCTGGTTTCATCTGAGAGATTGAATATACAACATGGCTCTCAAATGTCGTCATGGTCAAAAAATCAAACGGAAAGTGGAGAATGTGCACTGACTTCACTGACCTAAAGAAGGCATGCCCAAAGGATGCATACCTTCTTCCTGGTTTTGATAACTTAGTTGACGGAGCCTCTGGATATAAATACCTCAACATTATGGATTCCTACTCGGGTTATAATCAAATTAGGATGAACCCAGTCGACGAAGACAAAACAACTTTTATCATTGACATGGCCAATTACTGTTATAAAGTCATGCCTTTCGGACTAAAAAATGTCGGGGCGACATATTAGAGACTGATGGACAAAGTGTTTGCAGAACAGATCGGACGTAACATCGAAGTCTACATTGATGACATGGTGGTCAAGACCCCAACAGACAGGAAGCATGTTGATGATCTTCAAGAAATTTTTAACCAGCTCAGAAAATTCAACATGAGACTCAACCTGGAAAAATGCTCTTTCGCTGTTCATTCTGGAAAATTCCTTGGCTTCATGTTAACTGACCGCGGAATAGAGGCAAATCCAGAAAAATGTTAGGCAATCTTGATAATGAAGAGCCCATCCAACATGAAGGAGGTGCAAAGGCTGGCTGGAAGAGTGGTGGACCTATCCAGATTTTTATCCAAATCAGGGGAACAGTTAAGACCTCTTTTTCAATCTATCAAACAAGGGAGTAAATTCCAATGGACAGAAGAATGCGAACAAGCCTTCTAACATATCAGAACCTATCTATCACAACCTCCCATTTTGAAGAAACTGGACCCTGAGAAGGAAATCCTAGTATACCTAGCAGTAAGCGAGCAAGCTATCAGCGCAATGCTGGTACAAGACAATCCTGAAGGACAACAACCGATTTATTTTGTGAGTAGAGCTCTATAAGGCCCTGAGTTAAGGTATCAAAAAATTGAGAAGGTAATCCTTGTCGTAATAACAGCAGCACGAAGACTCAAACCATATTTCCAAACCCATCAGATAGTTGTGAAAACCTATCAGCCCATAAGGTAGATTTTGCATAAGCCCGAGTTAGCAGGGAGGATGATCAAATGGTCGGTAGAGCAGTCAGAGTTCGGAATAAATTACCAACCAAGGGGTCCAATTAAATCACAAATCCTAGCAGATTTCTTGGTAGAACTCACACCCACTGAAGAAGAACAAGGAGAGCAACTCTGGACCCTCTACGTGGACGAAGCATCAAATATTAAAGGAAGCGGAGCTGGCATCATCCTAGAGGGACCAAACAACCTAGTCCTAGAACAATCACTTTGCTTCGAATTTAAAGCAAGCAACAATCAAGCAGAATATGAAGCACTCATTGCAGGGCTACTCCTGGCTAAGGAGGTTGGAGCAACTTCCATAGTTGTTTTCAGTGATTCACAACTAGTCACAGGTCAGGTCGGAGGAGAATACCAAACAAGGGATCCTCAACTTACCAGGTATCTAAGCAAAGTTAAAACTCTGATAACTAACTTTTCAGGATTTAAAATCCAACACATAACCAGAGAGCAGAACTTGAGAGC
Source organism: Sesbania bispinosa (assembly GCA_026901365.1). Taxonomy (NCBI): domain Eukaryota; kingdom Viridiplantae; phylum Streptophyta; class Magnoliopsida; order Fabales; family Fabaceae; genus Sesbania; species Sesbania bispinosa. The sequence continues at coordinate 410,409 of QLOH01000594.1, forward strand.
CGACCTGTTATCAAAACTCGCCAGTACGAAGAAGCTGGGATGCAACAAAACAGTTATCCAAGAAACTCTCCAAAGACCAAGCATTGAAGAGACTGAGGTAACAAATATCAATTATGCAAACTCTTGGATAACCCCCTTATTTCAGTATCTCCAAGACAAAAGATTACCTCCAGATCCAACAGAAGCACGCAAGATAGTTTATCACTTCAGCTTCTACGTCATCATAAATGGGCAACTCTACAGAAGAGGATACTTGACACCACTCCTTAAGTGGATCCCACAGGAGCAAAAAACTCATAACTTGAAAGAAGTACATGAAGGAGTCTGTGCAAGCCATGGAGGAGCCGGATCCTTAGCTGCAAAGATCCTATGAGCAGGATTCTACTGGCCAACATTGAGAGCAGATGCTAAAGAATTTGTTAAAAAATGTGATGCTTGCCAAAAAATTTCTAAGCTAAATTACATGAGCCCAGAAGAACTACACAATATCACCTCTCCTTGGCCCTTCGCGATGTGGGGGATAGATCTCCTTGGCCCTTTTCCTCTGGCACCAGGTCAGATCAAATATCTAGTAGTTGCTATCGATTATTTCACAAAATGGATCGAGGCAGAACCATTGGCAACCATAACGGCAGGAAGAATAAGCAAGTTCGTCTGGAGACAAATTATTTGTCGTCATGGCATCCCAAATACAATAATATCTGACAATGGGAAGCAGTTCGATTGCAGGGAATTCACTGACCTATGCAAGGAATACAACATAATTCATACAAAAACTTCAGTAGAACATCCACAAACGAACATACAAGCGGAAGCAACCAATAAGATAATCCTTAATGGATTAAAGAAGAGATTGGGGGAAGCAAAAGGAAGATGGTATGAGGAGTTACCAATGGTACTTTGGGCCTACCACACCACACCTCAATCAGCTACAGGAGAAACACCATATCGACTGACCTATGGAAGTGACGCCATGATCCCTATAGAAATCTCCTTCATGAGCCCTCGAGCACAAGAATATAACTCTGAAAACAATGAAGAAAACCTCAGAGCCGAGCTTGATCTACTATCAGAAGAGCGAGAAGTATCTCATCTCAGAGAACAAGTATGCAAAGATAGATCGGCAAGAAGATATAACACGAAGGTACAACCTCGAAAATTCAGAAAGGGAGACCTGGTCCTGCGAAAAATTAAACAAACTCGGAAAAACCCCAGACATGGGAAACTCGGTCCAAATTGGGAAGGTCCATTCAGGGTTAAGAAAGAAATAGGATTGGGAGCATACGAGCTGGAACATTTAACTAGAAGGCAAATACCCAAGACATGGAATGCTAGGCAATTAAGATTTTACTTCAGTTGAACTAAATTGTATGATGACAATCAGGTCGGGTACTCTTTTTCCTATCTTGGTTTTTTATCCCTAAGGAGGGTTTTCACCGAGAAAGGTTTTAACGAGGCTTGACCTAGACTATAAACCAGTAAATAACTATTTCATGCTACACAATTTGTCTTTAAATTCTCCAGAGGAAGACCTGCATCTCCAAACTTATGCTCTAAAAACTGAGTTGTATCTCAGGGTAACGAGCTTATACTCTAAAAACCAAGTCCAATACTTGGGGTAACGAGTTAAAATAATTCTTCAAAGGAAGAGTTGCTTCGCCAAATACATGCTCTAAAAATTGAGTTGTATCTCAGGGTAACGAGCTTATATTCTAAAAACCAAGTCCAATACTTGGGGTAACGAGTTAAAATAATTCATAATTTTTCTAAGTTATTGAGAAGGAACAGCTCCTCAGGAACAACTCCTCATTACGCCGAGCTGACACCTATAGAGTGCCACCTCTGCTTGCTGATACTTCAAGAATCCAGGTTTTACACTTGGTTATTATTCCTAATTTTTCTAAGTTATTGAGAAGGAACAGCTCCTCAGGAACAACTCCTCATTATGCCGAGCTGACACCTATAAAGTGCCACCTCTGCTTGCTTATACTTCAAGAATCCAGGTTTTACACTTGGTTATTATTTCTAATTTTTCTAAGTTATTGAGAAGGAACAGCTCCTCAGGAACAACTCCTCATCACGCCGAGCTGACACCTATAGAGTGTCATCTCTACTTACTGATACCCTAAGAATCCAGATTTTTACACCCGACTTTTATTTCTAAAATTTTCTAAGTTATTGACAGAAATTATCAACTCACTTCACCGAGCTCATAACACTTGCTTAGTACTTTTAAGATAGAAAGAGGCACATCAAACGTGCCAAAACAGGAAAATAAATTATATGTTGGGATTGATCCAAAAAACAACATTACACCATAAGACTACCAACCACCCACAAGGTTACGAAGGAAGAAACAAACTACAAAAACCCTACCACTATAAAAACAAAAGAAGTTGGAGTTGATGCTACCCAGGAAGACAATAGGGTTACACCAGAAGACTACCCCTACAACACCCACTCCTAAGCTGGAGATCAGGTCCTGGAGAGCCTTTCTCCGACCTGAGCAGGTTGCAATCACAAATTTGCATGTGGAAGCATCCTCGGTGTACCCAAAAGCCAAGGAGGAAGATGAAAGAAAACCCAACTCAAATATTGGGTTTCCTCACAAACTTGACCTCCCATCTTTGGCATAAGGAGAAATAATGCAAAACTCTATAGAAGAGAATTTGACATCGCTCGTCTACCCTTCAGTTAATCGGTTTGATCCAAGAATCATTTAGAAGAGATTTCCAACATCAATTAACCTGTTGATCCAACCAGTATCAAAGGTTGGATCAAACAGATTAACTGATATCAGAAAGACCTTCAAAATTGCAAACAGCTCGTCCATAACAGAATACTTGAAAGAAATCAGAATGATGCAAATAGAGGAAGCTTAACCCCTTTTTATAGTGCAAAAACAAGGGGAAAGAAACGAGAACCATTAAATGCGGAACAAGAAACGGAGATGAAAACGGAGATTCTTATGCGAAAAAGTCTTGGACGGTTCAAGAAAAACAAAAAGTGCAGAAATTACAACTGAACATTCATTACATAAACATAAGTTTTTACATAACTGCCAAGGAAGTTCAACAAAACAAAACAATCAGAAAATAGTCAGATAGTTGGGGCTTGCTCGGAGGATGGTTGCTCGGTCTTATCATCATCACCAGAGGCACCTCGGTCTTTAGGGTCCACCTCAGCTTGAGTACCATCTCCGCCTGCAGCATCATCTCGGCCTTCAGGCATCGATTCCTCTGAAGTCTTAGCTTCATCTTCAGCATCCATAGCTCCCTTTCCGACAACACCCTCAGAACCCGAAGGACCATCACCTCCTCCATCCAACACCATCTCCACCAAAGTCCCATTAATAACCTCCTTCAACAGATCACAACTTGAGGTATCCACATCAGGAAACAAAACCTTTACCTGTTCCAGTGCCTAAGAAAACCCTTGATCGTAGGTCTGAGCAGCTTCAGCCTCAATTTTATCATGAGCTGCAATGGCTTCAGAAAGAAGTTGCTCGACCTTCTCCTTAACAACCTTCTCGGCGCTCAAGTCGGAGGATAAAGTTTCTTTTTCCCATTTCAGACCCTTATTCTCCTGAACCAACAACGCAACTCGACCCTCCAAACCAACAACCTTAGTTTTCATTCCTTCATACTCAACCAATTGCTTCTGTAAGTTGTCAACATAAGTCAACAACTCCTACTCACGATTGGAACTGGAAGATGCTTGCCTTTCCAAATACCGACCAAGAGCGGCCGTCTTGAGACCAATATGTTGAAGCATCAAGTGAGCAGAGCGTGGACCCCAGTTGTCCAACTTCCTCACATCACCTTTCAAAATCAGGTTGGAATCAATAACCTGATGAACATTGAAACGGTTATCCCACAAAGAAGAAATAGAAGGACCCGACCCGACGAATTCTTGAAAGATCTGGATATTCCCCTCAGTTGGCAACTTGGGACCTTTACTCTTCTCAAGATCCAGACTTGGCCTAGAATCACGTAGCCGTTTCCGAGAAGCCTCCTTCAAAGGTACCTTTTCGATTGTTTTTGTTGAAGACTTGGGAAGAGGGTCTGAAGCCTTAGAACCCTGTCCAATCTCACCCACGGACTGTTCGACCTTCTGTTCAGATTTTGCCTTCTCGGCCCTCTGAGCCGCGAGCCTCTTTGCAAGAGCCTTCCTATCTAAACCGGTAGCCATTTGCTCTGCCACAAGAAGAAAAGAAGAAAATATTAACTCCTCATACAACATATGCAAGAAAAGGAAATTATATAAATCATACCAATATATTTCCTAAGGTCAGCAGGTTTGTCCTCTAACTTAATCAAGTCAGCACACTTGAGCCCGGTAGCTTTCTCTAAAAAGGTCACCTCGATAAGCTCCTCGGGAGATAAATAATCAGAATCAAAGGAAAGAATGGCACGAGGATAGGGAGACCAGTAGATTGGAAAAGTGAAATTCTTTTTCTCATCTAAAAAGAACTCGTCACCAACATCACTAAATAGGCAGAAGAAATGATCTTTGAACAATTTGAAAGAAGTGTATACCCCCATTAACTTCCGACCTGTACGACTATTAATGGGTATAAGACCCAAGGGGCGGACAACCTTTACTTGAAAGAAATAGAAGAACTTGGGACAAGAAGGGGTAATGCCAAAAAAGTTGCACAGAATTTGAAAACCCTTTATAAATCCCCATGAATTTGGATGAAGTTGGGTAGGAGCAACATTCAAAACTCAAAGAAGGGAGCACTCGAAGTCAGTAAAAGTTACACGAACGTTATATTGGCTAAACAATTTATCAAACATATAAACTGCATCATGCGTCGAGTTGTCCGCCCGCCTATGGCAAATCCTATCCTGAGGAGTACACCAACTACAATATATAACACCCTGGATGCTAGCTCGGGTATAGTCAGCTCGGTCGAGAAACTCCCTAAGAGACCCCTCGTCAATATAAAGAGGTCTCTCTCACCGTCTCCTCTACCCAAGAAAAATTTGTAAAATCATAGTCGAACTCCTCTTTTCCCTCTTCATCCATTTTTAGGACGTAACCCCTCAACTCACCCTCACCAGGGCACTTTCTAATCTTAATCCTCTTCTTGCGTTTAGAAACCTCACCGGAGCACTCTCCCTCACCGCCCGGAGTTTCAGCCTTAACAGGAACATAGGAGGCCACATTGGGGGCAACAAGGAAACTATCCACTGAACCCTCATCAGAAGAATCACTCTCCGATTCATCAGAGGAACTACCTGCATTCACTATCTCCTCCCTCACAGACCCCTCAAATGAACCAGAAACAGAAAACTCAGAATCTTCCCTAGGATCATACATGGAGGAAAATAGAAGAAACTATAAAGGAACAGAAGAAGAGCGGAGGATGGGTGTACCTGAAGAAGGAAGAAGAACGGCAGCCAAAAACACGAACAAGGAAGCTTATGGCTCACTGCAAACGGAGAATGAAACATCTAAACAGTGAACTTAAATAGGCAACGATACGGTGTGGAGCGAAACGGTATGAAGATGAAGAGACGTAAAGCCCCAAAGGGCGCGATGGTTACGAAAAATGAAAGGTGAAGATGAAGAGTCATCTAACGGTCCCAATTTAAAAACAACGGCTGACAAACCAACTGACAACATCACAAGGTGCACCTAAATACCAAGAGTAACATGTACAGTTCGGACCCGAGCTCACCCACTAAACAACTCGGTTAAAATAAACTCAGAACAAGTAAGCTACTTCACTGAATAACACTTCGTAGCTTGGGAGGCTTATGTTACTTACCTGTCAAGCTCGGCCAGGGCAAGCTCGGTTATGATAAGCTCGATCAGGGTAAGTTCGGAGAAGTAGAACTGATACGCCCTAGCAGGACCTGGCCTGACTAAAGAGGAAAGTGAATAAATAAGGAAATGACTGATATCACGCAGCCTGACAGCAGGATCAACGCACATTGTCTCCCAATCAATAAATCATACCATAACTGGAGAGCCCCACAGCATCTATAAAAGGAGGGACGTAGGCAGTATAAGGACAGACACTGGCTTCTTCACTTAGCCTGGTTGTACCACATGAGTAGAATTTAGGCTTTGTAAGAACAACATTATTTTTTTTTTAATAAATTTATTTTAATGCCTTTACCATGGTAAAAATTAAGAGATTTACTGTAGATCAAAATAATAAACGTCCATCCTAAAATAATTGACCATGTTGTATATATGTGTTATATGAATAACACTTCTCTTGGGCTTTGGCTCCGATTAATATAAATAAAAAATAACACTTCTCTTTTCCTAATCATTTGGTTCACCCCTCTTCTAATTCAAACTATACGAGACAGATGATTAATTATTTAGTACTATCTTCATTTCTATTTAACTGTCTATTTTTAATAGAAAAAAATTGTTCATATTTAATTATCTACTTACGAATTCAATGTAGTAATAAATACACTTATCTCCATTTTATCCTTATGTTAATAAATGATTGATTATAGCAAACTAATGAGACCCAATAAATTCTAAGAGATAAAGGGTAAAATAGAGAGTTTTTTTATGAGGAGAAGGACCTAAAAAAGGCCAAGAGAAACAAAAAAAAAACTATCTAAATAACATTCTGGATATTAATTATAGTGAATAGTAGCAAAGTGAGGGATGTCTTCAAATAATCTGAACTGCTCTGCAAGGCCCAGTCTGAACTTGGCAAAGGAGTCAGCAAGCACATTGGCTTCTCTGAAAGTATGTCTCCAACTAATTCCTTCAAACCTTTGACTTAACTCTTTGATGCAGTTGACAATAGATTTATATGGGTGATTTTCAGGGCCCCCATCCACAATCAGATTAATGGACAAAAGAGAATCAGACTCCACAATAACCTAATTGAGTTTCTTCTGGACATCAAGGGTAATTCCACGAGAAATACCTAAAAGCTCAGCAACAAGGATATGTTCCTCTCCGATTTCGTTCGCAAACCCAGCTATGAACCGGCCCCAACAGTCCCATATTACTCCTCCGCACGCCGCCATACCAGTCCTTTGCGCCAAAACACCATCAGTGTTTACCATATACCAACCCGAAGGCGAAGGATTCCACTGAACCGACCATGAAGAGCGACTACCCTCATTAGGGATTTGTCTATTAACACCTCTGAAGACTTCCATTGTTGTGCGAACATGAGCACAAATTCTGAATTGGAGAGTGTCGAAGGTTGCGCGGATGTTGTTGAAGATGACATTGTTTCTGAACCTCCAGATTTCTTCCACAATATACCCAAAAACTAAATCCCTATGGAGAATGTCACCATCACTGGGTTTGAGAGAGAGAGCAGTAAGCAACAAAGAGTTAAATTATTGGGACGGAGAAATTTCGTCAAAAAATCCTCTTTGAATAAGCTTAGCGAAAGATTGTTGATCGAATGGCAGTCTCTAAAGAGATGGAGCTCAGTTTCCTGATGATTTGCACAAAGGGGGCAGGAACTATCATCTGTAAGTTTTCTATTTGCCCTAGCAAAATTTGTTAATAAGCCATGAGAGGCTATTTTCCAAATTAAGACTCTTAGAGCTTGTTTGAATACTGTTTTTAAAAATAGTTTTTAATTTTTCAGATTTAAAATATTAAAAAACTTGTTTAATAACTATTTTTAAAAACTATTTTTAAAATTCTGTTTTTAAAATCTAAAACAATAAAACGGTTTCAGGGTGTTTTGCTTTTCTCTTCTCATTTTTTGTTTTGAAAACAGAAAATACACGGAGAACTCACACTTTTCATTAATGGCATTTATGTAATTTTTGAAAACTTTTTATTAAAGATTTTAACGTGCACGATGTGGTACCTGTTCACAAACAAGCAAAGCAAAGCCCAGGTGTGATGACTCTTCCTCATTCATCCACTTCCTTCCTGCAAGCGTAGATGAAGGCGAGATCGAAATAACAACAGATGAAGGTGGCCTTGGAGTTTCTGCGGTAAGGGCAGCGATGTGCGAGCGGTGAGGATGGGGAGGTTGTGGTGGTGCGGCTGAATGAGAATGGCGTTGCGGCACGGCGAGGATGGGGAAGTCTGTAAGTGGTGGTTACGCGCATGCGCGAGAGGGTATGGTGGTGCTGCGAATGATGGTGGTTCTGAGCTGGATGCAGCAACTTCCGGAGGTTGTGAACAGTGAACAGTAACACAGGGGCGCGCTACGTTGCCGACAACGGGGTTAACGATGATGGGTGTAACCTCTGTTTCTTCTTCGTTTCATTACCCAATTCTATATTATAGATACAAAGCTAGTTGTGAACTTTTTTGTGAATAATCCATTTACTTGAAAATAATCCATTGGATAATTTTAAATAATGGCTTGAACCAGCACATGAAAAGCAGTGACAAATGGTCATGACAAGGTCTACCAGAATTTTAAAACTTCACCTAAGTGAGAGAGCCCAAAGAGGATATACATAGAGTTGCTCTTGGAGTGGAGGGGAGTGTCATAACACCACTGGCTCAGTTTGTCAAATATATTTATTTTCAAATGTTGTTTAATTGCTTTATTTTAAGTTTTAATTTTTTTGAAAAACAGTATCAAAGTTTTTTTTTAGAAAAATGTCGAAGTTTTGTCTTGATCTCATTATGAAACCTCTTTGAAAATTGTTCAATTATTTTCTGCATTAATTATTTTTTAAGAAATTTTTTAATTACTAACAATGTTTTTTCAATAAACCTTGAATATAGTTTAATGATTAAACTGTTATTTTAATTTTTGACAAAATTTGAGGAAAATAAAAATTGTATTTTCATCTAATAAAAAGTCTTTTAATTTAGTCATTTTCAACCCTCTTAACATTAATTTAGTCTCTAAAAGTTAAAATGAATGCTTTTTTTATTTTTTAAAGTTAAAAATGTAATTTTTATTTTTTAATGGTTAATATGATCAACCTCAAATTTTTTAATGATAAAAATATTGACTGGACCACGAAAATGAGCTGAATGCAATGAAGGTAATGAAACTTTATGATGATTTTCATATTCTCCCTTATCTCTCATATTAAAATTACATCATTACTTGTTTTTTTTTCAATGATATGTTTTTTAATCCTCACTGATGTCTAAAATCATATTTTTTAAATGAAAGTATTAAACATGATATATTTTTTATAAAAAAATTCTTTCAAAAGATAATATTTTTAGACACAAAAAATATGATTAAAGTAAAAATATAATTTTTTCAATACATTAAAAAATGTATAAAATTTTTTTAGAAAATATTTTTAAACATTAAAATCAAATTTAAAGTAAAAAAAATTATAAGTTCTTTAATAAATTAAAAAATGCATAAAAAATCTTCAATTAATATATTTAAACATCGAAAACAGTTTTCTAAAAAATACAGTTTCAAACGAGTTCTCTATTTTTTAGTTTATAAAAACAATTTTTAAAAACAATTTTATCAAGCAAGTTTTTTTTGTTTTCTCATTTTAAAAACAGTTTTCAAAATAGAATTACCAAACGAATTTTGTTTTAGTTTTCTTCTCAAAAACAGTTTTCAAAATGCATTTACAAAACTGTTTTTAAAATCTGAAAAATAAAAGTCAATCAAACAAGCTCTTATTCTCTGTGGCCCTTTCCATTTCCAGATTTTCTTCATTAGGGGATTTGCCTGTAGAATACGATGAGAAGTGATACTATCATAAGCAGAACTTAGAGATAACCATCCATCTTTAGTTTGATTCCATAATAATTGATCTCTCCTTGAATTTGGAATAGGAGGTTGTGTACTAATAATGTGTGAGCAAATATGAGGAGGGAGACAGCCAGATAACTTCTCTCTATCCCAATCTCCATCTGTTGTGATGAACTGCTGGACAGTAGCATTGGACTTTTCCTCAGGGATAGGTTGTAGGGCATATTGATGAAGTTGACCAATATCTGTAATCCAATCATGGTACCGGAATTTTATAGCAGTTCCATCCTACAATTTCCAGGTACAGTTTTGTAGAAATTTTTCCCACATAGCACATATCCCATTCCATAGATTAGAGGCAACATTTTTATGCTTCACAATTGGTAGAATGTCTGAGCCACAACTGTATTTAGCTTTTAATACTTGCACCCACAAATCTTGGGGCTGTTGGATCAAGCCCCAATAAATTTTCATCATGAAAGTCGTGTTATGATCTTTACTCTTCCTAAGGCCCAATCCACCAGATAATTTAGGGCTACAAATTCTGTCCCAGCCTATTAGATGTATCTTCCTCTTAACTTCCGTACCACCCCATAGGAAATCTCTACTAATTTTATCTAAATCTTCACAAGTGGAGTTAGGAAGATAGACAGATTGCATAATGTGTGATGGAATAGCACTTAAAACTGACCGAGTAAGAGTCATCCTTCCGGTAAAGGAGAGAGATTTAGCATTCTAGTTTGAAAGTCTTTTCTTCACCCTAGAGACAGTTGAGTTAAAAGTAGTCCTGGTCATTCTGTCATTGATAATAGGGACACCAAGATATTTCCCTAAATCTGCTGTCCTCTGAAAACCCAAAGCATTAGAGATTTCCTATTTAACCCGCATACAAACATTATTAGAAAAATACACTTTGGTTTTATTTGAGCTAACTTTTTGTCCCGAACTGGTACAAAAAAGGTCTAAGAAAGTATTAATGATCTCAACTTGATCCAATCTAACCTCGGCAAATAGGATAAAGTCATCAGCAAATGCTAAGTGGGATAGGAGGGGGCCACGTCTCCCAATTTTAATAGGTGTCCAAATTTTATGCTCTACTGCTAGATTAATTAAGTGAAAAAGTCTTTCAATGCAAAGAACAAATAAATAGGGTGATATAGGATCTCCCTGTCTGATTCCCCTTGAGGGGCAGAAAAGGCTTAGGGCTTCCCCATTCATCAGAACCCTCATTCTAGAAGAAGAAATACACTCATTAATTACTTCTCTAATCTAGTTAGGAATTCCAGCATCTTTCAATGTATCATCAATAAAATTCCAATTCAACCTATCATAGGCTTTTCCAAATCATTTTTAATTGCCATCCTCCTTTTTTTCCCCTTTTTTTGGTTCTCATTGAATGAATTACCTCTTGGGTAACAATTATATTATCTCTACTTTGACGGTCAGGGATAAAGCTACATTGATTAGGGCCAATCAAATTATTCATAACAAATTTGAGTCTTTGAGATATTAGTTTAGTAATAATTTTATAGAAAATATTACATAAACTAATATGTCTAAAAAGTTTTAAATTCTTAGCACCATCAATTTTAGGCATAAGAGTGATTAAAGTATCATTTATACCTTCAACATACCCGAGGTTACTAAAAACCTGGTTCACAAGCTTACAAATATCCTTACACACTGTGCTCCATTGAGATTGATAGAATAGAGCGTGGAATCCATCTGGTCTTGGGGCCTTTAATCCCCCATAGAGAATAAATCTTTTTTAATTTCTTCATCTGAAATTGGCTTAGAAAGCAATTCTAATTGATCATATGTAAGAGAAGGAAAACTGTTAGAAAGACAAAAAGGTTCATAATCTTCGGGATCAGTGAATAATTGTTTATAGAAGTTAACAATCATATTTTCCAACTCCTCCTTATCCGTAACTATCACTCCAGCCTCATTCTCCAAGAAATCTATCTTATTCCTTTTTCTCCTAGCAACAATAGAGCCATGAAAGTATTTAGTGTTCCTATCTCCTGCACTAATCCATTTACATCTATCTTTTTGAAACCAAAGTAGCTCTTCCTGATAGGCTACTTCTTCATACTCTTTCCAAAGCTTATTATATAAATGATATAATGAAGGATCATGACAGTAACTTTGTTTACGAGTTATTCCCTCCATTCTATGAATAAGGGACCTTTTCTTGTTACCAATATGCCCAAAAATTTCTTTATTCTAAGTCTAAACTTGATCTTTAAAGTTATGCATCAAATTACACCAATCTCTATTACCATACTAGTTTGAAGAAACAAAGTCAGGGAAAGAGGAATAAGTCAACCAAGCAGCAAGGAAACAAAATGGTCTCCTATGTTTATTTTTAGGTAAATCCTGATCAAATTGCATAAGTATAGGACAACGATCAGATTTAAAAAAAGGTAGATGTTTCAAAGAGGAATGAAGGAACCTAACTCTCCAATCCATATTAATTAGACTCATATCTAGTCTTTCAGCTAAATTACCTCTCTTCCAAGTAAATTTAAATCCAATAAAGCCAACATCAAGTAAATTACAATCATTAATGAAGTCATTAAATTGTTTAGAACCTCTCATAGAAGGGTTACTCACTCCCCCAAACCTTTCATGAGATCCACATATAGAGTTAAAATCCCCAATAAGGCACCAATCTCCATTCATGAAACAAGAAATATTCCTCAAATAATCCCAAAGGATAGTTCTATTAAGGGGTTGAGGACTAACATAAATAAGAGATAAGATCCAGGGTAGAGAATTACCATCACTAACCTTCATGTTCACAATATGCCTGGTTTGATGAAGAACATCAAGATTCCAGTGGGTGTTGTCCCACAAAATAATAAAACCACCGGATTGTCCTTGAGAGTCATAGATCTTGAAAGAATCAAAACCCAACCTGCTAACAACCTTTCTAGCTTTCTCTCCCATTGCATGAATTTCATGATTAAGTGAACATTATACATATATCTAATGTCCTTAATAAGGGAAGCAAAACTTTTAGCAAAGATACCTCTACAATTCCAGGATAAAAAATTCATTTAAAGGAATTTGGTTTTAATTGAGTACCTTGCTTATCATTACCTTGCACCTCCATGCATTCATTAATTATGGTATCTGAAGTCTCTTTTCCTGTTACTGCATCTTGTGCAAGCAATTGGTCTGGAGGCTTGGGATCAATTGACATATCCTCACCCGTGATAAAAGTTGTTTTATGATAGAACAATAAATCTCTATTTTCTGCTGCTTTTTTCTGTATAAGTTTCATAGTCAAAAGATGATCTTTCTCCCTTCTGTATTGATCCTCTTTAGAATTAGAGTTACCTTGGTTAGGCCTGTCTTTACCCTGGACCAGAGGTTCCTTACCTTTGGCAATAATAGAGGAGCCTATTATGTTTGATATAGAGCTCATCGGGTTAGGCTTGAAAACTGGTTTTTGCTTCTGGATTTCGGTATCAACCTTTTTAGGCAACTATTTTTTAATTTGTGACCTTTGGGAATTCTTTCCTGCATTAGGGTCTCTTACACGAGTAAATTGTTCCTTTGTATTAGATGAATGTGGATCAGGAGTAGAATGTACCTCCTCTGCAGCTGGCTCTTGGTTCAACAGTGAAAATCTTGATCCATCTCCCAATCCTTCTTTTTCCTGAATATTTTCTTGAGTAAAGTTCTGTTTGACTGAAGGGAAAAATCTTTTCTTTTGTTGTCTTTTGACTAACATCTATGGGCCATAGGGATTGCCCTCCTCCTGTTTAACCTCCTCAGAATTTGAAGGATGCTCAGATTGGGTATGGGGCTGAATATCATCCTTGATAGAATCTTTAGTAATAATCTGCCTAGGATTATCCTCTTCTTGATGTGGATTTTCTGTCTCAATACCATTCTGAATTGGAACATTTTCTGGACAACCATCACTCTTATGACCATACTTGCCACAATTGAAGCAAACTAGGTGTAGCCCTTCATACTCTATGCGCAGAACAATGCCCAAAGTTTCAACCTCTGAAATTAACCTTTTAGATAGATCAACTTCAACACAAATTCTTACAAATCTGCCTCTAGAATGGATGGATGTCAGCCTATCCACCTACAACATAGTGCCTAGGATATTTCCAACTCGGGCAAGGAAACTTAAATTATACAGCTCAATAGGTAAGTCAGGGATCCTTACCCAAACAACCACTTTTTTTATTTTCTTTGCCTCCTCTAGGAACAGAGGCCGCCATCTCTGAACAATTAAGTAATGGTCTGCTACCATTTAGAGGCCATCAAAGAGAACATGCATATAATCTTCTTTCTCTGTGAAATATACAAGGTGATAATCCTGTGACATATCTATGAATTTAAGTGGGTTTTTGCAGGCCCATTGACGACGAAGGCGAGTTTCCAGGATCTGTTTATTGATCCTTTTTCCAAGTAGTTTAACCACCAATACATTCCTCCAGGGAAATCACCAATCATTGTGCTCATCTTCAGAAATTGGGACCACAGGCCTTGAAGCACTCTCTTGCTTATTGATATTAGATTCACCACCTATTATCGATCGCTTTTTGTCAGTGGATTCCTCATAAGGGACCTCATCATCAACTTTAAATAAAGATTTTGATAGCATACCAATTTACTGGAGCAGGGATTCCTTATAGGACACTTGAGAAGTTGATTTGGTACCTTGATCCGCATTGCCATATTGAGGATTACCAACCATTTTCACCTTCTTAGTACTTCGTTGGATGAGATCATCCTTTTGAGTAAAATTGCTTTGTTCCTTTCATTAGCCAAAGAAGAATTCAAAATCAGAATCTTGGAGAGAACTAAGTAACTTTTAATCCTGTTAATTTCTCGTTTTACTGAACATAAAAATAATAGTTACATTTTTTAATGCATGTGACAATTAAATAAAAATGGAAGTATCAGTGACTCCCTTATTAAAAAAAAGTACCATATAGAACATGGTCAATTTGCATGATAGGGTAATTAATGGATTATGAATCCCCCTCTAATTTAAAGAAAAGTATGACGGATCTCGTTATTTGATAATTTCAATGTATATAGGAAGAGAAATATGTTTGAATGTCGAGATTATTAACTACACCTGACATTTGTTAGTATAGCAGGAAATCCATGCCCATAATAAGGACAGCAAGAACAGCCATATAAGAAGACAAAAAGTGGAACTTCAACCTGAGACATTGATATCTTGATTCTTGAACCAGTTCCCATCACTACAAAGAACTCATTCAAATCTTGAAGACATAAAGAAAGACAACAACCTTCGCGCGTTTGATTCCTGCGTTATATCGAAAAGCTTGCACTAGATGCTGCACCTATTTTCATAATAATAATAATGACAAACTGAAAAAAAAAAAAAAAAAAGCAGCTTTACAGCTTCAGTCTCATCCCACTATCCTCATCATGATACACACATCATACTCCACAGTTCTTCCTTCCTATGCAAATTAGCCAGGTCTTTGACAGAGCCCATTATACCCAAATCATCCTCCTAAAAAGCTTCGATTAAATTAAATTAAAATAAAATAAAAGAGTGAGGAATTGAAATAGTTTTAAAAACCTCCAAATCCTATGATAACCACCACAATAAAAGTTGTTCTTTACCAGAAATTGCAATCTCCAAAATGTGGGTTAAACAAAGGCCGATTCTATACGAGACATACACATACACATAATGGATTAAAGCAAGGATCATATCATATCATATGATTACACAAATTTGAGAGAAGACACTAAATTCAATAAAAATTAATAAAAACACAAAGCTAGGTCTCAATTCCATTAACACGGCCATCCTTTCTAACCCAAACCATCTTCTCACTTCTCTGCATCCGAACCTTAGAGCGTTCCCCACTTAAACCCCCATACCTATAACCATAACCACCATGATAATTCCTCTGAGATTGAGAGTGACGAAAACCGTTGTTCATTCTTCTTCCTCTCCCATTCTGCTTCCCCTTCCCAGAGTCCTCCACCGATAAACCCCCAAATTTCTGTTCAACTTCCTCCACTCTTACCGAATCACCATTCAAATCGCTTTCGATTGTGGTTTTCTTGGCCTCAACTTCCTCCACTTTTACAGAATTACCATTCAATTTGCTTTCGATTGTGGTTTTCTTGGCCTCAACATCCTCCACTTTTACAGAATTACTATTCAATTTGCTTTCGATTGTGGTTTTCTTGGCCTCTTCGTTTCCCTGGGTTGCAGCACCTTCTTCACTCGCTCCTTTCTCCTCCACCTTAGGCTTCCGCTTCGCTTTCCATCCCTCTCGTTTCTTCTTCTTCTTCGATTCGCCGACCTTGCCGTCCAGATTGGCGTTGTCATCTCCGATTCCGGCGCCGGGCTCCGATTTGCTGCGATTGGTTCCTGAATCGTTCCGATTTTTGGGGCGATATCGCTTGGCGTGGTTACGACACGTAGAAGCGGTTACATTTTCTGGAGCTGCAGCAACCGTTTGCTGTTGGTGGTCTTGTTGTTGAGGTTGGTTGGTTTGGTTTTGTTGCTTGAGCCATCGCTCTTGGAGTTGTGCGAGAGTGACATAGTTTGAAGGGAGAGGAGGGTAACTCTTCTTCTTTTGCTCCATCAACAAACACGCACCTCTCGCCTCTCCCTTTACTTTCTTATATATAAGTACAAGGCCACCAGACTTGAGAGAGACTAAAGCTGCTTTTGTTTTTTTTTTTTTTTTTTTGGCTGTTTGGGTTTGGGGGGTTAAGTGGGACTAGGAATAAATAGGAAAGGGAAAGACTTTGCTTGGTTGGACTCGGAGAAGAACTAGAGCACACGCAAGTTAAGCGATTTGCTCACGTTAATATTTTAATGTTAACATACTTCATTAAAAATCTTTTAATTGGGTGCGTTTAGGGTGACCGGTGATTCACCCCTTTATACCTGATTGATATCTTTCTCTTTTAAGACTCGTTAAGGCTGGTTACGAGTTTTCAGTTTTTTATTTTTAAAAATTTTGAATGAAGTTTTTGTAACTCAAAGCAAAAATTGAAAATCATTTTTCGTGGTTTTCAAAATGTTTGTTTTGGAAACCATAAAAATAAGTTTTTAATTTTTGGTTTTGAGTTATAAAAAACTTGATTGAAAATTTTAAAAATTAAAAATTGAAAACTCGCAACCACCGCAAATTGATCATTAATTAATGAGTGTGTTATTTGATTAGTTACCAATTGAGACAATTAGGGGTGGGAATGGGCCAGTCAGCCTATGAGGAGCTTGCGGCCGGGCCTGTTTAAGGTTTGACTTAGCTTGACTCGTTTATTAAAAAAGGTCAGACTAAGGTTTTTTCAAAAAAAGCATGTTTAACTAAAAAGGTCAAGCTTCAGACATATGAAAAGGCTTGTTAGGTTCGACAGATCAGTCTGTTTAATATTTTTTAAATATATAATTTAATAAATAAATTATATATATTTATAAATATCATTATTAAGTAACATAATAAATTTTAAAAAACAAATTAGAGTAACTATTATTATTATTATTATTATTCACTAGCGGAAAGACAAGCACGACAGTGTCTGTCTTTCCGCATTTCTTATTTTTACGATCCCTCTTCCTCTTTCCCTATCATCTATTCTGAAGTCTCTTCTTCATCTTTCTACATTTTAAGTCAGTTATTATTTTTATTGGGTGGTTATTGGTTAGTGAGAACCGTAAATCAGTAAATCAAGATATAAAATAGGGGTATAATGGGAATGGAAATGTGGAAACCAAAACTCCTCTACTCTCTTTATATATAGCATAGATTACATAACAAAAAGTTAAATTAACAAATAACAATTTAAATTATTAAAGTATACAAATACAATTTACAAACACAATATGTTTCTTAAAAATTAAATTAACAAATAACAAATAAAAGTAAACAAACAATCTAACAAAATATAAAACCAATTGCGCATGAAAACCCTAGGTCACTTTCTCATTTCACTGGCACAGTAGCAATTTGCTTCTCTGAATTTGTTCTTCATCGCCGCCCACCGAAGTTTTGTTCCGACCTCGCATTGCAGACCTTCCACCTCTGGCGCATTCCTCCCTTCGTTGATGGCGTAAGGTGAGTCCTTGTTCTTCCCTTTTGCATGTTGTAATAGCCGAATTATACCACTTTGGGGGGGACGTACAGGGTAGTTGTCTCTCCACCATCCTATGTCAATACCAAGTTCTCATGCTACCATTAGGGTTGCAACATAAAGGGGTTTCATAAAACTCCGGGCTATGGTTTCTAACTAGATTCCTAACTCGCGCACCTATCTGGGAATTACCTAGGAGTTATGTAAATTGTTGGGGACAAAATTTATTTAAGGGAGGTAGATTTGTAACATCCCGAAAATTAGGGCCTAGAAAATATAGTGAAAGCCTTAGGCTGTGAATCTGGCCAAGAGAGGAAGGTTAGAAGTAGGAGGAGAAGTTGGGAGTTAGAATGTGAATTTAGACAAGAATTAGGTAAATATACTAAGAGCTATGAGTTTTAAGGGATTTTGGAAGAAAAACCAAGTGTTTAGTCAAACATAACTGTAGACCAAACTTAGAGGAAATCACACCCTAAGATAGAGAGAATTATAACGGTATAAATGTAACATCCCGGAATTTGGAGCCTAGAAATACAAGGGAAGCCTTAGGTTGTAAACCCAGCCAAAAGAGGGAGGTTAGGAGTAGGATGAGAACTTGGAGGTTGAGTATGGTCTCAGACAAGAAATTAGGTAAATAAACCAGGAGTCTCTAGTTTTAGGGAGTTTATGGAAGTATGACCAAACGATTAGTAAGATGACTGTAGGTGGAACTTAGGAGAAAATCACACTATAAGTCGGAGAGAATTATGATGATACCAGAATGAGGAAAAGAAGTTAGGTTAGGATGAACTAAGTAGGAAGGCACATTATCAAAGAGAGTTAGGGAGAAGTGTATCATTTCAGGCCCTAATCGCTGGGCATGCTAAAAATGGTATTGAAACAGGCGTCAAGAATTGATGTGATGAAATCAGGGTGAGGAGAACTTTAGATGAGGAAAGCTGAGTTAGGAGAAGGTGCTAAGGGGAAGGACAAGGTTTGAGTGGGAGGAGTTGAGTTGGGTCTAGAGAGGAGTAAAAAATTAAAGGGTTAAATCTTAGGATTCTCGCTCAAGCGAGAATAGGCTCGCTTGAGCGAGTTATGCAACAAAAATGTAAGATTTGGTTTCTGCATATCTCGCTTGGGCGAGAATGAACTCGCCTAGACGAGAAGCAGGGGAAATAAGTAGTGCTCTCTGGACAATTTTCGCCCAGGCGAAAAGAGGCTCGCCTAGGCAAAAATCTTCCAGAGAGGGGGGTATTTTCTGCATCATTCTCGTCCAGGCTAGAAGCATCTCACCTAGGCGAGAATGTGAGAGAAAAACCATGATTCGACCATCTCGCTCAAGCGAGAATATCTCGCTTGAGCGAGAACCAACTTTCAGGATTATAAACCAGCATTTAGGGCTCGCATTCCTCACTTCTTCTTGGTCATTCTCGCAGTCTAAAGAGAGGGAGAGCTTCTAGAGAGAGAGACGTTTGGGCACAAGAGGAGGACCTACTAAGCTCGAATTGCAGCCACCCTACCATCTTCCATCTTCATCCCTTCTCCATTGTTACTTCTTGAGGTGAGTGTGGTTCACCCACTCACCTTCCATCATGTGTGAAGTCCTTTTCATGATCCCCATTCTCCTTCCCCTTCCTACTTTACTTTCTTGTGCTTGTTTGAGGATTAATCTAGGATTTACATGTTTATTTGCTTGATTGCTTGAAATGTGATTTAACCCTAGGTTGTAGAAGTTAGGGTTTTCATGATAAATGTTGATTATGAGATTTGAATGTCATGGAGTTCTCATTTAGTATACATATAACATGTTCACATGTCATGAATCATGCTTTCATATTTTGAAGGCTTGGGTTGGGTTGAGTACTATAGTGTTCGTGCAAATCCTTATAAAAAATTTAGTCTATATTGCCTATATTTCCAATCCAATTTCACTGCTCTGACAGGCAGGTTCTCTTGTATTGCACTTCAGCTTTCCGGGCATGGGGATGATAAATAAAAGATTAAGGAGTCAAATTAAATGAGAATCATGCTAGACAAATAAAACTCAGATACCGTTTACTGTTATTTGTAATAAATATGCTGAGTGAGGAGGCTGATTTGAGATCCTCAGCTAGCATACAAGTTAAAGATATGTGATCCTCAGGTACCGTTTACTCTGTGTGCTTCATGGGCCTTGGGCCAAGAGAGTAATCAGGCAACCAGGGGTCTTCGGACCAATCAAGCAATCAGGGGTCTTCGGACCAATCAAGGGTCTTTGGACCAATCATGTACAAGAGAGGTAATTCTCATTTGATCCACGGCCAAGGGGTAAATGGGGTTCCTCCACTAAAAATGAACTATGCATGTTTGCTAATAAACTTAATCAGGGTGGCCCTGGACGACGATCCTTGGTCACATGGCCAAGCGCTCAAATCATGTAACAGTGAAAAGAACCCTTGGGTGTTTGGGTTTAAAACACTTCAGACTAACCCTGCATTGGTTGTTTTTCATGTATGACTTATGATCATTACTCTCACTATAATGTGCATTACTTGACTTCTTGTAGCTTGTGATATATGTACCATGATGTATCTATGTGTATCCATGTTGCTTATGTAATTGCCTGCTTTTCCCCACATCGCACACATCGTTATCGCACTCATTGGGACATAGTCTCATCCCACGATGTGGGAAATTACATTCAGGGTTCAGGTTGTTGTCCAGAGGCTTGGCGGAAGAACTGAGAAGTTAGTTAAGTAGGATGATGTGATATTGTTAATGTAAATGAAACCTTGGAATTGTGGGGTTATGCTTAGGCCATGATCTTTAGGGGAGGGATGTTATGACATTTTGGGGAACTATAATGTAATATTATGAATATAAATGTGTATGTATATGTGTGAATGTTGTATTGGCTGGATTCTTCTGGATTTCAGGTTGGGTTGAACTTTCTGGAAATATCCAGTTTTTAGGGGAGACTCTGTCGGATTTCCGGAAGGGGTTTCCTAGACCATAACATCCCAAATATGTTATAGTTGTAGCCACCAAGTGGCATATTAAGTTATGTACTTAAGTTTACATGTTTTGTCTTCCACTTATGTAAACGTTGGATTACCTAAGCATGCATATGTGATTGTTTGTATGTCGATACCGATAATGACGCGAAATAATTTCATAAACTTAGAAATGTGTTTCCAACGGGCATTATTTCTAGGTTCATGGAATTAGGACGTTACAATAAGGATGAGGAAAAAAGGTTAGATGAAGAGGAACTAAGATGGAAAGGTATGTTGTCAAAAAGAGTTAAGGAAAAGGGTAGGTGGAACTAAGTTAGAAGTGAGAATCAGGATTTCAAGTTCTGATGTTCTCGCTCAAGCGAGAAGGGCTCGCTTGAGCGAGAATATCAGTAAAATTAGGGATTTTGTAATCTAGTTTTCTCGCTTGAGCGAGAAGGCTCTCACTCAAGAGAGAAATGGGGGAGTAAGGGAGTGCTCTATGGAAGAATTTCGCTTAAGCAAGAAGGGCCCCACTCAAGCGAAATTCATTCAGAGAGGGGAGTGTTCTCTGGAAGAATTTCGCTTAAGCGAGGAGGGTCTCGCTTAAGCGAAATTCATCCAGAGATGGGGGATGCTCTCTGGAGTATTCTTGCTCAAGCGAGAGGCTTCTCGCTTGAGCGAGAACGCGAATCCAGAATCCCCTCAGCAATCTCACTCAAACGAGAAGGGCCCGCTTGAGCGAGAATGCGCGTGTCAGTTTTAAAAACACTAAGTTAGGGTTTCTTTTCTCATTCTTTCCTTTCGTTCCTTTTATTTTAGAGAGAGAGGGGTTTTCTAGAGAGAGAAAACACATTGGAGCTTGGAGGAAGAGGAGGAGAGCCAATGATCTCACCCCCAATCTTCCCCAACTCGTCTTCCCTTCTCCTAGGGTTCTCTTCAGGTGAGTATAACTCACACACTCTCACCCATGTTTGTATGAGTAGTCCTTAATGAACCCTATCCTTTCCTCCCCCTTTCTTGGGTTGTATTTGGTTGTGCAACTACTTTTTTTTATTATTCTCAATGTATGAGTGCTATTGCATAGAACTCCTAGCTAGGGTTTTGATTTGGGGGTTTTACCATGGGGTTCACATGTTAGGGTGTTGTTATTGCTATAATTATGTTTATATCTATCATGAGGTATGTGCTATTTGTCATGTGTGAGCATTTGCATCAAGGCCCCTGGCCCTAGTTAAATTGGGAAAATGAGTTTGAGCTTCGACTCCAAGAAAAACGAGTTTAGCTTCGGCCACAGATCACCTTAATTAATCAAGATTGGACTTGGTCCCCAGAGTAATTGGATTTCGGTCCCCAGAGTAAAACTTGGACTTCGGTCCCCCGATTAATTGGCGGGAATAGTCCCCAAGAAAGACGTTTCTTGTAGTATGAACTCAAGTCTAGCCCTAGAATCGGTGAAAAGACTCCGTCCATCGGGCAATGCAAATCATGTATAGCATATCTAACTTGAGTTTGACATTAGATATTATGTTGAGTTGAGTTGAGTTTTGATGCCATGATGATTTGATTATAGATTCTTGTTGCATAGCATGTGTCTGCCTTCCCCACACTGCTTGTTGCATGGTTATGCTCATTGAGACATTAGTCTCACCCTATGTTTGTGGGTATATTTTAGATATGTAGGACTGTCTGGCGGGATGCATGGACGAAGAGTTTGAAGCTCTTTGAGTGGATTATTCCACCCCTAGTTGTTCATCTAGAATCCCATGAGGGAAACCAATGTATAAATGTTATACCATGTTAAGTTAGGTTAGAAATTTTTGTACTTAAGGATGATGTATTTCTGAGCCCCGGAATGGAAATTGTATCATGAGATTGAAAATGTATGAGCTGGTTATGTTTGGGCTTATGTAATCGTTGGAAATACTTAAGCATTGTCTAAATGTGTATGTAAAGATATCGGTGATGTCGCGAAATAATTTCATGAATTTGGGAATAGTGTCTCCAACGGACATTATTCTTGAATTTAGAAATTAAGACGTTACACGCGTGGACGTTATGTGTCGTCTCTGAAACATGTTGTTCCCTTTTCATGCGGATCGGTGTTGTCAATCGTCATCTCTGCCTCATCCATGTCCTTCCACCTCTGGCACATTCCTTCTTCCGTCGCCGGTGCAAGGTGAGTCTATTCTTTCCCTGTACTCACAGTTCGAGCTTCGATGGACGTTGTTCTGTTCTTCTTTTGTTTCTTCTCATCTTTGGAACCCTCTACTATCCTTTTCGCGTAGATCACACAAAGGTAATCAATGTTTGGCTCCTTTCAATCATTATTTCTCCCTTCTACGTTAGCTAACTGTGTCGTTCATCGAGATACCCATTGGCCACTACCCATTGTGATAAGCATCACTGCTATTTCTTATTTTCCATTTAGTATATGGTTTTTCTCTATATTTAACCGATATGGTTCTAAATAATTTAGTTTAGTTTATCATAATTGTAATGCAGATTGACATTTCATATTACTTAATGCTTATTCATTCTGTTGTTTTACCATGAATATATGATACAGGATATAATTCTTGGTTTGGTTCTGCCTGTTTATTTTGTTTGAATTTCCAATTGGTGTGATTATTAGGCAGGAATATATAGGTTGTGATTTTCCTGTTCTAATCCTTATTTATTTTGTTGTTTAGTTGCTTGTTATTTGCATTTTTTAATTATACTATTTGGCACTACCTGTTTATTTTGTTTGAATTTCCAATTGATGTGATCATTATAATTTCGATTCTAGCATTATGATTGTTCTATTCATTCTGTCAATTCTGATCATTATGTCTTCGGTTCTAACATTATGTCCACTCCAGTTTAGAGCAATGAAGTGATCTCATCTCCTACTCCTATGCTTGTTAATGCGATCAATGATTCCTATTTACTAACTTATTCACGTCAACTTGATAGAAAATGAGAAGAGGATTTTACCATTAAGAAGAAGAGGAAAAAAACGTCAGAAGTTTGGAATGATTTTGATGAGCTAGAAGTTATCGAACAAGGAAAGAAAGTTGTGTGCAAGTATTGGAAAGGAAAACTATCCTTTAGTGGGAAAGGGGCTAGCACAAGTCATCTAAATAGGCATGTAGATCATTGCCTGCAAATGAGGGTAAAGATGAGTACTGAAAAAGAAGCAACCGATCATTCCATTTCAGCCTTTTGCATCAGCTAACCCATTTATGAATCCCAGTGTTAGGTACTCAAATGAGTAGATGAGGGAAACAATTGCTACAACTATTATGATTCATGTGCAACCTTTTAGCATCGCTGAGGATGAAGTTTGGATGTAGGAATTCCAATATGCCAATTCTAACTTTCAGAAAGTAAATCTTAAAACAATAAGAAATGATTGCTTAGCAATATATGAGGCAGAGAAGAAAAATTTAAAGGCTTTGTTGAGAAGTGTAGGAAAGATTAGCTTAACAACGGATATGTGGAGATCAAGTCACCAAGTTGTTGAGTATATGGTTATCACTGGCCATTTTGTTGATGTTGGGTGGAAACTTTAGAAAAGGGTTTTGAGTTTTGTAAAGGTGCCTCTCCAAGGCATGGAATTGATATAGTTGATGCAATTTTCAAGTGCTTGAAGGCATGGGGGATAGAGGATAAAGTGTTTTTTGTGTCCGTTGATAATGTTGCTTATAATGATTTGTGCTTGAGGAATCTAAAGGATAATTTATCATTGAGCACAAAGTTGGTCCTTAATGATGAGTTGTTTCATGTTAGATGCACACACATATTAAATTTGTTAGTGCAAGATGGCCTTAGTAAGACTAAAGATATCATTCACAATGTTCGTGAAAGTGTGAAGTGTATTAACCACAATGATTCAATGTTGAAGGCCTTTTGTGACGTTGTTGAACAAAAACAAATAAAAGAAAGAAGACTTATTATTGACTGTCCACTTAAACAAAAACACACAGATTAAGAAATATAATCATTACTCATATTTTCATGAGTATAAATTTTAAAGTTTTTATTTTACTCTTTATCTCTCTCAGTATTTACTGCGTCTCATTAGTTTTTAATAGTGGGTCATTTATTAACATAAGGATAAAATGGAGAAATATGTAATTATTATTGCTTTGGATTTCTAAGTGGACAGTTAAATAGAAAATAATTTTTTCTTCAAAAGTGGACAATTAAATAGAAACGAAGATAATATCACATCTATCACTTTCGCTTTCTTCCCTTTCTTTTTTTCTTTCAATCTCTCTCTTCCCTACAACTATACACCCTAATTTTCCAAACCTCGACGCATATCCAACTGGTCGAAAGATGTCTTTAATTGTCCAAACCCTCGACGCATATGTTGTTGGTCACATGATGTCTTTATTATTCCAACCCTGAGCTCATATCTAGTTAGTTACATGATATTCCACTTTTACATTGCATGTTTAATTTTCTGTATGGCGTGGAGGCTCCATAACATTGCATGTTTATTTTTTTGTTTGGCGGGGACGTTTTCTCACATTGCATGTTTATTTTTTTACATGGTGAGAAGTGTAACATCCCAAATTTCATGAACAACATTTTTATAAGTGAAATTAGAAGTGTAAAAGGTTTTCATAAAAGGAACTAGGTAGAAAAGGGTTTAAAACTGTATCAGAGGGCATAATGTAATATCCCAAATTTTAGCTGATTTCATAAATTAAATTAATAAGGGAAAAAGGAAGTTAAGAGTGAAAATGAGAGTTCAGTATTCTAGTACTCTCGCTCAAGCGAGAAGGCCTCGCTTGAGCGAGCATATCAGTAAAAACCAGAATTTTGGTTACTGATATGGTCGCTTGAGTGAGAGACTCTCACCTCGCTCAAGCGTAATTGACCCAGAAATAGGGTTTTGCTTTCTGACTTATTCTCGATCAAGCGAGAGAACTCTAGCTTGAGCGAGACGAAGTCAAAGAGGTTGGGCGTTTTTACTGGGTGAATTGCGCTCAAGCGAGCATGTCCTCGCTTGAGCGAGAACCCGAATCTTTCAGGGAATATCCTCTCTCGCTCAAGCGATAAAGCCTCACTTGAGCGAGAGTATGCAAACTCAGTTTTATAAAATAGAAGCCCTAAGGCCGCAACCTCATTTTTTCCCTCATTTATGATTCTAGAGAGATAGTTTAGAGAGAGACTCTGTCTTAGGCTTGAATTGAAGAAAGAGAAGGAGTTGCTCTTCCACCTACCTATTTCTTGGTGAGTAAAGCTCACACTTCACCTCCTCTTGTGTGAAATCCTCTCACGTGTCCTAATCTCTCTAATCCCTTTCTACTTGCTTGTGAATGGACTAGTTTATATGATTATTACTTATGGATGGTTGTACTTCTTAGTGATTATTCTTCTTTAGGTCCCATTGGGAAGAAACCCTAGGTTAGGGTATTTGCTAGAAAATAGTTCATGTTCATGTTTAATGTTAAACAAGTGCATTTTTATGATTCATGTACAAATCATGTGAAAAACTATTCATGTAATCATGTTATTAAGTATCTCAAGTTAAAAGAAAATCATGTTAGGCTTCGGCCATCATGGGTCTAGGACCATCACGTTCATGTTAAAACTAGGCTTCGGTCGTCAGGTAACAACGACGTCTTTATGTCCCCAAGGGAGATACCCCTTGTAGTTTGAGCTCAAGTCTAGCTGTAGGAAAGAGATAAGACCCCTACTGCTGGGTTAACAGTTCATGTTAAATTCAGTTTCAAGTTATCATTAGTTATGTGAATCAATTGCCAGTCCATGTCATGATTATACTATTGCACATCATTCTTTGTACCCTGAACATGCATGTTTAGCTTTGCTCACTGAGGCATTAGTCTCACCCCATTGTATGTTTACATTTTAGATCCTCAGGCAGATCGTTGAGGGCCATGATGCAGTTGGAACATAGAGTGCATTTGGCTTTGGAGCCATCTTTTTTATTATATTTTGTTATGTTCATGGATGTTTATTCTTTTGGATGGATATTTAGTACATGTGTATCTCATGTTGTTTCCGGTTTGATAGGAAACATGTATTGTAATATCCATGTTACAGTTGTATATGTAAACTGTCATATTATGTTTAATTAAGTGTTGGATTTAGTTAAGCAAATTTGTAATATTGTTATTGATATCGTTAATGTCGCGAAAAATAATTCCCTAAATTCGGGACTTATGCTTCCAGCGAGCATGATTTCTGAGTTCTGGGAATTAGGACGTTAAACATAACACTGCCTCATTTTCGCTCAAGCGAGGCCATTCTCGCTTGGGTGAAAATATCAGTCAAAATAGGAATTTTCTCTACTGATATTTTTGCTTGAGCGAGGGGATTCTCACTCAAGTGAAAAAGTGGCAGAGGGGATGTTTTCTGGACGATTTTTGCTCAAGCGAGGAGGGTCTCACTCAGGCACAAATCATATTCTCGTTCACTGAGACGTTAGTCTCACCCCACGATGTGGGAATTATGTTCAAATATGCAGGGTAAACGTCCAGCTGCTTCATTGGAGGTTTGGAGCTTAAAGTTGCGCTTTTAGTCCCCAACTCCTCTTTTTTAATTATAGACTATTTTGTATAGGCATTATCTGTTATTCTTTTGATGGGATAGGGATGTACATGTGGGGCCCTCATAGATGTTTGATATTTCCAAGACATATGTATTTCCATATCCTGTTATGCCTATTATTTGATGTATGGATTGTGAGCCTATATGGCAAACTTGACTATATTATTTGAATGGTTGTTTTCCGCTTAAGTAAGTGTTGGAGTTACCTAAGAAATGTAATGTGTGTATGCCGATTTCATTAATGAGCGAAATAATTTCACGAATTCAGAAATCATGCTTCCAACAGGCATTGTTTTCAAATTTAGAAATTAGGACGTTACATTATGGTATCACAACAGTTCAATCCAATTGGACTGTGGATTTGTTTGACTCCTAAGGTTAGCTTGTATTCTTATGCATTATTAATGAATTGAGAGACTGATCACCTTAATGTTTACTAATAATATGTAGAGAATAATGGCTAGTGGAAGGAGAGGTAGACTGCGGGTTAACCCCTCAGCTCGCCCACCACCAGGTCCTACTCTTGATCCCGTGGCTGTGGCACTTCAAATTTTGTCTCAGATGATGGGAGAACAAATTGCAGCGGCTAGAGAGCATGCGACAACGGCACGAGAGCAGGCTACTTCTAATACCGCTATGCTCCAAGAGTTGGCCCGATGACCAACAGGAACACCACCTCCAACCCCTGTGGTGGTGATGGACCCGTTTGTTCAAGGCTTGGCAGAGTTCAAAAAGCATCACCCTCCCGCTTTCTCTGGAGCCTATGACCCCGAGGCGGCTAACTCTTGGCTTAATTCCATGAACAAAATATTTGAGGTCATGGTCTGTGCTGACGACTTCAAGGTCCGCTTTGCCACCTACATGTTGTAAGGTGAAGCGAAGAACTGGTGGAAGAGTGCCAGGTTGGGGATGGACACATTAGGAGTGTCGTTCTCTTGGGAGGGGTTCCGAGCTGTATTTTTGGAGAAGTACTTCCCGGAGCCTGTGAGGAAGCAGAGGGAGCTGGAGTTTCAACAACTCAAGCAGGTCAGCTTGTCAGTGGGCTAGTATGTGGCCAAGTTCGAGGAGCTCACTAAATATCACACCCTCCTCCAAGCCAACCCCAATGAAGGTTGGAAGTTCTCCTACTTCGAGTCAGGCCTTAAGCCCGAAATCAAGAAGGTGGTGGTCGTTTTCCAGCTGAAGGAGTTCCCCACTTTGGTCACCAAATTCCCAATGGTGGAATAAAGCTTGGTGAAGAAAGCACCCAAGCCAGTTGCCAGGACTTGGGTGGATGGAAAGAGGAAGTGAGAATAAACACCTGCAGGGAAGAACTATCAGGCACATTTCCAGTGGGCAAGGGCAAGCAACTTGCTTTCCCCTCCACTCCTAGCATTCCCACTTGTCCTAAGTGTGGCAAGAACCACTGGGGCGAGTGTTTGGCGGGCCAGAGAGTTTGCTTCTACTGCCGGGTGCTAGGCAACATGATCGGAGATTGCCAGAAGAAGAAGAAGGACCAGCTCAAGCCCCAAGCTACCGGAAAGGTCTTCACCCTTAGTGGCGAAACGACAGCTAAGGCCGATAACCTGATACAGGGTAAGTATACTTTAAATGAAATTCCCTTAGTTGTCTTGTATGATTCTGGGGCAACCCACTCCTTCATTGCTTATGATTGTGTGGAAAGATTGTGTTTGCATGCTAATCTCGTACCCTTTCACTTAAATGTTCTTACCCCAGCCAAAGAGGCAATCCCCACCTCCCTTGTTTGTTTGAAATGTCTTATCGTTATACAGGGGAGGGCCTTTGAGGTTGATTTAATTTGTTTGCCTTTGAATGGTTTGGATATCATTTTGGGCATGAATCGGTTGTCCCACAATCAGGTCATGATGGAATGCTTTAATAAAGAAGTTGTTTTTCCCTCACTTCCTCTTCCTCCGAGGGAGAAACCATCATGCTTATTTTCTAATTTGACTTAGATTTCTGAATGCTTGTTTGATGGGAGTCAGTGTTTTATTTTACTACTTTCCTCAACTGTAGAGTCTAAGTCCGACTTGATTAGTGTAGCTACGATTAGGGAGTTTCAGGATGTTTTCCCTAGTGAGGTAACCACCTTACCTCCGGACCGATATGTTAGGTTTTCAATAGACCTGGTGGTACCATGCCTATCTCCAAAGCCCCCTATAGGATGTCACCATTAGAGATGAGTGAACTTAAGAAACAGTTAGAGGAGTTAATTGAGAAGAAATTCATCAGACCTAGTGTGTCGCCTTGGGTAGCATTGGTGCTCTTAGTTAAAAAGAAAATTGGGAGTATGAGATTGTGTGTAGATTTTAGGCAGTTAAATAAGGTAACCATTAAGAATGAGTATCCTTTAACTAGAATAGATGACCTTTTAGACCAACTTAAGGGAGCGTCGATTTTCTCTAAGATAGACTTAAGGACAGACTATCATCAGATCAAGATAAAGAGTGAGGATATTCCTAAAACTGCCTTTAGAACTAGATACGGTCACTATGAGTACTTGGTGATGCCTTTTAGCTTAACCAATGCTCCTGCTGTGTTCATGGACTACAAGAATCGGATTTTCCGGCCCTACTTAGATAAGTTTGTTGTCGTGTTCATCGATGACATCCTTATCTACTCCCAAACTTTGGAAGAGCATGAACATCACCTTAGGGTTGTGTTAGGGGTCTTGAGGGAGAAGAAGCTTTTTGCCAATCCTGAGAAATCTGTGTTTTGGATGGATAGAGTCCACTTTCTAAGTCATGTCATCTCCAAGGAGGAGGTGTCCGTAGACCCCAGTAAGATAGAGGTTGTGATTGAGTGGGAGAGACCTAAGTCTATCATGGAGGTTAGGAGCTTTCTAGGCTTAGCCAGTTATTACCAGAGTTTCATTAAGGGATTCTCCTAGTTAGCCTTGCCCCTCACTCGATTGACCCGCAAGGGGCACGCGTTTGTGTGGGACGAGAAGTGTGAGAAGAGTTTCTTAGAACTCAAGGAGAGATTGACTACCACCCTAGTTTTAGTGTTGCCGGACGTGTCTAAACCCTTTGAGGTTTATAGTGATGCATCAGGAAAGGGTTTAGGTTGTGTGTTGATGCAGGAGAGGAGGGTTGTGGCCTATGCCTCTAGACAACTTAGACCCCATGAAGAGAACTATCCCACCCATGACCTAGAGCTAGAGGTTGTGGTTTTTGCCCTCAAGATTTGGAGGCATTACCTCTATGGAGTGAGGTTTGAGGTCTTTAGTGATCATAAGAGCCTTAAGTACCTCTTTGATCAGAAAGAGTTTAACATGAGGCAAAGAAGGTGGATGGAGTTCCTGAAAGATTATGATTTTGAGTTGAAGTACCACTCGGGCAAGACCAATGTAGTGGCCGACGCCCTGAGTAGGAAAACCTTGCAGTTGTAGACTTTCTAGGCTGGAGGTCACCAATGAGTTGAGGGTTCGAGTTAAGGAAGCCCAGACATTAGATTTAGACCTCCAAGCCCGGAGGGGCCAGCCGGGTTTCACCGAGTCAGGTGATGAGATTATTCTCTTCCAGGGAAGAGTCTACGTCCCTAAGGGGGTAGTCTTAGACAGGAGATTTTGGAGGAGGCTCATAGGAGCAAGTTCACGGTGCATCTTGGAATCACTAAGATGTACCAAGACTTGAAAAGTATGTTTTGTTGGTATGGCATGAAGAAGGAGGTAGTAGAGTATGTTTCTAGGTGTTTGGTATGTCAGTAGGTCAAGATTGAACATCAGAAACCCTCAGGAACACCCCTACCCCTAGAATTACCTGAGTGGAAGTGGGAGGCTATAGTTATGGACTTTGTGATGGGACTACCTAGAGTCCCTGCAAGATTTGATGCCATTTGGGTCATAGTGGACCGACTGACCAAGTCGGCCCACTTTCTACCTATTAGGGCTACCTACCCTCTGAGCAGTTTAGTAGAACTGTACATCAAGGAGATTGTGAAACTCCATGGTGTACACTCAAGCATTGTGTCAGATAGGGATCATAGGTTCACCTTTAGGTTCTAGAAGGCTTTACACCAGACTTTCGGTACTAAACTAAGGTTTAGTACCGCTTACCATCCTCAGACTGACAGTCAGTCTGAGAGGACCATCAAGACCTTAGAGGACATGCTTAGGGCTTATGTGTTAGAGGAAAAGGGAAGTTAGGATAGTTACCTGCCACTCATAGAGTTTTCCTACAATAACAGTTTTCATAGCAGCATAGGTATGGCACCCTATGAGGCCTTGTATGGTAGGAGATGTAGGTCCCCACTTTGTTGGTGTAACACCCAGCCCTCTTCTGGCACCCACTCTCAGGGCCCAGGACTTTACTGAGCATGTTATCACACTTTAGCTTTGGCACCCCCTAAAGTGCCATATTCCCCCTCTCAGGGAACCTCCGTGGGTTTCGAACCCAAGACCTCAGGGATATAGTCTTAGATTCCTCAAACCCACTACCTTGAGGTGGGGGAGAATAACTTGTTGGGTCCGAAGTTGGTTCAGGAAACTAATGAGAAAATAAAGAGGATTAGGGAGAAACTGGTAACTGCCCAAAGCCGGAAGAAGAGTTACACTGATAGGAGGAGGAAAGACCTAGAGTTTGAGGAAGGTGAGCATGTGCTTTTGAAATTCACTCGCATCACAGGCATAGGAAGAGCAATCAAAGCCAAGAAACTGAATCCCCGGTTCATAGGCCCGTTCCAAATCCTGCAGAGGATTGGTCCTCTTGCATACCGGATAGCCTTACCACCCCACCTATCCATTATTCATGATGTCTTCCATGTGTCCCAACTCAAAAAATATGTCCATGATCCTTCCCACATCATAAGCACATAATCAATTAAGCTAAGGGAAGACTTGATAGTTCCAACTAGACCTGCACAGATTATTGACCGAAGTGTCAAGACCCTGAGGAATACGACCATTCTGCTAGTGAAGGTGATTTGGGCAGGTTAGTCACCTGAGGAGGCCACTTGGGAGTTGGAGGAGGACATCCGTTCTCAATTTTCAGGAGTTGTTTGTTGGTGCTTGAGGTAAGTTCTAGTTTTCTTTTAGCCAATTTTGGGGACAAATTTGTTTTAAGGGGGTAGAATTTTAACATCTCAAATTAACCATTTTATTTGAGTATGAATAATAATGGAAATAAGTTTTATAAAAGGAAAGGGATAAAACAAGTTTAAGAGTGAAAAAGAGAGTTTTGGGTTCAGGTAGGCTTGCTCAAGCGAGTCAGGGCTCGCTCGAGCGAGGAGCAAGTCAGAAAAGGGGGGAGTCTCTGAGTTGAGACTCGCTCAAGCGAGCAAGGTGCTCACTCGAGCGAGGGGCAAGTCAGAGAAGGGGGAGCTTTTGGGTTGAGGCTCGCTCGAGCGAGGACCCCCTGCAGCATCAGGGGTGCCTCATTAATTTGGGCTTGCTTGAGTGAGCGCGCGCGATTCAGTTTTTTTTAAAACGCAAAACCCTAGCCTCCCTACCATTTATTACTCTCATTTATGGTTTCTAGAGAGAGAGAGGGAGAAGAGCTTAGAGAGAGAAGAAGCTAGAAGAGGAAGAAGAGCAAGATTGAAGGCTTCTCCACCACCCTTGGAGCTTGGATTCATCAACCTCCCCCTCCCATTCCTCCCATTTCTTCCATTTTTCCCTACTTAAGGTGAGTGTGATTCTCACTCACTTCCATTATTGAATGATAACCTATGTATGTTCCCTATTCTTACTTCCCTTGCTTTTATTGTTGATTTTTATTGATTATAGACAAACCTATGGTGGATTGTTAAATTGATTGGTTGTATATGCTTGGATTCAAAACCCTAGGTAGTAGATTTGGGGATTTTGTACTGGTGAATTTATTGACTGTATTCTTGAGCATTCATGGGCCTTTGGCCATCGTTGAACATGTTATAAGGATCCTTGGACTATCATAGAGCCTTCAAGCTATCATAGAGCTTTCGAGCTATCACAGGGTCTCTGGACAATCACAGGCCTCCGGGCAATTAATTGTAATAACAACGGGGGTAACCACATTAAACTCATGGCCAAGAGGGAGATAGGACCCCCCAATCTAAAAATGAATCATGCATGAATATTCACTTTAATAAGCTTTAATCATAGGTGGCCCTGGACGACGGTGCTTGATCTCATGGCCGAGCGCTCAATGACATTCACAGTTAGTGAAAAGACCCCGACCGGGTGTTGGGTAACAACACCTCACAGTCATGCCTTATCTTCATGTATTTATGTTATATTGGTATTTTGGATGAAGTTGTGAATTGTTGAGGTGTGTTGCATATCATTTGCTTGAATCTCCACACTACATGTTTTATCACACTCATTGGGACGTTAGTCTCACCCCACGATGTGGTAATTATGTTCAGACGTGCAGGGTAAACATCCAACTGCTTGATTGGATGTTTGGAGCTTGAAGTTGGGCTTTTTGTACCCAACTCCTCTTTTTGAATTATAGACTATTTTGTATAGGCATTATCTGTTATTCTTTTGATGGGATAGGGATGTACATGTGGGGCCCTCAGGGATGTTTGATATTTCCAGGACATATGTATTTCCATATCCTGTTATGACTATTATTTGATGTATGGATTGTGAGCCTATATGGCAAACTTGACTATATTATTTGAATGGTTGTTTTCCGCTTAAGTAAGTGTTGGAGTTACCTAAGCAATGTAATGTGTGTATGCTGATGTCATTAATGCGTGAAATAATTTCACGAATTCGGAAATAATGCTTCCAACAGGCATTGTTTTCGAATTTAGAAATTAGGACATTACATTCTTCCTCTTCTTCTTTTGAGGTAGAGTCATCAAGATCTTCCCAGGTGGCCATCAAACCCTTCTTCTTCTTGAAGAACTTCTTCTTTTTGAAAGATGGCTTCCTTAGCTTTGGACAATCAGCTTTTATGTGACCAGGCTATTTACACTCAAAGCAGGTGATTTGGTCAGCAATAAAGTTAACCTTACCTGACTTTGCACTTGGCTTTATGAATGGCTGATAGACCTTTTCATACTCTGGTTTGTTCAAAGAGCAAATCAAGTAGAGTTTGGCCTTGGCATTAAGTTGTACCCTGGCCTTCTGCTCACTAGTCCACCCAGCCTTAGGAATGGGATGTCCACCATGCATGGGTATATAGTCACCATTTGTAACTATGTCCCATAGATCGATGTTGCTGCTCTCAATGAACAGTTTCATCCGATCTCTCCAGTAATGGTAATCAATACAATTAAATGTTGGAGGCCTTGTCACAAACGCTCCTTCTTTGATTTAGTGACCAGTGCTTGCTTGGGCTTCCATTTGGATCTACTCCCGCAACACTTGTTAGGTGCTCAACTCGAGGTTGAGCTCTGATAAACACTGTAGGAATACACCGGAAAACACTAGAAGGGGGGTTGAATAGTGTTTTATAAACTACGCATTTTTATGGAAAGATTTTGTAAACTAAGTTCAGAACACTTTTGGAGAGTGATTTAGATGTTGTCTGAAGCTTTGATCTTCGTCTAAAATTTTCAGACAAAGGTTTTGCAGAGAGCTTTTCGTAAATTGTTTTCACAAGATTGTTTATAAACTTAGTTCAAATTCCCTCTTCTTGTTAGAATAAACATAATATACTAAGATAAGGGATAAAAAGAGCACTCAGCCAACTATCCTGGTTCACTCCTTCCACTCGTGAGCTACCTCCAGTCCCAGTGCCAACAAGCTACTGGATTTTCTCTTGATCTTAATAGATTACAAGTATTCTTTTGTTCACCAAGCCTCTTCAGGCTCTACACAATGAGTATTCTTTTTCTTACCAAGCCACTCCAGGCTCTAACAACAAGTATTTTTTGTCCTACCAAGCCACTCCTGGCTCTAACAACACAAGTATTCTTTGTTCTACCAAGCCACTCCTAGATCTAACAACGGTAAGTGTTTACAGAGAAATTTGAATTAAGAACACAAGTTCTTTGTTCTGGGTGTACAAGATATAACAAAGATCTAACTCTGGATATGAAAGTTGATTGTACAAGAGTTTTACAATAAATAAATCCTAGAAGGATTTTAGCAGCGTTTTCACAAAGCTTAGGCTTATAAAATTCGTAACTACCCTTCGCTTTAGGGGACGTCTGGTATTTATAGGCTTCATTCAGATTGCAAAACGTCGTTGAGAAGTCCATGAGATAACATTAAATGCGTTTCATTCCGTTGAGACACGACCACTGTCACCGTACTAGGTTGCAGCGCTATTCTGACTTCTGCAACTGTTGCAGGGCACCATTTCTCCTTTTGTGCTTCCATTTTAAATCTCAGCCAAAAAGCTGCCTTTTGTCTTGCTTTTCTGGTGTTTTGAGGTTGCGTGAGGTTCTGGTACAAGTTTTGACTTGCCACGTCAGATGCCTTTATACTTTAGACAGACCTTGTCTTTAGATGAGAACCAACGTCTGAACCATTCACTCTTCAGACAGTTCCTTGATCTTCATAACTTTGACCAACTTCAATTCTTGGCATGACTTTAGACAGTCTCTTAATTTGAAATACAAAACTTTTATGGTCTTGAGACTCAACAATTGCAACCTACACTTGATGAAAACACTTATATGTGTGTCAAGTGGACAACTTGTATGGGATTGCGGCGTAAACTCTAAACCACTCATGAATGCTAGTGTTCATAACCTATTAACACAAAACAACATTAAAAATGAGAATTGTGGGAGTATGATGTGATTCATTGACTTCTAACAAACCAAAGTGTTTTGATTCATACATTGCTCTACCAACTCAATTGGTTGTTAAGTCCTATAATCCTAGGTTTGTTTCATAGTCCAAAAGACACCTAATTAATCACATTATATTTATGCCCATGATGTTAACTCAAGTGGAATAACTTTTCAAATTTACTCAAATGTTTTCCTTAAAACTTTTGAAATATGTGGGAGATTGATAGGACTAATAAAATGATTGCCTGATGAGGACTAATAAAATGATTTTATTTTAAATCAGAAAATCAATTTTATTTTCAAAATTTTTATATGTGATAACTTTGATTTGGTCATATCCTAATTAAATTTTCTAATCCAACGCTATTTATTTTATTATATAACCTTTATTTTCCACTACAAACATTTTTTATTTTAGACAACAACAGAAAATCGTGGCCAAAGATGCTAAAACCGTGGCCTAAGGTTTTATGCAACAGTTTTACGAGCGTAATTTTTGTTGTCGTTGTCTATTAATAGGCAATGATTTTTCACTTTTGGCAACATAAATTTAAAAGTCATTGCTTAAAAGAAGGGAATAGGCCACAACTTTTAATCGTTGCCTAAAATAAAGGAATCAGTCACGGTTTTTAGAATGACAAATACAATTTCTTAAAATGGCCAAGATAGGATTCGAACACGGTTCCTCATCTTTAAACACTAAGTTCTACGACTTCTACCTACTAAGCCAACACATATATTTGTTATATACATTGTCAATTTTAATATTTATATCATATGAACCACAAATTTTAAAATAAACTTATAAAATCTCTTAGTTTAAAATCAAAGATATAATTTTTTAATTTTAAGTTTATTGACTTGAAAAATAATATTTTAGTAAAACAAAAACTTGAAAACTTAATATTGTTTAATAGTTTAAACAACAGTTTTTCTTGTTGCCTGTTAAAAAACAGTTGCCTATTATTTGTTTTTGCAACATTTTAATAATTTCTGACTAG
The DNA here is from genome assembly GCA_026901365.1 of Sesbania bispinosa. Taxonomy (NCBI): domain Eukaryota; kingdom Viridiplantae; phylum Streptophyta; class Magnoliopsida; order Fabales; family Fabaceae; genus Sesbania; species Sesbania bispinosa. The sequence continues at coordinate 447,365 of QLOH01000594.1, forward strand.
GAAAAATCACCAAAATTTAAAAAATGTTACCTATTCTATGTTGTGACAACGGTTTCAAAACCGATGACTAAGAAAGATCTACAAAATTAAGTAACTATTGCCTATTTCATGTTTTGGCCACGATGTTTTGACCGTTGTTAAGAAAAATGTTGCCTAAAATACTACTACAACTTGAAATATGTGGCTATATCTAGTCAACAGTTTTAAAATAGTTGTCAAACATAAATGAGTTCTATAGGTATAAAATCATTGCCTATTTCAAATTTTAGCAATGATTTTTTAAATGTGGATAAAAAAAAGTGTTGACTAAAATAAAATTTGTTGTAATGTTCGTTACCTAGTTTTACACACCCGTTCCACCAGGTTCTTTATCATCATAATTTTTCTCTTCTCAAAGATGGTTTCTAAGTTAAACAAATTGGCATTCTCTATAGTTATGATATCTCGATATTTTTCTAGGAAGAGTCTGTTAAATTTTTTGAAATTTTTGCTCCAAGCAATAAATCCTTATGTATTATGTGATTCCACACATCTCAAACTATTGCTCATTTTTCCTACTTTTCCCTCAATATGATTTCCATTTTACTGGAGGTCCGAATGGGACAGTTCCTATTAAGAGTCCCAAATGAAGGGAAAAATTGTTATCCTTAAATTAGAGGATCCACTCCCCCAAAACATAACGCTTGAACTAAAAAAAAAAAATGCATTTAGAATTGGGTGAAATATGTTTTTCGTCTTTATAATTTTGGTCAACTTTGATCTTCGTCCCTGATTTTTAAAAACTTTGTTTTATATTCTCATACTTTTAAAACACCTTAATCGTAATCCCTAATGTTAATTAGTTTTGTTAAATTACTGACATGTTTAATAGATTTCCAAATTATCCTTTAGTGTTGAGTTTCATTTAATCAATGGATGTTGAATTTATTTATTAAATAATTGAATTCAGTAGTAACTTAACAAAATTAATTATGCTAGGGACTATGATTAAGATATTATAAAATTATAGGGATAAAAAACAAAGGTTTTAAAAGTGAAAGATAAATATTAAAATTGACTGAAAATACAGGACGGAAACATATTTTAGCCTTTAAAATTCATTAAAAAAAAGTATATATATACTAAAAATACAAAAGTGATTTGATATTTACTTTTATATAATTAAAAACATCTAACAAAAATATTAAATACACTTTAACGGATTACCTTAAAATCCGAAGAAGTTTGTAACCAAAAATAAAAGAGAAGACATATCATGTGTTTACAAAATTGGTGATCGGAAAACGCATACGAGGAAAGTAATGTGAAAATCTCACTTTTCTCCGTGTGACACAAGAGTAGGTGGAAGAGGAAACTGTACAATGGTCCCACAAGTTCAAAAATCATGTTTGAGGAGACGTGAGCGTTTGTTGGACTTGTAACCCAAATAAATATTGAAGTTGCAATTTGCTTTTATAAAAAAAAAAAATAGTAAAACAAGTTTTTAGTTACTATAAAATAAAATATTTGAGTTTTGATTTTCATGTCTAGAATTTTTTTTATTTCATCTTTATAAAATTTTTAAGCTATTTTTTTAGTCCCTAGAATTTATCCTACTATCAATTATATATGGATGTTTCGAACATCTATAATAGTGACCAATACTTGACAAATATCCCGACACATTATATAAAAATGTTAACCTCCTTAAACTCATTCAGAAAGTCAAATTTCATACCCGACATAAAATGAAATTCTTTGTAAATTTCATATTTTCTATATATCTCTAAAACAATCTTTGAATGAGTTTAAATATGCTAACAATGTTGTATAATGTGTTAGGGTGTTGCACATAAAATTACTGACAGTGATGGACATTCGACACCTTCGCAATTAATCGAAGAATCAACAACAGGGACTAAAAAAATAACTTTAATATTTTATAAGGATGAAATAAAAAAGAAAATTTTTTCAAGGACGAAAATTAAAACTCAGATATTTTATAGGGACTAAAAAGGTTATTTTACCGTATAAAAAATAACTCTAAAGTTGCATTAATTGTGTATAAAGTATAAAATAGTAACTCTTATTTTCAACTTGGATTTTAGTTTTCAACTTAAATTTTTACTTTTGATCAATCTCAATTTTTTTATTGTGCAAGATAATTTTTTTCTTAATTTCTATTTTATAATTATGTATAATTTTTTATTTATAATGAACTAGAAGAATTTCAACATATTACTAGAAAACATTGGTACAATCACCACTATTAGAAAGGATTAAAAATATTTTTAATCCCTGAAAATATGATGAAAATTTGGTTTTAGTCTCTCATTTATTATTTTCTTCTGTTTTAGATCTCTATTTTTAAAATCACATGATTTTAGTCTTCATTATTAACTATACTCTGATTAGCTCCGCTACGGTTTTTTCTAGGTAAAAGTTCATCGAATACCAAAGAAAAAAAATAAATGAGGGATCGAAACTAAATTTCACTATATTTTTAGGGATAAAAAATAATAACAATTAATAATTAATAAGAGAAAAATAGAGACACTTTGTTGTCCAATTTGAGTATACCTAGATTATTGGAAGTGTATTACATTTCATAAATTTATTGAAAAAATTATTTGCTGTGTAAAACTCATGAATGATTTGAGAAGTATCTTCAATTGTGGTATTGTATATGATTGATTTACCATTACATTAGAATGACACAATGCTGATATTTAATGTACCTTGAGCCCTGCCTGAATGGGGCAGTTCATATTAGGATTCCCTACTTATGAAAAGAAAATTTGTTATTCTTACATTAGAGGATTCATTTCCCAAAATAAATAATGCTTGAACTTGAAAGAAATGTCAACAAAAATGTTTTTAAAATAATAATTAAAAATAAAATATATTTAAAAATTAAGGCAAAATATATTTCTTTGTAAAATAAGAGAGTTTTGATTTTAGTTTTCATAAAATTTTTGTTTTCTTGCATCTCACAAAATCTAAAATTTTGAAAAATGTACTTGTCACTAACATGGAAAGGCAATAAATTGTCACATAATATAGACCCATGCTTACATGGTAAATTTTTAGCTTACCACATCACCAGTATAATTTTTTTTTTCAAAATTTTAAGTTTTGGGAGGATGTAAATGAAAAATAAAATTTTAGAAAGACTAAAATCAAAATTCACTTATTTTACAATGATTAAAAATATATTTAATTCTAAAAAGTATTTAAGAAAAATTATACTAAAAATATAAAAAATGATTTGATATTCATTTTTAATTAATTAAAAACATTTAATAAAAATATTAAATACTCTTTAACGTATTACAGTAAAATGCATAGAAGCTAATGGACGAAAATGGAAGCAACTAGGCGTGTTATTACTCCACATGAAAATGGGCGAAACAAATACATAAACGTTACCCGGATTCAGAAATCATGCCTAAAGAGCCGTGAAAGTGTAGAAGAAACCAAAAAAATTGAAATTCCAATTTTCTGTGTGAAACAATTTTCTGAAGTTACATCAATTGTAAATAAAGAATAAAATGGTTATCATATTTTTCCCTCATTTTCTTTTCTTCTACATTTTTATCAATCCAAGTAAGAGAAAAACATATAAGGGGTTAAACATGTTTTTAGTCCCTGAAATATAGTTGAGATTTGGTTTTAGTCTCTGTAATTTAAAACCGGTGATTTTGGTCCCTCAAAAATTGAAAATACATCAATTTAGTCCTTATTGCCTAGTTTTGCTACAGACTAGCTACAAATTTTTATCAATAAGGACTAAATTGGTGTATTTTCAATTTTTGAGGGACCAAAACCACCGGTTTTAAATTACAGGGACTAAAACCAAATCTCAAATATATTTCAGGGACTAAAAACATATTTAACCCTATTTTTTTACTTTTATTTTCTCGAACTTTTTTCTCTTAATTCAAATAACTCAAAAATATATTAATTTACTCTTTATTTTCACTTTTTCTAATTCTCACTAAAAAATCGTCGCTACTTGGGAAAAACCGTCGCTATTTCATAATTAGCGACGACTGGTAGGCCGTCGCTAAAAGCCTCGTTGTTGTGAGGATCAAACCCGCAACCTATATGATAGCAAGAAGAAGCATTACCGTTACGCTATGTTTGTTTCTTGAAATATATAGTGCAAAATAATATATACATAGTGAAAAAATTACAAGAAAATAGCGTCGGCCAGACCGACACTAACTTTATGAAGGCCGGCGCTAAAACTTTTTTTGCCTTAGCGTCGGCCTTTAGAATTTAAAAAAAATTATTTTTCCATTAGCGTCGGCTAAATTGTCGCTATTTAATAAAGTTAGCGTCGGTCTAACATAGGCTTGGTTGACGCTACTAGTGATCCGTTCACCGCTATTTTCTTTCATTTTTATTCCCATCCAAACACAATGTAACTAGAACAATGAAAATAAATCAAATAAAATCATTTTTTCACACCCCATGGTCTTCCAAGATGTATGTATATAGATAGATGAGATATTGTATTCGTACAGCAAAGTAACCTACAACAAGCCACACGTCACATTTGTTTCCCTTTAAAACGATAAAAAGAAAAAAAAAACATTGTCAAATGTTGTTAAAAAGAAAAGCAACTATTGTTAGTTGCAGAAAAAGCAAACTGCAACTTATTTAAATAAGTGCAACTAGCTTTTAAATAAAAGTACAAATGAAGAAAAGATTTACCATCACGTTATCGCTTATTATTTAAAAAAATAAAAAAGAGAAAAACACTTAGAGCCTACCTGCATGTGTACTGTATATCTCAGTTGGTTACAAACTGAATGTTTATAAGCTATAAACTTTGGTTTACTTGCTTAAAATCTGAGCATGAGAAATTTATGAACCACTTTTTTATTTGGTTATAAACTGATTTTTAACAAGTTATAAACTTTATCTTAGTTGGTTATAAACTGTAGGCTTATAAGTTATTACTTGTTTAAAATTTTAGCATGAGGAATTTATGAATCACTCTTTATTTGGTTATAACAAATTGAATCTGAACAAATTATAAATTGGTTATAAATAAATTATAAATTTAAATTTTTTAATTTTGATATTATTACTTTACAGTTTGCTTTTTCTACAACATAATGATTGCTTTTTTTTTTTTTAATACCAACAGATGACGTGACCATTTTTTTCTATTATTTTAAATGGAAGTAAGTTTGACACGTGACTGTTATAAATTGTTGTAGGTTAGGCTTGCTGTATGAATACAATATCTCTAGATAGATTCGGGGTAAAGAAAAATAGGAAGAGAAAAGAAAAAAAAAATTAAGTGATATAATGAGAAGAAAAAGAGCTAAGAGAAATGTAAAATAATTAAATCATTTTATAAAAAGTTTTTGTAAAAGTGTGTTTTAACTAACTAATCACTTGAGTCATTTCACATGGTTTAACTAACGTGAATAACCCCAGCTTGAGGGTTAAACCAACACCTAGAGCTGGCCTAAGGGGGAGGTCACTAAAACAATTGTTTTAAGTGTCCCCTATTATAAGGTATCAAATTTTTTATAGATATATATTTTATATATTAAATATAAAAAATATTACTAATTCTTAGTTGATGGACAATAATTAATAATATATTTTTTAATAAAATTAGTTCTCTTACTTTAACATAATTTTTTTTGTCAAAAAAATAGATCCTCAATATATTTTGAAAAGTTAGATATGTTATCTAAGGTCTTTTATCTTCTATAGACTTACATCTTATAATTTACTTTAGGTACACAGATATATTGAGCCAACCCTGCCTACACGTGGAACCCACACCTATCTATGTGGGATTCTAGATCAAAGACAAAAATTAATGCGAATAACAATCCTGATTTTTATATTCATTTTACCTGTATCTCTACTTAATGTTTGCTCTTATTTTCATATATGTCTCTCCATTCCTTTATATATATATATATATATATATATTCTGTTTATTTTACTTTCAATCATACGTTTAATGTCAGAAATTATACATTTTCTTAACCATGGATAAATTTAAGGTGGACTACTATGTATTGGTTCTATAATAAATCACATACTTTATTACTATAAAAAAACAAACTTAAATTAATAAAATATGTTATTAAATTTTTTAATATAAAATTTGTATTACTTATAATAAAACACTACAAGAAATTCAATTTTTAGTGACAGTTGTTCTGCGACGGCCTCGTGTTGTCGCTATGCCGTCACTACAACATTAAATACACTATTCAGTGCAATTAATTCTTAGAGACGACCTAGTTGTCGCTAGGAAGTGACAGTAGCGACGGTTAGGCCGTCGCTATAATTATAATTTATTTAATTTTTTCTGAAAATAAAAATAAAAATTAAATGTAGCGACGACTTTAAAGACAACAGACCGTCGCTACATTAAAAATGAATTTTAAATTTGCGCGCGCATTTTTTTTAAACGTAGCGACGGCTGTAGCGGCCGTCGCTACATTAAAAACTTGCACGCGTTAAAACCCCTCCCCCTCCCCCTTCCTCCATTTCCAAATCCCTTTTCCTCCAAACTCCCTTTTCCTCTCATACAACCACCCCCTATTTCTATCCCCTCAATCCGTTTATTTTGAAAAACTGACCGATTAAAACGTTCCTCTCATTCATAGGATTGTTTTGAACCGATCAGTTTTCAAAATAGTTGTCTGTAGGTGACGTTAGAGCTCGTTCTAGAGTTATTCCATATTCGGAGTCGCAACAAGTAAGTTTTTTTTTAAAGCTTTAATCAATTTATTTGTAATTAATAGTTTATTTATTTTATTAATTTATTAATGTGATATAAGAATTATGTTTATTTGTAATTAATAGTTTATTTGTAGTTAGTTTTTTTATTAATTTATTTATATGTAATTATGTTTATTTGTAATTAATAATTTTTTTGTAATTAATAGCTTTTATTAATTTATTAATGTGATATAGGAATTAGGTTTATTTGTAATTAATAGTTTAATTATTTTATTTGTAATTATTAGTTTATTTGTTTTTATTAATTTATTAGTAATTATTTAATTTATTAGTAATTAGTAATGAGTAATTAGTTTTTTTAATTTATATAATTATTTATTTTTATATAATGTCTATAGTACTTAGGAATTAGTTTTATTAGTAATTAGTATATTAGTAATTATTTTATTAATTAGTATATTAGTAATATGTAATTAGTTTTTTAATTTATATAATTATTTAATTATTATATAATGTTTATAGTCATTAGTGTCTATGATGCGTGGTAGAGGTAGAGAAAAGATCCCACAGAGTAGAGGGAGGTCCATCTCTCCGGGCGAGCTACGGTAACAGGCAACTCGCGCGATGCGGGAGAGGGCCAACCTCTCTCACTCACACGCTAATTAGATTCCGGAGCATCCATTTACTTCAGCGCCCAGTTCGATGGTATGAAGTTCATCCTGACACCGAGATTAGTTAAGATGCCTTCAGTGCAGGAGGACGCTATGCCCGACCTAGACACTGATGACACTCGGGATGACCTGGATAGGGATGCTGACAAGGAGTTTGATGAGGAACCAGCTCGGTTCCAGGGCGCCGGCTCAAGCAGATCTCATGAGGCAGACGCTCGAGGTCGGGTTATTATCTGACCATTTGGCAAGGGGTGAGTTTGTTTAGTTTTTTTCTTTAGAATTGATATTAATATTGAATCTTTAATTGTTTTAACTGTTAATATTGAATATTTTATTTTGCAGGTGGGTGCCTAACGCCCCACCTATCGCAACCATTGGTCATGCGATTCGTTCACAGTTCCGGGGTACTTACCACCTTTGGGAGGTCACCCTGAAGAATGTTAGGGACAGGTGGTGGGAGGAGTTCACAGTAATTAAAAACCTTATCCACTTTAAATTTTTTCTTAAGATATGTCAATTTGGCAGGACTTACCATATTTTTATTTTGCAGAGCTGAGTTACTTGGGACCCTTCTGATGAGGCCCAAATCAAGAAGGTGTACGAGCAGAGGGTTGCTCGTCGCCTTCGAGATATGATGAACAAGGCTCGGAAGGCTGGGAAGAGGCCCACGTGGTGTGGTGAGGAGGCATGGGAGGATCTTTTGGCCTACTGGGACTCTGCGGAATTCAAGGGGAAGTCTGCTCGTAACAAGAGCAACCGAGTTTCTCAACACGGGGGGCAGTCCACACCACGGGCCGCACGACCCACCATGAGGTGGCATTGGATATGGTATGTATAAACAAACACTCTTCTCTATTATATTTCTATTTGGTATTAAATTAATTAATTTGTGTAATTTTCCTGTGTAGCGACGACAGCTTGGGCGGGAGGTCGAACTGGACGAGTTCTTTGCTGCCACCCACACCAAAAAGGGTGGTGGCTGGGTAGATGACCGGGCCCGGTCTGTGACACCCTTCTACCCCAATCTCTTATACATTCATCAAATAGAAAGATTTAGGAAAAGTTACAAACCACATCGGGTAAAAAGGTTCACGTTCTCTCATTAAAACATCATTTGTTTCAAAGTCAACTCAATTTAGATAAAAATTAAAGTCAATGGTTTTCAAGTAATTAAAACATCAAAATCTCAAATGTCAAAATTAAAATATCCATCTTGGCCATGTAAGGCACTTAAAACAATTTTCATAATCTCCTCTTAAAATCATAAAAATAAAACCCCTATTACTAAGCCCTGATATCACAAGTATCAGAGCGACACCGCTTCATTTCAATACATGGCACCTGACGTGCCATCTTTATCACCTGTAAATTAACCACAGAAAGCACAGTGAGGAAAAGAACACAACTCATACATGCACGCAGAAGGCTACCCTATCCTCACCCACACATAGTCATAATCATCATCAATCATATTATCTCACACTCTTATTATCAACATATATTATCTCATCACAAGTTTATAAGACACACTTTGCAAATCATCAAGAAAACACATTCTCTACACTCAACAAATAATACTCATATCACCATTTCACATTTCAATTCCATCATAAATTATAATGTAGGTTCACTCTATGATCATACACACCAAAACTCATCCCAAGAATCATGATTCGGAACTCCTCACAATGGGCACACCTCATCAATCCTCTTAGTTGTTACCAATGATGGCCCTAACGTTAACGCCCTCTCTTAGCCGATAGATTGCACAACACCCCTCTCTTGGGCTCGTGCAGAGACATCCGCCCCGCAATGACGACCATACCGTTAAATGCCCTCTCTTGGCTGATAGGTTGCACAAAACCCCTCTCTTAGGCTCGTGCATAGAATGTCCCCCATCATGGTCTCTGCACCCCCTCTATGGGCTCGTGCAGTTCACTTCCTAAGTTTCACCCCCTCTATGGGCTCGTGCATCTCAGTTACCACACCTCATATGCTCAATGCATCATCATCGTACATATCACACCTCATATGTTCAATGCATCATCATCATACATATCACACCTCATATGCTCAATGCATCATCATCATCATCATCATATCACACCTCGTATGCTCAATACATCATCATCATACATCTCATACCTCATATGATCATTACATCATCATCATACATCACAATATTATAAACATCTAACATCACATGTGATATTCATATCATCATACTCATACCACAATCAATACACTCTAAACATCTAATTAATCTATCAATCCACAAATAATTCACATAATTATCAACAAATAATTAAAGGATCACAACACCACTTAAACAACACTCTCATACTCATTTTTGGCCTAGTAATCGATTACCACACAGCTATAATCGATTACCACACAGCTGTAATCGATTACCAGAGACCGTTACTCAATTTTGGAATCTTCAAGTTTTAAGCTTAATGACCTTGGTGCACTAATTTGGAAATATCTAGAGTTTTAGGTGTCCAATTAAGATAATTCCACTTCTATTAGAAATTTAAGATCCGGGGCTTCAGTTTGATATGTTATATGATAGTATTCCGAGCTCATTTGCACCCTTAACCGACACATTCTTTTCCAGGCGAGAAAACTGTCAAAACCTGGTAATCGATTACCACACAGATGTAATCGATTACCAGCAACTCAACTCTATGGTAATCGATTACATACCCCTTGTAATCGATTACCATCAACCCAAACTCACTCAACGCTGCCCAAAAAACCCTGTAATCGATTACCGGCGACTCGAGAACGCTGTTCTTGCGATTTTTACCCCTTTTTAAACCCTTTTCTTCAACCCCTAATCAATCCTACACATTTTTACCGAACAAATTCAATGAAAACATCAGTTTTTACTACAAATTAACACATCTAATCCATTATGGTTCCTCATCAATCAACCCTTATTTATCCCTTTTCGCTATTCTCGCTACCATCACCCAATTCATCAAGATTCATCAAGATTATCACGTTTAAACATCAAAGCAAACAGATTTTCATCATACAACACATGATACACATAACAAATTCGAATTTAAAAGTCTTAGAGGGTCTTATGGTTGCCCTCACTACCCAAGCACCCTAACATACACGCATAAGCAGCACCCTTTCCCCCCGTACCTTAGAGATGAAAATCCAAAAGCGAATGGTGGCTCCCTCTTACTGATCTACTCTGCAGCACCTTCTCCTTGTGGAGTTGCTTTTCTCCTCCCCTAGGGTTTGGTTATATGATGTTTTAAAACTAATGGGGTGAAATATGTAACTCTTCCCTTATATAAACATCTAATTGGGCTGGGCCTACTCCAACTCACCCATCCCCCTTTTAATTTAATTATTATTATTCATAATAAAAGATAATATTACTATTATTCCTTCCTTTTATTTTATTTTATTTGTCCTACAAATTTTAGGATGTTACACGGTCCACCTATGTAAGTGTTTGTTTAAAAGTGTTTTTTTATATAATTTTATATTTATGCAATTGAATATATAACTAATAACTAATTTTACTTTTACCTCAACAGAAAAATTATAAGGAGCCTGAGGGAGGTGGAGTCACAGATGGGGGACACCTCCATGATTGATACCTCCACCAAGCTGGAGATCTGGAGGGATGTTGCGGGTGGCAAGACCCGAGGCCGTTGTTATAGCACCGGGGACTTGGCCTCCAACATTCGTCTAGGTGTGACCAGCTTGACTCAGGAGTACTCCCGTGTTCACCTGGGAGAGAGTACTGACGGGTCCGGGTCACGACATTATACTGAGGAGGCCCTGCGCCAGGAAGTCCATGAAGCAAAGGAGCGGTCTCGGTAGGCCATGGCAAAGACTGCAGCGTTGGAGGACGAGTTAGGACGACTCCGACGATAGATGCAGGTGTTGCTGGACGCTCAGGCTGCTCAGACTCCAGCTCAGGCTCAAGCACGGCTGCACCCCCATTATGATCCCGCCATGGATGACCTCCCGGTGGATGATGAGGACGAGCCGCCCGCCCCACAGTCCCAGCGTCACCGCCACCATTGATTTCTTTTTCATTATGTTTTATTATGGTTTTATTGTATTAATTTTTAAAAGATTGTGTATATTATATATATATATATATATATGCTTTTTTTAGTATTGTTTTTATAATTTTAAAATTAATAAATAATAAAATAAATAATAATAAATTTAATTTTAAAAAAAGAAATTTACCTGTAGCGACGACCATGGCCGTCACTACAACCGTCTCTAGATAAAAAATAATTTTTAAAAAAATTGTTCTTAACGACGACAATGTTTTTAGAGACGGCTTCAGCAACGGCCAAACCGTCTCTACATAGCGACAACTCACTTTCCTCGTCGCTACTGTATTTACGACGAGCTATGTAGCGACGTCCACGTGGCCGTCTCTATGCCGTCGCTACGCAGCCTGTAGAGACTGCTTTTCCTTGTGTAATGACGCGCGACCCATGGCCGTTGCTAAAAATGAAATTTCTTGTAGTGAAAGTATACCATAGATTCAATATATATATATATATGGGTTCACCCTGAAATTCCTGATAAACAAAAGACATGCTTAATGAAACTTCTGCAAAAATACTTCTAGATGAAAAAATAGAATAAGACTTAGTTTGAATACACTTCTGCAGAAGAACTTCTAGAAAATAAAAATTAATCAAAAAAGTCAGATGCATTTAACTTCTCTCCATAAGTTGAAATTAGTCTTTTGTAATCCACCTACTCCAAAAGTTCTCCCATTTAACTTTTTCATAAGTAACTAATTCCAATTATAAAAAGTTTTAGCCTCTTTAATTTATTCTATTTTTATCTACTATATCTTTTTCTAAAGAAGTGTAGTGAAACCGGCCAAATATATATGTGTCAAAATATCTTTTGTACGTCTCAGCAAATCTGCAAGACATGCAAGTATCAGTAGCAGTAAAAGTAGTATATATAAGTAGTACTGTAGTAGCTAGTGTCTAGTGAATAGTATATCTACATTTTGGTCCTAAATTACAATTTTTATTTAATTATTCAATTTATTTTTGAAAAATAAAAAATCATTTAATTTAATCTCTAAAAAGAATTAATTTGAATGATTTTTTTTATCTTTTAAAAAAAATGCAATTTCTATTTCTTATAAGCAACCTGAAATCTTTTACGACCAACATGAGGTTGAGTCATTCATAGGGTTATATATGAGTGATGAGCTGTTGCCCAAGAGTGAATCTCCAATGAGATTGATTCTTATTTCATTGCATGTAATGGGAAAGGGCGGATGCGACAGGTGGAAATCCAACAAATGTAACCGACTGAAAAGGAGACTGTTTTCATGAAACCAGTGAAAAAGACAGGGCGACCAAACCAATCCTAATAGGTGTTTTCATGCATGGCACTCTACACCACACGCGTTATCATGACAGCCCCTTTTGGTTTTCGATCGTTTTGGTATAACAAGCCACCACAGCCACCACCTGCCACCCTCATTGGCCTGAGTTAGTGACCCCTCTTCTTAAATACAGGTCTCTCTCCTCTCTAATCTCTAATACTATTAAGTAGTATTAACTCAAAATTCCCATTCTACCATCACTCTGTTTCTGTTCTTATCCAATAATATCGCTATGTGTAACCATGCATGGACCCACTTCTACTGCCCAATCCCCACATGTCATCTCTCATCACCCTTGCTAACACGTACCCACCGTACAATTACAAGTGTCCCTTGCCCCTCTCTTGTTGCTTCATGTTGCCTACCTCTCATTGGTCAATTCAAAACCCCCCACAAACAAAACTCATGCTCCTCAACCCCCCTTAGACACCGTAACCTCCCTTCTAATTCTAACGCCTCCTTTCTCTCACCAAATCCTCCTCCTTTTTAACTCTCCCCCTTACCCTCAATGTGATACCCTGACCATTTTCTTCATCCAACTCTCTCACACAACCTTTAAAATCCTCAACAAAACAAAGGTGAACAAACTGAAAGGAGGAGTCACCACCATGATAAAGACCTTGAATCCTTACCCCAATCCAGCAAAAACTGCTGAAATCATGTCCAGATACAGGCCTATAGCTCCAAAGCCTGAAACTTCCTCCAATTCCATGAATGAGGGCTCTTCTTCCCTCTCCCAAAAGATCAAGCAATCTCCTTACCTTAGGAATCTGTGGCCACAGTTACAGGCCAGGCCCACCAGGACTAGAAAGAGAGGTAGAGCTCCTATAGCATTGCCTTCCTCCCTCAAGAGACAGAAGACTCATGTCTTAGGATTTTGTCCCCCTTGTCATGTAACAACATCCCCTGCAAAGAACCTTTCTTTACACAGTTTCGCTCCTCCTTCCCTTCCTCAACTCCCTCTTCCTAACCATGGACTTGGAGTGCTTAATTGTGGCTTGGAAAATACTACTTCCACCAATCCAAGTTTAGTGACACTCCCTCTTCTTCCATGTTCTCCTCAAATCCTCACTGAACCTTCAAGCTCTGCACCCAAATTTGACTTAACCAACATCCTTTACAAAGAAGAGGTTATTGATTTGAATGCTGCAGCAGAAATTCCAGAAGAGAAGGATCTTTTGCAACAACTTCAAAGACCACCTACCAACAACAACAATGTCATAACACCTCAGCCAATTCGCCCCATTGCTTCCTGCATAAGTGTTGGGTGCATCAGTGAAGACTCAACCCTGCCATTTGTGGTTCAAACCCCCAAAAAACCAGAGGAGCTTGAGCAAGAGGTTGAATCTGAGGCCTTGCCAGCTGTCATATCAGACTCAAAGAACAGAGTCAGGGTGGCAAATTCTGCTTACAAGGAGATGGTGGGTCAGCCAGAATGTCCTTGGCTTGAGTCTATGGTTAGTGGTGATGGGAAGAAGCTTCAATATTGTGCCTCATCATGCAAGAGGATCAGTGGGGAGGTGACACTGCATCTGTGTGATTCAAGTATACCAGTTTCATCAAAGGGGTTTTCATGCTGGGTGAGGATAGATTGGAAAAATGAACAGAACAAGAAGAGCTCTGTCAATGCTTTCTGTGATGTTATAAAGTTATCTTGTGAATCCAGGGACTACCTCTTCACTTGGAGGTTCCATACTCGTACCAGGGAAGGTTCTCAATCCAGTTGCAACGCTTAAAAACTGAAACATCATTACTGCAGTGCTGCACATAGTTCTAGGACTCTAGTGAGAGTACCTTCTTGTCTGCTATACAATATATATGTATATGTATATAGTATTAATTATTATTAATATAGTATTAGGGATCAAGTATAGTTTTCTAAGTTTCTTTTACTTAAAATGTCTACAAAGACATTGTGCTGAAAAATATGTTAAGGACCGAGCTATTTACTATATGAATATAAACTATATTTTCCATAGATGTATAGCCAATTGTTTCTGCATCTTTATTATTGAAGTTGTCTTGGTAGTATTTAGGACGTTAAACGGTGCAGCTGATAGAAGTAAGATCAGATGGAGACGCAACATGCCTCATGTTTTGTTGAGGTGATGTTCACCTCACTGAGACGGTTGGAGGAATTTGTGGAAAAGGAGAGCGAAAAACGATGAGAAAGTGAAAGTGGACACGTATCACATTTTCATGCTGCCTCAACAAAAGGGGTGATGACAGCAAAGGTTTTAAAATGATAGAGAGAAGCACATTTTAAATGAGCTTCCATGTTACCAAACTCAACATTAAAAGGGGTGTGATTCTAGGTAATTAATATAGATGTCACATGAGATCATGAGAAGTAAAGAACATATAGACTTATTGTAGCTGATCAGTACTCAATTAATACACCAGCCAAAAGTTTTTGACCTCACATATAAGAAGGAATCAATGATTTGAAAACAAAAATAAAAGAACATGCAAATCTATGTAGCCAATAGCTACATAGATCAATATTACTAAACAAACATACGGCGAATTACACCAATTGTATCTTAAGCATATGTTTTCCACAACTATATAATTAAGAGAAATATAATGTTGTTTTTACAACAAATAGAGATATATATAGAGATAAAGGAGAAAAATTGTACAAATGTACAATGAGAAAGGTACAATGAGAGATATAGAGATAAAGAAGAAAGAGAGATAAATATAAGATGTGATGTGATGGAGAGATATAGAGAAAAAAATTGTTATATATTTTTTTGTTATATAAATATGTTATCTCTATAATTAATAATAATTTTTTTTTTAAGTAACGATAACTAGGTTGGGAGTATGATCCCCACCCCTACCCTACTCCCATGGTTTTTAATTGTGAAGCTCCCATGGTTTTAATTGTGAACCGCATCACGTGATGCGGAAGTAATATGTGGATACGATTGCAATCACATTAGAACGCAATTGCAGTATGATTAAAAAATTCAGTAAAATCTGTAACGTAACTTTGTAATGGCTGTAACGGATGGATTGGTTGTCTGGCTGTAACGGACGGATTGGCTGTATCAGACAACAACGGTCTTGAACCATCAAAAAAATTATTTTTTATTTTTTTTCTTTATTTAATAGATTTAAAGGAAATTTTGAAGGAAATCTTTTTCTTTATTTAACGATGACAATTGAGTGATGATAAATAAAATATGGAATTTGGGAGGGGAAATAAGAGATGTATGATTATAAACACGATTCATGATATGTAACATTTCGTACAAGAATAAAATAATTTCATACCATAACGGTCACAATGCACATCATGACAGTTGCAATGCTTGCAATCACAACGACCGCAACCATGATCACAACAACAATTTAAAACCATGTCTATTCCCAGTTATTCTTCAAATTATTTTTGTCTCATTTCCCATCTCCACAGGGAGAAAATCCATAAACTCGACTGCCCAAATAGGACAGTTCACATTGGGATTTCCAAATGATGAGAAAAATTATTATATATCCTTAAATTAGAGGGTCCATTCTCCAAAACATATTAGGCTTGAATTTAAAAGGAATGTTAACGATTGTTTTTAAAATAATAATTTAAAATAGAATTAATTTAAAAAAATTAAAGAAAAAATATACTAAAAATATGAAAATTATTAAACATTTATTCTTTAAATAATAAAAAATATTTAATAAAATAGATTAAATACTCTTTAACATAGTTTAGTAACAACTCTCTAACATTATCTTAAAATACATATATAAGCTTGTAACCAAAAATAAAAGGAGAAGAAACATAATGTGTTTGTTTTATTCATGTGAAAATGGGAGGAGGTAAAACACATGAGACCATTTTTCTCCAACTATAACTCTCTAGGAGTAAGAAAAGAAAGTCTGTAACCTTCATTAGAATTGGGAAGTTTCGAATCAGATGGTTCAGAACTTTCGAATTTGTCTTCGAAAATGGCATTTAGCCAAAGTTGAAGAAACTAGAAAGGGCAACAAAGATTTCGATCTGGTTCTTTTATTTTTAAAGCAAAAATGGCCTCAGACAGCATGTCATAGACAATGACCAAGAGGCATCTACTTAAATCCATTCGAATACCCTTGGCCAACATCTGAGCAAAGGGAAGATAGGATTTTGGAACTTGGTTAGATCGAGAACAGAAAAAAAAAAAAAAAGCTGAAAGCCAAACCATGAGAAAGGCAACATGCTCTTTCTCAGTGACTTTACCAGATTTGGCATTGAGTTGGATGAAATGGGTATAAGTTAATTTATCCCAACAAAGCTCAACATGAGGTTCAGGAACCTTCATGAAAGGAAGAATAAGTTGACCCTCAGGGCGAAAGCCAGTGATGGCAGCCACATCAAAAAGAGTGGGAGTGAGCATGCCATAAGGAAAATGAAAAGAATTAGTAGTTCTTTCCCAGAAAAGAAAGAAGTAAAGAATGAGTGTAGGGTCAAGACTAAGATCATATTTACTAAGTTGAATGAGATCAAAGATACCCAATTGCTTCCACAAGGAACACATGGTACCTTCAATTCTATTCAACCACATGATATAAGAATCTTTTCGAGAATGTGGAGTTGCTCGAAAAGTATCAGAAATATTTTCTAGATGGTCAAATAGAATATTAGACTTGAAAGCATGAATTTTTTCTTCTTTGTAACTCGGAAAGAATTCATCATAAGGAATAAAAGAAGAAACTGGAGAATATGGACCTAAGAAAACAAAGTTCTTTTTCCTGATGGGATAAGGAATGAGTACCTGGGAATTCAAGATAGCAATTTTTTCTTCAACATTATGAGGTTCAGGGACGTAGACAGTATCATCCCGAGCTAAGAGGTCACCTTTTGTAATAGCCAATGGAACAGTCTCAACAGCTTCAGAAGCCATTAATGGAGTTTTGAGAAGCTCTGAGAAGAAAAAGAGAGTAGTTGCACAGTGGCAAGAAGCTGGAAATTCAACCAAGAAAGCAAAATTTTAATCTTTGCAATGATTAAACGGTGAAAATATACTTTAAAAATGCAAAAGATTGATTAAAAGGTAAAAAAATTGTACCTTGAGAAGATGAACGATGACATTCGCACAGAGAAAGTAAGAGAACTTGAGGTTGAAGATGAACAGGCAAAGGTAAAAAGTGAATAAATGCTTTGATTTGACTATTTATAAAGGAAGGAGTAACATTGTCATGATTAGAGGGAAGTTAAAAACTAATCATGATTGCACGTTTCTTGGAACATGAGTTAAATAGCCTAGAGACGTGGGATAATCAGTTATTTTGATAAAAGTAACTGAAATTTAAATTTAAATGGGAAAATGAAGAGTTTATCTAAAAAGATATTCAAATTTTTCCCTCTTCCTTTTTTGAATAACTGTTACAGGAATACCAAAGGTTGTTCCAAAAATATCTCTTTCTGCAAATAAAAGATTGACTCTTGAAAGAGACTATTTTTGGGGGGGCATCTGTTGGGATTAGAATTTTGGATATTTCGAATTCCACAAGTTGTGAATGTTTTGTATTTTTCGAATTCATAGGAGAGGTTAAATATTGCCTTTTTCGAGTTTTTGTCAAATGAGTTTGATAACTTAGAAAGTTTTTTATTAAAGTTGATACAAAGAGAACTTTAGAAACTCGACAAGAAGATAAAGGTGAATTTGAGAAATATGGCATTTCTAGTATTCAGAAAAGTAAATGATATTTCTTTTATTCATAATCCAAATTCGAAATACAGGTTCGAAGACATTGGAAATACACTTAGAAAGGAAACTATCCTATGTACTCAATATATTAGAAAGGAAACTATCCTAATTTCTAAGGAATACTTGATTCTTGTTTAACAAGCTTCTTTCTATTCTTCCTCCTCCACAGGCTTTGATTGAACCAAGGCAAAAAGAATGTCTTCTCCAATCTGTTGAACCACCTTGGTGTACTTGGGGAACTAACAAACAAATTCATTTATTTCTAAATGAATTAATAATTGGCTACTACGTTCAACCCAAAAGAAAACCTTCAAAAAGAAATGTTGAAAAAGCCTATAGCTTTGACCACTTCGTCAATCCTATCAAAAATGAAATCATTCCAGATTGGATTGTACGCAGTAGCCAAAGGAATGTACCTCTTCATATTCTTTGAAGGATTTAGATAAGAAGAAGGGAAATGAGAAGGGTTTTTGAAGAGAAACCCAAATGAATTCTTATTTATAGGAGTTAAAAGGGTGAAGATTCATAAATAAGCCAATTATAACGTCCAATAGGAAGAACCCTCATAATGGGGTTGAATGGACGGTGGTCTTCATGATCACTAATTCAACCAAATGAAGCTTGTCATGTGGCACACGAAAAGAGGATGAACAAGTCTTGGAATATGAAAAGACTTAGTGAATTCAAGTTTCAATAAAGGTTAAGTTTCAAAGGAAGAAGATTTTGAAATTCAGAAAGATGATTTCGAGATTCTGGAAGCAGAATTCGAGTACAAGAAGTTAGAATTTCAGAAAGAAGATTTCGAGAAATGGAACAGTAAAATCTCGAAATGAACAAAGAGCAGAAACTCGAAAACAGAATGTTTGAATACTTTGTAGATTTCTGAATCTGAAAGTGATTTTTCGAGGAAACATAAGATAGAAGAAAACAGTTACTGGAAGTTACAGAAGTTTGTTGATCAAGGATAGATGGCAACATTTCAGTGAAAGCATTTGAAAAAGTTCAAAGAAAAAAAGGTAGTTTTTTGGTTAGCAGAAAACGTGGCAAGCATGCAAGCTGCCAACACATAGGGCTAGATGATGTGTCAATTGTTCATTAGTTAGCCGTTAGAATTAGAAATCTATAAATAGATTAACTTTCTATGTAATAAAGTTTGGCAAATCACTTATACTTAAAACTCTGAAACACCTTACACGTCCAATCTTGCAGCGACAAACAGGTTACAAGGAGCAACAGTATGTGATGAACTCATCCATTTTCATTAATGCAATTGTTCTTACAATTTGATTTTCTTTCTTTCTATTACATTCTGCAATTTACATTCAATGCGTTTTTCTTTCTTTTAAACTTTTCGTTCTTACTTTCTTTGAAATTTTGATTCTTCTTTGATTTCTAAAAATTCAACTTAGAACTTTGTTTGATGAAATTATGTATCAATTTGTTCTAAACTTTGGAAAAGTAAGTTGTTTTGATAAAATTCTGAATCATATAACTTGAATGTTATCATTTCTGGAATTCTGCATTTTAAGATTAAATTGGTGAAATTCTGAATCAATTGGTATAAATTTCCAGAATCAAAGTGATAAAAGCAATTTTTTGAGATTGAATTTTATCACCACAAACAAATTGGCACGCCCAGTGGGACTAAATTGCCAAAAGTAATGTGTGTTATGATTTTCTGAAAACTGATCTTGCATGCGTTTGAGAAGTGGTAGAACAATATCTGTTCAAATGGCTAATAATGCAAGACAAACAGGAAATGGAAATAATAGTAGGGATACTACCAATTCTGGAAGTCCACCACCCGAAGCAAATGAATCTGTCAATAATAATGATAATGGGGTTAATGGAAATAGTAGTGTAAATAGAGACCAAAAGGCCTCTACGACTTTACCAGAAAATCTGGGTATAAGTCAAGTTATGTCTACTATCCCTGTTTCTAGTAATGTTTCTGCATCTCAGAATGGTAATCCTCCTTATAGATTACCTTTTGGTTTCGTCCCAAGTTCTGGGATGACACCACCAACAATGTCAATAGTTGGTCCAACAACGGTTCCTTTTGCAAACCGTGGGCCTATTTTTAATCCCTTCGTGGGAAGTTCTTCTTCATCCTTTACAAACTCTACTTTACAATCTTTGAGACAACAAATGGATGAAAGTAATCATGAAATGATAAATATGTTGACTCAACAAATGACCACCGTATTTAATCCTCTAGTACAGACAACAAAGACTAATTATAATTTGTTGGCTAGGCAAATGGAAAGGATTGCAGATATGTTTGGGGCACCTGCAGACCCTATTGTAAGACAAGTGGCTAATTGTAATCCTCCAATAAATCAAGGGGATCAAAATAATCAAATACCAAATCCTATTGTTCCAATCGAAAATAGGGAAGGAAATGCTCCTAGAGTTATTCTAAACAGAAATCAGAATGCTGATGAAATTCTGGAAAGGATAAGAGCAAATAACTTAGGGGGGCAACAAAATGTTGTTGGAATTGTCGAACAAGTCAAATAGACATGGGTTTAATGTAGGATTTGAAAATCATCCCTATGTCGAACACATTGCTCGATACCAAATCGAAACAGGTGATTTGGCTAATAATGAGGAATTGAAAATGAAGTATTTTCCTAGTTCCTTAACCAAGAATGCCTTTACTTGGTTTACAACCCTTTCCCCCAATTCGATTCATTCATGGAATCAATTAGAAAGGAGTTTTCATGAACAATTCTTTAGAGGAGAAACCAAAGTTACTTTAATGGATTTAGTTAATATTAAAAGATCATCAAATGAATCAATAGATGATTATTTGAATAGATTTAGACAAATGAAAGCAAGATGCTTGACTCAAATTCCCGAATATGAGTTAGTCCAAATGGCTGCAAGAGGTTTGGATTATTCAATTCGAAAGAATTTGATTAATCAACAACTTAGGGATATGGCCCAATTGGCTGATAAAGTAAGGCAAATCGAACATCTTAAGAAAGAAAAAGAAAGATTCAGGAAACCTGAGAAGGTTTTCAGAAAAGATAAAATAGCATATTTAGAAGTCTCTGATGATAGTGATTTCGAATATGACTTAGAAGATAATGATGTTCACGTGGCAGAACTTAAGCCAGGACCACCCTATGTTTGTCAATCTTTGAAACCAAATGGAAATGTTAATAATGATACAAAAGATAGATTTCCTAAGAAAAATTATGGTTTCGATATTTCGAAAGCTGATCAAATTTTCGATATATTAGTAAAAGACAAACAAATAATTTTAAATGATGATCATAAGATTCCTTCTCAGGAACAGAGAAGAGGTCGAAAGTATTGTAAATATCATCATACTTTTGGACATTGGAATAATAGTTGTGTTCGTTTCAGGGATATTATCCAAGAAACCATTAAACAAGGGAGATTGAAATTCGAAGAAAAAACTCCAATGGCAATGAAGATTGATTCTGACCCACTTCAAGTGAATGCTAACTATGCAGCGCCTGCAACCGTGAACATGGTTGAAGTGGAAGACTCAAATTCTGTTGAGGAAGCCATTGAAATGGCTCCAGAGGAAGTTCAGGAATATCAAGACATTTTCCCAAAAGGGGGAGAATCTTTACTTGAGTTTCTGAATAGGAAGAAATCTGAAGATGCTTCAATTGACTTATGTCCAAGATGTCATGCAGTATTTGATAGATCTGCTGCGAAGGCATTTCTTGATTTTGGGATGAAGAAGCATTATCAGGAAGTGGCTGTAAAAAGCCAAAAGAATGAAAACAAGCAAAGAAAGGTTACTCCTTCTTATGGTGGATGGATCTCGAAATCAGAGTCCTTTTCGGAGGAAAAGATACCTCAAAAGGTGAATAAGTTTAATAAAGGAAAGCAACCTATGCACCCAAATTTCCATGTTAATGGAAAGCCTCGAACTTTTGTGCCATCATCATCAGTTCCTCCAAACAAATGGGTTCGTCCTGGATATTCAAAGCCTCAGTACAATTATCAAGGGTTTCAACAGAGGCCTTATTATGGAAATAGGCCATAAATGACGAAAAATCAATGGAGGAGAGCACAAAGAATGAGAAAGGTTACTTTCAAGGAACAAGAGAAAAGAAACATGGTGGTTGAAAGAAGTAATGCACAACCCAAACCTGTTCAAGCAAAGAATGCTCAAGTTATTCAAGTTCAGGCGAACTCAAATCATCCTTCATATGCACAAGTTGTAAACAAGAAACCTTTTTTCCAAGTGATTGGGGGTTTTAACGAAAACGAAGATGATTTGTTGACAGAGAATTTCGAAACAGGTTTCGCAGATGGTCTGGATGACATTTGCGCAGTTGTTTCTGTTTTACCTGCTAAATATGCAGAAGAACTTGAAAAGGACTTAGAGGATGAAGACTATGAAGAAGATGATATAGGTGAGGATCCTATTTGTTATACTTACATTGGTAAACAGATTTGTCAGAATACTTCTGCAGTTTTCGAAAGGCCTACAAAACATATGCAACTTCACATGAAGCCTTTGTTTATTAGGGCTTTAGTCGAAGATGTAAGTATAGGAAAGGTACTTGTGGATTCTGGAGCGGCAGTGAATTTGATGTCGATGTTTATGATGAAGAAGTTGATGAAGACTAAGTTTGATTTAATGCCTCATCAAATGATCATTACAGATTTCAGTGGAAAGACTTCGAAATCTGAAGGAGTATCGTGTTTGGAACTAACAGTGGGAACCATTATGAGACCCACTATGTTTGTTGTGGTTGATTCGAAAGCAAACTATAATCTTTTGCTTGGAAGAGAATGGATTCATGGAGTAGGTGATATTCCATCTTCAATGCATCAGAGACTTTGTATGTGGACTAAAGAAGGTGTACCCATTTATGTTGATGGGGACAAAAATTATTTCAAAGTCGAAGAGGATGTTGTTGATGTGAGAAGTACTGAAAAGAAAGTTATGAAGACAAGACCTTATGAAATGATTGATAAGTATATGTTGGTGCCTACAAAAGTACCTTACTCTTTAAGGTTGAATCCTGTTTGCGGGTTCATGTTACAATGTGATGTTGGCCCATTTGAGGCCACAAAAATTTCTGAATGGTCAGATCCAGAATAGATTCGAGCTTTTGGGCTCGAATTTCGGCCTACATGGCCGAAAAGAAGGTAAAAGCGACTTTCGAAGCCGAATCTGAACAAATTAGATGTAATAATGAAATAACGGCCACTCAGCCCGCATGGCAAGAAGGAAGAATAATTATTGAGGAAATAGTGGAAGAAGAAATGTCATCAAACTCGAAAAATGAAAATTCTGAAAAGATTTCTGAAGGAAGTGAGAATTCTGAAAAAGACTATCTTGAGAAAATGATTCAGAAAGTTAAAACTTATGTTCAGGAAACTCAAGGGGTTGATTTTGGAAAATTAGATTGTATTTATGATGATTCCCCATTGGGTTTTGAAGGAACTTTATCTCAAGGTATTAAGAAAATGGAAGCTCAAAATCCTTTAGAAAAAGTGAATTTAGGAACCGATGACGAAAAAAAACCTACTTTTATAAGACAGAATCTCGAAGGAGAATTCAAGAAGAAAATAATCGACTTGTTGAAAGAATACAAGGATTGTTTTGCATGGGATTACCATGAAAAGCGACCAGTGAAACAAGCTCCTAGAAGATTTGCTCCATAAATAGTTTCGAAGATAAAATAAGAAATTGAGCGTCTTCTAAAAGCTAAGTTCATTCGAACTGTCAGGTATGTTGATTGGATTTCTAATATTGTACCTGTTATTAAGAAAAATGGATCTTTAAGAGTATGCATTGATTTTCGAGATCTTAATAATTCAACCCCAAAAGATGAATATCCAATGCCGGTTGCTGATATGTTAATAGATTCGGCAACAGGAAATGAACTTTTAAGTATGTTAGATGGATATTCTGGATATAATCAAATTTTTATTGCTGAAGAGGATATTTCGAAAACAACTTTTCGATATCCTGGTGCAATAGGAACTTATGAATGGGTAATGACACCCTTTGGCCTTAAAAATGCTGGTGCAACGTACCAAAGGGCCATGAATTCTATTTTTCATGATTTAATAGGAAATTTTATGCAAGTCTATGTAGATGATGTTGTGGTTAAGTCTGAACCAAAAGACTTCCATTTAGATCATTTAAGACAAGCTTTCGAAAGAATGAGAAAACATGGTTTTAAAAATGAATCCTATTAAATGTGCTTTCGGGGTATCTGCAGGTAATTTTCTGGGATTCCTAGTTCACAAAAAAGGTGTGGAGATTGATAAGAATAAGACTAAGGCAATTCTGGAAGCATCTCCGCCTACTACAAAGAAACAGTTGCAGTCTTTTCTGGGAAAAGTAAATTTTCTTCGAAGATTTATTTCGAATATATCTGGAAAGACGAAAGTATTTTCCTCTTTACTGAAGTTAAAGAAAGAAAAAAGTTTCAAGTGGGAAAATGAACATCAACAAGTCTTTGAGGAAATCAAGAGATATCTGACAACTCCTCCGATTATGACTCCTCATTTGCCAGGAAAACCTTTGAAATTGTATATTTCTGCTTCAGAAGCCACTATAGGAAGTATGTTAGCTCAAGAGGACGAAAATGGAGTAGAAAGAGCTGTTTATTATTTAAGTAGAGTCCTCAATGATGCAGAAACTAGATATTGTGCAATAGAAAAATTATGTTTGTGTTTGTACTTTTCTTATACTAAACTCAAGTACTATGTTAAATCTCATGATGTATTTGTAATATCTCATTTCGATGTAATAAAACACATGTTGTTGAAACCTTTATTGCACAGTAGAGTTAGAAAGTGGGCGTTAGCATTAACTGAGTTTTTGTTAAAATTTGTCCCATTGAAATCGATGAAAGGATAAGTAATTGCAGATTTCTTGGTTGATCATCCCCCAATTCCAATTAAAGAATCAACATACATAGGCTTAGAGCCTTGGAAGTTATTTTTTGATGGATCCAAACATAAAAATGGATCAGGGATTGGAATTTTAATAATTTCACCTAAGGGATTTCCTACTCGAATGATGTTTGAAATAAAACATTCATGTTCTAATAATGCAGTAGAATATGAAGCTTTGATTGTTGGTCTCGTAATTTTAGTTTCAATGAATTCGAGGAATGTGCATATTAGAGGAGATTCTCAGTTAGTTATAAAACAAATAACTAAAGAGTATAAATGTTTAGATCCAAAATTGGCTAAGTATCTGATTCAAGCCAATAAACTTCTGGAAATGTTTGATGAAGTTAAGATTGAACACATTCCAAGAGGTCAGAATTTTGAAGCTAATGAATTGGCTCAGATAGCTTCTGGATACAAAATTTTGATTGGAACATTGAGAAAGATCAGTGATATTCAGAAAAGACTTCCAATGAAAGAATTCGAGATTCACAATGTAAATCTTTTAGATCAAAATGATGGGAGAAAAGAAATTGTGAACTTTATATAAAATTCTTCTTCTTCTAATAACAAACACTTGAAATATAAAGTTCTAAATTATTGTATTTTAGGTGAAGAACTTTATAAAAAAGCTGTTGATGGGAATTTACTTAGATGCTTAGGAGAAACTGAAGCATACTTGGCTTTAGTCGAAGTGCATGAAGGAGCATGTGGAGCCCATCAAGCAGGAACGAAAATGGAATGGATTTTGAAAAGACAACTATTCTATTGGCCTTCGATGGCCAAAGATTGTCATAATTTTGCTAAGTCTTGTGAAGAATGTCAAAAGTATGGAAATGTGCAACAAGTTCCAGCAAGTGAGCTACATTCGATAATAAAACCTTGGCCTTTTAGAGGATGGGCTTTGGATTTAATTGGAATCATACATCCAGCATCTTCGAAGAATCATAAATTTATTTTGGTTGGCGTTGATTATTTTACCAAATGGGTAGAAGCAATTCCCTTAAGAGAAGTTTCTCAGGAAGATATCATTCGTTTTATCGAAGAAAATATCATATTTCGATTTGGCTTACCAGAAACCATTACTACAGATCAAGGAACAATGTTTACTGGTCGAAAGATGGTTAGATTTACTGAATCGAAAGGAATAAAGTTACTTTCCTCTATACCTTATTATGCACAAGTCAATGGACAAGTTGAAGTAGTAAATAAAACTATTATTGCTTTAATTAAAAAACATATTGGGCAACGTCCAAGAAATTGGCATGAAACCTTGAATCAAGTTCTTTGGGCTTATAGAAATTCTCCAAGAGAAGCAACTCGAACAACCCCTTATGAATTGGTATATGGTCACGATGCTATATTACCAGTAGAAGTGAACATACAGTCAATGAGGGTTCAAAGACAGTTCGAATTACCTTCTCAAGATTATTGGAATTTGATGTTTGATGAATTAAATGAACTTGATGAAGAAAGGTTACATGCTCTCGAAAATATCATTAGACAAAAAAAGCAAATTTCTCGTTGTTATAATCGAAGGATTAAGAAAAAAAGGTTTTCAATTAGGTGATTATGTTTGGAAGTTAATTTTACCAATTGATAAAAAATCTAAGAGATTTGGTAAGTGGTCACCTAATTTGGAGGGACTTTTTGAGATTTAAAAGGTTTTTTCAAACAATGCGTACTCAATTCGAGAATTACTTGGTGATTTACGCATAATGTCAATAAATGGGAAATACTTAAAGGAATATAAGCCAAATCTGCAAGAACTGAAAATTGTGCATAGAGAAAAATAAATTGTTCAGAGGACAATTAAATTTGAGCCCATGCTCAACAAACAAATTCGAAAAATTACATCACAAAAATTCGAAAAGAGGCAGAAGCAACTAAAAAGGAGAATCACCCTTCATCTTTGCGAAGTCATGCATCAGGTCTTCATATTGGATTTTTAAGTTGTAGTCAGATTTCTCTAAGTTATTGATGTCTTTGGACACATCTACAGCATTTCTCGAAATCCCTTTAACAGAATTGAGAATGTCAGTTCGAGAAGACCTCTGTCTCGAAATAGTAGCTTCCAAATCACTCTTTTGTGACTTCACTTTCGTGGCATCCTCTTGAAGTTTTCAAATTGCTGCCTCAATTCCAAGATTCTCCTTTTCAAGATCATCAACCTTAGACAAATTTTGCTTGATGGATTGCGCGTTCTTCTGAACTTTGACTTTGCTATCTTGGAGTTTATCCATTAGCTCAGCCTTCTCACTTTTCTGAATGCTCAATCTCGAAGTAGTCTCCTCAATTTGACCAAGAGTGTTGAGGGCATTCTGAAATAAGTTTGAGAAACCCTTAATCCATTTTTGTTGAGATTCAGAAAATTCTTTGAACCTTTTGTCAAAAAGGGTTAAGTAACACTGAATTTCCTCTTTGTAATGAGAATCCTTGGGGATTGTATTAAACATAGGTTTCTCGAAAACCAATTTTTTGAAGTTATGAAGTGCTGTTTCAACAGAGTCTTCTTTATTCAAAGGATTTTGAACAGTTGCTTCAGAATGTGCTGATGATAGTGAAACTTCTCCAAAGAGGACTTCTAAAACCAAGAAAGGATTTTAATCCGGGCCTTTGAGACAATCATCTAAGTCTGTTGCATTATATACAGGGGTAGACATAGATGAATCCCTCGAAAAACCTGGAGCTTGTTCAAGAGTTCCAGATTCTGTTTGAGTACATGAAACTTCTTTAACTAGAGATTTTTCTTTGTCTTGAGGAGTAGGTTGAGGAGAAGGCATAGGATTATCTTCTCCCATAGGAGAATCTTCTTTATTTGGATCAGAAGGATATTGTACTTCTTCTTTTTCCTTCTCTTCTTGTTCTTCGTCACTTTCTTCAATATTTTCCATGGCTTGATCTTTCGAAAGTAATTTTTTCGAAGAAGTGGCCTGAAGTGGACTTTCAATAGTTTTTTCTTCCTGAATCACACTCTCAGTTTGAGAGCTAGAATAAATGTTTATCTGAAAACAAAGGAATTTAAAGTTAGATAAACATGAATAAGAAGTATTTTGCTTCTACAAAAGAAAAGAGAGTAAAAATTACTTGCTCCACAACCCCACTTGGGATTTGTTTCTTATAGGCCTTAACTTTAAACCTTTGGCCAACTCTTTGAGTTTTGCATAAAGAAAATAAATTTCAAAATTAGAAAAAATGAAATAGCTTTAAAAGATAGTGAAAAGAAAAGAATAAAAACTTACAGCTCCAATAGTTTTTCCAGGGGGCACGACAGAAAGAATGTTCTTAGCCTTTGGGATTTTCTTGTCCTTTTGAAGAACTTTAGCTCTCGAAGATATGATTGATTTTTCAGATGAGGTGTCCTAATAGGAAAGTAAAAATAAGTAAACATTAACAGGAACCTCAAATTCATGAGATTTCAAAAATCAAAGGAGAATTTGTATCTACCTTCGAAAGAGATTCTTCTTTAGACCCAGAAGATTTATTCTTCTTCTTTTTCTCCTGTGTTGTTGTCTTCAAAGAACTCTTTGAATCATCTGCTTCATCTTTTCTACCACCAGAAGCAGAAGGACTGTTGTCAGAAGGTTCGTCATTCTTTTCAACCTTCGCAGACTTAGCCCTTTTTTGGGATTTAGAAACAACAACCTAAAAAAAGAATAATAAGTATCATACAAGTTCGAAAAAGATTGAAAGAAATTTCGAAATTGAATACTTGTACTTACAAGAGGTTTCTTTGAAGAAGATGGAGTCTTCCTTTTCTTGGTCTTTTTCTCAGTTTTTTCTTCATCATTTTCCCAGTTCTCTTTAGTAGTTTCCTCAGAAAGTTTGAACTCTTGAGCTAAAAGAGAAATAAGAATATTAAATGGGAATTCGTGATGAAAGATAAAGGTAAAGAAATAATATATTCTTACCTTGGACCATGAAGTCCTTAGCAAGAATTTTCACATGTTCTATATCCACGTGGGGTATAAAAGGATAATTGTCCAAAGTATACTTTGTTAAGGTAACTCTTTTTGAAAGAGATTTGGCATCATTAAAAAGAAGTTCGAGAATTACAGGCCTAGTCCACTCAGGACCATGTAAACTCTTTGCCAAACCAAATCTTGCAGTTGGTAAAGATGGAAATTTAGGACAATATTTTTCGAAAATAGTTTTACCTTTGGGATTTATAATCTTGAAAATTTGTTTGTTCGAAGAAATTTTTTCTTTTAAAGAAAGAGCAGCTTCATAAATTGTTCTAGAAATTTTGTTGGGATTATAGAACACGTGAAAATATTTCTCGAAAGCCTCAATTTCTTTGACATGCATACCTTTTGTTTTCTTTGTTGATTTCTGCGTATAAGCAATGTCTTTCGTTAGTCTCGAAAAGCAGGTAGCTTCATCAACTCGAATGCTATTATAATATTTTGACCACCATTCTTCAAAAGACAGTGTGCAGTAATAAGAAAGTTCAAAAGAAACTAGGCATAAAGACAAAGGTTTTTCAGCCTTTTTATTTTCTAAGTCATTGAAGCCCTCTTCGCCATTCACTATGTCTTCTATCAGGATTTGGGATTTGGAAGTATAGCAAGGTGTTGGTCGAAATTGGCTTAGCCCAAATTGACGAGCTACCAATTGAGGTTGGTACTGGAAGACTTTAAAATCTTTTAATTGGAAGCCACATTAGATAAGGCCATAAGATAAAAATTTCTTCCAAATTTCCAAACTTTCAGCTTGTGCAACTGGAGTGTCACAAGGGAAATTTCGAGTAAACCATTATGGTCGTCGAAGTTGAGGAGTATGTTTTGTGATTTTAAGGAAAGAGGAGAAATAAGATTTAAAAGACTCTAAACGATTTTTCTTGGAAGATGGAGTAAGAAAAGAAAGTCTGTAACCTTCAATCGAATTGGGAAGTTTCGAATCAGATGGTTCAGAACTTTCGAATTTATCTTCGAAAATGGCATTTAGCCAAAGTTGAAGAAACCAGAAAGGGCCACAAAGATTTTGAACTGGTTCTTTTATTTTTAGAGCAAAAATGGCCTCAGACAGCATGTCATAAACAATGGCCAAGAGACGTCTACTTAAATCCATTCGAATACCCTTGGCCAACATCTGAGCAAAGGGAAGATAGGATTTTGGAACTTGGTTGGATCGAGAACAGAAAAAAAAAAAAAAAGCTGAAAGCCAAACCATGAGAAAGGCAACATGCTCCTACTCAGTGACTTTACCAGATTTGGCATTGAGTTGGATGAAATAGGTATAAGTTAATTTATCCCAACAAGGCTCAACATGAGGTTCAGGAACCTTCATGAAATAAAGAATAAGTTGACCCTCAGGTCGAAGGCCAGTGATGGCAGCCACATCAAAAAGAGTGGGAGTGAGCATGCCATAAGGAAAATGAAAAGAATTAGTAGTTCCTTCCCAGAAAAGAAAGGAGGAAAGAATGAGTGTAGGGTCAAGACTAAGATCATATTTACTAAGTTGAATGAGATCAAAGATACCCAATTGCTTCCACAAGGAACCCATGGTACCTTCAATTCTATTCAACCACATGATATAAGAATCTTTTCGAGAAGGTGGAGTTGCTCGAAAAGTATCAGAAATGTTTTCGAGATGGTCAATTCGAATTTTAGACTTGAAAGCATGAATTTTTTCTTCTTTGTAACTCGGAAAGAATTCATCATAAGGAATAAGAGAAGAAACTGGAGAATATGGACCTAAGAAAGCAAAGTTCTTTTTCCTGATGGAATAAGGAATGAGTACCTGGGAATTCCAGATAGCAATTTTTTCTTCAACATTATCAGGTTCAGGGACGTAGACAGTATCATCCCGAGCTAAGAGGTCACCTTTTGTAATAGCCAATGGAACAGTCTCAACAGCTTCAGAAGCCCTTAATGGAGTTTTGAGAAGCTCTGAGAAGAAAAAGAGAGTAGTTGAACAGTGGCAAGAAGCTAGAAATTCAACCAAGAAAGCAAAATTTTAATCTTTGCAATGATTAAACGGTGAAAATATACTTTAAAAATGCAAAAGATTGATTAAAAGGTAAAAAGATTGTACCTTGAGAAGATGAACGATGACATTCACACAGAGAAAGTAAGAGAACTTGAGGTTGAAGATGAACAGGAAAAGGTAAAAAGTGAATAAATGCTTTGATTTGGCTATTTATAAAGGAAGGAGTAACATTGTCATGATTAGAGGGAAGTTAAAAAGTAATCATGATTGCACGTTTCTTGGAAAATGAGTTAAATAGCCTACTAGCCTAGAGACGTGGGATAATCAGTTATTTTGATAAAAGTAACTGAAATTTAAATTTAAATGGGAAAATGAAGAGTTTATCTAAAAAGATATTCAAAATTTTCCCTCTTCCGTTTTTGAATAACTGTTATAGGAATACCAAAGGTTGTTCCAAAAATATCTCTTTCTGCAAATAAAAGATTGACTCTTGAAAGAGACTATTTTTGGGGGGGCATCTGTTGGGATTAGAATTTTGGATATTTCGAATTCCACAAGTTGTGAATGTTTTGTATTTTTCGAATTCACAGGACAGGTTAAATATTGCCTTTTTCGAGTTTTTGTCAAATGAGTTTGATAACTTAGAAAGTTCTTAATTGAAGTTGATACAAAGAGAACTTTAGAAACTCAACAAGAAGATAAAGGTGAATTTGAGAAATATGACAATTCTAGTATTCAGAAAAGTAAATGATAGTTCTTTTATTCATAATCAAAATTCGAAATACAGGTTCGAAGACATTGGAAATACACTTAGAAAGGAAACTATCCTATGTACTCAATACATTAGAAAGGAAACTATCCTAATTTCTAAGGAGTACTTGATTCTTGTTTAACAAGCCTCTTTCTATTCTTCCTCCTCCACAGGCTTTGATTGAACCAAGGCAAAAAGAATGTCTTCTCCAATCTGTTGAACCACCTTGGTGTACTTGGGGAACTAACAAACAAATTCATTTATTTCTAAATGAATTAATAATTGGCTACTACGTTCAACCCAAAAGAAAACCTTCAAAAAGAAAGGTTGAAAAAGCCTATAGCTTTGTCCACTTCTTCAATCCTATAAAAAATGAAATCATTCCAGATTGGATTGTACGCAGTAGCCAAAGGAATGTACCTCTTCATATTCTTTGAAGGATTTAGATAAGAAGAAGAAGGGAAATGAGAAGGGTTTTTGAAGAGAAACCAAAATGAATTCCTATTTATAGGAGTTAAAAGGGTGAAGGTTCATAAATGAGCCAATTATAACATCCAATAGGAAGAACCCTCATAATGGGGTTGAATGGACGGTGGACGGTGGTCTTCATGATCACTAATTCAACCAAATGAAGCTTGTCATGTGGCACACGAAAAGAGGATGAACAAGTCTTGGAATCTGAAAAGACTTAGTGAATTCAAGTTTCAAAGGAAGAAGATTTCGAAATTCAGAAAGATGATTTCGAGATTTTGGAAACAGAATTCGAGTACAAGAAGTCAGAATTTCAGAAAGAAGATTTCGAGAAATAGAACAATAAAATCTCAAAATGAACAAAGAGCATAAACTCGAAAACAGAATGTTTGAAGACTTTGTAGATTTCTGAATCTTAAAGTGATTTTTCGAGGAAACAGAAGATAGAAGAAAACAGTTACTGGAAGTTACAGAAGTTTTTTGATCAAGGACAAATGGCAACATTTCAGTGAAAGCATTTGAAAAAGTTCAAAGAAAAAAGGTAGTTTTTTGGTTAGCAGAAAACGTGGCAAGCATGCAAGCTGCCAACACATAGGGCTAGATGATGTGTCAATTGTACATTAGTTAGCTGTTAGAATTAGAAATCTATAAATAGGTGAACTTTCTATGTAATAAAGTTTGGCAAATCACTTATACTTAAAACTCTGAAACACCTAACACGTCCAATCTTGCAGCGACAAATAGGTTACAAGGAGCAATAGTATGTGATGATCCCATCCATTTTCATTAATGCAATTGTTCTTACAATTTGATTTTCTTTATTTCTATTACATTCTGCAATTTACATTCAGTGCGTTTTTCTTTCTTTTAAACTTTTCGTTCTTACTTTCTTTGAAATTCTGATTCTTCTTTGATTTCTAAAAAATTCAACTTAGAAATTTGTTTGATGAAATTCTGTATCAATTGGTTCTAAACTTTGGAAAAGCAAGTTGTTTTGATAAAATTCTGAATCATATAACTTGAATGTTATCATTTCTGGAATTCTGCATTTTAAGATTAAATTGGTGAAATTCTGAATGTTATCATTTCTGGAATTCTGCATTTTAAGATTAAATTGGTGAAATTCTGAATCAATTGGTATAAATTTCCAGAAATCAAACTTTTCGAAAACCTTTTCATAAGTCAGAACACCATAAACCTACTTTTAAAAAGAGTCCCGTAAGAGGATGTGTTTCTAATCCCCAGATTGTTCTTAGAATCAAAGTGATAAAAGCAATTTTTCGAGATTGCATTTTATCACCACAAACACGCCCATACCCGCTTTGCAGGTTTTTACCCTGCCAATTGCGGATAATTTTTGCGGGTACCCATAGGGCTTGGGCTCAATTGTCATCCCTAGACCCACATGGGTGATGTGGGTCTCATATGAGATGTATCTTTCTCTCTGTAACTAGATTAAGAGTTTCAATTACTGGAGAGGATTTTCTTTAATATAACACATAGATGAAAATTGGATTTGGTTCCTCTATAGCATCTACAGTCTCTCTAGCCAAGTTTAGCTATGGAATAGCTATGGAATAACTAGGAAATCAAAATCCCTAGCTAAACCGTAGTTATTTTGTACCTAAACTTGGCTAAAGTAGCTATAGATGCTGGAGAGGTTCCTTACACATGAAAAATAGATAAAATCTCACTTTTCCCAATGTGAAACGTAGACAAGAATAGGTGGAGATGGAAATGGAAACTATACGAGTCCCACAAGTTCAAAAACCATGTCTGAGGAGCATAAACGTGTAGAGGAAACCAAAAATAGTATTGAAATTGCAATTTGTTTTTGTCAAAAATGTTTTCTGAAATTGCATTGATTGTGTATAAAGGATAAAACAATAACTTTTATCTTCAACTTAAAATTTTCAACTTGAATTTTAGTTTTAACTCAAATTTTTATTTTTAATTAATCTCCATTTTTTCACTATGTAAGATAATTTTTACTTAATTTCTAATTTCTAATTTTTCATTTAAATATTTTTATTTATATCTCTCTTTATAAATGTTTATAACCTTTAATAAGGTCTCTCCTATTTAATATTAATAAAGAGAAATAAATGAAAAATGTTAATGGCATAATATCATGTGAAATTTAATATGAGAAAAGGGATATATGCCATTGTCCCACTTCTTTGTTATCTCTTTTTTTTTAAACCACATGTATCCTCCACGGGAGACAATCCTCCACGGGTATCCTCGAACCTAAGACATTGCTTATAAAGGGAAATCAAACATGTACCACTTGAACCAATCCTCGTTTGTTCACTTCTCTATTATCTCTACATCCTCTTCGATCAATTTCATTTACAAGATAATGTTTACCCCATCCCTATTCCCTATATTATTATAAGTCTCTGCGGGCTTTCGTAATTATGAAATAGCAAAAAAAAGGTTGGAGATCCACTTACTCTTAAAGTAAGATCTAGGTAAACTTACCCTACCTAATAAGCTCGTAGAATATGAATTTAACAAATCCAATTGGTAAATAATATGTTATTAACATGAGGATATATAAATATAAAATTTTAGAAAACTTAAACATTTATAGGTATGTAAACTTATAGTTGATATTTATTTATATTTTTTTAAAAAATCTATTATACGTTAAAGAAAAGTTGTTTGATGAAGTATTAACTAATTTATAAAGTATATGAAGTTTGTATACTTAATTTAATTAATGGTACACTACAACAAATCAACGATTTAGATGCAAACGGGTAGCGTCGGCCACGACACCGTCGCTATTTTTTTTTACATTTTTTTTATGTAGTGTTGGCCTGGCCGATGCTAATGGTAAAATAAACCTTTTTTTTAAATTTTTTATTTAGCGTCGGCCCAAAGACAAAAAGATATTTAGCGTCGACCTTCAAAAAGTTAGTGTCGGCCTGGCCGACGCTAATTTCTTGTTATTTTCCACTATATATATATATATAAAATATTTTGCACTATATATTTCAAGAAATAAACTTAGAGTAACAGTAATGCTCCTTCTTGGTATCGTGCATGTTGTGGGTCGATCCTCACAATTGATAAGTCTGGGAAGAAAGGATTTTTTTTTAAAAAAATTATTAGCGTCGGTCAGGTCGATGCTATGTTGTAATGGCCATGGAACTAGCGTAAGCTATTTGCGATGGTCAGGCCGACGTTATATAGCGTCGGTAATAAAATGTCTTCGCTACTGCATTAACGATGAAGCTTTTAGTGACGGCTATTGGGTCGTCGCTAGGCCGTTGCTAATATTGTTTCATAATAAACCACCAAGTTTGTTCATATAAAGGTGTTTGGTTGTTTGGCTTATGGTTCAACTTTGCTTGCACATAGAACTAAGTTCAGTCCAAGAGATAGAAAGTCCATTTTCTTAGGATATAAAGAGGGTACCAAATGATACATTCTATATGTTTTACAAACTAGAGAAGTTTATGTTTCAAGAAATGTAATCTTCTATGAAAGTCCCTTAAAATTAGTCAATGACTTTGTCATACCTCTTATATCTCAAAATATACTCTCCAATTCTCAGCTTTATACAAAATACTTCAACAAGAATGTGATCCAAATCCAGCTACACCTGATATATTTGACTCTCCCTTAGGTCTTGATATCAATTCTGAGTTAGAAACACATTCTGATCCAACCATTGATAACTCCCAAACTGATATTCAAGAAGAAGCTTCAATTGCTACAGATTTGCAGCAAATTGTTAGACATTCATCTCGGGGCAGGCACCCTCCTTCATATCTCCAAGATTACCATTGTAAACATGCAAATTCTAGCAAAACAATCATACTTCAGGAAGTACTTACGCTTCTCCTGTCCATCCACTGTCTTCTGTTCTTTCATATGAAAAATGCTCACCCACATATAAGAATTTTTGTCTCTCAGTAAGCACCTTGTAGGAACCAAAAGCATATAAAGAGGCATGCACAATGGACTGTTGGAATAAGGCCATGACTGCTGAGTTAATTGCTTTGGAGCAAAACAACACATGCACCTTGTTGATCTTCCTCCAGGAAATTATCCCATTGGCTGCAAATGGGTATATAAAATTAAATTCCATGCAGATGGATCAGTGGAGAGATACAAGGCGAGGCTTGTAGCAAAGGGTTATACCAACTAGAGGGAGTGGATTATTTTGATACCTTCAGTCCCATGGCTAAAATGACAACAGTTCGGGTTCGTCTATCTCTTGCAGCAACTCATGGTTGGTTTTTGGAACAATTAGACGTCAACAACGCATTTCTCCACGGAGTTCTTCAGGAAGAAGTTTACATGGCACTCCCTTCAGGGCTCAAATCCTCTCATCCTTACAAGGTTTGCAAGTTGAATAAGTCCCTTTATCATTTAAAGCAAGCTAGTCGCCAAGTGGTATTTCAAGCTCACACAAGCTTTGCTTTCTCTTAGTTTCTCACACTCTACTGCTAATTATTCATTGTTCATTAAAAGGACATGTCATTCTTTTATTGCTCTGCTTATATATGTTGATGACATCCTGTTGGCTAGCAATGATGTGCAGGTCATTGTTTTTGTTAAAGGTTTTTTGGATGCTAAATTCAAAATTAAGGACCTAGGACCATTACGGTATTTTTTGGGCCTAGAAGTTAGTGGAACCAATAGTGGTATTGCTGTGAACCAACGTAAATATGCTTTGGAGTTACTAGAAAATACTGGATTATTGGCTACAAAACCTGCAAACACCCCCATTGTTCCATTTACCAAATTGCAAGCTGCAGTAGGAAAGCCTCTAACTGATATCACAACATATAGACGACTGATCGGAAAGTTGTTTTATCTCACAATTACACGACCAGATATCTCATTCACTGTACAACAACCATCTCAATTTATGGCCAAGCCTCTTGATTCACATTTTCATGCTTTTATGAGAGTACTTAAATACTTAAAGAAAGCCCCGACACAAGGCTTGTTTTCCAGCTAAAACAGAATTAAGCCTCTCAGCATTTGTGGATTCGGACTGGTCTTGTTGTTTGGACACTCGGAAGTCAGTAACTGGTTTTTGTGTCTTTATTGGAGGTTCATTAATTAGCTGGAGATCTAAAAAGCAAAGCAGAGTTTCGAGATCCTTATCAGAAGTCAAATACTCATGCTTTAGCTACTTTGACTTGTGAGATTCGATGGTTATATTACTTTTTCGTGATTTACAAGTGGCAATTTCAGTCCCAACACAAGTTTATTGTGATAATCGTTCTGCCATTCACATTGCTCGTAATCCCGTTTTTCATAAAAGAACAAAGCATATAGAGATTGATTTTCATGTGATTAGGGAGAAAATTCAGGCTGGTTTGATTCATTTATTGCCAATCTCTTCTTCTGCACAGCTCGCGGACACCTTCACCAAACCCCTTCATGCTTCAATGCACCACTCAATCATTTCCAAGTTGGGCATTCTCAATGTGCATGCTCCAACTTGAGGGGGAGTATTATGAGACGAGACCACTTCCATTTCCTTTTGGCAGTTGTGCTGTCCATATCCTGTTATGTTGCAATATTGTCTCTGCCTTTTATTCTCTGCCATTGTAGCACTGTCCTTTTATTCTTTTTCTGAAAATCGTTAGGATCTTTATTGGTTTGAATTCAAAATATAGGATATTTTCTTTTCCTTTCTCACACCTTAAATCAGTAAAAGGAAATCGAGAATTAGCGACGGTCATAAGTCGTCGCAACGCTATCGAAAACCGTCGCTAAACGGGACATAGCGACGGCTAACGGGTCGTCGCTAAGGTGCCCGTTGTTATTGCAACAGCGATGACTATATGGCAATCGTCACAACTTAGTGACGCAGGACCGTCGCTATAGGTCGTCGCTAAGTGAATGTCGTCGCAACGTTTCCACGGTGGTGGTTGTCGCTAGCCGTCACAATGTAGCGACGGGCATAATGTAGAGAAGGCCTGCTCGTCGCTAAACGTTTAGCATTTAGCGACGGGTTCTTAGCGACTGCCGGGCCATCGTTACACAAAATATTTTTTTTTAAAAAAATCATTATTTAGTTAGTTATGATTATAAAATGTAATTAAAATTCATGGTAAAATTTAAATATTTTTGTACACATTAATATAACTTCACGGAAAAGTACATCAATATTAATATTAACTTCACACAATAGTACACTTTAGGGTTTAGGGTTTGTTGAGATTGCCACAATCCAACCTCGTAAGTCCTTACATATTTCTGGATAAGGGGTATAATAGACCTGTCTTGCTTTTTGTGCAAGTATAAATGGATTATACCAATTATACCTTCTACTCTTCCTTATTTCTACGATATTGTATTGTGCTTGAACTCTCATGCCACTATTTGTGGTTGTATCAAACCATTCACAATAGAAAATAGGAATCAAGTTAGGCAAACCAAGATACTCTAATTCATAGATATGGTGGATGATACCGTAAAAGTCATCTTCACCGCCATCAGTAAGTCCTTTTATATGCACTCTACAATTGCAGTCCTTTACCCTCACACCAATCCTTTGTCTGAAATCTATAGCCATTTATTAGGTATGTGTTCCATGAATTTGCTTTAGAGTTCGGTCCCCAAGCTAATGATTTAACTTCATTGTTGGTCACTCCATTTTGCTCATCACGAACCTAATGATAAGAACCATTTAATATTAATTGAATTCAGTTTACTTAGTAACAAATAGAAAAAAAGTAGATGATCAACTTACATAGTTCCTAAACCATGTTGGAAAGTCTGAATGTATTCGAGCAGAAGAATCTCGATCATCGATCAAGTGAAATTGTAAGAATAAACTTAAATGGAACAAATAGTTAATAAATTATTCATTTGTAAACCCTAAAACGTAAAGGTAATAAAGATACGGTCACTTACTCAAGGTTTGGTTTAACTTTATTACAATTGATCAGTATATGTACATGAGCTGATTTCCATTCATCGTTATTTAACCAGTGCTTACTTGACATTCCTACAGGGCGTCCTGACTTGTTCAACATTGACAATGTCGAATTGCCGCATTGAAGTCCACTTGGAGGTTCATTCCTCAATGTAGTGTTTGACAACAAACATGAGTTCTAAAAATAATGCGAACAAAAATATGTGGTTTCTCGGTGTAAGTGGAATCAGCATATTGAGCCCTCCACCCTAACCAAATTACCCACGGATTGTTTCGCATCTCTCATCATTCTAAAACAAAAACATACATTGTTATTTGAATTTTATTACAAATAAATTAAAATAAACAATATAGTTTTATTAACAAACCTTTCAAATGGATACATCCACCGATATTGAACTGGACCCCCAAGTCTTGCTTCCATAGGAAGATGAATTGGCAGATGCTCCATTGAATCAAAGAATCCCAGTGGAAATATCCTTTCCAATTTGCATAGAATGATTGGTATATTTTGTTCCAATTTTGCCACATCATCCATCCTCAAAGTATGAGAACAGATATCTTTGAAGAATCGACTTACTTCAGCAAGTGGTTTCCACACACAATATGGAAATGATCGAAATGCAATTGGGAGCAAAACACTCCATGAATACATGACAATCATGACTTTTCATCCTATGCATTGTACCCCTATTGATATCTGCACATTTTGCAAGATTGGAGGCATAACCATCGGGAAATTTCAATTCAAAAATCCATTTACAAATCAGTTTTGTATCCTTAGGTTCTAAAGAGTAGTTTGCCTTTGGTTTTCCCATCTTTCCATTACCAAGG
Organism: Sesbania bispinosa; assembly: GCA_026901365.1. Lineage (NCBI taxonomy): Eukaryota > Viridiplantae > Streptophyta > Magnoliopsida > Fabales > Fabaceae > Sesbania > Sesbania bispinosa. The sequence goes on from QLOH01000594.1 coordinate 487,647, forward strand.
TCAACCAACTCCAAGTCACCCCGTGCACAGAACACAGACACATCTATCCTTGCCTTTACATTGTCCTTGGTTTTACCCGCAACATTCATGACAGTGTTAAAGACATTATCAAAGAAATCTTTCTCTATATGCATGACATCAAGATTATGCCTTAACAAGTTGCCCTTCCAATATGGAAGATCCCAAAATATACTACATTTAACCCAATTATGAAGTTGTCCATACCCTCGCAGTTTGGAACAATTACCATCTGTCACTTTCGGAAAATCTTGCACAAATGACCAAATATCATAACCTGTCAACTTTAAAGGTGGTCCATCATGCTCAGCCTGGTTTCTCCTAAACCCTCTTTTACTCCTTCTGAAGGGGCGATCACTTTGCAAGAATCTATGATGACAATCAAACCATGAATTTTTTTCCACCATGCTGCAAAGTGAAAGCTTTTGTGTCTTCCATACAATAAGGACATGCTAATTTACCCTTTGTTTGCCAACCAGATAACATTCCATACGCCGGAAAATCATTGATAGTCCAACATCAAATATGCACACATGAGAAAGTTTTGTTTCGTGGAAATGTCTTAAGTCACAACACCATACGTCCACAACTGTTCCAGATCATCTATTAAAGGCTGCAGAAACACGTCTATGTTTGCATTGGGATTAGTTTGACCGGATATTAGACAAGTCAAAAACATATATGGCTTAGTCATGCACAATTCAGGAGGGAGATTATAAGGTGTTAGAATAACAGGCCAACAAGAATATGGTGAAGTCGAAGCTTGAATGTATAGTGTAAACCCATCAGCACATAACCCCAACCTTACATTTATTGGCTCATTTGCAAAATCAGGATACACATTATCAAAGTGTTTCTATGCTTCCCCGTCCGAAGGATGACGCAATAAACTAGATTCATTCTTATTCTCATGATTCCATTGTATTTGTGCCGCAGACTCTAATGAAGCATACAATCGCTGCAACCTTGGAATAATTAGCAAATAAAACATCCTCTTCACCGGAACATCCTTATATCTCCTCTTCCCGACCTTACAAGGAACAAACCTCGGAGCATTACAAAACTTGCATTCAGTTAACATAGAATCATCATTGTAATACAACATGCAAACATTCCTACAACAATCAAATTTTTCCGCCTTCAACCCTAACTTAGACACCAATTTGGTCGCTTGATAATAGTTCTTTGGAATGGTGTTGGGTGTTGGAGCTACATCAAGTAGCATTTGGATGAAATAATCCAAACACTTTTCAGTAACATGCCAATTACTCCTAGCTGCTAATAACCTCACAACTATTGATAACCTAGAATCATTTGCTCCATTATAGATTGGCTGGTTTGCAAATATTAACATATCATAAAAACGTTGGGCTTCTGGGTTAGGTGGATCATGGTCATTATCATCTGTTTCATCCAGTATAGGCCTAAATGCATGATACAACATTTGATTCATTGAGGCAAACTGAGGTTCATAACTCACACCTTCACCACTATTATCATAATCTCCCACCTCAACATTATTAGACCATACTTCTTCGTGGTCAATCCATACCCTATAGTTTGATTTAAATCCAGACTTCAACAAATGAAGTCTAACCAAAGAAGGTTTCAGAATACTCTCACAATTACATTTCACACATAGACACCTAATCCCTCCATCAGAAGCAAACGAAGGTTGTTCCACAACCTTGTTAACAAATATCGAAACCCCTTCAATAAACTCATTACTCAATCTCCTAGAAGAATCAAACCTATCATACATCCATCTATGATCTATTTCTCTATAATTCAAAAATTATATAATTTCAGCATAAAAGATTCAAATATCACAACACAAACACAATTCTATAATATCAGCACACAACCATCACCCTTCACAGGGTCTCACCTATTGAGCTCAGCTCTCCACTAACAAACAATTCATACAATACAAACACATGCACAAATATATATTACCAGCACACAACCAGCACCCTTCATAGGGTCTCACCTATTGAGTTCAGCTCTCCACTAACAAAAAATTCATACAATACAAACACATGCACAAATATATATTACCAGCACACAACCAGCACTCTTCATAGGGCCTCACCTATTGAGCTTAGCTCTCCACTAACAAACAACTCATACAATACAGAGACAAATTACAACAGTTACATCACACATAGGAGAGAATACAATACCCGTTTGATGCCCACAACGGAGATTCACTGCCAGCAACGTCTACCCACGGTGGTTGGCCGACCTCCAACACCTCTTTGCCAAAAACAGTGGTTATTTCACAAAAATAATCGGTAAGATTGAAGGGTTAAGTGAGAGGGAAAGGTTGAAGGAGAAAGAGAGCTTGAGGGACATTGATGGAGGAGTGGAGGGAAGTTTAAAGGTATGGTTGTGGCAGAGAAATGAAGGGAAGAGAATAGAAGAGAAGAAAAGGAAGAAGAAAAGAGAAAGAAGAAAAAAGGGACTGTCGTGCATAAATCTCGATTTTTGCGACGGCTTTTTAGCGACGGTCTGGCCGTCGCTATATTTAATTAACGTAGTGACAGCTAGGTCAATAAAATCGTCGCTCCTGATTACTTTTTAAATTTCACCTGCGAAATTGTTTCACACTAGCGACACCATTAGCGACGGTTTGTATGCTTTTCCAATTAGCGATGTTTCCTTTGTCACTAATTTGAAACTGATTCGTCGTTAACGAAAATTTTCAGTTAGTGACGACCTCACCTCGCTCGGTCGTCGATAATTTTTTCAACTAGCGACGGCGGGGCCGTCGCTAATGTGTAATTTTGGGAAAAAATTGCAAAAAGAAAAAAAAACCAATTTGTGATGGCCAGGCCGCCGCTATTAGTGATGGAACGGGGCCGTCGCAACAAAAGCCGTCGCTCAAAAACAAAAATTCTTGTAGTGAATAGCCTTGTATTTTCTTCCTCTAAATCAATGAGAATGACAATTTCCAAGAACTAGAGAAATAAAGGAAAAAAAAATATAATATTATATAAATTGTATGTATTAGCTATATAAATACCACTTCTCTTCAATAAATGAATCAAGAGAACTTTATATCCTCCGAAGTATTGCCTTCAACTATTATAGTTCCAGGTTTTTATGTTATTGGGCACTCCATAAGTCAATAAAAATTAGAATTTTTTATAAGAGATCGCAACAATTGTACTCGATCACCTAGTTGGGTTTGGCTCCTCTAAAGTGAGAGTCTCACTTTACTCTCACTTTAGAAGGTAAAGTGAGTTAAGATACACCATTGATTAATTCAATGGCTCAGATTAATTTACTAATTTTAAAAATTAGAAAACAAAAAACGACTTCCTCTCTGTGAAACTGCCTCCCCCCTTCTATATCCATCCTCTCATTCCCTCCGCGTCGTCGCTCTCGCCGTCTAGAAGTGCCCTGACCGCCACTCTGAAATTGCTTTGTCACCTTGCTGTGAATAACCTTCCCCATTGTCCCTCCTTTACCGCCTCCAGCCTTTCCATATCCTTCCACCATTCCCCCGCGTCGTCGCTCCCTCTGTCGAAGTGTATCCTGCTCGCTGCTCTGTCCATCTGAACTGCTTTTGCCGCCTCCCTCTATTGGATATTGCTTCGCCGCAGGTTCTCCTGCAGTGATGATAATGGTTGGAGATAAAGAGGAGAATTTTGATGTAGGTTATTTTCATAATCCATGGTCTCCTATGGGTCTGTTGTGATTTTTACAGGAAAATGGGGATTATAATCAATAAAAATTGCATCCCAATGTTCAACCTTTCTCTTCACCAGGAAGTGGTAAGCAAGCAACTGGTTTAATTTTGTAAAGACAATTGTATAGGGCAAATTGCTAATTATCCATGATGATGAGAGAATTACACAATAATTTTGTAAATACAATTTTGTCAAAGACAACTGTATGTGTTGGTCTACTGCTTTATAGTTACTAGCAAAGATTTTGTTGGGGAAAAGAATTACACAGTAATGCAGAATGGCAAGAAATAATAGAGAAATGGAAAGTCAGGAAAGAAAAGAGAGGTCTACTAAACAAAGAGGATGGGAAGGAAGACCAAGATGAAGATGATGATTACATGTCTGTTGAATATAACATTTACAGAATTATCTCTGCTATTGGATCATGTTCTGTTTTCTTTAGGCACCTATATTGCATTATAAATTGCATATGTGGTTGTTGCCTTTGGATGACATTTGGCAAATTCGACTTGGAACACCTACTTGCTGCAAGCTTACTAACTTCCTGTTCATTTCTTTTTTACTTGGTGGAGGTGAAAACTAATTGGCAATTGGACATCTTGCTAGAGTTGTATGGTTTTTATCTCACTTTTCATGGGTTTTTGATTTAACTAGTTTCATTATATGGGTATAGGTGCAAGAATTTGGTTGCATTACAGGTTTTTTGTGCATATTGTCTTCATATTTCAACTTAGTACAATCTAAAATGGTTTGAAAGATGACAACATCCATGTCAACAAGGTGAAATGGTTGAACCTAAAGCTTTGTTTTTATGTCATTTCTGTTTGTTAGGGTTAGGGACATAGAAGTTTGTCCTCTACAATACTCATCATAGGGCATCCATGTGACAGTGCCAATTCCAACTCATGATCATAGTTGCTACCTATTTTCATTTAGTTGATGGTCATACTGATATTATTCACCTGCAGCTGTACAATGATTTGCTACCATGGTAGGATATGGAGCCTTGTCACTGAGAATTCACACAACATTACACCAAACATGACATGTTGTTAATATATCATTATATATCATGTGCAGGGGAATGAAACCACGAGATTTGCTGTTGAGAAGATACTGGAGGAGAGAAGATGATGGCACACATGATACTCTTTTATGAACTAGGATAAAGGTATATATTGTGAAGATATGATGATTCATTGTTAACATTTTTTTTATTCTGTAACAGTGTTGTTATACCACTCAGTGTATCATTCGATGTGTCCACCACAGAGAGGCTACATCTGAGCTTGCCTTAAAAGTAATGTATGCTTTAAATTTGACATTATTGTTTAACCTTTCAATGCAATGCCTATAGCATCAGGATATAGGAGATCATGCGTTATAATTTTATCATGTTAGTTGATGTAGAATCAAGAACCAACAAGAACAAAACAAGAATCCTCTGATTTATTAAAACTCACAACACCTAAAGATTAAGAGTATTTATAACACAAAGGTACTCTAACTATGATCACTTTGAGAATGAGTGGCACTCTGACTTGGCTTCAGAACAGATGGTACTTTGCTCACCAAGATCCTTCCTTCAGCTGGTTTGATAATTTTATATACGTCTAAAATTGTCCAAAAAAGTGGTGCCTTTTCTTATCATGAATCTCAGTACAATTAACATATAACCATACCAACCTTCCATGTTCCCAGCATTTGTCATATCTTTTTGTGATGTGATATATCTTAACAATGTCAAATGTTGATGGAATTGAAACCATTGGTATGTATAGGCTATGCCCCACCCCAAAATATCATCAGTTGCCGGTTTTGGGCAAAAAATTACATGACCTTGCAGGTTAGAATTGTTATTTATAATTTGTTTTTTAAATGAGATAATTTTGGGATGGAATGTGTGCAAAGAAGTTTTTTAAATGATTTTATGAGAAAATAATTTCAAAGCTTAAACATATCTTGCAGTTCAGAAGAAAGGGTATATGGACCTGCAAAGAGGCAGCCAGGGAAGAAAGTGCATCATGCTTTGAAAATTTGAACAAGAAAACCAAAGCTTTGAAGGTGTAACCATATATAGCAAGGTGTAACCATACCTGATGAAAATTTGAAAAATAAAACCAAAGCTTTGAAGGCAACTTATGAGCTCTCTTAAAGTAGCACAAGGCCAACAACATACTGACATGCACAACTTATGAGCTCTCTTACAGTAGCACAAGGGCAGCCAAGCTCTCTTGTAGTAGCACAAGGCCAACAACTTGCTGACATGCATAGGCTTATAAGTTTAGTTATAGTGAGTTGTTAGTTATATTAAGTGTTGATTAAAGTTCAGCTTTAGGAATACTATTCAATTGTGTAATCTATTGAATTCAATAATACATCTCCCACTTGTACAATTTTCCCATATTAATGGAAAATCATTTTAGTTTCCAATTATACTATTTCCATGTCTGATGAAATCAATGGAATAAAAAATAAATTCAATATAGTATCATATACAAGCAAATTGTAACTGCTACAAAACCACAAATTTGAACTTACACCTTTGAACTAATAAGCCCAACAGGACAGTTAATTGTAATTGCTACAAATTAAACCATAAATTAGCTTCCAAATATAACTTAAAGAGAGAAATCATTTCAACTCTAGCTTTCAATTATCCAAGCATGATGTTGTAACTTGAGCTGATGATTGATGGGCAATATTAAAGCATGAATCGTGTAATGAAAAAGATTGACTTGTCAATGATATTTAAACTGGGATTTGAGAAAGGTTGTCCTGTAAAAAAAACAAATTATGAGAAAGGTAAATATTATAAAAAAGTAAAGCACACAACACATTTAAAATATCAAAAACTTTTACCTGAGATTGTTGGTTTTGAGGATTCCTTTTTGTTTGAAGCCTTCCTTTTTTTGGACTGCTTTTCAACCCAACTTTTCAATCTCTTTCTAACTTTTTGTCCTTCTTTCTTTTTCAAAGCCTCTAATATTTTCAAAACCACTCTCCAATATAGGAACATCATTTTCCAGTGATAGCTGACATCTAGAAAATGAATCAACCATCTTATTCATTTCATCTATACCTTGATCAACAAGATTGTGTGTTTCTTCATAATCAGATGGCTCGAGCAACTAATTTGACCAAATTTCAAACAAAGTTTTCTATATCGTTCGCCATCATTCATTTTTAACATTAGCTTCAACAACTTTTCCATTCACATCATGAACAACCATATCTCTTGCTTCTCTTGTCCATCTCTTCACAATGTATTGATTTGGAATTTGTTTCACATCCCCCACATTAAAAACTTTCAAAGCATGATAGCACTAAAGGACCTATTGTTTCAAACATTCCACAACTACATGAAATTGTCTTTTCTTTCATATTACCAGTAACTTCATATTCTCCAACCTTATAAAAAATAGCAACTACATATGTAATCATTTTATCAACCTCATTGCAAGAAAACAACATAGGCAGCAGAACTCCAATCAAACTCATTCTGAAATAATCAAATGCAATGGGAGTATAAAGATGCCCGACCATGTTTTAGCATGGTGAGTGCTCCATCTTAAGTCGGGGGGTAGCTTTTTTTCTAGCATTATATTCAGCTTCTAACTCTTTATATCGCTTGGAATCTACAACTCGCTCAAATTGCTTGAAAATTTGTGCTATATCTAAGCTTGATCTCATATGATCTTTTAAATCACTATTAAAGCTTTCACTGAGCTGAGTACTTCGCATTCCATAGTATAAACCTTCTTCATGTAACAATGAGCCCATTTTTCCTTCACCTTAAAAATACTTTGCAACCAAGTGTTACTGTTAACTTTATAATTAATAAAGCAAAGCATCCCATGCCTCATGAAAATTTTGATTCATCTTCATAATTGTACATGCAAGCTTTGAAATCTTTCAAAATACTAGAACCATTCTTCATCATATTTCCTAAATGTCGTTATACCATTTTGCATAATATGCCAAACACAATCCATGATAGGTGTCTGGCATCACCTCGACTAAAGCTTTTGCCATTGTAGGGTCCTGATCAATGAAAATAGTTCTAGGCTTCTTATGCTTGTGGAGGTGTTAAAAATGAGTCAAACAACCATATGAAAGACTCATCTGTCTCATCATACAAAAGAGTAGCTCCAAATATAATAGTTCTCGATGATGATTAAAAATCCACAAAAAAACACCCAATGGCCTACTTTCTTTATTTGTGCAATATGTGGTGTCAAAGGTAATCACATCACCAATATAGCATAATCAATAATCATTCTTGCATCAGCTCAAAAAATATTTGTAATTTTTCCTCACTATCTAATTGTATAGCAATAGTAAAATGAAGGATTGTCTCGTTAATTGGCGTTGAAAGTACCTTAAAAAGCTTCAGCCTCATCACCATAATGCCAACTCTCACTTTCGTTGTTTGCTTCGAAGATAGTTTTTTCTGATCTGTTTGGTATAATCAAGGGACATCTTCCCCACCTGCTTGCTTACTAATCAACTCATGTGTTTCCTTTGGTCTTATACCAGAGTCATCGGCCAAATCAAATTTGCAAAGCTTGCACTTCTGAAACCTTTCTCTGTGAAGGCATCATATATGGATAGTTCTGAAGTTTTGCAAAATATGATTGTGATTCAACTCAAGATCATTAATCACATACTTTCAGTTTCACGTACTAACTTAAGTGTCATTCTTACTTGACAACCTGTTCTTGTTTCTGCACGAGGAATTTGTGTTAAATAATCTCGCTTATCGTGTCTTCGACGACCCTCCTTTGCACACACAAGTCGAAAGCTATTCACAACGCGGTCCACTTTACTCTTATTTGCATACAATTGTCTTATATCAAAACCAATCATTCCACCATAATTTGTCCAAAACTCTCGAGCTTGATGTATAGTATCAAAATTCATACCCAGTTTAGGTACTTTTCTGTTGTAGTTGATCTGATAACAAATAATAATATATAATAAATAAACAACTAAAAATAAATAAACATCAAAATATAAAGGTGTTGACAACTAACCTGGAATAAGATATTTTCAAATTGGTTTCTTGACTTGATTGAGGTTTTTCAACTTCTTGAGGCAGCCATGGATGATGGACAAAAGATGATACTTCTTTTCGAAGTTCTCCCCCATTATGCCCTCCTCCTGTGAAAAAAAAAATTAAAGAATTAAACAATAGTTCATAAAAAATCTAGTATTTGATAAAAAAAAAAACAACCAACTTTTACTAATTCAGCCCTATTTCTTTTCCAAAACGTAACGAATGGCATTATAAAATTTTTTAAAAAACAATGCAATTGTTATCATAGAAACACCATTGTTGCACTGATTACAAGGGTCATAATAAAGTGTGTAGAAAGACCCAAATCTATGAGAAATTCAGTTTCAGTAACCACGATGCACACCGGTAACGATGACAAAGAAATTTCAACTTAGTTTCTTTTGGTGTAAATTGCTAGGATATTGGCTAGTGCAGAACTAAGAATGCGAGGATGGCAACCCCGTGAACCCTGTTTACCACCCTCTCAATTTGTGAAATTATTCAATCGGTTGTCGTAAATCGTGAAACAATCGTAAATCGTGAAACAAGTGGTTACGTAGAAAAACCATTACTGATTATTAGTGGGAATTGAATTTTTGATTTTTAATTTTTAAAATTATTAAATTAATTTAAGCCATTGAATTAATCAATGGTGTATCTTAATTCAATTTACCCTCTAAAGTGAGAGCCTCAAAAGTGAGCCAAATCCCGCGTGGTTAATGGTTATGTATGTTCCCAAAGGTTAAATATAGATTAGTTGATTAAAGAGTAATTTTTAATCCCCAACTTTGCCTGAGCCTTGTTTTATTGTAGTTAGGCTTTGACAACCTGGCATAATAAAAAAAAAACCGTTGGAATGAAGTAAAATCAATGAAACCATAAACAAGGACTGCAAAAACAATGGTATGAGACAATGACACACCAATTAGAAGCCAGATAAATTCTAAGACAAAGGTTAAAAAAATTACCTGATTAAGCTGTAGGCAGAGGTGTGCGCAAAGCAAAATTGTACTCTATCTAGCAATGTTAGAAGAGCATCAATAAACAAACAGAATTATTACTCCTTTTCCTTCGTCATTTTCCCCAATTTTTTTCCTACAAAATTAACGTGGACCTACCTGAAGCTAGGCTGAGTAATTAGTGAAGTTTCAGGAAACATGAAAACCAAAAATAATAATATAAAATAGATATGAAATATTATTTTTTTTTAAAAAGAGAGTTTTTATATAACGTGTTGAATATACACTAAGAGATAAACCGAAAAAAAATAGAGAAATGTAAGATATGATAAATGATGTGATGAATAATATAATAGAAATTTTTTAAAAATATGATGTATGAGTTTTATTAAATAAATTTATTATATAAATATTAATATAACTCTTAAAAATAATAAGCAAACTAGCACATTGATCCCTGAGTCTTAGGAGACCATGCAGTTTTGTTGGCTGACTTTTTAAAAATAGCACTTTAGTTCATACTTTTGTTAAAAGCATGCACTTTAGTTTTTATTTTATTAAAAAGCATGCACTTATAATCATTTACTTTATTAAAAAACATAGACTTTAAGGATTAAAGTGCATGTTTTAATAAAGTTAAAGATTAAAATACTATTTTAGAAAAATCAAAGGATAAAACTGTATGGTCCGTCAAGAATGTGGTAGTAAGGCGATACGGACAGAATATGGATCAAGGGTCAAAGAAAATCATAGAGATGATTAGAAAATTTTAGAAGCCAATTCGGCGTCAATAGTCACTGTGATTATAAAAAAGGTTAAACCGTGTGTTTGGGACCAATGAGGAATAAGACTCCCCCCCTGGCTTTTGCATATTCTAATCTTCCCAGTTGTCGTTTTGTTTGTTCCCACAATCGAATGCCATTTGTATCCTAGTTCATATCGAGCCATACCCATTCCACGTCTCTTCTGCCTCCAACTCTCTTTGTCTCTCTCCCTCACTCCCTTCATATATTCCTAAACCTGACACTGAAACCTTGAGATCTCAACAACAATGGCATTGGTGGTGGCTCCCGAAGATGCAGCAGCACTTGTCAACCTTGAGTCAGCATATTCTGATGTGGAAGCTCTCCTTCGAGCTTCAGAGGAAATGGAAGATAACATTGAAACGATGGAAACAAGGTTTCATCTTAAACCAGGATCACTATCAACACAGCATCAAGAAGAATCGCCCCTTTGCAGTCCTTGGCCATGTCAAGGAAAGCACTTGATAACCAGAATCAACAGAGCCATTTCCCCTGCTCTTGCACATCCTAGACATTTTCAAGCTCACAGAGTCCTCTCCAGAACAACCTCACTGATCTCTCATCGAAACTATCAGCAGAGAAGTCACATCAAAAACGGCTCCAGAAGCTCCTTGATTACATGGATTGTGTGAATCAGCTAAATGAGGCTATTAACTCCATATGCCAGGAGGTTGAGCCAGTGATTCAGAAGCTTCAGGAGGGTGGTGGAGTTTATAAGCAGAACAAAGGCAAGCTGATCAGTACAGAACACAAAGGTTAAGAGAGGCACTTGTCACTCTTCAAGGCACTTTATGAAACCGAGGTGGATGACATGAGGTTCGAGGGTATGCTGGATCAGGGCGTTGCTTCAATATGCAGGATGAGTTTGAGGCTCTCTTACTGAAAATGAAGCATAGGGACCTAGGAGTTATGTCACACAAACATGCTGGTGGTAATGACATGATCATGTCAAGGTTTGCCCTGAATTGGGATCAGAGCTGAAATTGAAGTCATGAGACGAATTTCACCCATTCTTGCTGCCAATGATTGCCTAGATATATGCATTGACATCTATGTTAAGGTAACCTTGATCATGAATATCATTATGTTTATAGTATATGATATCTCTTTGATTAACAAAGCTTATTTTATGCTTAAAATAGCTCATAGTAGTCAAAATTTTAACTTGAGTTATAATCTAATCCAAACATGTAGATAAGAGTAATAATAATTCACAAACATCCAATAGGATCACCATCCATTTTTTACCTTCCATCTCTCTATTTTTTCTCTTCCTATCATATTACATTATATTATTCATGATATCTATTCACTTCTTCTCTTTGGTTGTCTTCACCAGCAAGCATACTATGTAGATAAGATTAATGTTTCAAAGTTCAAACTTTTTAATCATCTATTTATCTCATTTTTATATTGATAATGTAACATGGTGAGATATAGAAGGGCTGCAAAGCATTAATGAAGCTAAGTCCTGATTACCTGAGAACATATACCCCAGAAGGAATTGATGAAATGGAATGGGAAAACTTAGAGACAAGCGATAACCCTTTGGATCCAACACCTAGAAGTTGCGGCAAAGAAGGTTCTCTTATCAGAAAAGAGACTCCTGCGAAAGAGTTTTGGGTGAAATCATGGATGGACTAGTCTGGCCAGAATGCTTTGTGAAAATATCAGACAAGATCATGGCTGTGTTCTTTCGGTTTGGAGAAGGTGTTGCCAGAAGCAGAAAAGAGCCTCAGAAGCTGTTCAAACTGTTGGACATGTTTGAATCCTTGAGAAACTCAAAACCCCATATAATGGAAATCTTTGATGGTGAAGCTGGAGTGGATATCTGCACACGGTTTAGAGAGCTTGAAAAGCTCATCATCGATGCTTCAAGCAAAGTTTTCTGGGAATTCGGCCTACAAATTGAAGGGAATGCTGATGGTCTTCCACCCCCACAAGATGGTTCTGTTCCAAAACTTGTAAGATATGCTATTAACTACCTCAAATACCTTGCCACGGTGAATTACAGAACAACCATGGCTAAGGTTCTCCGAACAGAACAGATATGGAAAGGTGGGGGTGTTATCCAAACCCGAGACAGATGAGAGTTTATTGAAGCATGCTATTTCAAATATCATGGAGGCTCTTCAAAGAAACATCGACTCTAAACGTTCTAGTTGCAGGGACAGAATTTTGATCCATATATTCATGATGAACACGTACTGGTACATGTATATGAGAACCAAGAACACAGAGCTTGGTGAGTTGTTAGGGTGAGCAATACATGAAAGATGGTTACAAGGCAGTGGCAGAAGAATCTGCTTACATGTACCAAAAGCAGCGTGGGGTGTTTTGGTGAGGATTTTGGATGCAGAGGATCTGAGGGAACAAGGGAAAGAAAGCATTGGAAGGCTAGTGACAGAGAAGATTGAGACTTTCTTCAAGTGCTTAGATGAGATTTGTGAGAGGCATAGAGTGTGTTATAGTATACCAGATGTGGATTTGAGGGAACAAATGAGAGAAGCTACAATGAAGCTTGTGGTGCCGGCTTATGCAGAGTTCTTGGAGTCTTATTCAGGATTGTTGCAGAGGAAAGTGTATCCGAGTCCTGAAAGGTTACAAGGGTTGTTGAGGAAGGCTTTTGATGGTGATGCTGATGTGAGGTTGAAACGGCGAAGCTCTACTTCTAATGATTGGAATGGTGGACGTAACTCTGCCTCCATGGAAGGTGATAACAGGCAGTCCAGATGATAGATTCCACTACATTTGTTTTTGAGTTTTCCTTTCCTGTATATTAATGTCACTTTAAGTAAATCATTTGTTTTGTTTTACAAGATAATGTAATTCACTGTGCTATAAACTCATGAGCAAAACAAGCAAGAGTTCGGTAAGAGATGAAAGTTGAGATTCGTACTTAAAATCATTTCATTTAGTGTTTGATAATGTAATTTTTATATAGGTAACATTTAAAAAAAAAAAAACCTCCTTTTTTACCATTAGTAAAAATTTGTTATAATTTTATCTCTTAATATATAACTCTCACTTATCATTATTTAATAATTAATAATGTCTTTATATATCATTTTATCATTTTTAACTAATTCAATAGTTAATTTTACCAAACACTTTTAATAAAATCAGCTAACTTTTCAACTAATTTTACCAAACACACTCTAACAATGACCAAGTCACGACACCATTTGTGCATGTTTGTTTACCAACAATTTTCTACTTTTGGAATCATTTTTTACTTCTAAAATCAATTATGCATTGAATCGAATTATTGTATAAATGAAACTTTTTTTTAACTTTTTAATTGAGTATAATTAATTTTAGATATAAAATCCACAAAATATATTATATTTACACTTTAAAAATAATTCTACTTTACCATTTAAATAAAATTAATTCTTTTAAATTATATATCGTTTCTTTTTTTGGTCAAAAATTATATATCGTATAATTCTCTGAATATCAATGTGTTAAAAATTATTTTTTTCAATTGAAAACAAATGAGAGTAAATTGAAAATATGTTCATGCATAATGCTCACGTTAATTTCCCTAGAGTCAAACTAAATCATGGAGAAAGCGTGACCTAGATCTTTCAAAGAAAGTAAAAGATAAACATGTTTGATCATTCCCACCTTCAGTATGTTAGGAAGGGAGAAGGTTATAATTGTAAAGTAATTGTCTGACTAGATTGGTCCCTTTTAACTCGGGATATAAATTATTGGCTGATAAGCTGCTTATTTTTGGCTCATAAGTATAACCTTAGTTCTCGAGTAAAATTATTTTTTATTTACCTGTGTTCTTACAAATTCGAAGAAACATTAATTATTGTTTATCAATTATATCCTGTGATAATTCTCAAGTAGTAATAATGTTTTAATAATTGAAGAGAGATATTGTAAAATAAATAAAGAAAATTTAAAAAATTTATAAAAACAAGAATATTAATTATATATTTTTAATTTGTGTGTTTTTTTTGCCTTAATAAAAAGATAAATACTTTATTAGACTACTTTATAATACTTGTGCTCAGTGCTTATTAAGAAAAAAAAAAATTTAAGTATGTAGATAAAGTATGTAGTGTCATGCAGATAAAGTGAGTTGGTGCATGGAGAGAGTGTATTTCTATGGATTTTGGGCTTCCATTGATTTATTAAAACGTAGGTTGAATGATATCTTGATAATTCTTGGAATATCCATTTTGTTATAGGTGGATATTATATTATGCTCCCTCTAAAGTGGCTTTATTATATTTGTGCTCGCTCTAAAGTGGCTATATATATAAGATTTGAAGAGAGGTTCCATTTCTGTGTTCGTTTGGCCTAGCTTTTTTTTTTTTTTTTTTGCTTATAAGCCACTTTAAAGTAAAAGCCAAGCCATACACTAATATATAAAAGCTCTTTCAAAATTTAAGTTTTTTTTTTTCCAACAAACTAAGGTATGCATTAGATAGATAGGGACTGGGGGCAGTCCAAAGCTACCTGAAAAGATATACAATCAGGTTCAACTTCCACCCAAATTAAATTGGGGTAATTACAATCCATACTTAGCTAATAAATGAGTTGCATTGTTGCCAGCTCTAAAAACATGGAGGAAAACTAGAGAATGAAAATCTGCTTTAAACAAAGAACAATCATTTGCTAGCATTGCAAAATTAGAGGAGCCTCGTAAATTGCTATTAATTGTAGTGACCAGCTCTTGGCAATCTGTCTCTGCCATTAAGTCCCTGAATCCCATTTCAGAAGCAAATTGTAGACCAGCTCTCATTCCCATTGCCTCAGCCAATCTGGTTTCTGGTCCGCAAGTGATTAGCCATGTTGCAGCACTTAGGACTACATCCTCATAGTCTCGAACTATAGCAGCAGCACCCCAACGATTACCATCTATTTTGGCAATATCAGTATTCAATTTGTAGCATCCATCTGGAGGGGACTTTTGGGGAATGGTTAGATATTGTGTTCGCCTTGTGAGATTCATGAGCACGCAAAAACTAATGGAATGAGTTTGTTGCATGTATGATAGATTGAGCTACAGGAATTGAGTTATTTTCAAATAACAATTTGTTTATACTAAACCAAAGACTATGGACCAAAACAACAAATAGACCGCTAATTTCAGGATGAGGTTGCTGCAGAAAGTGATCAGTAACAATGGTAAGGAAGCTTGAGTACTAGGGTCCGGAGGTAAAGCAATGGGAGCTTGTGTCCAGAAATCTTGGGCCCATTGGCAATGAAGAAAGGCGTGATCAATTGTTTCTTCATGAGCCATGCAACGTGGGCAGGAAGGATCAATTTTGCATCCCACGCCTGAGGAGTTGAGCTCGGAATGGTAGGCAGCTTTTTTTTAGTCCTCCACAGAAAGTGTTTGTATTCGGGACAGTATGCACTTTCCATAATTTTCTCCATAAAGTTGATCCGCATTGGAAACCCCACTATAAGAAGATGTTTCATCTGTAGCTGAACGTGTGCAAAATGGTATCTAGATCTCACTGAATAGATTCCATTTTTTGTTCCTTTCCAACATAATAAGTCAGGAAGATTGGCTCTTGGAAGAGGAATAGTTAGAAGTTGATCTGATTCCAACTGTGAAAACATTGCAGTAATTACTTTAGCTTTCCAGGTCTTTGATTCATGATCTATTAGTGAGCTAACTCTAAGATCCTCCGGATAACCAATATTGAGAGACCAAATATGATGAGTCGGCTGATGAGGTAGCTATCGGTCCTTCAAAACATTTACACTTTCTCCATTTCCAATAGTCCAACAGGAACCACGTTGAATAATCCATTGGGACAGAGTGAATACTCCAGGTGAAGCTGGGAATATATCCAAGCATGGCATGAGAGAAATTTAACTTGGGGAAGTACTTGGCCTTTAGACATTGAGTCATAGGGAATCATGATTCTAAATAAGTCTCCAGCCTTGCTTGGCCAAAGCGCCAAATTAAAGGCATGGAAGGATCAAAAGCCCATACCTCCTAACTTTTTTGGAGTGCTCAGCTTTTTCCATGACACCCAATCAAGCTTCCTCTCATTTTGCTTGCTCCCGCACCAGAACTTAGAGATCATGGATTCAATATCATCACACAGAGTTTGTGGTAAAAGGAAGCATCCCATAATGTATCCCGGGATAGATTGGGCAATAAATTTAATGAGAATTTCCCTCCCAGCAACAGACAATAACTTTTCCTTCCAACCTTTTAATTTCTTCCAAACTCGCTCACGAACAAAATAAAAAATTTGAGTTTTCGATCTACCTACAAAGGTAGGAATACCCAAATATTTTGAGTGGTTATCCACTGCCTTAACCTGCATCCAGCCTTGGATCATGATTTGTCTATCAAGAGGGACATTTCGGCTAAAGGATAACTCCGATTTATTAAAGTGATAAGTTGTCCCGAAGTTTTTTGGCAGAGATCAAGAATCTGAAGAATAAAATTTATTTCTTGGTCTAAGCTTCTGAAGAAAATTATACTGTCATATGCAAAGAAAAGATGGGTGATTTCTGGGCTTCCTCTTGAAATTTTGATACCATGAATAGATGAGTTCACTTGTGCTCTATACAATAAACCTGAAAAGACTTCAGCACAAAGGACGAAAAGATAAGGAGAAATGGGATCCCCTTGTCTTAATCCTCTACGTGGTGAGAAAGAGTCACATGGATAGCCATTTAATAATACAACAAAGTAAACAGAATTCACACAGTTGAGGATAAGATTTACAAAATGCACCGGGAAACCCATGGAGATCATAGTAGCTTCCAAAAAATTCCATTCTATTCTATCATATGCTTTTGCCATATCAAGTTTCAATCCAATATACCCCTTCCTCCCCTTTTTCCTCTTTCTCATATAATGAAAGTGAAGGGGATCAAGCATGTGATCAGGGTGCAGCGGAAATAAATGGATTCCCTCCCTTGTTATAATCATTTTGCGAAAACACGAATCAAGACATAAAAGGTATTAAAACGAAAGGTCGTACCTTATTAGGATTACAAACGAGGCAAGAGTAGCCACGTCTCTATTGGTATCCACGCCAACAGCCAGACTAGGAAACCCTCCTCAGCTCTGCTAGTAGCCTTAGAAAGTAAGAAGCAATTGCTCATGTGTGTCTGGGTAGTGCATCTTATGCTCTATTTATAGAGTGGTGGCTAGGGTTTTACCCCCTCCCTCACTTAACCCTCACACTTATGGGTCTGGCCCATTATGTTATAATTCTAATTAAATTAAATTAGAATTATTATCCTTTCCTAGTGGCTTGTTGTATGCTATGTGACCCAATCGGCTTTTAATATTTGGTTATAATATTAAATAAAAACCCTTTTATATTTAATATCATAAATAGTGAGCGGTATCTAGCAACACATCACTATCCAAATATTGAGATTATCAATAACTTTGATAAATCCTATTTTATGATAAGAATTTATATGATCTGTCCCTTTGTCCAAATATCTAATTGAACACAAGGGCATGGATTGTGTCAACCTTGTATAATTCAATTTATATTTTCTTGATCCCTAAGTAGACTGGACAGAAAATAAATATCTCATATTTATCCTCCTGAGCATGGCCATGCATTTTGCAGTCTCACTTTATCAAGAGGCCTATAGATATAGCTCCTGTTACATAGGAGGGACAAAACCCATCTAGGGCACTCACATTCCACCACACAATTTATTACATGTCCAAAAACCAACTTTATGATTACCCCTGTTACAGGTAACGTTTGATGATAATTAAAACATATAATGCCTTATGTAGGAATCGTAGTGATTTCAGGTCGAAGGACTTCATATAACATCTATCAATTTAAGAAACGTTCATGACACTTATATAACAATCCATGCAACGTTCTTAAGGTGGGTCTGTCCAGTACATCATTACTCTTAATTTGCACCTATGTGAGAACATGATATCTCATATCCATGATTTGTGAGATGTGATCATCGATGAACTCACATACTAGTCTAAATGCATCTTTGTCCTAAGATGATACTTGACTAAGGACTATTTAAGAATAGTTCTTCATAAGATCTCACGATCAAGTCATCTACTTGATTTCTTATGAAGTTTAAGTTTACCATTCTAAGGACAATAATTATATTCTAAAAGAATAAGTTTGCCTTTATAAAATAACATGATTACAAGTGATGGATGTTCATAAATATATAAGTCTCTAGTGAATATTCCTAACAGAAAGGTATCAAAGGCAATTAAGCATTATTTGTAATTAATCTACCTGGTACAAAGGCACTCTATTATGGGTGTATTGTGTCAAGGAGAATCATTTGAGCCGGTTTGCAATTGTTTTTGTTATCAGATTCAAGATCACATTGCAAAGTTGAGATGGGTCTGAACTCCTTTATATGCCTCGGTTTCTTGACTTTTGGATCATACAGATATGAGTCTTGTTAAGGGTTCTTGGGCTTGCACCATTATTCAAAACATCCAACACAATGGAGAGGCAATCAGGGCCAACCATGGCAAAATTTCTGAAGAAAATAAGCCAGGATACCATCCGGGCCAGGCGCAACCAAGGCTTCATTTGTTTGAGGGAAGCTAGAACTTCAGATTCTGTAAAGGGGTCTCCAAGCATCTGAAACATTTGTGGGGTTATTCTCTTTTGAACCACCTCAACAACTTCATCAATATGGGATGTACTGCTAGCCTGGAATAATCTTCAAAATAATTGCTCATGACACGAGCAATATCCTCCTCCTCCTCAAATTTATTTCCATCATCATCCTTGATAAAATCTACTAGTTTCTTTCTCGCCTCTGACTTGCCTTTGTGTGAAAAAACTTTGAGTTGTGATCATAATGACAAAACCAAAGGACCCCGACTCCTCTGTTGCCAAATGTCTCTTCTGCAGCTAGAAGCTCGTCCAACTTAGCCTCTTTTCTTCTAATTTTATCAACTGCACCTGGATTGTTAATGTTAGAGTTCAAGACCCGAATCTTTGCCTCACATTTCTTAATTTTCCGTGGAATATCACTGTAACAATGACAAATGATGAAGGGCAAAACTGTCAAATGGCTAGTGGAGAATCTTGCCCTCGACAGCAAAGAGAATTCTGTTAGAAAAAGTGGACAAGTGGCAGGTTCAACTGATGGCAAGGGAATTGGCAGAGAGAATCGTGTGAGACAGCCCAACTCACGCTTGAAGGACTATCATTGGAATTGGAATTAGAATAAAAAGGCTGAGTGAAGAGGAGGGAAGTAGGCAATGATTAGAGGATATTCTCATTCTCTCTCTCCTCTAGCGAGAATCTCTTTTCATTGCTGAGCATTGTACTGCTTGAGTACTTCCTTATTTTCTGTACTTTTCAACTTCAATACCCCTATGATCCCGTTTGATCTCATAGGAGGAGGAATATTCAGTTTTAGTCTATTTCTTATGTCATAGCAACCACTTGTTTCCCCTAATTTCCTTTTCATGTCATTATCATTAATCCTCTCCCTTACAATTGGTGCTTTCATTCATTCCTTCCAACAATGACTGAAAACCGATCAGAGTTGAGCCAGTGTTTGGAGATCTTGGAAAAACGTGACAGAGAACTTCCTTGGAAATGAATGAGTTGAGAGCTGCCATAGAAGATCTGCTAGCAAGCATTCCCGGTGGAGGACAGAACTCAAGAAATTTCAAACAATCCCTTGCAGGTGAGGAATGTTAAGTTGGATTTTCCAAAGTTTGATGTAAGACATCCTTCAATGGATTTTTTCGAGCGGAGCAATATTTTGAGTACTACAACACACCTGATGAACAGAGAATCACCATTGCAGCAGTTCATTTTGAGAAGACGTGGTGCCATGGTTTCAAAATGATGCAAAGGAAAAAACCCCATTATCTCGTGGAATACGTTAACCAGGTCTCTTGAACTGGAATTTGGACCTTCCTATTTGATGCAATCTGGTTCTGTTAATGATTATTACTTGGAATTCACTGCCTTAGCTAACCGAATCTATGGTGTGAGTGCTGAAGCACTTTTGGATTGTTTTATTAGTGGACTTAAACTTGACATTAACGTGAGGTGATAGCTCAAGCTCCTACATCCTTGTTAAAAGCAATTGCACTAGCTCGGTTGTTTGAAGAAAAATATAGCTATAAAACCAGACCTGCTAATTTCAATCACACAAGGCCGAATCAACCCTCTATTAACCAATCATTTACCAACCCCACTCAACAGCCTATACTATAAACACCCAATAACCGACCTAATGCTTCACTCCCTCGAAACAGTAACATCAAAAAGATGTCACCAGCAGAGATGCAATTCAGAAGGGAAAGAGGACTATGCTTTACATGTGATGAAAGGTTTTCTGCTACTCACAGATGTCCTAACCGACAATATCTCTTCCTACAAGTTGAGAATGAAGAGGAGGATGAAAATGACTCAGTCCAGGAACCTGTATTGATGAGGAAGAATTGGTGCATCACCTATCCTTTAATTCACTCAAGGATCTTCATGTGTGGGTACTATGAGGTTCACAGGTACCATTGGGGGAAAGGAAATCCAAATTTTATTGGATGGTGGCAGTAGTGATAATTTCTTGCAACCCAAATTAGCTCAGCACTTGAAGTTACCAATTGAACCTGTCTCAGGATCACAGGTGCTGGTTGGGAATGACAACACATTAACTACTGAAGGACTAATCAGAGAAGTACAAGTCCAGATACAAGGTCAACTCCTCAAACTGCCTGTGTACTTATTACCTGTTTTTGGAGCAGATATGATCATGGGAGCTTCTTGGTTAGCTACATTGGGTCCTCATATAGCAGATTACAGTTCTCTCACAATCAAATTTTATAAGGATAAGAAACTGGTCACACTGTCTGGTGAAAAACATAAGCCTGCAACACAATCCCAGTTCAATCACTTGAAAAGATTACATCACACCCATGCCATTGCTGAGGTATTCACACTACAAACCTTCTCTGAATTTGATGTAAATGATCAGTGAGAGATTATTCCTCCTGACACTGTGGAGCCTGAAATTGCCCTTCTCTTATACACTTATAGCAAGATTTTTGCCAAGCCAGTAGGATTGCCCTCTACTAGATCTCAAGACCACAA
Organism: Sesbania bispinosa; assembly: GCA_026901365.1. Classification (NCBI taxonomy): domain Eukaryota; kingdom Viridiplantae; phylum Streptophyta; class Magnoliopsida; order Fabales; family Fabaceae; genus Sesbania; species Sesbania bispinosa. The sequence continues at coordinate 509,250 of QLOH01000594.1, forward strand.
AATACCCTTAATCCAAGGAAATAATGCAGTGAAGGTGAGACCCTACAAGTATCCTCACAGCCAGAAACAACAGATTGAAAACATGGTTAAGGAGATGCTGGATGAAGGGATTATTGTTCCCAGCTCAAGTCCATTCTCTTCCCCTATCATTCTGGTAAAGAAAAAAGATGGAACTTGGAGATTTTGTACTGATTACAGAGCTCTTAATGCAATCACAATCAAGGATAAATTCCCAATTCCTACTGTAGAAGAGTTACTAGATGAGTTATTTGGGGCTAAATACTTCTCTAAGCTGGATTTAAGATCAGGGTACCATCAAATCTTGCTGAACCCTGAAGATAGATACAAAACAGCATTTAGAACACACCAAGGGCACTATGAATGGTTGGTCATGCCTTTTGGGTTAACAAATGCCCCTGCCACATTTCAAAGTGTAACGAATGACATCTTCCAAGGACTCTTAAGGAAATCAGTATTGGTCTTCTTTGATGACATACTGGTCTATATAGCCCCTCATGGACAGCTCATTTACAGCATCTTCAAAGAGTTCTACAAATCCTTGAGGACAATGAATTATATGCAAAAATGTCAAAATGCTCATTTGGATTGCAGCAAATTGATTACCTGGGACACACTGTCTCAGGAGAGGGTGTTGCCATGGACTCAAATAAGGTGAAGGCAGTTTTGAATTGGCCAATTCCAAGTACACTCAAGCAACTCAGGGGTTTTTTGGGCCTAACTGGTTACTACAGACGCTTTATCAAAGGTTATGCTTCTATTGCTAACCCTTTGACTACTCTATTGAAGAAGGACAGTTTTAAATGGACTACTGAGGCCTCAGATGCCTTCCTGGCTCTTAAGAATGCCATAACCACTGCACCAGTTTTAACTCTACCCAACTTTTCTAAGCCATTTGTTTTAGAAACTGATGCATCAGGGAGTGGAATAGGTGATGTCCTGAGCCAAGACAAGCATCCTATTGCTTACTTTTCAAAAAAATTGTCCACCAGACTGGCAAAACAATCAGCCTACACCAGGGAATTTTATGCCATAACAGAAGCCATTGCAAAGTTTAGGCATTATCTACTAGGCCATAGATTCATCATTAGAACTGATCAAAAAAGTTTAAAGAGTCTTACTGATCAATCTCTGTAGACACCAGAACAACAAGCTTGGCTACATAAATTCTTGGGCTATGACTTCCAGATTGAATACAAACCAGGAAGGGATAATCTAGTTGCCGATGCCCTCTCAAGGTCATTTTTCATGGCTTGCACACAGTTAACATCTGACTTAGCAACAACAATCAGGTCTCACTGTCTCTGGATGCATCATTACAGTCTATTATAGCAGATTGCAAAGGTGGGAAAGCAACACAGACTCACTATTCATGGCATGATGGATTACTGTATTGGAAAAATAGACTGGTGATTCCTAATAATCAAGCACTCAAGGATCTACTCCTAACTGAATACCATTCTTCTCTAATTGGTGGTCATTCAGAAATTACTAGGACAGTTGCAAAGATCTCTTCACAGTTTTTTTGGCCAAGTATGCACAAGGATATCTCAAATTTTGTTCAACACTGCCTTACTTGCCAGCAAGCAAAAACTACCACAGCTCTACCCTCTGGGTTGTTGCAGCCCTTACCCATACCTCAGCAAATATGGGAGGACATAGCTATGGATTTCATAGTAGGACTTCCACCATCGGAAAGTTACACTGTGATCATGGTAGTTGTAGACAGATTGTCCAAGTATGCTCATTTTGCTCCACTGAAAACTGACTTCAACAGCAAGAAAGTAGCAGAAGCGTTTCTTCACACAGTGGTCAAGCTACATGGGTTTCCTAGCACAATTGTGTCTGACAGAGACAATGTGTTCACTAGTTCTTTTTGGAAACATCTACTTAAACTCAGTGGCACCAAACTGAACCTAAGTACAGCATACCACCCACAATCTGATGGACAATCGGAGGCTTTGAACAAATGTTTAGAAATGTATCTGAGATGCTTCACCTTTGACAACCCAAAGGCTTGGCTCAAACTCCTTCCTTGGGCAGAATTTTGGTACAACACTTCTTATCATCACAGTGTGCAAATGACCCCATTTAAAATTGTGTATGGCAGAGACCCTCCTACTATACATAAGTACACTCATTCTGCTCTAGATCCTCCATCAGTTCAAGAACTGTTGCAGGAGAGGGACCTTGTCCTGTCCCAATTGAAGCAAAACTTGCTTAAAGCACAGGAAAGGATGAGAAAATATGCTGATCAGAAAAGGAGACATAAGGATTTAAAGGTTGGTGATTCAGTGCTGGTTAAATTACAACCTTACAGACAACATTCTATTGCTTTGAGAAAGAACCAAAAGCTCGGTCTCAGATACTTTGGCCCTTTTCCAATTATGGAGAAGATTGGCTCGGTAGCTTATAAGCTACTCCTTCCCCCACATGCCAAAATTCATCCAATATTCCATGTTTCTCAACTTAAGGAATACAAAGGGGCCACTGAATTCACTTATGTTCCCTTACCCCTCACCACTACTGAAGAAGGTCCAATAGTATCTCCTTTCCAAATCCTCAGCAGAAGGGACATCATTAGAGGGTCCAATGTAATGCCTCAAATACTGGTTCAATGGGAAGGTATGAATCCTGCAGATGCAACTTGGGAAGACAGGATTGAATTTCAGAAAAGCTACCCCAATTTCAACCTTGAGGACAAGGTTAATTTCAAAGGGGGAAGTATTGTAACAATGACAGATGATGAAGGGCAAAACTGTCAAATGGCTAGTGGAGAATCTTGCCTCAACAGCAAAGAGAATTCTGTTAGAAAAAGTGGACAAGTGGCAGGTTCAACTGATGGCAAGGGAATTGGCAGAGAGAATCGTGTGAGACAGCCCAACTCACGCTTGAAGGACTATCATTGGAATTGGAATTAGAATAAAAGGCTGAGTGAAGAGGAGGGAAGTAGGCAATGATTAGAGGATATTCTCATTCTCTCTCTCTCTCTAGCGTGAATCTCTTTTTCATTGCTGAGCATTGTACTGCTTGAGTACTTTCCTTATTTTATGTACTTTTCAACTTCAATACCCCTGTGATCCCGTTTGATCTCATAGGAGGAGGAATATTCAGTTTTAGTCTATTTCTTATGTCATAAGCAACCACTTGTTTCCCCTAATTTTCCTTTTTCATCTCAGTATCATTCATCCTCTCCCTTACAATCACCGTATAAATCATCCCCCCACTTGTCCAGATTGAATAAGCATTGTTCCAATTTGGTTGGAAGATCTCCAGAGCATGAGTTCCAGGCCTGGGCTACACGGCTGTGTAGGACTTCTTCACGGGTCCATACCTCTTCAAAATGCACAAGCTTTTTCTTTTTTTCTCTTTGGAATTTTGACTTGGAGGAGGTCTAGTAGAATTGGAGAATGGTCAGAGAAGTATCTAGGAAGGTGAATGACTTTTGCATGGGGAAAAGAATCCTTCCATTCTTGGGTGGCAACCATTCTGTCCAATCTAACCTGAATTAGTCCCTTTACATCAATTCGATTGCACCATGTGAAAGCATTACCTTCAAAGCCAAGGTCTATTAGTCCACAGTCTTGGAGAGTGTCCTGGAAGAATTGTGTGATGTTTCTCGAGGGGGGTTACCTCCATCCTTCTCCTGACTAGAAAGAATAATGTTCAAATCACCAAAGCATATCCATTGTCTAGTGTCATTGGCTAAAGAGAGGGACATAATCAGATCATAGATCTTGTGCTTGTTGATAGCCTCTGGATGCCCATAAATCCCTGACGCTTGAAGACTCTTTCACCTCCATTCTGAGACACAAGAAAATCAATATGATTCAAGGATGATGATAATATTTCAATTTGTATGTCATTTCCCCACAACAAAGCAATTCCTCCACCCTGGTTTCACCTTTCCCCCCTGCAGCTCACCGCAAAGACATTATTCAAGCCTCCAAAGTAACGATAACGCATCATCTCAGCATCCTTCTTTCGGGTTTCCAATAAGAAAACCACCTTGGATGACTTTGTTGCAACGAGCTTCTTAAGAGATCGCATTGCTCGTGGGTTCCCAAGCCACGGTAGTTCCATGAAATTAGCTTCATTGCATTCGGCTAGCCTGGTTCTCCAGGCTTGCCGATCTAGACTCGTAGTTGCGTGGTTTTTTTTGGTAGTACTATATCATCAGACTCTGTAACTGTGGGTGCAACATTCAACTTCCTTTTTGTTCCTTCCCCATTGAGGCATGTTTTTGTGCTAACTCCGGCTCTGTCCCTGTGTTTCATTCGCTTCCAGGTTCGAGGTTTGGGGTCAGAGATACTAGTGATGCATTTGAGAGGAGAGTGGATGCTATCATCAGACAGGGGTTGCACTGTTTCATCTCAAGAGTTGTTAGTCCTTAAAGCAGTCAACTGTTTCATCTCTAGTCTCATAGATCTCAGATTCCTTGACTGTACCTAGGCATGCACCAATTCGGTATCCCATCTTTATAGTTTTGCAGTGAGGAAGGAGACCCCAAATCTGGACTTTGAGGGGGATAACAGAAAAATTCAATTGCTCCATGTTCAGGTTCCTCTCCCATCACTTAAGACATAGCCATGAGTTTCTAAAAATCCATGGGCTCCCCTTGAGTATGCGATTGACATCAGACTCTTTATCAAATAGGAATTGGAATGTTTTGGAACCTAGCTCCTCCACCTTAAAACCTTTCGGATTGCACCAAATTCCACTCAATGCATTCTGAAGACTATTGACGTGGATTGGTTTCTCCATTAATATTTTTCCTATTAAGCTTCTCGAACAAACGTTGACTCCATCAGATACATCTTCTTCATAAAAAACAATGATTGGAGGGGAGTCAATGGGCACGTGGGGGTACCTATTCGGTTCGAGTTAACGCGCATGGGGTTGCTCTTGTGCCATGGAGACACCAAAGAGGAAAACAAAACTGCAAGAAGCGATTACCTCACGAAATACGGATTAGTCAAACACTACGTCCGCAACTCTGCATGAAACCATAGCAGAGAGGCGGCACGAGGAATAACATTCAAAGTCAAGCCCTCGTTGATTTCTCTTTCAAAATTTTAGCTGCTTATTTTTATTTAAAAAAAAAAAAGAGCTTTTAAAAAAGCTATAAAATGGAGCTTGTGTTTAGCTTGTACGGAGCTTTAAAATAGAACCTCTTTTCAAATCTTATATTTGATAAAAAAAAAAAAAAAAAGTATCTTCAGTTATTTTATTTTTCTCGCCCTCGCGCATGTATACACTGTACATTGCCTACGTGCTCTGTAATTGTAATTGTCAATGTGGCATGAACAATTTTTTGTTACATAAAATCTTTTGTTACATAATAATTTTTTTATGACTGTTACATAATAACTTTGATGTTTTCAATTTCCACAAGTTTCTAACATAAAAATATTGATGTTATTATTATAAGTAAAATATATTTCGTAAGAAAATATAGTCCTTATCGTATAATTTTCCTATAAATTTTTATCGGAAAGTGAAAATATCCCTTTTTAGTCCTTATCGATATGCATTCGTGAGAAAATTTGTAATAAAATATAGGCTTAAATATGTTTTTAGTCCCTCGAAAATTAGTGAATTTTGTGTTTAGTCCCTATAAAATTTTTCAACCAAGTTTAGTCCCTCATTAATTTTCCATTTCCAAGTTTAGTCCTTACCGTTAATTGTTGCTGTTAGATGATAATCTGACACTGTTACAGTACGCTGATGTGTCTATTAAGGTCGATGTAGCTGCCACGGTGGAATTTAAAATAGTTAATTTTTGAATTAATAATAAAGAAATTGTAGCAAAATAATTAATACAAAATTCAACGTGGCAACCACGTCCACCTAAATAGACATATCAGTAGAGCTGTCAATTCTGGCTACCCGACCCGACTTGATGCAGGTAGAGGGCTTTTTCGGGCTGAGCTAAAATGCTCGGGAATTCTTCGGGCTTCTAAAATAGGTGGCCAAGCCCTACATTTTTTTGGGCTTTTTTGCGGGCAGCCTGGATTTTTTGTGGGTTTTGCGGGCTACCCGGTCTTTTTGCGGGCAGCAGACTTATTGGGCTAGGCTAAAAAGCCCGGGAGTTATTCAGTCTTCTAAAATAAGTGCCCGAGCCCTACATTTTTGCGGACTTTTGCGGTCTGGCCCGGTCGGGGTAGCCAATTTTACCGGCTCTACGCATCAGCGCACTATAACAGTGCCAAATCATCACTTAACAACAATAATTAGCAGCAAGGACTAAACTTGGAAAACGAATAATAATGAGGGACTAAATTTAAGTGAAAAATTTTATAGGGACTTAACACAAAATTCACTAATTTTCGAGGGACTAAAAACATATTTAAGCCTAAAATATATAAGAAAACTATAACACATGGATTATAGTTTAAAAATTTTAAATAAGACAAATTTTTGGAAAATGTTTTATATTTTGTTGAAGTCTTCAGTTTAATTGCTTATTTACTAACTAGTATTTTGCCCGTGCGATGCACGGATCTTAATATCTCATAATTCATTTTTTATATCATAAAAAAATTTATTATATATATTTATTTAAATTTTTTAATTTAAATAAAGATATATATGAAAACTAATGTATGAAAATGATCAATAAAATATGTTTTTATCAAAGAAATGATTTTTAAAATAAAAATATTAAGTACTTACATTTTTTATATTGTAATTCATTTTTAGTAACCTTAAAATATTTTTGACAAAATAAATTATTTTTATATTTAATGTTAGTTGTTTTTCATATTTTATAAAATTTCCTCTTTTCATGTTACAACTAATTCATGTTTTTCTTTTCTAATCAATTCTTTTGGTTAAAAAAAATATTTAAAAGAGAAAGAGTCAAATTTGATTTGATCTCGTATTAAAATAAAATGAAGTTTTCGACTAACTATGTGAATATATTACCAAATTATAATACAAAATCTTTTATTAAAATTCGATAATAAATTATTTATTACTCAAATAATTTCTATTCGTTAAAAGTTAGAATCTTTTTAAGAAAATATTTTCATAAAGGTTATTACTTATAATAACATTTTTTATATTAGCTCTTATTTTATTAAGAATATTAATAGATTTAGATTAGCACACGTTAATGAATATTATATTATAATAATTATAATAAATAATAATAGTACATACCAAACAGTGATTGATCACAGTGGAAATGGATTGTGACTTCAAATGGACTTTACCTTCAAAGTCAGGGTTAATTATAGAATCCTGGAGTCGCCACTCTTGCGAGGGTTTTACCTAATCACCCCTGACCTGAGGGTTAAACCCACGTCTATGTCTGTGAGGATTTACCAGTCAAAGACATAAAAACTAATTTATTTTTCATCAAAGTAATTTATTTTAACATATAATATGTTTTTAAAATATAAGTAAAAGTACACTATTGGATCACATATCTGCGAATGTTCAAATTATCTAAACTTTGATATAGATGATCATGAAGGTAATATAATATGATTCAATGGTTGGATCAGTCAAATTCATATTTAAAAAAAAAAATAGGTGGTGTAACTCTAAAATTTTGACACCTAGTGTCAATTGATCATATCTTTACTTGATTACTTGTTAATTTACTTTTAAAATGTAAGGAGACAGATAAATAAATAGTATGGCTTATCATTATTACAATATTGTAATAATCAATTTCAATTTTAAAATTCAATTTTCTATACTTCATAGAAATAATTATGCAATATAGGGGATACTTGTAAGTTTAATTATAAAATTAAAGAAAAAAACACAAAAATAAAAACTAATTTGAAAAATAATACATGACACAAACCAATATTAAAATATTTTTTAATAAATTTTCTTTTAATTTTTATCTTTAAATTTATTGATATTGAAATTAAAATTATTTTTGTCAATTAAATTAAATTTGAAGAGATGTTTTAATTGAATTTTTCATTTTTTATATTTTTTTAATTTTAAAATTCAAAGAGAAAAATGGAAATGAATATTAAACAAATATATGGTGATAAATGATTTCTAAAATAATTTTTTGTTAGTTAAAGTGATTTATTAAATATATGGAAATAAAGTTTTAAAATTATTTTATTTGTTATATATTTTTTTTATTTTCATAAAAATGTTTGTTTAATATATAAAATACTGGCTAGTTTAATTCTAAAGTATGTTTTCACACCTAATTTTCCTTTTTATTTATTTGTTTCTTCTTTTCCTATCATATCGTTTATATCCTCTTTTTTTATTTTTTTATATCTCTTTTTCTTACACTTCTTACACGATAAAAATGTCTATGAGAGTTTTAATATATTTAAAAAAGAGTAATGATATTTTCAAATTACATCTTTCACCTTCTCTCATTATTTTATTTATTTTTTATATTTCTCTTTTCCACACACTTCTTACACTCAAAACAAATGGACTCTCAGAGTTTTAATATTCTTAAAAAAGAGTAATGATATTTTCATATTATATTTTTCATATTCTCTCTTTTCATTTTATTTTTTATATCTCTTTTTTCCCTATATTGCTCATGCCCAAACAAATAGTCTGTCAAAGTTTTAAGACTCTTAATAAAGAGAGATGATATTTTCACATTCCTTTATTATACACTATATTTCACACTTTTTTTTTCAATCTCTCTCTTCCTTTCCTAATACTATTTTAAATAAACCTAACACATAAAAGTACTCCCTCCGTCCCTTATTATAAGACCATTTCAACTGTTTCACACAATTTAAGAAAAATTAGTTAATGCATTGTTTTTTTTTAAATTATAGCATTCCAAATATACCTCTATTTAAAGGTTACTACATTGATCAATCAATAATAAAAAGCATTCATATCAAACTACTATTTTAAAAGAACCCAACTCATCTTTCACATTTTCTCCATTTTTTTTCTTTATACCCCCTTATTCCATACACTTCTCACACCCCAAAAATCGATTGTCAAATTCTTACTACTCATAAAAAAAGTAATGATATTTTCACATACATTTTTCACCTTCTCTCTCTTAATTTTTTTCTTTATATTTTTTTCCTTACATTTCTCATACAAAAAAAAATTGACTTTCAAAGCTTAAATACTCTTAAAAAATTGGAATGATATTTTCACATTCCTTTACTATACATTTTCTTTCACACCTTATATTTTTTTCAATCCCTCTCTTCTTTTTTATAACATCAAAGTATTATTTTAAATGAACCAAAAACAATGAAAAATTATTTTCATCAATGAATTGTTAAAAATAAAGTAAGAAATATTATAGATGGGTATGCATAAGTGAACTTTATAATTTGATTTCAAAATTTGAAAAGTGAGAGATGAAAGAAGGATGGGACACAAAGTTATGTGACAAAACTTCTTTTCTAAGACTTAAGCAAAATTTATTAAGAATTAGTCATTTCAAAGATTGTAATAGTATAGATGTCTCAAAAAGTAACACAAAAACTTTCCATAAATGGCAATAAAAAAAATTAAGAGACCCCAATGAATAGTGAAAAAAAAATTAAGAGACCCCAATGAATAGTGAAAACACTTTAAAAAGTTAGAGATTTTGAATTTTGTAATTACATACCACTTTATGGTAGTGTTAAATAAAGTTAGAGATTTTATAAATATTTTACCATCTTCTTTATAATATGGTTGTTTTTGAATTATTATTTATATAATAAAACACTTAAAAAAATTTTTCATTCTTATTGATAAATTTTTGAAGTAATTTATTAATTAGAAAATTTTAGAATTATGTAATTACATACATGTACATTTTAAAGAAAATAAAATACTTTTCGTAAAAATATTTTACCTAACAACATTTAGCTTAAGATTAGCTTTTAAGTTAAAAAAAATTAAACCACCAAACAACTTTTACTTTATTATTTAAAGCTCTTATTTTTAACTTTAACTTTAAAGCAACTTATAAGCAAAAAATAAACTGAGCCAATTTCAAATTTGAAAAACATGATATTAGATTTAAGTTTGATAAATCACAATATGATTGTTTTGATATATATATATATATATATATTACAATATAAGGGTGAGAAACTCTGTCAAACAATGAAAAGGAATGGAACCCTAACCCTTATTTTAAAATAAGAAAAGACATAATTATTGTTTATCCCTTTATTTGATTAAACAAATGTATCTCTCGGACAATCTAGGGATGAAATATAGATTCTTTAACTGGATTCTTTAAGTGTCGTTTTTAAGGTTTTCAAATGGAAAATTTAAAATTAACTGCTTGAATTGAAATTGACAAATAAAAAGTACATTACATCTGTAAAATAGAAATGTAAATTGCAGAAAAATAAAGAGTACAAGAAACGAAATGGTGGTCTGCAGGTCATACTTGCTCTTTGCAACCGGTTGCCTTGATCTATGGATGGACATTGTGGCTTATGTGTTCAGTTTGTTGACCTTGTAGTTCATCTTCATCCTATTTATAGGCCTCCTCAAAACTGCTTTAGGTTAACCGTCTCTAACTGCCTATGGGTCCTTCTTTTGTTGAGTCATGTCTGCACTCCCACGTCCCTAAGTCTCTTACTTTGAAAAGGAACTACTAGTAATTGTTGTCTGACGTGGACAGATGAGGTTCTGAAGACCACCTTCAAATATTGGGTTCGAGCTGACTCCTTCAAACCTTAAGGCTTCAATCTATGTCGCTCTCCATATCCATCGAAACCACTCTTAGTACTTCAAGATTAGTCACTCACAACTCTTAAACTTGAATCCATTGGTCTCAGACCTGAGACCACTCTAGACTATTAAATCATTTGAATCTTTAACTTGTTCGAACGTACCCTTCTCTGAAACTTAGTGGAATTGATAATTCCACCCCAATAGAAGGCCCCCAAAAATATTGGGCTCGAAGAAGGTTTGAGAGCCGGTATTTTTTATTTTATTTAATTATATTAAATACTAAAGAACCCCCTGATCTTCTAGTAACTTTCCATGTGTACATCATCCACGACATCGCTCCTTTAAACTCATAATGTTCTTAACCGTTAAATGGTTGTACTAATGTGGATTAACGTGCTAATTATGGGGACCCTTGGGCATCTCGTCTTCATCGTCTAATAATGTTTAAAAGAGTCAGGCCTTTCTCACTTTCTTTATTTTGCCTTCTTCCTCACGCTGCTTTCTCTCCACTGTTGTCTTTTCCTCTGCTCCATTGCTAAACTTGCTTTGTTTCACACTACATTGCCCTCATTCCTTGTTCTCTAAGCTATCCTACATTCTTTCTTACCTCTCGTTTACTTGACAAAAATGGCAGAAGTTGTTCCTCTTCTTTTCACTAGTGATTACAAAGATCGTTGTCTGGACCCCTTGGCTGATGAAGATGGTGAATTCATTGAATAGGACAAAGACGTATTCGTTCCTAAACCAGAGAACACGAATAGCAACGTCTAGGTGTGGAAAAACACAACCCTCATTCCTCTGGTGGTAGAAGGTACTAGATATACTTTCTTAGTCCTATATGAATGTCCTCCTAGGACTCTGCAATTCCTGAGCTGATCTTGGTCATCCAGAAGCCCATTTGCATAGATTTCCCTGAGAAGATGAAAGATCTGTTTTGAGTCATCCCCATGGTTGACAAAAAGAACTATTTGGCGTGGCTCGATAAAGTGCAAAAGAAGAAAGGAAAGCTTTGGAGGAAGACTAGTATTTTCGACCCCATGGCTTGATAATTTGATACATGTCCTCAATACCTTAGTATTGTTCATAAAGTGATTTTAAACCAAAAGTCAATTTTAACTTTTATTCATCTACCTAATCACTACCAAACAAATACCTAATAAAGTTGTTAATATAGTCCAACTTACACCTGGGATCAAGGATGACTACAATCAATAATAAAATGTTGATGCCATTAGGTGTTCCCCAATACTTGTCATATTTAGTTCTCATCAGAGTAGCCATCAAGCTTATGCAATCATCAATATGCTCTTGACACTTTCAGATCTTCCTTCTTATTGAAAATACCTTCTTCATATAGATGTTACTGGTTACATAATAAGAACCAGAAATCCTCATTGTTGCATCATGAAACAACTTCAAAAAAGGCAAAAGTGAATGAGTAGAGTTCTAATCAGATTCATCAAGTGTATCATCCCCCTTTTCTCTTAATTCACTAACATACTTTTTTGTCTCATAGTTCAAGTAAGTTAAAGGATTTTCTATACTTGACAGTTGCCTCCAACATTAAGTATGTTGAATTCCACATAGTGTCAACGTATAGGCAAATGAGGCCTTTGTAGGAAATTTTCTCTTGTTCATCACACACCTTAAATCTAGCTAATCTAGAAGGGGATGATCCAATGTACTTAACTTCACTATGAATTTTTAAAATAGCTTTGTCTACCTCTTTCACGCCATCCTTCACCATTAAGGACAAAATGTGTGCACACCAGCGCATATGAATATACTCCCTTTCAAAAGCACATTGTTCCAAGACATCATCCTATTTTTCAGGTATTGAATTCGAAGGTCATTAGACGAAGCATTATCCATAGTTAAACTAAATACCCGATTCAGTTTCCAATCATCCAAGCACATCTCAACATTTTTTTCCATCACTTCTCCCAAATGTCCCATGATTTGGAGAAAGTCCAAAATTTTCTTCTGCAACCTCCAATTATTATCAATGAAGTGTGAAGTCAGACTCATGTACGTCAAATTCTGGATTGATGTTCATGTGTCTGTGGTAAGACAAACTCTTTCGCAGTGCTTCCCAAGAAATTTCTTCAACCTTTCTCTTTCCTCATTTGAAGAGTGTATAATTATCACGTGTTAATGTAGAACGTGATGGGACACTAAATCGTGGTTGCAAGGCTGCCAAAAACTTGAAAAATGTTTTGTTCTCCACAAACTGAAATGAGAGCTTAGCAACCACAAACATCTTCATAAGTTATGTTCGACATATCTCTTGGTCAAAGGGTAAAATATGTTTTTCATCCTTATAGTTTCGGTCAACTTTGGTCTTCGTCCCTATAGTTTAAAACATGTGTTTTTGTCTCTATAGTTTTGAAACCCTCTAACTGTGGTCCCTGACATTTGTGTGCTCCATTAAGTTGCTGATGTGACTAACAGAAGTTTTCTGGTCGGCCAACCTTTTTGGTTGGATGGTTTTCCAACCATCCAGGCCGACTGACATTGTAGCCTGCTTGCTGGCTCGCCTTCCAACCCTTCAGCCATGAGGGCTGGAAGGCCAACCGACCAAGAAGGGTGGTCGGCCAGAATCTTTTGTTAGCCATGTCAGTAACTTAACGGGGCACACTAACTCCAGGGACAAAAAAAATAGGTTTTAAAACTATAGGGACAAAAAACACAGGTTTTAAACTATAGGGACGAAGACCAAAGTTGATCGAAACTATAGGGATGAAAAACATATTTTACCCAATTTAAATTAAGTTGGTGAAGAGTCGATACCACTACCCATTTGCCTTTCTACAGTTTGTGATAAGGAACCATATGTTCTTTGCCCCTTGTTTCCTTCTTTATATAGATTCTGGTTACATATCTTTAAATGATTCTTCATACCACTTGTTCCATCCCTATACTTAATTAGGCCACCAGAATAATTGTACCTCACCTTCTTCTCATCACCAGACTCTACAGTAAAGTGATCCCATGTCGTTCACCGATTATTACGAGGTGATAATGGTGCAGCTATATCCCAAATGCAACCGGCATAGTAAAAATTGAGTGTTCCGTGGTCTCCTGAAAAGGAGAGTCCATGGGATCACCAAGTGACGACATTTGTTTTAAAAAACTAACATGTTAATTCCATCCTTATCTCCCTCCTCAACTCATTTACAAGGTATTCCCTATCCCATTCGAAAAGAAACCTTTCTTTGCTCTTATTTAATAGTTAGTTATAAATCTCATATCTTATACTTGATGAAATTTCAGCAAAATTTCCCATTGGTCTCCAAGTGCACAACTTAAAATGGTGACATATACCGTGATTAAGCATGCACATGGAGACAATGGGAGTGAACCAAAATTTCATGAAGTCTAAGATATAAGACTTAAAACTAACTATTAACAAGTGCAAAACAAAATTTCTTCCCAAACTGTCCTACTTGGACAATTCAAGATTCAATATTAATGAACAAACTCATTAATATTAAATCTCAAATGGGTTCATGAATATTGAATCTCGAACGAGAAACTAAGATTTTTCTCAAATTTAACTTGAATAAAAAGTTTAAACTAAAACCATATTTATTTGGGTGAGTAACTCAAATTCATAGGGTATATGCTAAAATAGTCACTAATATCGATAATCCTAACTTAAAAGAGACATGTTGTTAATAGTAAATATATCTGAACTAGACATTCAAGATTTCAGTGAAGTACATACAAATGGATATTCAAATCTTTATTGTAAAAGAAACCTTAACACATGTAGAATTCCCAAAAGAAAGATTAAAAAATACCCTTTAAAAATAAATCAAGTCAAAATGTTTTAATATAAAGAAAAGTAGAAACAACATAATGATGAAGTGAGAAGAAGATAGAAAGCTTTTTTTGCACTTACCTTACACTTCAATGTAAAAGAGCTATAAAGTCATCTTGAAGAAGTTCAAACAATGAAAGACCAAGTAGCCTAGAGTCCTTAAGAGACATAATTGACTTGTCCTACAAACACAATAGACTTGTTGAAACAATGATAACGTTTGATGACATGATGCATTTTTCATTGCTGATAATGGGGGTAAATTCTTATGCCTAGTATCTATTTTTTAATTAAATTTATAAACAATAAGGTGATTGATTGTGATACTTATCAAGTCATATTAATGAGTTCTATTACAATACAACTTTGTAATCTACTATACAATTAAGCTTTCAGTGGAAAACCTACGCAATCCAAAAGTAAATATAGTTTATTCACCTATAGTTCAATAAACAAAGGACCACTTGGGTCAAATAACAGGGTTAGAACTCAAAATGTTACCACATCATACCATCGTATAACATACTAGAATAACATAGAGAAATTCCTCTACAAATTTATTTCTTTCCCTAATTCACACCTACTCATGCCTCGAGCTACTCAATTTATGTCCATCTACTTTTATTTTGTATGCTGCGTAATTACCGAATCTATTCCCTCTTCTTCTTTTTCTTTTTGGGATAAACATTTTCATTATCTTAAGGGAGCTACAAGTGAAAGGGTTCAAGTGTAAAACCTCCGATTGTTCAACCATGATCTGTTATCATTCACTAAATTAATGTGTGCAAGTGCATTGAAATCAAAACATGAGATCATAATGCTTACCTAAAAATTTTCAGCAGCCCTAGGATCTCTAGGATTTTTATCAGGTGAACTATCCTTTCTTGCACGTAAGGGAAAGAAAAGTGAAGGAATGAAACGTGAAGGAATTGCTTATGGAACAACGTGATCGAATGAGTTAATTGCGAAACGAAATTAGAACGACAATAAAGCAAAGTACCTGAAATCAGAACGTGATTTGAAGTGAGCAGATCAAAACACGTTTGAACGAGAAGATCAAAACGTGACCTAAAATCGGAATGTGATTCGAACAACACAGAGCAAAATGTGATTGAACGCGATATGGTTAGGTTTCGTATTTTCCTATTTGGGATTTAGGGTTCTAATTTGGTCTCTAATTTGGGTTTTCTGTCGAAGAATGATGAGAGTTTGGAAGCTGATCATGGTTCGGTTAGTAAATTAACTTTTATTTTTCCAGTTTGGTTCTTTGAATTGCAGTAATAGTTCGGTCTTTTTTATGCAGTACGGTACGATTCATGGTACAATATAATTCACTATAATTCTTTTTTTTTTTGGTGAAATGGTGGGCAAAGCCCAAAAGACAAGAATAATTACATAGACGCTCTTCTAAGAAGAGCTACTCCTATACTGTCTTGAAACAGCAAGGCATTACAGCCATGAGGGGGAATTGAAAGTGTGCAGGCCCAGTGGTAGGAGGAAAACATGTTCAGGCATGAAGTCAGCTACTCTATTACCTTCTCTATAGGAGTGGGAAATATGAATACTCCAAGGAAGCCTTAAGAGATCCCTGATTCCTTCAACTAATTGATGACATGGATGAGAAGGATTGCATCCTTTTTTAACCAAAGTAATAGCTACCTGAGAGTCAGACTCCAACCATAAGTTATTGAATCCATTATCCTTGGCTATCCGGAGTGTAGACAAAAGACCCCATAACTCAGCCATTGTTACTGTAGTGTTTCCTAACAAATTAGAAAAACCCAAGATCCACTTACCTGATGAATCTCTAAAAACTCCACCACAAGAGGCTAAGGATCCATTTGTCTTAACAACACAATCAGTGTTGCATTTAATCCAATTATCATTGGGGAAAGTCCATTGAATGCATCTATAAGTGGAACTATGATGGCCAGCATTCAGCAAAGAATTAATAGAGCTTTGGCCAACATTATGGCAATCTTGCAGCATGTGCAGAATTCTATAGCAAATCTTTTGGGCTTAGTTATGAGTTTGGTTGAACACTTTGTCATTTCTTTCACTTTATAGGATCCAGAAAACAATGCCAAAAAGTAGACTCCAATCAAAATTGTGCCAAGTGGTGGAAGATACTCCCAAATTCAAGGTGAGCCATTCACTAAAGTTTGAAAACTGAAAGAAATTTTGTGTTTGTTCCGCATGAAAGAAACTCCAAACCTCTCTGGCCCTGGTACAATCCCTTAAACAGTGCAGAGAAGATTCTAGTTGGTGATGAAAAATAGGACAGGCATTAGGCACACTGATACCCCTGCTAGAAAGCAACTCATTTGTTTTCAGCCCATTATTATTAGCAAGCCAAAGAAAACTTTTAATTCTATGTGGCCCAAACCACTTCCAAATCTTCTCCCAACCGCGATTCTCTTGTCTATCGATATGATTTTCTACAACATCAGATGCAGACTTTATAGAAAAAGATCCATCTAATATACCTTTCCAAATAGGCTTGTTAAGGCCTAAAGTGGGGTGTCCCCCCATGCAAGCAGTCACCTCTAAGAAATTCTGTTGTGGGAGATACTGCTGAAACATATTGATATTCCAGTAACCCATATTGTCTTATACATCAGCTACAGTAGCATACAAGTGATTAGGGGGGATAGGGTGTTGAGCAACACTAGCCAAAATCACCCCTGAGGGAAGCCAAGGATCAAGCCAAAACTTTGCAGTAGAACCATTCCCTATATTCCACCTTAAACCCTGTAAAACATACTTCCAAGTCTCCACTATTCCTTTCCAAACCATGGATTGATTTCTCTTCCTGGAAATAATCGGAATAATGTCATTGTTGAGATTATGGCAAGCGCACCAATATCGCAACAGTATAATAGTTTGAAAAGTAAGGGTTGTCGTACCCACGAGAAACTTGAACTACTATTAACTCAACACAATTTAGTTCACTAGGTATTTACAAAAGAACCTAGAAATTTCATTTTGATTTTTGGTGAAAGTTTGATAAAACACGTTCATAAACTAAACAAAAGCAGTTGAATGGCTTGAAAACAAATTTATAAAATGGGGATTGAACCCGTCGTTCTCCCTCCTCAGTATTCCGCTAGTTCCTGTATTTACGATTTCATTGGCATTGATGCAATACACTAAAATCGCCTAGGTCGATCCCTCACACCTAGAGACCCTAAGAACAATACCCTTGAATATCGATTCCTCGCATATCCAAACATATTTTTCAGCATTAAAAACAAGTATTCAAAGGCAATCGATAGTTCAATATCTATTCCTAGTATATTAAACCCACCGAGTAGAAACGTTTAGTTTGAAATCAAAGAAATACCTCCCGGTCAAAACTAAGATTTAATAACAAGAACTATCTCGTAAAATAGAATCAATTATTAATACAAAATGAAACTACCAATGTCAAATGAAAGTAAAATACAAGAACCTAAACAGAATACTTCAGAGTTTGAAGACTTCGTTTAATCCTGGACGAGGAGGTTGGCCACTCATGGTGGAGGGCAACCAACAAGGTGGAGTGGAAGAGATGGAAGATGAAACCCTAGCAGAGCTCCTGGAGAGGAAACTTGGAGAAGAGGATTTCCCAAAAGATGCCTTCAAAAGTCTCATTTTTTCCTTTTATAGTGCGCACAGGCGTTTGAAGGGGATAAGTGTGCGCTCAAGCGCACTACATGCACGCTTGAGCGTGCGTTCAATAGAAAGGGGGACACATTAGAGGATTTGTGCGCTCATGCGCACAATATGCACGCTTGAGCCCGTGTTCAGACAATGGGACTCAGAAGCTTGCATTCTTCAGACAATGGTGCGCTTGAGCGCACTACATGCGCTTCTTCAGATGATAGGCTTTTTAGTTTTCTCTCATCTCCATTTTCTTATTTTAATTATTTTCCACTCCTAAAACCTGCAAATATCCATATTTCTCATTAAAATAACATCAAAACTATGAAGTAGTTTAAAGATTAACTACAATTAAAAACAAAGGAATAAGAGGGCAAATGAGGGTAAAATTCACAACAATTAACAATACAAAGTGCTCAAATTTTACCTAAAAACTATTGATTCTAAGCACTTATCAACTCCCCCCAACTTAGCTTCTTGCTTGCCCTCAAGCAAGATAACTCAATCAAAATGGAGCACGCACACAGTAACACTTGTGAGATCAAGTCTTTGTTTGAACAAAATCAACTTTCAACCATCAAGACAACTAGAACAAGTAGCAACAAAATATACAGCTCACAGAAATTGAAATTTTCAGTCATGTGGAATCAAGATATGAGTACACTTCAGCTACTATAGCAACAGAAGAAGCAAGTGAATTACTCTCACAAAGAACCACTCTCAGTGTATGCTCTCTTAGGTGAGTGTTTCTCTCATTCCTCAAAGTAACTGATCAGCATAACCTTGTCAGTCATTTTCCACCCAATCACAGGGCACATAATCAGCATGAATCCTAAGGTCTTTGAAGGTTGTAATGAGGCTGGGGTTCCAAGAATCATTGTTATTATGTATATTCAAATTCACACTTTTGGGAATAGAGAGCTTGTATACAAGTTATGCACATTTTACACTACCCCAATTCTCAAACATGGGATCCCTCTTTGCTGCATCAACAACCAAAATTCTTTTCTTATTTTCATTCTATTTCTATATACAAACCCCTTTTCTTTCTTTTCTTTTATTTTTCTTTTCAATCAAGGGTTGTTTTTTACTTTTCAACTCTTCTCTTCATATGCCCATAATCATCAAAGCAACTTGATACCCATTCAATTACATAACTTGCACCTAAGCTCTCTTTCCCTACGCATAGAGGGAAGATTAATTCAATTACATGTAGGGTGCAGGTTTTCAGAACAAAAAAATAACTCAAATGGCTATCAAAGAAATTTGCTTACTCATGATGCAAGGTTGGCTATTTGGCACTAGGCTTAAAGAGAAATTCAACAAATTTTCCTAAGTCATTTTCATGCTTCTAATGATAAGTAACAATGGAAAATTAAGGCAAGACCAGCTTCACAAATCACAGTGAGGACTCTCAATTTTCTTTTGATTTCACTCACTCACTTGGCTAAAAAGAATAAGGTTCCTTGATCAAGTCATTCAAATGCTTCAAAAATTTGCCTTCTTCACTATCATGCACAAAATCTTATGCCTATTAAACTGAAAAATTCTGATTCTTTTAAGTTCCTAATTTCTTCAAAATTTTTAAATTTTCTGTTCTAGGCTAAAAAGATGAAATTGAAGCAATTGATTTACTTTTCAAACAAAACTTCCCCAAGAAAAAGAAAATTTTCTGTGATTTCCCTCCAAAATGTATGTACAAGGGAAATATTTGTAATAGATCCTGTAAAATCAGTGATTCCCACAAAGTGCTATACTCCTATGTTAAGAACAGTGGTTCAATTGAGAACAAACAAATTAACATTCACACATGAAAAGCATCCACTATCCATAACAATAACTACCAAATATGTTCAATCCAAAAATAGGAAAGTAAACTACTCTACAAACAGTTACTAAAGCTCCTAATTACCATTAAAAATTGAAAAATTAAAAAAAAAATGAATTGAAATAACAAGAAAAGCAGTAAAAACAAGTAAAAACACCCCTCTCAATGCATGGTGTCATCCCCGTCATCATAAAAAACTGCCTGGTCCTGAGCTCCAACATCAGATGATCCTGCTCCCTCGAGAAAGAAGGCCTGTCCCCGGGCCATGAAACATGAGCATAAAATTGCTCCGGTGAAGGCCAAGGCCAAGATTCAGGGACATGAGCAGACTTAGAAATATAAGCATGGTGGTAGGACTCATTTAGGAGCACTTGTCGTTGATGAATGATAGCTAGCTAACTCTAGGTGTGCTGCTAAGAAGCTCTACAATAAAACAATTCTCCTTTGGTTAGTTGACACAATTAGAAACCAAAATTTTCTTGCATGAACCAAGTGGATGAGGTGATATGCCCAATTTTGACAAGTAGAAACAATAAATTCAATTGTAGCACGAGCGCAATTAAAGTTGCCACTTGAGTACTAGGTGTCTAGTCCAAAAAAAAAAAACGAAGTTCAACTCAAACAATTAAACACTAAGTACACGGTTCAAGCATTTGATCAAACACCTGGAGAGCTTTAAATTTTTCACAACAAGAGCTATTTAAGCAAGCACAAATAATTGGGGAATTTTACCAAACACTTGGTGGGGATACAATTTTGTAGTAAAAAAATACATGCAAGCATGACCCACCACTTCCAAAATTCACAAAACCAATAAAAACAAGCATGTATTCACAAATTTTCACCAATCGAAACAAAGGAGACAAATCAAGAAATTCTAAAAAGAAAAATCTACTCTAACCTAACCTAATGGGTGTCCAAGGGGGAAAGGGAAATAGAGAAGGAAAGGAAAATGGAGGGGGAAAGCTGACCTTACACGCAAAGAAGAAAAGGGAATAAGGAGTTGTGGAGGATGGGAGCTTGAGTGTGGAAGAGATTGAAGAACAATGGAGGAAGAGAGCTTTGATGGGTTAAGAGGAAGGGGAAATTGAGAAATGAGGAAGAGAGGGGTTGTTCTGCGTGCAACAGGAGAAGGAAAAGCCTTAAAATTTGTGGGAGCATGCGCGCTCTTGAGCGCACGCCTATGCGCTCGCGCGCGCATTGAGGCAGAGGTCAGGTGCGTTTGAGCGCGCTGTGCGCGCAAGACTGAGGTTGGGCAGTAACTTTGGACGCTTGAGTGCCCCTATGCGTGCTCAAGCGCGCTGCTGACAGAAACATTGGAGGTTTGAGCGCACCAGAGCGCGCTTGAGCACCCTGTAACAGCAGATAATGTAGAAAACTACTGCATAATTATGCAGCACAATTCTCCTCTTTTTGGCTCAAATTTTTCCAACTTTCCCCACTCTTTTCTTTGCCTAATCTTACCCAAATTAATTCAATTTAATCCTTAATTGTCTCTAAATCACACTCCTTATGGACCATCCAATTTTCATAATTTCTAAGCTAGAATTGAGAGTTAAAACTCAAATTTCCTAGAATAACCAAAAACACACAAACAAGCATTCAACCACCTCAACTTTTCATTCTAAACCAGTTTTCAAGCATATTATCATAGATACAACTCTAATTACACAAATGTGCACATTTAGCAATCATAAGGTGATCAAATGTTCAAAACAACCAAACAACACACAAACATGCAAATTTACACTAAACCACACTTTATACACAGAAACACACTCAACAATACTGAAATTGAAATTTAAAGAGTAAAGACACTAGGTTACCTCCCAGGAAGCGCTTCTTTAACGTCATATAGCTTGACGCCTGTTTCTTTATGGTGGCTGAAACTGAAACCTTGTGGTGAGCTTTTGTGCTACACCACCAATTTCCCTTGACAACAAACTTCCAAATCCCCCTGCCTCATGGAGATCTTTGACATGAACTGATTCTAACCATCTTGGCCTCCTTCTGGAATTAGACCATGCTGCTGATTTCTTTCGCTTGACTTTTTTTTCACTGGCCTCTTGTTATGACCTGCATGGGTCTTTTTCTTCTGACTCTTTGGAGAGTCATAGAAGTCATCTCTCAAATCTTTAGGCTCATGCAGTTGTGGCCTACTATCTGCCTTGAAGACTTCATCAATGGCATCTACTTTAAAGCACTCTTGTTGATCTTTTGGATGTTGAGCGACTTTAAACACATTGAAATTGACCTCATCATCCTGTTCTCTGACCTTGAGCTTACCGTTATTAACATCAATAATCACTTTTGTAGTTTTCATGAATGGTCTACCCAGAATTAGAGGCACATCACGATCTTCTTCAATATCCATGATCACAAAATCTACCGGAAAGACAAATTTATCCACTCTCACCAAAACATCTTCAGCTATACCATAAGGGTGTTTGATGGACTGGTAAGCTAATTGAAGTTTTATTCTTGTAGGCCGCACATCCAAGTCACCAAGCCTTTTGAGCATAGGCAAAGGGCATTAAGTTAATGCTAGCTCCAAGATCAAGCATTGCCCTTCTCAATGGTAAAGCACCAATGGTGACCGGTATGGTGAAGCTTCCGAGATCTTTGGACTTTAGTGGTAGAGGCTTCTGAATGATAGCACTACAACCTGCCTCTAGCTCCATTGATTCCTCTTCTGGAATTTTTCTTTTCTTGGTCAAAAGGTCCTTCATGAATTTAGCATAAGTAGGCATTTGCTCTAATGCTTCAAGAAATGGCATATGGATTTGAAGTCCTTTGTAGATATTCATGAAGCGAGCAAATTACCTTTCCTTATCCTTTTTTGAAGGAGCAGGAGGATAAGGAAGTTTCTTAAATGGGTGCACACTACCCTCATAGCTCTCTTTTTTTTTACCTTTCTCTTTTTTTTTGTTTTTCATTTTCCTCTCTTTTATATACAATTTCTTCTTTATTCTTCTCTTTCTCTTCCTCTTCCTCACAATCACTTCTTTTCCTTTCACTCTCTATTTTCTTTGTTACTTTCCTCTATTTCTTCTTTGCTCTCTCCTCCTTGCAGCACTTCTTTCTCAATTGCCAAACTGTCTCCAATACCTTTCCCTATTGTTATACCACTCCTAGTGGTGATAGCATTGCACTGCTCCTTGGGATTGGTTTGAGTATTGGCTGGAAATTTCCCTTTTTTCTGCTCAGCTAATTCCCTTGCCAACTGACCAACCTGTGTCTCCAAGTTTTTCATTGAAGCCTCAATGTTTTTCTGATTAACAATGGAGACTTGCATAAACTTCTCCAAGGTATCCTCCAATTTTGATACCCTATCAGAAAGAGGAGGATACTGATCTTGGGGTTGGTAAGGAGGTTATTGTTGTCTTGAAGGTCCAGCTTCTTGTTTCCATCCATGATTAGGCCCTTGGTTATTTCTCCAAGCTTGAGAATAATTATTCTGATAAGAGTTGTTGGGGAAATTTCCTAGCCTTCCTTGATTGCTAATGTGCTGGACTTCCTCTTGTTGCAAATTCCCACCAGAACAGTGACCATTAGGATGATCACCTCCACAGAAATCACATCTCAGACTCTGATGAGAACTTGAGCCAGAACTTACAACATTCAGTTATTGAGGAAGTTTAGCCATTTTCTCTGCGAGAGCTTCTATTTGTTGAGTCAAGATCTTATTCTGAGCAAGAATAACATCTGAAGTGTTAAGATCAAGAACTCCCCTCTTCTAAACCACTTGTCTATTGTGTTGAGCTTGATGATCAGTTGAAGCCAAGGCTTTAATTATCCTTGTAGCTTGTTCAGCATCAACAGACATCATTGTTCCTCCTGCTGCAACATCAAGAATCATCTTGGTATCAGGCCTCAGACCATTGCAGAATATGTTCAGTTGGGCAATGTCTTCAAATCCATGATTTGGACATCTTCTGAGCAGTGATTTGAAACATTCCCAAGCTTCACAGAATGGTTTATCTGGTCCTTGCCTAAATGTAGAAATGTCTAATTTGGCACTGATGTATCTTGAAGGTGGGAAGAATCGATTTAGAAACTTTTCTTCTACCACATTCCAGTTGGTGAGACTTTGGTTTGGATGAGACTTCAACCATTCTCTAGCTTTACCTGTCAAGGAAAAAAGAAACAATCTTAGATACACAACTTCTTCTTGGCCTTCTTCAAAGCCCATAGTGCCACACAATTCATAAAAAGTAGATAGATGAGTGTATGGATCCTTATGATCCATTCTAGTGAATTGGTGTGCTCTGATTAAACTCAAAAAAGCTGGCTTCATTTCCATTTTTCTTGCCCCAGGTGGAGCAACTATGCTAGATAAGTGTCTTGGTCCTTGTTGTGTTGCATAGTCTCCTAATGTTCTTCTTGGTGGTCTTGGTCTTTCCTCGGCCATAATTGGTTCAGGAATTGGTTGAGTTGATGTTGATTGTGGTTGTGGGGTAGAGGAACTTCCTGATTCTTCTCCTTGAGTTGTTGGTTGCCTACTTCTTCTTCTACTATTGTTTCTCCTAGCCGTTCTTTCAACTTCTTAATCGAACACCAGTTGATATGTAGTAGCTTTGCCTCGAAGAAGCATATAACACTCAAACAAGGATTAGTACCAAGTAGCAATTAAAATGAAAATAAACTATGAACAAAGAACTAATTACAAAAATCCTAATGAATTAACTTGTGGAATCTATAGAAGTTACAAAGTTCCCCGGCAACGGCGCCAAAAATACTTGTTGAGATTATGGCAAGCGTACCAATATTGCAACAGTATAATAGTTTGAAAAGTAAGGGTTGTCGTACCCATGAGGAACTCCAACTACTATTAACTCAACACAATTTAGTTCACTAGGCATTTACAAAAGAACCTTGAAATTGTCATTTTGATAAAACACGTTCATGAACTAAACAAAAGCAATAGAATGGTTTGAAAACAAATTTATAAAATGGGGATTGAACTCGTTGTTCTCCTTCCTCAGTATTCTGCTAGTTCCTATATTTACGATTTCATTGACATTGATGCAATACACTAAAATCGCCTAGGTCGATCCCTCGCACCTAGAGACCCTAAGAACAATACCCTTGAATATCGATTCCACGCATATCCAAACATATTTTCCAGCATTAAAAACAAGAATTCAAAGGCAATTGATAGATCAATATCTATTCCTAGTATATTAAACCCACCGAGTAGAAACGTTTAGTTCGAAATCAAAGAAATACCTTTCGGTCAAGACTAAGATTTGATAACCAGAACTATCTCGTAAAATAGAATCAAGTGTCAATACAAAATGAAATTACCAATGTCAAATGAAAGTAAAACACAAGAACCTAAACAGAATACTTTGGAGTTCGAAGACTTCGTTCAATCCCGGACGAGGAGGTTAACCACTCATGGTGGAGGGAAACCCACAAGGTGGAGTGGAAGAGATGGAAGACGAAACCCTAGCAGAGCTCCTGGAGAGGAAACTTGGAGAAGAGGATTTCCCAAAATATGCCTTCAAAAAGTCTCCTTTTTCCTTTTATAGTCCGCACAGGCGTCTGGAGGAGATAAGTGCGCGCTCAAGCGCACTACATGCGCGCTTGAGCACGCGTTCAGTAGAAAGGGGGACACATCAGGGGATTTGTGCGCTCAAGCGCACAATATGCGCGCTTGAGCGCGTGTTCAGACAATGGGACTTGAAAGCTTGCATTCTTCAGACAATGGTGCGCTTGAGCTCACTGCATGCACGAGTTTTTTAGCTTTTCTCTCATCTCCATTTTCTTCTTTTAATTATTTTCCACTCCTAAAACATGCAAAAATCCATATTTCTCATTAAAATAACATCAAAACTCCGAAGTAGTTTAAAGATTAACTACAATTAAAAACTGTTGGACTTAAGCTTCATTGAAAGATTCAAGTAGTAGCCATGTCTCTTAGATATTAAAGAGTTTTGGTTTTGTTGTAGGAAATAGAAATTTAATATTCATTTTGCAGTGCCAAACAAGTTTCATAGATGTGGCACTTGTATTGTTTGTTTTTAGTCTTAGGCAAGTGTTATGTGTTTGTTAATTGTTTTTACTTGGATTGTAATCATGTAGGATGAACTCATGTTTTGGTTTTCAAGTTTGAATGGCTTGGAAGCTAATTTACTCAACTAAGTATTGATTTGACTCTCGTATAATCGATTACTTTAGTTGGTAATTGACCTCGAGTTGATTCGAAACTGAAAACGACATGATTTTTGGTACAAGCATGAAAATAATCGATTACCTGATAAGGTTAATCGATTACCACTGCACCTGGTGAAAAGTTCAAATAAATGGTGCTTACTAGAGTAATCGATTACCACATATAGTAATCGATTACCCCTGTTACCTGAGAGAGAGTTCTAGAACTAAAACGTTCTGGAGTAATCGATTACCTGCTAAGCTAATCGATTAACCCTGATTCTGCAAAAACTCTGGACAATTTTCAACCGTTTTTAAATTGATTTCTAACTAACTTTTGAAACTCTAAGGCTATATAAATATGAGAATTTTGAAGAAAAACATATACAGAGAGAAGAGCATACAAAGAGAAAAAAAAGAAGAGAGAAGTGTGAGCAAAAATTTTAGAAAAAAACAAATACACTTCTTTTAAGAAAAAGATTCTTCAATAAGCCATCTTGTCCAGAAGTTTTGCAAGTGTTTAAAGAACTCTTAGCTCAAGAAGATCAGAGAAATTGAAGAAGATTAAAATGCGCTCATGGAGACTATCTACACAGTCAAGGTGTTATTGTTCTAAACTTAGTTTCTACATAAATTGTTTTTGATTTGTATTGTCTCTTGAATAGGGATTCAAAGAGAAGTACAGTGTGTGATATCTCAAGAACGGGGTGTTCTTAGAGATTGTTTGTGAAATCTTGTGATGGGGTGTCATAAGTAAGGTTGTTGTTCGAGTGGCGAGGTGTCACGGATGAACATGCTCTTGTGGGGGGCAAGAGAGAAACCTTTTGTTTGTTAGAAAGTCTTTATTTAGGATTGTATGTGCATGGTGTTTGTAATCAATTCTATACTGAAAGCTGATTTAGTGGTGTGCTAGATAAAACTGGATGTAGGCCCATTTTTAGTGGCTGAACTAGTATAAATCACTGTGTCATCTTCCCTATCCCTTTACTATCTTGAATTGTAATTCTTTGTAACATAAAATAAGTTCTTGATTGATAAAGTAACAGAAACCAAATAGAAAAATTGATTGATTTCTGATAGTTTGATTTGAATACATTTTGAAGAATCATAAATCTTGAGGAATCAATCTTGTAATTCAATTACATTATGTTTTTCAAATTGGTAATCAATTACGTATTGAATTGGTAATCAATTACATGTTGCAACATATTTGATCCGCTGCACATATATACATCTTTTGATTTCAAACTCTGATATATTGATAAATTTGATATTTGAAAGAATTTCAAAGGCAAAATTTTTGAAGGGAAAAATGAATTTTGAAAGTTAACTAAATAAATTTTTTATCGTGAATCTATTCAACCCCCCTTCTAGATTCCCTTTGGGATCAACAATTGGCATCAGAGCTGGAATCTTGAAAGTTTTTCAAGATTTTAACAAATTGATTTTGCGAAAATGGCTGAGAATCAATTGCCTTTTGCAGAAGGTGCTTCAATTAACAGACCTCCTCTATTTTGTGGAGAAAATTATTCTTTTTGGAAAGTTAGAATGAAAATTTTTATGGAGTCTGTTAATAGAGGTATTTGGCAAGCAGTAGTAACTGATTAGAAGATTGCTACTCACATGGTTAATGATTCAATTTGTGAAAAACCTTTTGATTTGTGGAATCATGATGAAATTAAGAATGCTGAAAATGATTCAAAAGTCTTGAATATTATTCATTCTGCTTTAAATAGTGATGAATTTTTCAAGATCTCTGCATGCAAAACAGCTAAAGAAGCATGGGATCTTGTTCAAGTAACTCATGAAGGGACACCTGAAGTTAGAAGAGCGAAAAAGAATACTTTGATCCAAGAGTACGAAATGTTCATAATGACGCAAGGAGAAACGATCATGGATGTGCAAAAGAGACTAACACACATTGTTAATCATCTTAAAGGACTTGGGAAGATCTTTGATGAAAGAGGAGCTGAATATAAAAATCCTCAAGTCACTAAACAGAAAGTGGGAGCCAACTGTAACAGCAATTACCGAATCAAAGAATTTGGCCGCAATGACAAGTGCAAAACTATTTGGAAAACCGAGGGAATATGAAATTGACATGAATAGGACGGCGGAAGAAGAACAAAAGGAAAAGAAAGTCAAAGGATTAGCTCTAAAAACTGATGAGCAATTAAGTACGGATGATAGCACTGATAATGAAGCCTCTGAAAAAAAAGATCTAAATTTGATGGTAAGAAAATTTAGAAAATTCTTGAAGAAGAAGAAGAAGAACAAGGGTAAACAATTTCCAGCCAAGAAACAATCAAGAAAAACAGAATCTTTCTCACCAAAATTCACTTGCTTCGAATGTGGAAAGATTGGTCACATTAAAGCGGACTGTCCAACCTTAACTCATAAGCAAAGCAATGATGAGTCAAAAACAAAGTTCAAAAACAAAAAGAAGAAGGCCTACATTGCTTGGGAGGACAATGCCACAACCACCTCAAGTGAGAGTGATAGTGATCAAGAAGCAAATCTTTGCCTTATGATAAAGAATAATTTAGAAAGTGAGGTGTGCCTAAAAGCAAAGCAATCTCTATGGTACTTAGATAGTGGATGATCTAGACACATGACAGGAGACGAGCAAATTTGTCTCACTACAAGCAAAAGAAGGAGGCTGTGAAACTTATGGTGACAATAACAAAGGTCGCATTCTTGGTATCGGAAGTATTGGTAACAAATCTTCAATTACAATTGATGATGTGCTATATGTTGATGATTTGAAATTTAATTTGTTGAGCATAAGTCAACTGTGCGATAAAAACTATAAGATTTCCTTCAATCATGAATGTTGTACAATATGTGATGCATCTGAAAATGTCATGTTTGTTGGTAAAAGACTAAACAACATATATGTGCTTGATATTGATCATACCTCATCAAATATTGCATGTTTAACATCTAGGGATGACATGTCTTGGCTTTGGCATAGGCGTATTGCACATATAAACCTTGAACAATTGAATAGGCTTGCATATAAGAATCTAGTTAGAGGCCTACCAAATATTAAGTTCTCTAAAGAAGGATTATGTGATGCATGTCAAAAGGGAAAACAGTCTAGAACTTCTTATAAATCAATAAATTTTTTCTCTACCTCTAGACCCCTTGAGCTTTTGCATATGGATTTGTTTGGTCCTTCTAGAACTATAAGTATTGGTGGAAGCATATATGCTTTAGTGATAATTGATGATTATTCTAGATTTACTTGGATTGCATTTTTATCTGCTAAAAACAATGCTTTCAAAGATTTCATCAAAATTGCCAAAAGGATTCAAAATGAACTTTTCAAAGGTAAGAAACCTAATATATCACATCTGAAAGTATTTGGTTGTAAATACTTTATACTAAACAAATGAAAAAGTGACATTGGCAAATTTGATGCTAAAGCTGATGAATGAGTGTTTTTAGGATATTCTGCAATAAGTAAAGCATATAGAGTCTTTAATAAAAGGTCATTAACTGTTGAAGAGTCTATCCATGTTGTTTTTTATGAAACTAACCCCCATAAAAAGGGAAAGTCTTTTTGTGATGAAGAAGAAACAGGTTCTTTAAATATGCCACCAACAAATGATGAAGCAAGTATTATTGATGAGCAAATGAAAGTTCCCAAAAAAGTACAATCATTACCCAAAGAATGGAGAAAGCCTAGAGACCTCTCTTTGGACAACATTATTGGAGACATTGAAAAAGGAGTAACTACTAGACATTCACTTAATCTCTTTTGTGATATATGGCATTTGTTTCTCAAACTGAACCATCTTGTGTGGATGATGCTTTGAATGATGAATATTGGATGATGACCATGCATGATGAATTAAATCAAATCAAAAGAAATGATGTTTGGGAATTAGTGCCTTACATGTCTAATATGAATGTCATAGGTACAAAATGGGTATTTAGAAACAAACTTGATGAAACCAGATCAATAACTAGGAATAAGGCTAGATTGGTAGCCAAAGGCTATAATCAACAACAGGGTATAGATTTTGGGGAAACATATGCTCCTGTTGCTAGATTAGAAGTTGTTAGGCTACTTCTTGCATTTGCATGTGTTTATGATTTTAAGCTATACCAAATGGATGTTAAAAGTGCCTTTTAAATGGTTTCATTGATGAAGAAGTTTATGTTTCCCAACCTCCTGGTTTTGTTGATCATAATTTCCCTAATCATGTGTATAAATTAAAGAAAGTTCTTTATGGACTTAAGCATGCTCCTAGACAATGGTATGAAAGGTTAAGTAAATTTCTATTGTCTCAAAGTTTTGAAAGGGGAAAGGTTGACAAGACTTTATTCTTTAAGAAAACTTCAAATGATATACTTCTTGTACAAGTGTATATGGATGACATAATTTTTGGTTCGACTAACCACTCTCTTTGTGAGAACTTTGTGTCAAAAATGCAGGGGAGTTTGATATGTCAATGATGGAAGAATTGAGTTTCTTTCTTGGTCTGCAAGTTATGCAAATGGAGAAAGGAATTTTCTTGCATCAATCAAAATACACAAAAGAACTAATAAAGAAATTTGAAATGGAAAACAATAAAAGTTCTAACATACCTATGGGAACAAACTGCTACCTAGATGCAGATACACAAGGAAAATCTGTAGATGTAACCAAATATATAGGGATGATAGGTTCACTGTTATATTTACCAGCAAGTAGACATGGCATCATGTTTAGTGTGTGTTTGTGTGCTAGGTATCAGGCAGCACCCAAGGAATCACACATGAATGCTATCAAAAGAATTTTGAAGTATCTCAAGGAAACTATAAACGTGGGTCTTTGGTATCCTAAAGGTACAAATCCCATACTTGTTGGTTATTCTGACTCTGATTTTGCAGGTTGTAAATTAGACAAGAAAAGTACAAGTGGCACGTGTCATCTATTTGGAAATAGTCTAGTATCATGGCACAGTAAGAAACAAGCATGTGTAGCACTTTCAACTGCAGAAGCTGAATACATTGCAGCTGGGAGTTGTTGTGCACAATCAATATGGCTCAAACAACAATTACAAGACTTTGGACTAAAATTGGACAAGATACCTTTGAGGTGTGACAACACAAGTGCAATCAACCTAACAAAGAATCCAATTTTGCACTCAAGAACAAAACACATAGAAATACGTCATCACTTCATAAGAGATCACGTGGAGAAAGGAGATTGTGAAGTACAACTCGTTGATACTGAATCACAACTAGAGGACATATTCACTAAACCACTACCAAGAGAAAGGTTCTACAAGCTAAGGAGGGAACTTGGTATACTTAGTGAGTATGATCTTAACTAATCTATCTTCTCTATGTTTTCTAAGTTAAATTGTGTGAAATTGTTTGCATAATTATGCATATCATATCATTAGTTGCATAACATCATAAAAAATTTCATCAAGTTGCATTAAAAATTAATTTTTCAATCATATTAGTAGCAAGCTAATCGATTACCTGCATAAGTATTCTATTAAATCAGGAAGTTTGTAATTCAGCAGAAATACAAATTCTCTGCTTTAATCGATTACCAATAAAAGTTAATCGATTACCGTACTGAAGCAATGAATCCTTAAGCATTCGTTCTGTGATAATCGATTACCATGGTATGCTAATCGATTACCAGACTGGAAAAAATTAAAATTGTTACAACAGTCACTGGGATAATCGTTTACCGTCTTTCGGTACTCGATTACCTGCGACTCTGTTCCATCTCAATCAGTTTTCAGAGAAGCCAATGATGATATTTAAACCCCTTCAACTTCATTTTAACCCTAATCTTTCAAACCCTAAGTGAAATTCTTCACCCAAAAACCCTAAAGCCTCAAAATTTCTGAGAAATCAACATCTTCATTCACCTTGCTCAACCTTCAATGGTGGATTCAAGCAAAGGAAAAGGGAAACGCGTGAAGAATACAACAAATCGAGGAGAATTTCGTCCTCCAAAGCTAACCCAATTCGAAAACCCGGTTCCTCAAAGAGACCTGCAGAAGAATCCCCACCAAGACCTCTCAACTACAACCACCCATGGTTTTCTTCTGAAAGTCAAGCAAATGCCTACTTCAACTTCTTTTCCGGAAAAGAAATCATCTCTCCTAAGGTTCTTTCTTTTTCTTGGCTAAATAGGAATGGTTTCACTTTCCAACATGATTTAGAATCACAGAGTTTAGAAAAGTTTGTTCAATTAAAAGGGCATTACTACCCTGACTTGGTTAAAGTCTTTTATGCAAACCTCTACTATGATGAAAATGAAAATCTCTTTTCTGAGGTAAAAGGAACAAAAATCTGAATGAGTAATTCAGTCTTTAAAGAAATAGGAGGAATAAATCCTGGTGGAGCTAGAACAACAATCTTCAAATTTGAATTTAACAGGCGTGACATTTCGTATAATAAGCTTCAACTGTATAAATCCATGATGGTTAATCCAAATGAATGGGAAGATGAACAAGCTGTTAAAAGATTAGAAAAGAAAAAGTTTGTTTTCAACACAGGTGGAATGAAAGTAAATGATAGGTTGTTACATTACACCTTGGCATGGATTGTAATAGCTAAGGGGAGCAACCATGCTCAGTTGAATAAGGAGGATATGATGATGATTTGTGCTATAAAGAACGATATTAAGGTCAATTGAATTGATACAATTAGAAATAATATGATGAAGACTAGAAGATTAATTGATTATAAATGTCCTTATGTTGTTTTTATCTCTAAAGTTCTTGATCATTTTGGTGTTGATACAAATGGTGAATCAAGAGAAATTACTAGAGACACACTTGATATTAAGGACAAAGCATTGAAAATGATGAAATTGGTCAAAACAGAAAATGGTTGGTTTAATAAAAATGAAATCAATAATGAAGAAAATCCTGATGAAGATGAAGATTCTGAAGAAGCTGAACCTAAGCCATTTACAGCCTTTGAGAAAATGGTTCTTAACAAGTTAAATGAAATCTCTGAAACCCAGAAGAGGAATTATGAAGACTTGAAGGACAGAATTGAGGCTGTATCTGAAAGACTTGATGAACTTCAAGTTCCATTCGCGGACGCTTAGGAGGAGCTTCAGTTTTTAGGATCTCATTTTGTTTGATTTTCATATTAGGATGCATATTTCTTTTTGGATATCTGTAATATGTACCTTGGTAT
Organism: Sesbania bispinosa; assembly: GCA_026901365.1. NCBI lineage: Eukaryota > Viridiplantae > Streptophyta > Magnoliopsida > Fabales > Fabaceae > Sesbania > Sesbania bispinosa. Next base: position 542,534 of record QLOH01000594.1, read on the forward strand.
TTTCATTTCTCTGCTTCGGACTATTATGTTTGTGTTTGATGAATACTCCTATGATCTATATTGCTACTCATTTTGTTTGTGTTTGATGAATGCTCAGTTTGCATGAAATTTTTTGTTTTAATTTGCCAAAAGGGGGAGAAAGAATGAGAAAGGAATACATGATACATGAGAAAGAATGAGAAAGGAATACATGATACATGAATATATATTTTGATGAATTGATGAGAATATATGATTTGATGATACATTATGAAACATGATTACTGTGATTACTGTGATTTGTATAATAAACATATTTGCCATGCGAGTTTTTTTTTTCAAAGTTCTTTAGGAATGAAGAAATGGAAATTGTCCTTGTGCCCATGATAAGTGCTAAAAACATGATAAATTTGTATATAATTACAACACTTATCAAGGGAAAAATATTAGATTTATTCCCCAAATTACCTCTTTTTAGTAATAAATCCAGATTTTGTGATTATTTGATTTAAATTTGAATTTGATGCTATTTTGATAAGAAATCTGTTGATTTTGCAGATAAAGAGGAAAGTTTTAAATGAAGAAACAAGATAGCATTTATTTGATGAAAGAATCTGCAAGATAAGATTCTAAATGGCAGCAGATCAAGATAAAATCAACAGTTATTTGGATAAAGATTTTGCAGATAAAATTCTCAATTCAAATTCAAATCAAATTGAAGATAGAATCAGCACAAGATTAAGCTAAAAAGAGGAAAATAAGGAAAGCGTAGCAGACAAAAGATAAAATCAGGAAGAGATCAAGCTGAAAAAGAGGAAATCAGGAAAATAGAAACGGTGAGTTGCGCTCCACTTGCGCTGAGCGAAAGTGGAGCGCAGGAATACGGAAATAGATTTCCGATAAGATTTCCAACAAGATTCCTTCCAGATTTCAGATAGCTTTCCAACTTCTATTTAAAGGACCTTTTGCAAAGATCGAAAGGAGGACGGCGGAGCAGAGCTAGAGCTAGAGAAAATTGTGACAGTTTCTCTATTGGTTTGTAATGGCTACCATGAGTAGCTAAACTCTCCGATAGGATTGAATGTAGTCGATTCAATCCCCAATTGTATTTGAATTCTCTTTATTATTTATGAATCCCTATTTTTATAATATTGGTGTTTTTAATCTGTTCTTATTGCTTAGCTTCCGCCGTTGTGCCAGAGTTATAGGTTGGTTTTATGGGGCGCATTCGAGAGGTGGTTCTATAAAATCAATAGCGAGTTTGGGTGAGCCTAGACATAGGAAACTTGAATTCTGATTGGTAAAAACACTCAATTCGCGACTGTGGAGACCAGGGTGAATTGATAGCTTAAACAAATAGATTTTTAATCCGGGGTAGTTTATCACTGTGGAGACCAGGGTAGATTATTTCTGAGTATTTCATATTTGTGGAGACCTTTGTGAAATAACTTTATTTGTGCTTCAATATTATAATTGCATATTCATAAATATTATTGGGGTTCAAATACGAAAGGGGTGCGATAGACGAAGTTCAATCCTAGTTCAAGTCACCTGCTCAACCTATCTCAATTTACTGCTTTTTATTTACTATTGCAATCTACACAAACAACAACCATCTTCTCTCACTTGATAAGTGTGACCACTAGGATTTATAATTGAACCGTTCCCTGTGGATACGACAAACCCCTTTACTTACTATTATACTGCTGTGATTTTGGTACGCTTGCCAGAATTTCAACAGCCCACTACAAATGTTGCTGAAATTGTTTGGCGCATCAAAACCAAAAAGGGGGAGATTGTAGGACTTAAGCTTCATTGAAAAATTCAAGTGGTAGCCATGTCTTTTAGATATTAAAGAGTTTTGGTTTTGTTGTAGGAAATAGAAATTTAATATTCATTTTGCAGTGCCAGACAAGTTTCATAGATGTGGCACTTGTATTGTTTGTTTTTAGTCTTAAGCAAGTGTTATGTGTTTGTTAATTGTTTTTACTTGGATTGTAATCATGTAGGATGAACTCATGTTTTGGTTTTCAAGTTTGAATGGCTTGGAAGCTAATTTACTCAACTAAGTATTGATTTGCCTCAGGTATAATCGATTACTTTAGTTGGTAATTGACCCCGAGTTGATTCGAAACTGAAAACGGCATGATTTCTGGTACATGCACGAAAATAATCGATTACATGATAAGGTTAATCGATTACCACTGCACCTGGTGAATAGTTCAAATAAATGGTGCTCACTGGAGTAATCGATTACCACATATAGTAATCGATTACCCCTATTACCTGAGAGAGAGTTCTGGAACTAAAACGTTCTGGAGTAATCGATTACCTGCTAAGCTAATCGATTACCCCTGATTCTCCAAAAACTTTGGACAGTTTTCAATCGTTTTAAAACTGATTTCTAACTAACTTTTAAAACTCTAAGGCTATATAAATATGAGAATTTTGAAGAAAAACATATACACAGAGAAGCGCAGACAAAGAGAAAAAAAAGAAGAGAGAAGTGTGAGCAAAAATTTTAGAAAAAAACAAATACACTTCTTTTTAGAAAAAGATTCTTCAAGAAGCCATCATGTCTAGAAGTTTTGCAAGTGTTTAAAGAACTCTTAACTCAAGAAGATCAGAGAAATTGAAGAAGATTGAAATGCGCTCATGGAGACTATCTACACAATCAAGGTGTTATTGTTCTAAACTTAGTTTCTACATAAATTGTTTTGATTTGTATTGTCTCTTGAATAGGGATTCATAGAGAAGTACAGTGTGTGATATCTCAAGAACGGGGTGTTCTTAGAGATTGTTTGTGAAATCTTGTGACGGGCTGTCATAAGTAAGGTTGTTGTTCGAGTGGCGGGGTGTCACGGATGAACATGCTCTTGTGGGGTGCAAGAGAGAAACCTTTTGTTTGTTAGAAAGATTTTCTTTAGGATTGTATGTGCATGGTGTTTGTAATCAATTCTATAGTGAAAGCTGATTTAGTGGTGTGCTAGATCAAATTGGATGTAGGCCCCTTTTTAGTGGCTGAACCAGTATAAATCACTATGTCATCTTCTCTATCCCTTTACTATCTTGAATTGTAATTCTTTGTAATATAAAATAAGTTCTTGATTGATAAAGTAACATAAACCAAATAAAAAAATTGATTGATTTCTGATAGTTTGATTTGAATACATTTTGAAGAATCATTAATACAATCTTGTAAATCAATTACATTCTATTTTTCAAATTGGTAATCAATTACATGCTGCAACATATTTGATCCGCTGCACATATATACATCTTTTGATTTCAAACTCTGATATATTGATAAAATTGATATTTGAAAGAATTTCAAAGGCAAAATTTTTGAAGGGAAAAACGAATTTTAAAAGTTAACTAAATAAATTTTTTATCGTAAATCTATTCAACCCCCCTTCTAGATTCCCTCTGGGACCAACAAAAACAAAGCAATAAGAGGGCAAATGGGGGTAAAATTCACAACAATTAACATTACAAAGTGGTCAAATTATACCTAAAAACTATTGATTCTAAGCACTTATCAGTCATCCCCCACCTTATATTTATGCCTCAGAACAGATACCCATAGAGCATCCCGTTTAGTTATTAAACTCCACCCCGACTTCATAATGAGGGCCTTATTGAAGGATTGGATTTTCTTCAACCCCATTACACCAAATTTATTGGGTTTACAAAACTTGTTCCATCCAACAGTATGCATTTTGCACACCTGAGCTGAATGGCCCCAGATAAAATTTATGGCTAATTTGTCCAGCTTATTGCAAACACCAGCAAGAAGTACAGTTGTTTGCATGGTGTATGTGGGAAGAGCTGCAAGAACAACTTGAGTTAATGTTACGCTACCGGCCATTGATAAGGATGAAGACCTCCAATTATTCATTCTTTGTTTCGCTTTCTCAAGTAAAAGACTATAAGTTTTTCTTGTGACCCTTCCATGCCAAATGGGAACCCCGAGATACTTTCCCAAATCCAAAGTTAACTTTAAACCACTCATATGAGCTAATTGCTTGGACTTTGAAGCAGCCACATTCTTTGAACAAAAGATTTTGGTTTTTTCAGCATTTACCCTCTGACTAGAGGCCTCACAGAAACTATTCAGGCAATTCATGATTAGAGACATTTGTTCTAAAGAAGCTTCAGCAAACAAGAACAAGTCATCAGGAAATAAAATATGAGACAAAAGAGGACCTTCTTTGCCAAAAGAAAATGGTTTCCAATCCCTGCTAGCAACCTTATAATTTATAAGGTGAGCAAGCCTTTCAAGGCAAAGCACAAAAACATAAGGGGAAATGGGGTCTCCTTGTCGGATGCCTTTAGTGGGATAAAAAGTGTCAGTTCTAACTCCATTGACTAGGCATTGCATTCTAACAGAAGAAACACAATGACTAATAATCTGAAAAAAAAATGCTCTCCAAATTGAGCATCTTTTAGTGTTTCTTGAATGAATTCCCATCTTAAATTATCATAAGCCTTCTGGAGGTCTATTTTAATCCCCATAAAACCTCTCTTTCCTCTACAAGTCCTCATTGAGTGGAATATTTCTTGGGCTATAATGATATTGTCCACTGTTTGGTGGCCTGGCACAAAACTAGCTTGGTTAGGCTGAATTAAAAACTCCATGTGGGGCTTCAATCTGGTGGTAATGATTTTGGTTATCGCTTTATAAACAACATTACATAGGCTAATTGGCCGGTATTGGGGAATCAAAGAGGGATTCAGAACTTTAGGGATAAGAATCGGTAAGGTATCATTGAGAGCACTAATTTTTTTAGGCTGGTAGAACATCTCAATAATCATTTGAAAAACAGATTTCCCTATATGCTCCCAGAAGTGGTGGAAGAAAATTGGATGCAGCCCATCAGGCCCTGGAGCCTTGTAGGGGCCCATGGAAAAGATGGCCTCCTTAATTTGATGATCAGAAAAGGGTCATTGAAGTAAGTGCAGTTTATCTTGATTTAATTTGGGAAAAAACCTTTAACGCTCCAAGGGGGGACAGTAAGGGTCGCTGAGAACAGAGACTTGAAGTAATCTACTACCATTGTTTTAATTGATTCAGGATCATTAACTTGTTGCCCAGAAAGATCAGACAACACTTGAATTCTATTTTTTTCCTCCTTCTAACAATCGTTGAAGAATGAAAAAATTTTGTATTTCTGTCTCCCAAACTAATCCAATCACATCTAGCCTTTTGATACCATAATAGCTCCTCCTGATCTAAAACTGAATTATACTCCTTCCACAGTTTCTTGTCCAACTTTTCAAGAGCTCTGTTCGGGTTCATTGTTAATCTCTTATTGACACCTTCTAATCTCTTCATAATTCTTCTTTTTTGGCTGAAAATGTTACCAAAAGAATTATGGTTCCATTCAATAGCCATTTCTTGGAAACAATGAACAGCAGAAAACCAATCAGATGTTGGAGGCCAAGCAGATTTAACTATCCCAGGGAAGTGATCATCAGTGAGCTAAGCAACCTGAAATCTAAATGGTTTCACTCCCTGCAAAGGGTTATCTTGAAAAGAGGTTTGAAGAAGAAGAAGAGGTTTATGGTCAGAATTCATAGAAGGAAGATGAAAAACCATAGCATCAGGGTATAAAAGCCTACAATCCAAATTAGAAACAGCTCTGTCTATGCGCTCTTTAACACCATTCCATTCCCATGTAAAGGGGAGCAATAAACCCAATATCCTCCAAGCCACAAGAGTCCAAGCAAAGTCTAAAATCATCCATGGATTTCCAGTTAGGACCAGATCCACCCTTTTTTTTTTCAGAAGCTCAAAGGTAAGCGTTAAAATCTCCAAGGACCATCCAAGGGAGATGGTGAGATGTTGAAAGATCAATCAAGTCATGCCAAAGAGCCATCCTCTCAATAGGTCTAGGACTGCCATACACTATGGTTAACAACCATTTTCACCTTGAATAAGGGAAAGAGACCAGCCCATGCACATACTGATCTAAAGAAGTAAGAACATCAAAAATAATTTGGGAACCATCCCAACAGACCCAAATGCCACCTGCAAAGTCTCTGGACTCAACCTTAAAAGAATTAGGAAAGCCCAATTTGGAGATAATCCTATCCCTTTTAGGCTCACTTATTCTAGGTTCGAGAAAAGCACACAGATGAATTTTGTGTCTAGAAAACATATCGCTTCATGGTGTTGGAATCTACTTTTACAGTTCTTCCCAAAGAATCACCAATGCGTGAAAGGATGGTTCGATCATAATATTCAATGGGCAATGAAGGAACCCGAATCCATACTGCTACTCTTCTAAGCTCATTCTCGAAAGGAAAAAATTCTGGATGCCATTTTTGGACAACCAAATAACGGCCAAGAATCATCCAAGGACCTCCAGAAAATACATAATTGAAATCATTAAAATTTGATTAGGAAGTAATCGTTCTCTAAATCAATTACCTCCATCTTCCCCATAGGATTCCATATCTTCATCAATCGAAGGATAAAAAATTTTAATCCAACCCTTTTACCCAATAGTTTAACAATCACAAAGTGCTTCCATGGATGGCAAGCATGCTTCCTTTCTTCTTTAGACACTTTCACTACTAGGCATGTAGAGATATTTTCATCTGACTCGTCATCTTCACTGCTTCCATCCTCCTCAGTTGAGTCACTAGCATCCTCCATAGTCATTGAATCCTCAGCCTCGAAGTCATCAGAGTCAGAAGAGTCTGTTTCTGACATCTCCTTATCCTCCCCTAGACAAATATCTTTAGAGGACATGATTGGATGTCGTTAGCTGATCACATTTGAACTCCCAAGTTGCTCGTCACCGGTGTTCATCTCCTTTTCGCACTCTCCCATCATAGTCTCCATCACCATTGTCTCACTATTCTCTGATGTTTCTCCCCCTCCTACTTTTGCTTTCTTAATACTACGAGCTAAAAGATCAGCCTCTTCCCCAATAAGCTCCTTTTATTCAGCCATGTCTCGCTCTCTCTATTGTCAATCCACCCCAGCAACATCTTCTCTTCTCTACTCCAAGCAATGCGTGTAAGGGACGATACTATAGTTCTTTGAACAACCCTACAATGAGCTTCGTAAAAGCGTGCATAACTCATTTCCACTATTGGTTTTAAAATCAATTCTACTCAATTGTAAACCAAACGAAACTAAATTATTAGTGATATATATAAACACACTTTTTATTTTTCGCAAAAGTATGCAATTGCTCTGCCATAACAAGAAAGAAGCATGTGAATATATGTTTTGAAACTTGAAGAATATAATAGTTTTTAATTTTCACGTAACAGGCCTCGTATACATTGCTTTGGACCAAAGAAATAGATGGCGATCGTCGTTTATACTAATCACCCACGGAACGCAAGCACATTCCTGGAAACGTCACGCGTTTTACAAGCACTGACTGGTATGCGATGCGAGCCAAAGTCATGGTGGCTTCTTTCTCCAACACAATAGTAAGAGGGGAATGATTCCATAGTCTCAAGGAATCTACCAAACACCCAACTCCATATCTATCTCTCACTCTGCATCTTTTTCTTATCTCTCAATAATTATTCCCGTAGCAGAACATGGCGATGAATCTGAACGACTCAAATTTCTCTTACAACGAGGAAGAGGCTTCTTCTTCTTCTTCTTCTTCACTTTCTTTCAGCGATTTCCCCGAAGACGTTCAGCTCTGCATCCTCTCCTTCCTTGGCCCCTCCGAGATCGCCACGTTCGCCTGCACATCGAAGCGCTTTGGTTCACTCTGCGCCAACGACGCCAAGCTCTGGTTCACCCTCTGTGACCGCAGATGGGGCTCCAAGACACACATCAACAAATGGGGCAAAGGGAAAATCCCTTACAGGCTCCTCTACAATACCCTCCACGAATGGGACAATCTCATTGGTTTCTGGCGTCGAAGCGGAACAGGAAACGCCGCAATTTCCTCCCCCTCTTTGCTTTTCTTCGAGTGGGGCCCATCATTCCTTGCTGCTTCTAGGGTTTCCCCTTCCCAATTTGGTACCTATGAAGTCGTCAAGGTGCCGTTTTTACGGATGAGTCTCTCCGAAGAGGGACAGGTCGTGAATCTTCTGGACCCTGATGGTAGAACTGATTTCAATGAGAATGAATTGATTCAGGTCAATGTTAGTTTTATGGGGAAAACCCACTTCGTTGTGGAGGAGAACCAGTTCAGGAGAAGCTCCAGCTATGCGAATCTCAGTGGTGAAGATTGTGGATTTGGAGAGGATGGGATCGGTGCTGAGAGTGGATCGCCGCCGGGGAGCTTGCCGGACAGGTTGATGACGGAAATTTATCAGCGTTTCGCGAACCGGACTAGTCCTGGCAGCGAGAGATCGAGGAGACAAAGGAGGAGGGAAAAGGAAAGGTTGGCTAGAAGGAAATGGGAGCCTGAGCATTTTGTGAAGATTGTGAATTGCTCACCCTCGCCATCAAGGCCTTTACAAGGCCTGTGGAAGGTGTTTCTAAACTGTTCCTTCTTGTTATGCTCAATTATGTTCAGAGTGTTAACAAAACTTGGTGCCTTGATGCCTGTCATTTAGTGATTGATATCAGCAACTAGTTGAGCAGTTACTGTACTTGGTTGTTTGAGTCATAACTCATAATAATCAAAATGCAAAATGTTAGTAAGAGAAGAGGAAAAGGGCTAGAGAATCTTGATCTTTGGTAATTGGTAATTGGTTGGGACATAGCTAGCTGTTGAGAAAGCTGAGAAATTTTGATATTTGAGGTCTATTTATTAGACAGTTTGGATGATCTTATGGAGATGAACATTGCACACCTATTATTGGAGTCATGTCAGTATAGATCAGCAAACCATCTGGTCCTACTGGTTGCATTTTGAGTGAACCATGGGTATTAAATTGGAGAATTTCCATATTCTTTTGAAATCTATGATGATTTTGAACATGAGTATCGGTGAAGTTCTTCATATAGTGGAATGATGGCTCATTGAACTTTTTCACTGTTGTTGCTGCAGGGAATTTGTGATGACATGAGTTTAGCCTTTTACCTTGTGGCATATGATGACATTGGCGGCATTGCTTGCCGAAGACTTGGGGATCCTCCAGAACGTTTCTCCAGTTATGCCCCGGTTTTCTGGACGTCTAATGCTACATTTCTGGAATCTCCCTTTTGTCTAGAGGAAGAATCTTTGTATGACAGTCGCATTCATCTTCAACCACTTGAACAACACAATGAAATTCAGGAGCAGTTCCATTTGTCAGATGACGAAGGGGTAAATCGAATTCAGCAATTCCAGTTGCCAGACAATGAAGTGGTAAATCGAATTCTTCACATAAGTTCAAGTTATGATTTAGTTATTCCGGACCTTGCTGGAACAATAAATCCAAGGAGTGCAGAGGGAAGGATTTGGCAGTACCAGGATGGTACTTTTGGATTTGGATTCCTTCGGGACAATTTTGTCATAGACATGAAACATATTGTCCGTGATGGTTGTCTTATGGATACAACAAATGCTTCTGCTGATTAATTATTTTTTCCTACACCTTTTGTTCATAGTTAAATTGTGTATCCGGATGTCACCTATACGTGGTGACATAGTGTATTGTTAGCTGTAAAAATAATAACAATTTCCTTTAGATGGTTAGTTTATTGATTCTTTTAACTATGTTTTAGACAGTAAGTTTCAAGCAATTGCCATTTCATTGCAAGAACTTCCATTCAGACTCCCCTACTGGTGAATTAGGGCTCAATAATGTTGTCCTAAATCAGCAATTGAACTTGGATTTTTTTAGGGCTTTCTTTAGATATCTTATCTCAAGTGTAATGGAATGGAATAAATTTACTATTGCATTGTTTTGATATTTTATGGTAGAATGGAGGTAAGTTTAGTTTTCATCCTATTATTTGGGAAGTGATGGAATGGTGAGAAAATTCGTAAATATTGAGTTGATTTCATCTCATATCACTTGATTGGGAAAAGAAAAGTAGAGGTATAAGATGGTACAGGATCTAAATAGATTTCATTATGTTATATTTTATTTCATTTTATTTTAAATTATTAAGATAAAATAATGTTTATTAATTTCATTCTCCTCAATTTATTTCCCTGTCATTGATCTAAACATAGCTTGCTGAAGTTATAAAATTGCCTTGATTGGCTCCGATATTTCACTTCTATAATGTGTTTGAATAGATGCAGACTGAGACTGGAATTAGGATAGAAACACAGTTCTTAAATGTGCAATAAGAAAATCTTTAGTTTTCTTTTATTCTTCTACTGTTCCTTGCCTTTTCTCCAAACAACTGAAACGCATTTGGTTGTTCCATTTTTATGGTTTTAGACTTTTAATTATCTTCAAAGAAAGTGGCTTTGACAAGGGATTCTTTTCCTGTCATATATGGATTCAGAGGGCGGTCTCCTCAATGTTCCATTGAGATGAAATGGAAAGTTGTATGTATTCCTGTAAAAATTGGACGAGAAATCGTGCAGCTGGGTAGTGGGAAACGAAATTTGGGTATTGTGACGTATGTGTAAAATATCAATAGGAAGTCAATTAAGAGTTTTAACAAGTGCAGCAGCATGAACTTCTGAATCACACATTCCGAATCAAACGCTCACAACAACCAAAAACAAATGATGAAGATCCACACACTTCAACTAACAAATATTGAGTGCTATATATGTCACGGGTAAAGAGCTTCCCGGACTACCAAGTAATGGTAAAAGCATGAGAGATAGCAGAAACATATGATGCATAAATATGGAACTTGAGAATTGAAAATTCTGAGAGTCAAGTCTCTTTATCATGTTTCAGCCGCAACTTCTTCACCATTGATTTTCCCATGCACTGCACTCTTCTCGTTGTCACCTTCGAGCTGGCTTAAATTTCCCTTCTCCTTAATCAGTTGAATGTGGTGGTGTTTGCAGTAGAGTTTTCCCTCGTGTGCTATGTAGTTAGAAGGACTGATAACACAACCTCCATGGCAGCACTTGAAACAACTCTTGTGGTAAGGAGTTCCATTCACAGTAACCTATATCATTTCAAAATATTGATTCCATAAGCAGAACAAGAAGTTATGTACTCAGCATCAGGGTTTTAGATTAGAGAAGGATGATGAATTGTGTGCAAATGGATGGATGCTTTGGGGGCATTAACATGTGTTAATGGATAGAAATTATGGTTCTATTCTTACCTTCTCAGTGGGATACACTGTTTTCTGACAACCAGCACATTTTTCCCTGGTTCCACCAAACATACTTGAGACTTTGGCTGCTGCAGGTTTCTGATTAAAACAGCTCAAAAATCAGATGAATTCTGGAAAACTGAATGTTCTGTTGTGCATTGCAAGCACCTAGATTTAGGATTTATATTACCTCATCACCATTTCTTTCTGGTTTAGCAACTTTTGGTGTCCCTAATTAGGCACAAGGAAGTACAGTTGAGATACACCCAATAAATGTATAATGAGCATTTAATAATGAATTTAATAACTATACAATGACACTGTAAACTAGTTTTATCATCTTATCACATCATAATATAATTTTAAAAAGTAATGTTATTATGTGAAGACACTGAATGAAAATATAATTGGACATGTAAAACTTGTTTATACTATTAGTGTTGTAAACTCTTTAATAATTGGATTCTTGATCCTTTGTTACCTTCAAAGCTTTTGTCAAGACTACCAGTTCTTTTGAACAGTTGATCAAAGTGTGGCCTGCAGTAAAGAACTCCCTCAAAAGAGTTGTAGTTGCTAAGCTGCAGATATACATTAATGATTAATCCATCAGCAAACTTCTTTTATGAAAATTACAATGTAGTAGTACACCTTAATACACCAAAAGATAAAGACCTTCCTATTCCTATACTATTTGCTGGTCTTCTAAAATTCATTAACATGAAATCCTGCTGGGTTTTGAGAACAAAATTTTAATAATGAGATGAAAATGCTTAATTGTAAAAACTCTGAATAACTAATTAAAGGAATTGCTAAAATTGATGCCACTGATTATTCTGATTCCAGCAAATTTACATGCCTTCTTCTAATAACCAATTGCAGACACCAGATCAAAAGCTAGAAGCTTGAACTAGACTATATAACCAACAAGAATTGTCTGAGACACTAGAAGATAGAGAGAGACAGACAAATAGAGAAGAAGAAAAAGACAGAAAGAGAGACCTTGAGGGTTCCTTTGCAGTGGTGGCATCTGAAGCAAGCTTTGTGAAACACTCGGTTATCAGCAGTCAACTTATCAACCAGATAAACTGTTTTCTCACAAGCCATACATTTCTGGGTTGTTCCTGCGAATGCCATTCTTTCTTATCCTCTAACCTCACCAAGTAGCAAGCAGCCTATGATCTCTGCTTGTTCTGTTTCTGTGTCTTGGTTTGTCAGAAGGGGGAAGAATAGGACAATGAAGATTGAAGAGACAAAGAAAAAGTGGGCTGAAGAAAATTGCGGTGACTAAAGGAGACTTCCTAACAATTATAATGTCAGTGACAATCATCTTGATCAAATTTCAAGCACCTAACTACACTTTACTACTCTTGTATTTTTTTAAAGTTTTACCCCTGTCTTCAACTGTGAATATAAATGCTTAAAAACTAAGGAAAAAGTTGAGTCTAACATGTACGTTACAAGGTTATACAGTTAAATTGTTTGGTGCAATGATGCAACTTCAAAATTATAAATGCCAAGTAGGGCCTCCAATTAAGTCCTAAATTAGTGTATCAATAGACTAGTTACTAATTATTAACATAAATCTCTGACAAGTCTGAGAATCTGAATGGGCAATTGCATTCTTGATTAGATATTTTGATTTAAATTTAATCAATTCGTATTTCATTGGAAAGCCACTTTGTAATTGTGGGGTCCCATGGCTTCAAAATTGCAACTGACAGCACCTTATCATTCAACATCCAGCTGGCTTGCTTTCATTCTCGGATCTCACTTTTCAAATAGTAACACATAAATTTCTTGAGTTACAAGGATTGATGGAGTTTCATGTATGTCTCTGCCAGACCAAACTAAGCATCTTTTTGCAACTTAACAACCCTTGGGTAATTGTATAGGCATATTCTAGATAGATCTTTAAAAGTTGTGCTGTTCTTTTTCTTTTCTTAATGTTACATCTAATGCAATTATGGATATAGGTTGGTGCAATCTCTTTTAATATATTTGGGTGGGGGGAAAATTTATTTATTTAAGTATGAACGACCATGAGGTGATTAAATAAAGTTGGGGTGAGTAAATGTGACACAGTCTGTTATGAGGCACAAAGCTACAATGATGGGTTGGGTGGGCTACTGTAGGTGCTATGGTTATTGGCATCTTGCCTCGCACTTCAATTATGATGACAGCTTGTATTAATCTATTACTGTCCCACTATAAAAACTTCTCTTTGCAGCTCTGTCTATTTTTGGCTTAAACTACGTTTCATGAAATAAAGATTATTAATATTTTACAATAAGTTTATTTCAACGAGGGCATTTGATCTAGTGGTATGATTCTCGCTTTGGGTGCGAGAGGTCCCGAGTTCGATTCTCGGAATGCCCCTTTTTGTTATATTAATATTTTGCCTTTTCAAAAAATCTTGTTGTTTTCAAGTTGCTCTATTATAGTGATATTATTAATCCTCGTAAATTGTGGATTATATAATTTCCAAAAATGGAGTAATGCAAGGCTAGTAATAACAGCGGTGGAAATACACGAAGGAAGGAGGATGAAGATAAGATATTGATTTTGATTATTGGGGAAATTGAATAATATAACTTGAAAGGAGAATGACATCCTATTGAACACTTTATTTTCTTCAATCCTTGTAAGGTGCTTTCATGTTGAGGCGGCGTGGCTTATCAAACCATTGTAGAACTCCACTGTTAGCTTGTGACTCACATTGCAGATACTATTAAAGGTTCCTGATGAAGATTCTTTTCAACTCTCTTTTCAATGGTTTTCGATATAACATTAAAATACCTTTAATAAATCAATGTTTTTAAAAATGAATGTTATTCGATATAACATTAAAATACCTTTAATAAAATCAATGATTTTTTAAAATGTTTTAAAACACCATTTTGGCATGTCATTGGCACGCCAAAAAACCGAGCGGGACGAGTTGGCCCGCCAAGTAAAGTGGGTTGGTAGGTTTACCCATCTAAAAAATAAAATAAAATAAAATAAAGTAAAGATAATACACATTATATTTAAATTGTAATAAATATATATATAGATTTTTTGATTTTACACAATATTTTTTTTCAATTTTCATAAATAAATTATAATTAAATACTAAATATAAATAATAATAAATATTTTTCTTTTAAAAATTGTTAAACATGGCGGACTAATTGGGCGGGCAGGGTTGAGTGGGTTGGTGACCTGAAGTGGAGCCGGCAACATGGGCTAGCCCGATCGTGTCGGCCCGTAAAAGCTCGAAAAAATGTAGGGCTCAGACACTTATTTTAAAAGTTTGAATAACTCCCGGGTTTTTTAAATGAACCTGATAAAGCCCGCTATGCGCAAAAAGGTCAAGTAGCCCGCAAAAACCCTCAAAAGCACCAGGTTACTCGCAAAAAGTTCACAAAAAATAGGGCTCGAGCACTTATTTTAGAATCCTGAATAACTTCTGGGTTTTTTTCGCCCAGCACGATAAAGCATGCTGACTGCATCGGGCCGAGTAGCCCGAATTGCTAACTCTAACCTGGAGGTACCTAACCCTCCCTGCCATTTTTTGCGGGTCATGCGGTCTGGCCCGACATCCCGCCCGACCCAACCCACTTTGCCATCACTATTTGTCTAGGTGGAAGAGCATAAAATTCTTCCACCAGTACAAGAGCAAAACATAAACTTTAGATATATGTGTAAAATATTCAATGGTATAGATTAATTACTTGGAAACAATTATGAATTAGTTTCAATATTCTTAGGATGAGCTTTTGAGCATTTCCAATGGGAGTTCTAATTGAGGTATGAAAAATAAGATTCAGGGGAAGTAATATTCACAAGCACAATGACATGACAACATAGTTCTTATTTTTAAGAACCTAGTTGCTTAAAATAAGCATCTCACACTATGAGTTTTTATGGAAAAAATAGGAAAAATAATGAATGTGGGGCAGACTGTGGGGTCCATTTAAGAGTGGCTTAAGTTGTAAAAAGTAAAAAAAAAACGGTGATGTGTATGTATGAGACCCATAAAAAAATATTAAAATAAAGCTGAAGACACTCTTACAAGTTGCTTTGTTGCAGATGGTCTAAAATGATCAATTGTGTTCGTAAAAGGGAGATATTGACGAGAAAGAGTCTTTAGCAACTCTAGTCTACAATAACATGAGTACAAGTGTTGTAAGAGGTTGTATCAATTTTTGGCTAATTTTTAAGCTCTTTGGGAAATCAAAGTCTCATATATTTGATTTTGTCAAGGGAAGGTGTGGAAGAAATTAGAAGGATAGAAGGAAAAATCTTTATGAAGGGGGTAGGAAGGGAGGTTCTTCTTAAATTCATAGTCCAAAAAATCACATCTTATATGATGAATTTCTTTGTTTTCCAAAACGTTTGTATGATCAAATTTAAAGTATGATTTTGAAATTCTTTTGGAGTGGGAACATAGATGAAAGGAAACTTCATTGGATAAGCAATGAGTGTTTAGTAAAGCCAAATAATTGTAGAAGGTCTTGGTTTTCGAAGGTTTCATAATTTCAATATGGATTTACTTTCCAAACAATTGTAGAGAATTTTCCATTACCCAATAGTCTCATGGCATGGGTTCTCAAATTAAAATACTTTCCTAACACATTTATTATGCATACAAAGAGAGGTTATGCCCTAAGTTATGCAAGGAAAAGTATACCAACATAAGGTGGACTATTATATATGGGAGACAAGAAGTTAGTGGATAGATAGGCAAACAAATGGATCCTAAACTTGCAAGAACATAAGTCGCATTTAAGACTCCAGGTTCAAGGGATGGTTTGTTATGTCTCTAACCTTATAAACCATGATACGAGGTCATGGAAAAGGGATTTGCTTTCCAACATTTTGTTTTGCAATATTTGAGACAAATTGTGAAGGAAATCACCTTGATATGGACGAATAGGAAGGAAGGAGGGTTTTCAATGAATGTGGCATACAATTTCATCTCACCAACTACTTCTTCAACTAATGCATCAACATCAAACAACACACATGATATGGCCAAAAATTTGGAAAGTACAAATTGTCTATAGATGTAGGGATATGATAGGGAGAGCTTGCCACAATATTCTTTCAGTCCGATCAAACAATACAAAGAGAGGAATAAACATAGATACAATCTGTCTATTTTGTAGAGAAGCAAGGGAGACAATCTTTCTTGTACTGCTAATGTGTCTGGATATGAATAGAACTTGGTTTGCTGGTCCATTGTCTTTAATGGTTGATGTGTGTTAAACAGTAGGTCCAACAATGGGGTTTAGGGTTCTTGTAACAGTAAAGGGGGTCCTTAGGGGAAAGAAGATAAAAGAAATAAAAAGCTAAATCTAAATTTTCATAGCTCCTTCACGTACCAAAGTGTACTATTTAAATCCTATTACAATATCAGGTAGCCCTACATGTGGCAACATCCTGATTTGGAGGAAAACATAAATCAAATAAAAAGAAATAATGCCTTTGGGCCAACAACATAACACTGTAAAATGAGCCCATTATCAGATAAAATCTTTAAGCCAAACTGGTTTCTGAGAATTCCTTTTGGGCCTACTTGGCCCACTATCAATACCTCCTGGTCCGCTTTGGACCTTGCCCTCAAGGTCCTGAATGAGAATTGGTGTCACACGGATTGTGCCTTCTGTATGCGGTGGAGATTGCATCTAGTGAGCATCCAACGGTTGAGCATGCGGGAGAGATTGCACATGGATTGTGCTAGTGTGGGACGGTGAGGATCGAAGGACAGGGATGGGGCAGAGATCTAACAACTAGGAAGCTCCTCCTTTTTGCTTCTTGGGGACAGGTAAAGCTGTTGTCTCAGAGACCGGGCTCGCGTGGACAGTCCTGATGCAGCTCCCGAAAGTTCACCCAAATTGGATAGCTGAGGGAGAGACGCATGCGTCTTGGGCAGGGCGAAAGTCTTCTCCTTGAAGAAAACGCATGCAAGCGCGACAGGTAACGCAGAGGGACAGTTGTCCTCATCTAACGGTGTTGGTTGCACGTGAGATGACCATTGAAGATCCAACGGTGCTGATGCAAAGTGCGTGGGAGCCGTGTCTGACGCGTCGTCTGGGCGATGCCACGCGTCTTGACTGAGTCATGGAGAGTACGTGCTAAGTCCCTTTTCTTTGCTGTCTCAGAATTTTGAATCAACCGTGTAGATGACACCACTGATGACTTTTGCGCATAAAGCTTATCTAACGGCTGAGAAAAAGAGCCGTTTGGAGAAATAGATGAGTTCTCGTACCCAGTTACATTACACACTTCAGTTTGTTCAGTTTGAGGGGGAGAATCTGAGTTTACATTTTCTCCCAAAACATAGTCTTTGAACTGAGAAGACAGTGGAGTAAAATGGCCCTGCGGGTTGCCACCATAATATGGACGCAAGAGGGACACATGAACTACTGGATGAATCCCGGAGCCAGGGGAGGTTCAACTCATAAGCAACCTGACCAATGCGACGAGTGACAGTGAATGGCCCAAAATATTTCTTTGCTAACTTCTGAGAAGATCGTCTCTGCATAGATTGTTGGCGGTATGGTTGAAGACGAAGGAGGACCCAGTCCCCAACAGCAAAACTGACATATCTTCTACTCTTATTCGCCCGGTCTTCCATTCTTTGGCGATGTCTTTTGAGGTTCTCCCGAAGAGTTCGCAGAATCTCCTACCTCTGTTGAAGAGTGGTGTCTAAAGAGCTGATGACAGAGGAGCCAGGAACGTAATCAGGGATAGCTGGTGGAGGCCGACCGTAGAGGGCTTGGAACGGTGACATACGAATGGAGGAGTGGTGAGCTGAGTTATGCTAGAACTTTGCCAAATGTAAGAACTTGTACCAAAGGCGAGGATGGTCATTCGTAAAACATTGCAGGTAAGCCTCTAAACTTCGATTGGTAACCTCTGATTGTCCATCTGTTTCGGGATGATAAGATGAACTATATTTCAGTGTGGTGCCTTGGAGACGAAAAAGTTCCCGCCAGAACATACTCAGAAAGAGGGGGTCTCTATCAGAGACAATGGACTTTGGAATGCCATGGATGCGACAGACCTCAGTGGAGAAATGGGAAGCTAAGTCTTGAGTTGTGTAATTGGTGGGAAGGGCCAAAAAATGGACGAACTTCGTCAAGATTGTTGTGTGCAAAGGAATTGGAAGGTGGGTGATGAAGTCCATGGTAAGATCCTCCCACACTTGAGCTAGAATCGGTAATGGCTGAAGTAGCCCACTTTTCTTTTGAGGCAGATATTTGTTCTGCTGGCACTCGAGACAGTTTCTAATGAAAAGTTTGGCGTCTCTGTATTGGCCAGGCCAGTAGAACGAAGCAGCAAGATGGGCAAGTGTTGGTTTGAGACCCGAATGACCAGCAACTGGAGTAGCATGAAACTCATGGAGTAAATCATGGCGTAGTTGATAAGTGAAAATTAGTTGATAAATTAGAGCACTTTTTAGTTCACTTATCAAGGATAAAATGGTGTTTTTGCCCCAGTTTAATCCTTTTTTTATTAAATATTAGATAAATTGTATTTATTAATATGAGATTTGAATTTGATGCTATTTTGATAGAAATATTGCTGATTTTTGCAGGATATTGCAAAGATTTGATTTGAAGGAAAGATAACATTAAATGAGGGAGGTATCTGCAAGATTTGAGTTTGATTGAAGACATTTAATAAAGATTTGAAGAAGATTTGAGGCAATTAATGAGGAGATCACTGCCAATCAAACAAGGATTATACAGACAACCTTCCCAAATAAATCAAAGATGCTCAATAAATGCAAGATTTCATCAAAAAAAGGGAAACAAGGAAAGAAAAATCAACCAAAACCAGTCTCGGGGAGAGATCAAGTTAAAAAGAGAAAGATTGAAGCTGCAGGACGCATTCTGCGCTGTAGCGCAGGGTGAAGCGCAGCTCTCTGGATCCTACGCTGCAACCTGCGCTGTAGCGCAGGGTGAAGCGCAAGTTACGAAGATTCTACCCTGTTGCCGTTTTTAGATAGATTTCTCCCCAATTTTCTTTGTCTTTCCTTAGCCTATAAATAGGACCTCATTGCACCAGATCAAAGTGTGCACGATTATTGTAATTCAGGCATATTTCAGTGATAATGCACCAGAGCTAATTTTAGAGTAGGAGAGAAGGAGCGCTTCACAAGGATTGAAGATGGTGACAGCATCTTCGGTGGTTTGTATGGCTACCTTGTGTAGTTAACTCTCCATTAGGATTGGATGTAATTGGTTCTATCCCCAAGTGTATGTAAACTCTATTTTATTATTTCATGAGCTCTCTGTCTATAATATTGGTAATCTTATTCTGTGCTTAATTCCTAACTTCCGCGCTTGCACCGGAGTTATAGGCTAGTTTCGACTAGGATTGAGGATGGGGGAGCGGATTCTGAAGAAACCCATTCTCTGAGTGAATAAGAGGACTTGGTAGCCAGTGAACCGAAACATGGGCGTTGCTAGTGATTGATGGGTAGTGTGAGTACTCTAATGAAGGGCGTCTACAGGATAGGCATGGTTATTAAATTACCGATAGCAAAGGATTAGTTGATTGTCAATCCAGGAAGCGATAACGTGGATGTATTCTAATGAGTGATGGGTAGTGACAGTACTCTAGCGAAGGTGCGTCCAGTGGAGTAGGCCTCGTTTATCAACTAGTTCTTTTACAAACGGAATAAAAGAAAGCAAAATAAGTCGAGGGCAAGTCTGTCACCTAGGAGAGCCCGCATGGATTACCTTTGAGTGTGTGACGCCGCTGGTAACTCGGGGTCTTATCAATATAGTTTGTCTACAGTATTATAGAGTAAACCTAAAATAATAGATAGTTTTTACATGCATGAAGGGTGTGATGATATGAAGTCCAATCCTAATCCTAGTAAAGTGTCTCTAACTCTTCCTTTCTATTTCCTTTGATTATTAGTCTACAATTTATAATTTCCCGCATAACATATTTTCATAAATCCACTATTTTTCCTTGATAAATAGATCACGAGAACACGCGAGTTGACCGTTCCCTGTGGATACGATACTCTACTTACTATTATACTGCTGGATTTTTGGTTCGCTTGCCAGAAACCCATCAGTAGTTCAGGTATTTCAGGTACAAATAATCTCTCTTTGAAGTAGATCCAACCTCTTGAAAAATGAAAAAATTCCTTCAACTTGTTGTCATTGAGGCATTTATGGACTGTGCGCTTTCCATCTTCATCCTTGCTGTAGTATTCTTGAAGTCGATTCACAATGGAAGGGATTGGGGAAGAAATTAAAGACAGGAGGAGTGCTTCATCAGTAAACTATCTGGACAGAGCGTCCGCCACCAAGTTGTTTCGACCAGGTTTGTAAAAAATGTCAAAGTTGAAGCCCTGTAATTTCGTGGCCCATTTCTGCTGTTCTAGTGTTTGGAATGTCTGTGAATGAAGATTTTTTAGACTTTTTTTATCTGTGAAAATATGGAAATGATGGCCAATCAAATACTGACGCCACTTTTTAACTGCCTCTGTTACAACATACATTTCTCAAATGTAAACTGAAGCTGCTTTCATTTTTGGGCCAAGCTTCTTGCTGAAGAAGGCAATGGGGTGCCCTCCTTGAGAAAGAACTGCACCAATGGCAACTGCAGATGCATCGGTCTCAATGACGAAGATCTTGGCAAAGTCAGGAAGGGCAAGAACTGGCATTGAAGTCATC
Source organism: Sesbania bispinosa (assembly GCA_026901365.1). Classification (NCBI taxonomy): domain Eukaryota; kingdom Viridiplantae; phylum Streptophyta; class Magnoliopsida; order Fabales; family Fabaceae; genus Sesbania; species Sesbania bispinosa. The sequence continues at coordinate 563,348 of QLOH01000594.1, forward strand.
TTTTTCTTTAATTCTGTAAAAGCTTGCATGGCTTCTGTACCCCAAGTAAACTTAGTGGAGCACAATAAATCCGTGAGAGGAGCTGCGAGTGTGGCGTAGTGGCGAACAAATCGCCTGTAGAATCCGGTGAGGCCCAAAAATCCCCTGAGTGCCGTGAGAGAACGTGGCTCCGACCATTCTAGAATAACCTTCACTTTTTCTGGATCCGGTGCAACTCCATCAACAGATATAACATGACCCAAGTAATTAACAATATTAGCCGCAAATACACATTTTGATAATTTAGCAACAAATTGGTTATTAGAAAGTAGGTCCAAAATGATGCATAAATGAACTAAATGATCTGTGAAACTAGTACTGTAAATAAGCATGTCATAAAAAAATACTAAAACAAACCGCCTAAGGCAGGGCCGCAGTAGGACATTCATGGCTGATTGAAATGTGGACGGGGCGTTAGTCAGCCCAAAGGGCATTGCGAGGAACTCATAGTGCCCATCTGAGGTTCTGAAGGCAGTCTTGTGAGTGTCTTCTGATACCACCCTGATTTGGTGGTAGCCTGAATGTAGATCAATTTTTGTAAACACAGAGGCAGATCCCAATTCATCCAGTAATTCATTGATTGTAGGAATGGGAAATCGATCCTTGACTGTCACTGTGTTTAAAGCACGATAGTCCACACAAAATCGCCAAGTACCATCTTTTTTTCGCACCAATAAAACGGGGGAGGAAAAAGGGCCGTTGCTGGGAATAATGATTCCCTCCTGCAACATTTCTTGTATGATGGATGCCATAGCTTCTTTTTGGGAATGTGGGTAGCGATTCTGGGTTATAGGATATTATGGGTGCTACCAGTATCCACCAAAACTGTCACAGGAATATCAGAAATAAGGCCCTTAAACTTGAGGATCTGGGGGGAAGGTTCACCTGATATAGCTTGGGGGGATAAATGAAAATATAGGGCTTTAACCTCCATAGGGTCAGGCTGTTCTTCAACAATTGCATCTTGCTCCTCATCAACCATAAGCAACAGAAAATGATTTTTAGAGCACTTGTGACCCGGTAGGAATTTTTCATCACAGTTATAACAAAGGCCTTGAGCTCTTCTCTCTTGCATTTGAGCTGGTGTGAGACGTTTGATAGGGAAAGAAGGTGGGGTTGGGTGTTGGGAAGGAAGAGGGTGAGATAGTGAGGGTAATGGTGAAGGGGAGTTTGGGGTGAAAGTGGTTGGTGGGGTTCGATTAGGGCGAGGTCTGGAATCTTTGATCTTGGCCTCAATGAGTTTAGCAAGGCCAATGGCTTGAGAAAGGGAGTAGGGTTGCAGAATAGCTAACTCCCTTCTTATTTCAAGTATGAGACTAGAAATAAAACAGTTGAGAATTGCATCAGGTGAAAGGCATAGTACCCTATTGCTCAGTTTTTCAAAAGAAGCCTGGTAATCGGAAACAGAACCGTATTGGCGTAATTTAAAAAGCTCTGCCTGGTGATTCTGATAAGATGAAGGGCCAAAACGTAGTTCAAGAGCTCTTGTGAAAGAAAAACCAGTCAGTGAGCTGGTTATTTTGAAACATCCACTTAAACCAGGCTAGGGCATCCCTCTTCATATAAAAGGCCACCATGGGAAGTCTGTTGTCCAATGGTATTTGGTAGAAATGAAAAAACTAGTCAACTTGAAATAACCAGTCAAGGGGTTCAGTACCATCAAAAGGGGCAAGCTCAAGCTTAGGGAGGCACATAGATGGGTTTGGGTTATGTGGTGGTGTGGGAAACATAAATGGGAGAATAAAGGGAGGGATAAAGTAGGGCCAGGTGGGGGAAGTGTATTGGTGGCTAAGGAAGGGGTTGGGGTTGGGGTAATGAGTAGGGGAGCTGTAAGGGGCATGATCACAAAGCCAGGTTGTGTTTATGGGATGGATAGGGGAATAGAGGTGGGTTGTGGGTTAGGTGAAAAACCAGGGGGAACCATTGGGGAGGAAATAGTTCTAGGGTTAGGAGGGGTAATCTAGTGAGTTTGAATAGCAAGGGAAGTAGAAGTGTGAGGTTGAAAGTTAAGAGTAGCTACCTGCTGTAGGAGACCGTCCATGATAGTCTGAAGGTTGTCATGGAGAGTATCAATGGCTTCTTGAAGGCATAGATGCCTTGAGGTCTGTAACTCCTGCTGATTCTCCATTTGGGTTTGTAGGGAACCCAGTTTCTCAGCAATAGTGTGGAGGAGGTCATCCATCTCCCTGGATTGGGGTTTAGGAGGCATTGAGGAAGAAGATGAAAGCACCAAATTGTTAGACAGTAGGTCCAACAATGGGGTTTAGGGTTCTTGTAACAGTAAAGGGGGTCCTTAGGGAAAAGAAGATAAAAGAAATAAAAAGCTAAATCTGAATTTTCATAGCTCCTTCACGTACCAGAGTGTACTATTTAAATCCTATTACAATATCAGGTAGCCCTACATGTGGCAACATCCTGATTTGGAGGAAAACATAAATCAAATAAAAAGAAATAATGCCTTTGGGCCAACAACATAACACTGTAAAATGAGCCCATCATCAGATAAAATCTTTAAGTCAAACTGGTTTCTGAGAATTCCTTTTGGGCCTACTTGGCCCACTATCAATGTGGCTAATGATATATCATTTGGAGATTGGCTAATGAATCCACGTATCCTAGAAGATGGAAGAGTTGTAGCTTTGGTTTTTTAGCTTATTTGGTCCATATGGCAGAGAAGGAGATTGTGGGTCTTCAAAGAAGTAAAGCTCAATTTTTATCAAGTAAGAAAGCTAGTCCTGTTCATACATGTGACACACTTAAATCCAATTTTGCTTCCTCTCTCCAAATACGAAAGAGATAGTTAAAGCGGATCGAGGATAGGATAAAAATAAACATTGATGCAATAGTTAGAACCTTGGTGTTGGCCCTGGAGTAGTTTACTAAGATCATGAGGGACAAATTTTAGAAGTTACAACAAATATGACTATTTGATACAATTCGAAAGTTAAAGTAGCAAAAACATCAGCTCTTAAATGAGCATTGGACTTAGCTTTAGATCTATGCTTCTTAGTAATTACAATTGGGACTAATTGCATCCTTTTAATGCACCAATTGAACAGTTTAGCCCACTCTAGATCATACATCACTTGAGTATGTAGAAACACAAATAAAACATAAGAATAAGGTTGAATTGAGTTTTCTAAATTTTCTTTTCAAAAATAGGAGAGTAGAAAATATTTTCCAAAGCATTAAATTGTGTCTAAAGGGTTTAGCTAACATCGTATGAATATTTCAATCATAGAAAAAAAAATCAAATTAGATCTTTACCAAAGCAAATTTTTAAGAACCTTTTAGAACAACACATTTAACCGATGGTTAGAACAAACAAGATAATGGACTTAATTAATCCCTAAGCAAGTTAGGATTTTCTTCGCTATTTCAAATGGTTAAAAGTGTCTTTTTCATAAGCCTCTTCAAGCTCACTTACACGAGGTATCCTTGTAACACACATAATTTCCCCTGTAGTTTATATAAGATAAAGAGATTTTTAGAAATAAATTTATAAGATATTTGGAAATTCTAAATAAGAAATCAAACTTAGAACTTAGGAACCTTTCAACCATAGTTTTGAATAGTTTCTCTAAAGTAGAATCTGGGAAAATTACAAAATACCCCTAGTAATTGTGCAATTAAGGAAAATATAAATTTAATCATAAGAAATATCTAAAAATTAAGGGAAGCTATATTTTTAGTCAAAATAATGTTAGCATAATTAATAATTAGTTTTAGAAATTAAATTAGAAATTTTCTGGCACTTTTGGTCAAATTTACCAAATGCCCCTAGTTAACTGTATAACCCTAATCTGCATATTCTAAATTTAGGGAAATAATGAAAAATCATGAGAAATTATATTTTGGACTCTAAATTAGGTTGGGAATCATATTTACAATTTTTTATAATTTTATTTAATTTTACAAGTGAAAAGACCATAATACCCATAGTATTTAACAAAATGGTCATTATACCATTGACCATTTCCATCAAAATCCGAATTCCCTAACTTTCTCACTCTTCATGGTTGCCCTAAAATTGAAATAATATTAAAATATCATTGTTCTTATCCATAGCCTATTAAATTAATCAAAAGTAATGAAGTGGTCCCCACCTTATGACATCAAAAGCATTTTTGTCCCCCTAAAGTTATTACCAATATGGAGAAGCCCTATTTTCACTCATATACTCTCATTTTTCCTTGCAAAAATCATGGCTAGCATCAACCTTTTCTCCATTTTCTCTCATTTTCCCTCACCAAGAACCAAAGTTCCATTTTTGAGTTTTAGCTCAAAATTATTAAACACCCTTTCTAATTTTTGCTTGGAGGCATGGAGGAAGTTTGGAGTGATCAATTTGGAGGCTTGAAGGAGAATCCTAACCCATCATTTCTTAGAGAAAAGTTGGACTTTTGATAAGGGGGAGAACTCACGAAACTCTAGTAGGATTGGTGAATAGAGTGAGGGTGATCCTTGACCCTCTTCCCTTTTATTTTTCTTTATTAAAATTTTAATATATGAACTTGTGTGTATGCATGGATGCATTTGGACTTGGTAGGTTTGACATGTGTGGGTGGTTTTTAATTTGATTTGATGGTTGGAATATGTTCCTATGTTGATTAGAAACTTATATATATATCATCGTTTTGAATTAAACAAATTGTTTATGGATTTAAATTTTTGGAAAAAGTTGTTTATACTATATTTAAAGCTATGACCTTTGGTATGAATGAATATGCAAGTTGATAATTTGACATGATAATATTGTTGTTGGGTATGCATAGTTCATCACATGTGAGTTTTGTAATTTTGGGAAAATTATTATTTTTCATGAAATTAAAAGTATTTATGAGTGTTCTTGGTGTTCTTCATGGTGGTCATGTTATGTTCTTGAATGAGAATTGTTTTTTTTCCCATGAAATGATGTTGAGGAAAGTGTTTGAGTGTTAGTGGGCTTGAGTGACCTACTAGGTTAAAAGTAAAAGTAAAAAGTGAAAATCTAAAAGTAAAAGTGGTAAAGTTAACGTGAAATTCGGGTAAAACTTAACTGATGCGTAAATGTCACTTTAACACTTAGTTTTTATGATGGAAACATGAGTAAATGGATCCATATGGACTTTGTAACACTTGGGCCCCTATTTTGGGCCTTTATACTCATAAAATACCATTAAAGATTCCTGATAATGATAAAATAAAATAAAAGAGAGTTCATGATACATAATTGGACGTAGGTTAGTGTTAGGCCTTAACCCTAATCTAACTCACGAACAATTAAGACCCTAGCTAATTCGATTAAAAAGCTCATTATCCTTGTCACTTAAGTTAATTAACTTAAGTCATTTTTAAGTAATACTAATCTTCATTATCTAAGTTAATAATGATTATTAATATGATTAAGACTTAATGATGATTAAGACTTAATTAATTATGATTAACCTTAATCATGTTTAATTAAGACTTAATCCTAGATGAAGAAAGTGATTAAGGAATAACTAAGGATTAAATAAGATCTTAAGCAAAGATTAAGACTCAATTAAGGAAAATTAACCCTTAACAAGACTTAATTAAGGGTTAAACCTAATCTTACTTAACTCATTAAGGATTATAAAGCTTTAATTAATTATACCAAGACTTAATTTAGGAAAGTTAGACTTAATTAAGATAAAGTAACATTTTAGGAGAACTATCTGAGACTTAACTACTATCATACACTAATGATAAGTGTAATATGACTCAAGTTTGAGGTTGTAGAGTTGAAAATTCTTAAGAAATGGATTCTCTAAGTCATAAACCTTAAGACTCAATACTTGAGATGATGTGACATAATGTCCATAAGACACAACCGTAAGTCTTAGTAAGCTATGGGGTATACGTGTAATTATTTATTAATCATGAGAACAAATAAATACAACCTACCCTTAAAGCTTATAATAAACACACTCTATTCACATAAGACTTGAGAAACTTAGAGAGAGAGAGTGTGGATTGACCTAAGTTAGGGTTTGAATTTCTTACGAAGTGAATTCATTGAATCTGTGGTTACATCATAGGGAGAGGTTGTGTGAAGGGATTCGGGGTGACTTTTTTGGTAAGAAATGAGTATGTTGTGAATGCATAAGTTGTATAACATGCATCATCGTGCATTGATAATGTCTAAGGTTTTATACCTTTTGACAAGGAAATGGAAGAATCACCTTGGTACAGGTGCGAAACCAGTAGGGACTAGGGCACTAGGTCTTGCAAAGGACGCCAACCTTGAGGGTAGTCGAGTTCCAGATTGGACTCAATGGCGTATGATCGCTACCTACTGTCCATCCCTTGGAACAAAACTTGGCTATTCATGTCGCTCTCGTGGTTTTCAGGATCAGTGGAGATTGTCTGGAAGAATCACAAAAGAAAGATTAGTAAAAAAATATGAGCAAAGGATATTAGTACCGGAACTAGTACAGACTCTAATTCCTAATTGCTTCCATAATTTTTTGGTTGTTGTGTGCATTGTGGGGGTGATTACCTTTGGGCCCATATGCATTACATAAGATGCCATGATTTGTAAAATTGTGAATTTAGTTACATGAACCGCATATGTTGCTTTGTGATTATATGATGTGTGTATGTGAGTGTATGTGTCTATTGTTGTATGGATTGTCTGTCCCTTCTTTGGTTTGTTGCTTTAGTCACTATATCCTACGTTAAGTTAGTTAATGTAAAGTGTTCTCACCCCTTTGTTTTTCTTTGTCGTGGTCTGTTGCTCTTATGGAATTTAAGTGGGCATGGACTCTGGAAGGATGGACGTTGCAGTGAAGATAGACATGTGGTTCAAGTTGAGCCAGAACTTGATGAATCTAGTTGTCAGATTTAGGGTTACATGTAATTACATATGTAGAGTCAAGTTAAAGTGTATCTTAGATATAAGATCTTCTCTTCCTTTTGTAATGTATTAAGCTAAACCCTAATTAGATGTATATTACTTTATTTTTGATTTAAATAATAACGAATTGATATTTTCTATTATTATGTGTTCCTTCTTTCTTTATCCTAAGTGGAAACTTATTAAATAAGAATAACATCTTATAAAAAATATAATAATTCACAAATTTTCCTCACTACCCTAAAATGAAACTAGCGATTTTTCTCAGAGTTAGTTTAGTAGCGTGTGTCATGGGATGATGGTATTACAATCCTTTCGCACCTAGCCTCATAAGTATATAACTTTACAAGTTAAAGGATGAATAATTTTCTAGGTCACACTATGATTTTTCTCACACTAAGAGTATGTATGAAATGAAAATAGTGCATAAAGTTACTAAGTATAATGAATTGAACAAAACATTCAGAAGTACAAAGTTTTAAACAAAAAGAATGAAGAAGAAGGAACAAAGGTTGCAACACTTATGTGTTAGAGATTTTCTTCAAAGGTTCAAATGTTCTTTTCTCTTCTTAAGATCTTTTATTTATAGAATCTTTTTTATATATATGAATGTCGTGAGAGAAAAATATGAATGTTCTCTAATAGCGCTTAATGTATGGAGTCATCACTTCTGATATTCATTGTTGTGAGTTGCTCTTTTGTCAATTGAAAGTGCTTTATTGCAGGTGGTGATTGTACTTTATGTTGTTTTTCTTCTTTTATGGTAACTACCACATTTTTCCTTTCAAAAGTAGACTTTGGTCTTCCTTTTTAGAGTGAACGGAACACTATAATAAGCTACTTTTATCGGTAGAAAGTTGGCCTTCAAATTTGAAAGTATCTTGGCTAGCCTTTTACAGCAAGTCCTCAAACGCTCCTCAACTTTATTTGTTCTGATGCCTTTAGGTGCTTGTTCAAACGATTAGTATGAGATAACTTTTAGAATGAGTTTTCGACGGTGATTTAGAATTGTCGGTATAAGTTCATCTGATATACTACAACACTAAAACAATTCATTAAGGGAAATTAATTTTCTTAATTCTAATTTGTTATCATTAAAACTTAAGGGTTGATGGACTTATAATGTCATGAGACTCAATAAAGTAGTTGAATATTGCAATAGTCTAGCTAAAACTTTTACTTTCTGTGATTTTTCTTTTATCAATAGAGAAGCAAACAAAGTAGCTAATCACACAACAAAATTAGCCTTTGAGTTAGGTGAACATATTTGGATTGAGAGCCACCTCCACTAGCTTATCATCTATCTCTTTCAGACTCTTGATTTTTTTCAATGAATTATTTAACCTTGAAAAAAATGTAACTTAAGACAAATAATCACTCCCTTTAGCAACCAAGGTTGGGATAGTGACAAAGGTTTTAGATAGTTCCTATGGAATTCTAGATTCAAACCTTATTGTCTCGATTAATGTAAAAAAAAAAAAACTACTCCCCCATAAAAATGGGCAAAAATAGGGGGAAATACATCTAAAGTATAAAAATCCTTTTATTGTTTCAATTAATAATTTTTATACATATTAATTCATAATTAATATGAAAAATGTTATTTCCTCTTCCTCATACTCATACTCATAATGATACTCCTATATATTAATTGAAAAAAGTATTAAATACACTCAATATCTTAAAAACATAAAAAACATATTTAATACCTAATTTATTTAGTAATTTAGAGTATTTATATAAATCAGAGGATTTAATATTATTCGAATTATATTTATACTTTCAATAGTCTCTCTTTTTCTGGTTTATTTTAAATTTTAAAATTGATTTTTAAATCATTTAATTTCATATCTTATATTTTTATTTTTATTTTTTTACCGTTTTCTCAAGAAAAAATGATTCACTATCTAATTTATTATAATAATAAATTTTAATTGTATTTATTTTCTAACTCCATGCATTCCTAACCTAGTTCTCTCTATACATGAAATTAAGAGGTTTGGATCTTTTGTCAACGATCTTGTGAAGATTATTATCAAGACAAGAGTATGGATTGAGATTAAAAAAAGGATTGCCGTATCAAAGTGTTTTGCCATTTTTTCTTCTTTTAAGATAAAGTGTTCCGTCTTTTTTAATTAAACAGCAGCAGCAGCCATCGAAGTTCTCCAGATATACATGGAAAGTTCACATGTGGACTTGTAAGTTACAACCAACTATTTTAGACCCAAAAAAATAAAAATAAAAAATCATTTGCCGATTTGCGTGCTTAATATTATAACATTTTTATATTGACTTTATATGTAGTTATAAATATATTCAGCTATACTATGTTATTTGTAAATATCATGTTTACATAATTTTTTTATACTTTTGTGTTCTATGAAAATAATTGAGAGAAACAAGTTTTCCGTGTTTACAATAGCATTTTGAAATATAAAAAATTAAATAAAAAATAAATTAAAAATATAAAATATAAAATATTTGAAAATTTTAAAGTTCAAAAATAAATTTAATTGGTAGAAAAATAATTTAATGATAATTTATAAATATTCCATTTTACTTAATGTTGGTTAAATGAAAAAAATTAAATATTATTTAAAAAATAAGAAAAGAAATAACATTCATTTTTTGACTCTAAGAAATAATATTCATTAATTGAATAGTTATTTAAAAAATATACTTAATACTGATTTGATCTTTATTTAATATAGAAGTTTATCATACGCATCCAATAAGAAAAAGAACATGATACAACTTTATAAATTTCAATAATAAAAACTCAAATTTAATATATATATGAGTTTTGTATATAAAAAATTGTATGTAAAGATATAAAATCTTTATCTTTATATGTATATATAAAAGTAAGATAGTGAAATAATCCCTTGATATCTAAAAGGAGGATAAAATGGTAAATTTCTTTCAATAAAACTTCTAAAAATAGTAAGTCACTTTTTATATATTAAATTATTAGCATTATTAATATCATTAATTATGTTAATGGAAAAAAATGCTATTACTAACTTATAAAAATAATCATAATAATAATAAAGATATATCATCTAATTTACCTGAAAGCCTATAACTTTTAATACCCTTTCTTTTACTTAATTAAATAATTTAATTTATTTGATAAATTACAAATGCTAATATCTGAAAAATGATTAAAAGTGACTTAAATTAATTGAGATAAAATACATAAATCAATAAGTAGGGGCAATGATAAAAATAAATACAATACCAATTATTAAATTAAACACTTTTTAACAAATGAAAATGAAAAATGTTAGTCACATATGAATCTCTTTGATGTAAAATACTTTTAGTTAAATATGGGAAGTGACGTCGGGATAGAAAAGAAGATATTAGAGGGAATAAAACTTAAGAAAATTTGAAATAAGAGTTTCATGATAGGGGAGTTGATGGAGGGGGTGATTGAAAATGGGAGGAGAAGTTAAAAGATAGGTTTTATGCTTATTAACGTTCATAAGAATTTACCTCAAAAGCCTATAACTTTTACTAATCTTTGTTTTACTTAATTAAATAATTTAATTTATTTGAAAAACTACAAATATTAATACCTGAAAAATAATTAAAAGTGGCTTAAATTAACTGTGATAAAATGCATAAATCAAAAAGTGGGGGCAATAATAAACATAAATAATATGAAATTATTAAATCAAGTACATTTTAACAAATGAAAAAGAAGAATGTTAATCACATATGAATCTCTTTGATGTGAACTACTTTTAATTAAATATGGGAAGTGACGTCAGGATAGAAAAGAATATATTAGATAGAATAAGACTTAAGAAAAATTGAAATAAGAGTAGGAGAGTTAGTGGAGGGGTGATTGGAAATGGGAGAAGTTAAAAGATAGGTTCCATGATTATTGAAGAATTTACCTCAAAAGCCTATAACTTTTACTAATCTTTGTTTTACTTAATTAAATAGTTTAATTTATTTGAGGAATTACAAATATTAATACATAAAAATAATTAAAAATGGCTTAAGTTAATTGCAATAAAATGTATAAATAAAAAGAGGGGCAATAATAAACATAAATAATACGAAATTATTAAATCAAGCACTTTTTAACAAATGAAAAAGAAGAATGTTAGTCACATATAAATCTCTTTGATGTAAAATGCTTTTAATTAAATATGGGAGGTGGCGTCGGAATAGAAAAGAAGATATTAGAGGGAATAAGACTTAAGAAAAATTGAAATAAGAGTTTCATAATATGAGAATTGATGCAGGAAATGATTGAAAATGGGAGGAGAAGTTAAAAGATAGGTTTTATGCTTATTAACCTTCATAATAATTTACCTCAAAAGCTTATAACTTTTACTAATCTTTATTTTACTTAATTAAATAATTTAATTTATTTGAGAAATTACAAATATTAATTCTTGAAAAATAATTAAAAGTAGCTTAAATTAATTGTAATAAAATGCATAAATCAAAAGTGGGGGCAATAATAAAAATAAATAATACGAAATTATTAAATTAACCACTCTTTGATGTAAAATGTTTTTAGTTAAATATGGGAAGTGCAGTCGGGATAGAAAACATGATATTAGAGGGAATAAGATTTAAGAAAAATTGAAATAAGATTTCATGATAGGAGAGTTGATGGAAGGGGCAATTGGAAATGGGAGGAGAAGTTAAAAGATAGATATATACTATGCTTATTATCATTCATAAGAATTTACCTCAAAAGCCTATAACTTTTACTAATCTTTGTTTTGCTTAATAAAATAATTTAATTTATTTGAGAAATTACAAATATTAATACCTGAAAAATAATTAAAAGTCGCTTAAATTAATTGTGATAAAATGCATAAATCAAAAAGTGGGGCAATAATAAAAATAAATAATACGAAAATTATGCACTCTTTTATGTAAAATGTTTAGTTAAATATGGGAAGTGCAGTCGGGATAGAAAACATGATATTAGAGGGAATAAGACTTAAGAAAAATTGAAATTAGATTTCATGATAGGAGAGTTGATGGAAGGGGTGATTAGAAATGGGAGGAGTATTTTAATTCATATTAACAGTGCATGTGTTACACATAAGTAATTTGACAGGTTTGATAACGTTTATACTTTTAAAATTCTTAGTGCAATAAGTTATTCAAAATTTCCAAACCATAACATTAAAATTAAAACAATATTTCTATCATATTATTGAGAAATATAAATTTGTCTTTATTGTGTAAAATGATGCATTATTTATAATCACTCAAATGAACACGTATGTTTTCAAAGAAAGAGTTATATTAAAAACAATTTTTGAGAAAAAATATTAATTTTAAGGTTTTCATTAATTTCATCAAATAAAAATATTATCTTTAAATTTCAACGCAAACAATATGTAATTGTCATTCTATTTACAATTATAATAAATAAAAGACTTATATATATAATTTGTCTTATATTTAACTTTAATTTTATATTCTGTTTTTTTAACCATAGCTATCCTTCACGGGAGACAATACTGTTCGAGCCGGGAACCTCCACATCATGGCGGGGCTAATTTTATGTTATGTTGAACTCTATATTCAACAATTGTTTACTTTTTTATATTTTAATATTAAATTTATTCGTTAATATTATTTTATTAATTCATATGGTACCAGATCCTCTCCAGCCCTCTCCAGCCGATTTAGCTACAGAATAACTACGGATTTTGATTTCCTAGTTATTTTGCAGTTATTCCGTAGCTAAATCGGTTGGAGAGTGTTGGATAGCTGGAGAGGATCCGGACCCAATTCATATATTATGTTGCACGGGTATTAGATTAGTGTTAGTTAACAGTAAAGTATATACCAAAATTACGGGATATGCACGAATTAATGTACACAATACATCCCTGCATGTCTCTCCTCATTTCTAAGAACTCTCAATAGGTGGAAATAGAATATTTTTTGACAAGATCTGAAGCAATATGTTCCACTAATATGCAGCTGTATGAGAGGGTATTCAATTCATTGACTATGATATAAATAAAAAAAATGCACCGGAGATGCAAGCAAAGTCAAAATAACAGTACCCCTTGCGATCAAGCGTATTGTGGTATATCCAATCTATAACTGCTTGCTGACAATGCATATGCTTAGAATTTTCAGTAAACAGAAACTCGCCAATAACAGTGATGAATTTAATTTGGACAATCCAAATCATCCATGTGGAGATAATAACAAAGCTGCTATCAACAATATTTTTTATCGCATGACATCATGGCTGCAATCACTGATCAAGGCACCAAGTTTTTCCCTACAAAACAAATTAGTATGACCCTGGTTAGAGATGTTACTTCAATTTTCAAACAATTGTGCAATTTCACTTCTGAGTTACAGCGTGTTTGGTTTACCTGAAAATCACGCTTAAACGTGAATCCGGGTCAACGTGATAGAAAGTAGCGTTAGCCCGGATTCACATTTGAAATGTGATTTTTGAATAAATCAAACACACACTTAGTATGTGTTTTGGTTTAGAGTTGAAACTGACCAAATTAAAATTTGAATTTCCCAACGCAACTATTTTTAACGTTAGAAACGTGAGTTTACCACATTTCAATGCTAATCCAAATATGCTCAATAACCCGAATTGACAAGTCAATCCACCGGGACATGGAGAATTCAGGACACAAATATCTCATAAAATATTATAAGGAATTCAGTGAGTGTAAATGTGACCCCAGTTTCCAGATTGTTGGTTAAACAATGTTGATATTTTGGGCTACTTCAAGATGAAACAGACATTAGTACATATAATAAAATCAACCTAAAGACTAATTTTACAAAACTATTCCATAAAATATTGCTATTACAAGCTAAAATTTCAAGCATAGTTACATCATTTATAAATTCATCGTTACACCAAAGATAATATATGATATGAATTCTCGACATTTATTATCAAAGATGACCCATTGTTTTTAGTTGACAACTACCTTTCCTGTCATTAATTTCAAACTTATTGTTCAAACCTTGTTCCTTCTAGAAGACAATATAGATCGATATGAAATATTTTCCTCATTTTGGAACCTTTTACATATATGAATCAAAGACTAATTCCATCCACACCCTCTTCCACAAGAAACATGTTCTGAGGTCTGATTGTATAATCAATGGCTCATTTTATACGGCACTATAGTCTATTACCATGAATTCATAAAAATGGTCAAGCAAAGACTAAACTAAATAAGGCACAGTTTCCTCCCTCTCCAAGTTAGTCAAAGAACCAATAATGCCCCTTCAGAAACTTCTATAGGATCATTACTTTAAAGTTTAAAGCCTTTTGTTTTGATTTGACTCATAGGCCCTGTTTTGTTCCACTCTTCTCTACCTTTCTCTGTTTAAACTTTAAACTTTAAACCCACTCTCTAGCTAGCATAACTTCCCTAAACTCCTCAAAGCAACACCTTTTGTGAGCCTAAAACCAATTTTCAAATGAATATGCTAAACCCTTTTGTTTGCGGAACTTTTCATCCAGAACATGATGAACCATGTCTTGCAAGTCCTGGTTCTAGCCCCAAAAAATCTAAAAGAAAGGATAACAGAAATAACAACCCTTACTCCTCACGTGGACTAGACAAGTTTTCTGAACTTTTGGCTGATCTCAATGAGAAAAGGCAAAAGATTTACTCACAGATGAACCCTCATGACATCTCTATTGTTCGGTTTGTGCACTCCAACACAGATGATTTTGTCCCTATTGTGGTCAAGGTGAAAAACAACAAGGATCAGAAACACAAGAGCCAAGAAATAGTGAAGGCAAAAAATTTGACTCCTATCTCAGAGTCAACGGATAAGTACCCTCCAATTGAATCAACTGCTACTATGGAAGAAAAAGGAAAGCAACCCAATTTGGAATCTGATAATAGAAAGTTAGCTAAGAAGAGCCTTTCTTGGAATATGAAGAAGTGGGACACAGGGAAGCCATCTTTCTATATGCCAGTGGTTATCATATTAATTTTGGTGTTATTGACTGTGTTTGGGAGATCATTTGCAACTATCTGCACATGTATTTTTTGGTATGTGATCCCCACATTGAAGGGTAACTCATCAAACACAAGGAGGTCTTCCATGAAGAAGAAAGATTATGTTAGAGTGTTGAGTGAGAAGAAGATGGTGGTGGTGACCAATGAAGGGGGGAAGAAAAAAGACTATGTTAGAGGGATGAGTGAAAAGAAGATGGTGGTGAATGAAGGGGTGAAAAAGAAAGATTATGTTAGAGGGTGGAGTGAAAAGAAGATGGCCACTGATGGGTTACTTTCTCCAAGAAGTGGAGATTCTGAGGATTCTTCCAAGAACAAGACTCCAGGAAAACATTCCCACAAGAAAAGCTGGTGAAGATTGTATGCTATTCATTTCATTCCGTTTTCTTTTTTGTTTTCTTCTTCTTGATGATATTTCCATTTCTGGGTTAGGAATAGAATTTTGTTTGTGTGAATATGTGTAGGTTTTTTTGTTGACGTGCTTCAAAAGGGTTGAAAATTCAACCCTTCTGGTTACATGTTCTGAGTGTAGATCACGGTAGAGTTAGGCTTAATGGTAATCCATGCCATGTTAGCTGTATATGGTGTGGTTAGTTAAATGAAAATTACATATGATGTAAGCTGTTCTGAGCCTAGGCCACCATATGAATACCTATTGGAGCAGTGGAAATTTTGTTTTTTGGTAACAAAAATTTTAGAAGTGTCCCTGTACAAGAGAAAGCCAAGAACATTTAGAGGATATACATTTACTTTACCCCAATGAGAGAGTTGTAGCGGTAGAGTTTGATGCAGCAGCAATAAGCTAATCTAAAAGAGAAAATAGAGGGAAAAATTTCAAGATCTAAATTGCAGTGCAGTTTCATCCAACAAATTATTTCCTGTACCATGTTTGTTTTAGAATCATTATTACATTCCAAAATTTGGCATGAGTTAAAAGAAAATGAACAGGATATTCAAAGTATCTAACAGGCGGTCCAGGTCATTCTCTTTCCATTAAGCATCATGATGGCTTTATTATGTAAGAGGATAATGTTCATCTTAATACAAAACAAAAAGTAATTCCTAACTTTCAAATAAAATGTTAATTACAAAGAAATTGTTATTTTTTCTTTCTTTACTTTTTTCTTTCCTCTCTCAATCACTTTCTTCACTGTTTCTCACCTATTTCTTTCTACTTCATTTCTCTCTTCTCCATTTCTTTCTATTCTATTTCTTTCCACTCTACCAAACACACCCTTTGTTTTTCTCTCTCTTCTCATACATTGTATTGTACTAAATAATACAATTCCATGTAAAAAATTTGCCAGTGGAAACATCATGTTCTGAATTTTTTATATTTCACTAGCATTTTCCTTTCTTCTTTAGCCAAACTGTTGGGGAAAAATTTCTTGAAAGGACATTTCTGCAATATTAGATAAAAGAAAATAGTAATGTGCCTGGTAACCAGGTTAGTGGCAAATTAACCTAGCAAGGCACTCAGATTGAATTAGAGAAGAGAAGTTTGAATAATTGGTAGTAGATTATAAGTTAATTAATCATTGTCACCTGTGTTTGAAAACAAATGGCTACAGGATAGAGGATACTCTACTGATTCTGAAGATATTCTTGAATAAACCTACTGGCGGCCTGAAGAAATTCTTGTATAAACCTACCGCATTAAAGATACATTAAGTTAATAAAATATTGACACGTTATTAATTGTGATAATTAATTATTAATGAATAATGTCTCAATATATTATTAGTTTGGTATGCCCAATTTAAGTGCAATAAATTTAGGCAAGATTTTCACTGTTGGGGCAGTTCTGAGTTTCAAGTCTACTGGTATCCTGTTAAACATCATAAAGTCCCATCCTTATCCATACATAATTGGGTCAAAAGAACATTCCAACATTTAGCAGTTAGCATTTAGGTTGCATTACCACACTTAAACATCCAAATTAATTACTCCATACTGGTCCCTCTTAATCCTATGTTCTTGACTTGTCCTCATCTTAAACATCCAAATAACTCTTCCCTACTAATCAAAACTTTCGCCCCCTAGCTTTGTTCGGGTGGCGGAGTAATCTATTCATTCACTGACAATCCACATAGGTCTGGTTAAATTTATCTATTATTACTTCAGCATAAACTCAAATAGAACAAGGGACCATCCTACCGATATATCTAGAAAACCTCGTGATTTAAGAAAAATTAAAAATTAAAAATCTCATACATCGTGCTTTAAAGCATATTTCCAGTTTTCCACACCTACCGCCAATATTAATTTTATATATATTGGCGTAAGCAAAGTAACTGGTAATGGCTGTGGAAGAGCTGGATTTGGATTTTAGCAGGACATGTAACATTCTGCCGTGAGTTGAAAAAATTGAAGCATAACGTGATAAGTAGCATTCTTGTCACACTATCATTTTTACAACATATCCGGATGATAAAGCCAAATAATATAAAAATAAAGATAGATTTAGAACATGAAGCCCAATAATGTAAAAATAAAGATAGATTTAGAACATGAATATCGATCGGTAAAACAGCAGTGTTTTAATGACTCAAATCATAATTTGGAACATTGAATTATAATAAAATGATGTTACAGGTTGAGTAGACCTCAGAAGGCCCAAGTCAATGACCCCAAGAAATTGAATGCAGTCCATATACCAGAACATTCAAGGAGTCTAAACCTGAGTTCAGTCCACAATTAAAATGCTTTCGAGTTTGTATCCAAAAATACAAAAAGCTTTCCAGTCCTTATTCCTGCATTAAATAATGGGATTATTTCTTGTCAAAATTGGTATACTGGTCAACAATGATGGACGGTCTAACTAGTGAAGCAAAAAGACATAACTAAAATAATACTTAGGACAACAAAAGAGCCTCTTGAGATATCAAAATCTAACCTTGAATCTCCTGGGGCGCACTTTATCTGGACTGTAGCGAGAATTGTAGGCCTGACGCCTGGGAGCTTCACTTCTGTTATAGTCTGCCGCCATTGTGGATACCATGTTATTCTTCTCTTGAGTTTGATTCCTTGAATTCCGAAAAAACCCATCTTTGTCCCAACTAACCTCATAATCAGCCTTTAATCGTGATCCTTGCTGTTCATTGACAATTCATAAATCATCACCAAGAAATCATTTATCAGACATAAAACACATTCAAGCTTCCAATTTTGCAAACTATTCTTCGTGCTAATTGCTACCCAGTTTTCATCAGCTATATAAATCACAAACATGATGCAAGTCCAAGACCGCATTTACATTATCAGTTTCAGGAATTGCCTAACTATGTAAAAACTATGAAACACCGACTCCGACATGGACACCGGACACCGGACACGACACTATGACACGGGTGATGTCGAAAATATAGGATATCGGGACACCGCTTATATATAGTGAAAATTAAGATTTGTTCATTCATCTTCTCAAGACCAAATTGTTAAGACTTTTTTAACATGCAAGGGAGAAAAGGTGGAAGTTTTAGAACTGAAATGTTTATGATTTTTTTTAACTAGTTTAGTTTTATTTTACAAAAATATAATACATCAGTGTCAATATGGTGTCCAAGTAGTGTTTGCGCTATGTCCAATCCGTGTCTAGCGCATGTATGAGCCGCAAAAAATTGTTTTTTATTCTAACACCTGCAAACTGGTGTCCAACGCGTGTCGCACCAGTGTACCGGTGTCCGACACTGACACATGTCGAACACCCAGACACACCACCGAAGAGAGGTTTACGTGATTCATAGTGTAAACATTGATCCATTGTGAAATAATGACAAGTACAACCAAATGAGCATAAGAAAGTAAAATTTCATTGCAGCACTTTAGAACACTATGGTTATGCATGATTCCACCATAAACTGAAGAAAAATATAAGTCAGAGACAGAAACTAAACCAATACCTTTTGCAATGAACGACCACACAGAACTCTCAATGCATCATTGAAGTCTCTATATTTCTCAAACTGAACCACAATCTTGCAGTAAAGCCCTGAAACTAGGTCTCCATTGTCTTCATTCACATCCTTACCTGAATCATCGTCCTCAGCAACATTAAGATTCCTATTGAGCGCAAGTTTAGGAGCAAAAGAAACAGGTATGCAATCAGATTATTGATAGCAAAACACAATCTCAGCAGCTTTTTAAGTTTATTCATGTTCTATGACAAGTCCTCTGATTTCTGCTTTTTAAAAAGGATAAAGAAACAAGAGAAAAATTAACAATGAAAGAAATAAGAGATGCACCTTATCTTGCCAAATTTTGAAAAGATGGTATGAGTAACGAGCATGGAAGGCTTAGAAGAAACTCTGGGCTCAGCGAACCAGCGCGAGGGCACAGCCCTAAGAACGATTGTGTCCGGTTCGCGCCTGGAACTCCGATTCTGAAAGGCGAAAAACTCTTCCCAAGATTTCTTCATGGCGTCGAAATCATCCGAAGCGGGAACGGAAACGGCAAGCGTGAACCTAACCCCTTGGAGATTCAACTCGATGCCGTTCATCTTTTCTGCTAAACGGTTTCTCCACTGGGAGAGGTCGTTGTCGTTTTGGAGAAAGGAGAGGTCCCAGATGCGTAGGGTTCCAGCGGCGACAGGGTCTTCGCGCTTGCGTTTTTTGAGGTCTTTGAGGCGCTTGATTTCGAGGTCCTCTTCGGGGAGGGAAAGGGAATGGGAGGATTGGAGGAAGTCGATGAGAGCGCGTTTCATCTTCCACTCGTCGATTGGGTTGGTGAGAGTGGAAGGTGTGGAAGGGTAGACTGTGAGGTTGAGCTTGATGCGTGGGACAAGAGTGAGACCATTGCCTATCTCTAATGTTGCTGTTGGGTGAAGCTGATTCAACTCTTGCTCTTCCATCTTCGTACTCACTCCCTCACTCACTCGGGGCTATTTCTTCTTCTACACGGTGTTGTGCTTTGGATTGGGATTGGATTCGATTCGATTCGATTTGGTTTGGTATCCTTCGATTTGAATTCCACGGACGGGGAAGAAAAGGCCAAGCATCGATTTGGGGAGATTGACAGTGTCACTGCCACTGGCGGGGAAGACTGAAACGTCGTCGCTTTATTCTTCCTTTCGCAACACCGCAAAACAAGTTTTTTTTTTTTTTTTCCGTCAAGCAAATTCTTTCATCGTTGTTGTTGACGGACCTTCGTTTGGGGCCTTTGGGATTACCCAACCACATATCTGCATTTTTTCTTTTCAAGCCCTACTATTTTCTTTTGACAAAAAAAAAAACCTACTATTTTCTAAGAAGCATCAATTTAGGTCGAGAATTATATATTGAGTTGGCAATTCGGGTTACCAATGCGGGTAACGAGTTTATCGGACTGAGCTAAAAAGTTCAAAAGTTATTCGGGCTTCTAAAATGAGTATCTGAACCCTATATTTTTATGAATTTTTACAAGCCGATCTGATCGGGCTAGTCCATTTTGTTGGTTCTAATTATATACCAATGAGTTTCTTCCTTTAGACAAAAATCACAGTGTTGTCGATTAAAATTATAGTAGCTTAACATTATGATGTTTGAACTTTTCGTAATAATAGATTTTGGATTTCTCGTTATCATAGATTTTAGACATATTGTATTTTTTGTTATCATAGATTTTGGATTTCTATTTTTTTTCTCTAAAGTTTTTCTTAAATAAATAAATAGTTTGTTTGAAAAATGTGGGTCGTTCTACGGTACATGTTTGTTGCAGGCCATGTACCAATACCAAAGAAAAATCAATTGTTATAACCTGTAAGGACCCAAGATGCGAACAAATCATTATTTTGCAAAAATTGCCCGAAAATTCTAAAATATATTTGTTGGTCCTTCTTGTTTTAAATTAATTGACGGGGCAAAAAATTAGAATTGAGTAAGTTGTGTGTTGTTCATCCCATTCATTTTTTTTACTATGGGTTGTTGTTCTGAGTAAGCTTTAAGTGTAACGTCCTAATTTCTAATCCGAGGATTTAGTCTGTTGGAAACCAAATCCTGAATTCCTGAAATTATTTCGCACCATTTAGATATCGGAAGCATATTCACATATAATTCAAGTTGGAAACAATCACTTAAACGATATATGAATTCAAAATACTAATTACATAAACTCCATAGTGCCATCAAGGCTACAATCATCCAATACATAACAATAGGTTGAGGATACCCCCATACATGTGTCCTGACAACAGGGAGCTAAGGAAAACCACATGTACAGTCATATCATCTCAAAAGAATAAAGTCAATACATAACTATCTAATCAAAGGGGGCCTATCATTGCCCAAATACTGGTTCTGCAACAAAACACTAAATAGCTTCAGCTCCTAGCTCAAGGGCCCGTGCGTGGAGGTACCTGCACATCTAAAATGTGATCCACGAAACGTGTGGTGAGATGGATGTCTCAGTGAATATAACCATGCAACATGCAGTGTGGGAGTAAACAGATAAATGAATACAACAGAGAAAGGAACACCATTCGCAATATATTATCTCAACATAAACATAATTGTAAACATGAATGACTTGCATTACCCGGCAGACAGGGTTTTATCATTATCTGGGGCTAGACCTGAGCTCAGACTACAAGGAACGTCTCCCTTGGGCATAACACCGCCAATTAACCGGGGGCTGAAACCCGTGTTTTAACTGGGGACCGAAGTCCAATTAACTGGGGACCGGTGTCCAAATCTTGTTTAATTAAGGTGAATTTTGGCTGAAGCCATCTTTACTAGGGTCGAAGCCAAATTCATTAATTAGAGTGTGGTGGCCAAGGGCCAAATTCATTTTCTTCTAAATTCACAATCAACAATAGATTATGTATATTCAATAACTTCCAAATCATTATAAAGCTTCAAGAATCATCAATACAATCACCTAACAACAATCAATCCCACAAAACCCCAACATTCCCAAAATCCTCTAACCTAGGGTTTCACATACATGCTCATACACATCTCAAATCATGCATATCATCTAATCCAACAATAAATCAACATCCATAAACCAAAATGAAAGGGAATAAGAGAATAGGGGTCATAAGGGAGAGAAATAACCATGAAAGTGAGAGTGTGTGAGTTATACTCACTTGAGTGGAGAAAAGAGAGAAGAAATGGAGATGGTGGAGGAAGGGGAGATGATCCCAAGCCCTGGAATGGTGGTGGAAGACCTTCACTCTAGTTGTGCCCTTCTCCTTCTCACTTTCTCTCTCTAAAATCCTTCTCTCTCTCACTAGAAACCCAAGAATGAAGAAGAAATGAAGAAGAATGAAGAAGAAGAAGAAGAGTTGCAGCGAATTAATGAGGGGAAGAACGTGCTCGCGCGCTTGAGCGCCCAAACTCTCTGCCTGATATACAAGAGCATCAGGCTTGGGCGCTTGAACGTGCACCTGGGTGTTTGAGCGCCCAGACTTTCTTCCAGGGCCCTTAATTTCTTTCTTCTGCACGTTTGAGCACGCGACTGAGCGTTTGAGCGCCCAAACTTTCTACCAAACTCCCAATTTTCACTCTTTTGCGCGTTGGAGCGTGCACCTGGGCGTTTGTGCGCCCAAACCAAAGTAAAATTGCCCAGTTTGTTCCCTAATTCACTCCCCTAACTTCCAAACACTACCAAAACAATTTCTTTTATCTCAAACCATCTTATTACTATTTTTAACATATATTACAACTAAAATTATGGGATGTTACATTAGGGCTATGCAATTATTCTAATTCGCAAGAGTAGACATCTTTCTGTGTGAGGTATGCAATTATTGTAGGTTGATTTTTGTTTCTATAAACTGAATTTAAATCTAATATGTGATAAATCCACTTTAGTAGTAGATTTATAGGTTAATTGTAGGGAGTTTTTAGTTGTTTAGGTTGATAATATTGTGAATTTGTAGTTAAAATAGTATATAATTGAATTTGTTTGTGTTGTAGGTAATTGTAGTAAATATTAGTAATTTTGTTCTAATTTGTCTTTGATTTTGTGTTTTATAGGAATTGTAGGAGAAAGAAGCAATTGGGAGATCTTTGTGAAAGACAAAAACAATGAGTTTTGGAATATTTGAGAGGAAAAAGGTGAAGAAAACTCTTTTCCAGAATCGTGTTGGAACAGACCAGATGTGTGCGAAGACACGAAATTGACAGAAGCTACAGAAGCTAAGAGGAACTTTCTGACAGAATCGTGTGGGAACATGGCAGGATCTATGTGAAGACACAAAACTGACAAAAGCATTATAAATAGATTCTGTTTAGAATTTTAGGAGACAGTTATTTCATTTTTCAGTTTTAGACACAAATTCTCTCTCATTTTCTCTCCTCTTTCTTAAGATCCAACCCAAAGATGGAAGCTAGGGTTTAATTCTCATGGAATTCTCCCTTGAGTTTGCATCTCTCTTCTCTCTTCTCTTCTCATTTGTAATGAATTTCTAAGTTTCTTAGGTTAGGTGTTGATGGATCTTGATCTGAACTTTGTGTAAGTGATTTGTTCATTCAATTCAATTTTTGTTTTAAATTCAATTGCTTCCTTCTACTCTTAATGCTTCAATTGAATTGGCCACTCAATTGCATGAATTAAAAGTTTCTCTCACAATTGGAAAATTTTGGAAAAGCTTGGATATGAAGCAAGCAACATAAAAGATTGATTGCCTAGGAATAGGAATCGGTTTTTGTGTGATCTTTATCAATTCTTGATATTAATACATGTCACTATTAGGTTCACCTAAGGAATTAGGGTTCTTAGTTGATGACATAGGGTTAATTCACTAAGGAATTGGCTTTGACTATGTTAATGAATTAGATCATTGAAATCATTTACAATAATTGAATTAAATGATATGAACACTTGCATGAAGAGAGGATTAAGTGAAATCAACCCTATCCATTTTATTGAATTCATTTTTCACAAGTTGTGTGTTCTTCTTCTGTTACAATAAATTTTTCTGCATAATAACTTTCTGCACATACTAATTTTCTGCATAGTTATTTTTCTGCAATGTTAGATTTCTTCATTTACACTCATAATATTTTTTCCAACTAGATAATTCCTTTATAATTGGTACTTGAACTTCAATCTTTGTGGATTCAATACCTTACTTACTCTTGAATACTTGCGATAATTGGTACACTTGTCAAATACTCATCAATATGTTTGTGGTTGATTTCATTTCATGTCAGGGTCCTAATAATATATGGATGTGACACTTCACTTCAGTTCAATTTGGTTTTGGTAAAAGAATTGTTATTAATATGAAACCCGAACATGATGACACTTATGAAAATTTATATTTTGTTCAATTTGGTATAATCTTTGTTGCTCCGTGTTGAGATTAATGTTATTGATGATGTTTTGATTGCACTGATGCATTCAATTTGTGATTTTAACAATCTAATTTGTTTGTAATTCAGCTTGGTTAATTTATTTGTTTGTGAGATTGATCACTTACCGTAGTGTGGCCAGGGATGATGGTATTTGGACATTTGTCAAGGTCATTCTGTCCCAAAAATGTCTTGTCCAGTTTGAGATGTGTACTTGTTGCAAGGTATTGGATGAACTTAATTAGTAGAATTATTTTTTGTACTTATAAATTTGATTGTAACAGGTCTCTTTAGTTGTGATAAAAAATGGCTATTAAGTCTAATCCATTACTAAGTAGTTTGGTTACAGTTAGTAACAGTACAAAATCAATTCCACAGAATTGATTTTAAATCACTTTCATCCAACATTTGTAAAGCGTGCATCAGACATTTTCAACCATTGATTCTGGAATCAATTTTACTTAAGTGTAAACCAAACGGGAACTATGTTGTCACCAAGTATTAGCATGTTTGTGTGTGGTATTGGGTCACTTTAGATGACCTCTTGGTTGATTTGCATGTTTGCGTGAGTTATTTGGTCACTTTCAGAAAAAAAAATGTGCTAATAAATTTTATTGTAACAGATCACTTTTGTTGTGATAAAAATGACTATTGAGTCCAATCCATTACGTTGTCACAAGGTATTGGGCCACTTTTGTGTTGATTTTTTTTAAAGTATAATCACTTAATTGAAGGTATTGGGTCACTGTTGTACTGAATTTTTTTGTTTTAAGTCCAATCCGTTAGCTTACTTAATTGGTATGATGTAGGGTAGTGATAAGTGCAAAATATATGATAATTTCTTGTATAATTATTGCACTTATCAAGGTTAGAATAGTAAATTTATGCCCCAAATTACCTATTTTTAGTAATAAATGCATATTTTGTGATTATTTAATTCAAATTTGAATTTGATGCTATTTTAATAGAAAATCTGTTGATTTTGTAGATAAAAGAGGAAATTTTAAATGGAGAAACAAGATAGCATCTATTTGGAGAGAGAATCTGCAGTTGAGATTTTAAATGACAACAAATCAAGATAAAATCAACAGTCATTTAAACAAGGATTCTGAAGATAACTTTCTCAATTTAAATTTGAAGATTAAATCAGCACAACATTTAATTAACTGAAAAAGAGGAAATTAGGGAAAGCTGGAACGTGAGCGTAGGTGGAGCGCAACATTTAATTAACTCTCTGGATCCTGCGCTTCAAATGCACTGAGCCCAAGATGAAGCGCAGCAATACGTGATCAGTTTTTCAAAGGATTTCAAATTAGATTCCTTCCAGAATTCAGATAAGCTTTCCAATTTCTGTTTAAAGGACCTTTTGCAAAGATCAAAGAAGCTTTTGAAGGAGCCAGAGACGGCAAAGCTAGGGCTGAAGAAAAGTGTGACAGTTTCTTCGTTGGTTTGTAATGGCTACCATGCGTAGCTAAGCTCTCCGATAGGATTGAATGTAGTCGATTCAATCCCCAATTGTATGTGAATTCTCTTTAATATTTATGAATCCCTATTTTTATGATATCGGTATTTTTATTCTGTGCTTAATGCATAGCTTCCGCCTGTGTGCCGGAGTTATAGGTTGATTTTATAAGATGCATTGGTAAATGGTTTTGTGAAATCAATAGCGAGTTTGGGGGAGCCTAGGAATAGGGAACTTGAACTCTGATTGGTAAAAGTACTCATAGTAGTTGCTATAGGAATATAGGGCGAATTGATAGTGTTAACAAACGGAAAAACAGATCTTTAAAGCCAGGGTAATTTGTCGCCTGGGAGAACCCGCATAAATTATTTCTGAGTATCTCGTGATATGGGGAACTGGCATGGGATAACCTAGTTTGGCTAAGGTATCATAATTATATATTCATAAATATTATTGGGGTTCACATATAAAAGGGGTGCGATGAAACAAAGTTCAATCCTAGTCTAAGTAACTTGCTATCTCTACCTACCTCATTTTACTTTCTGTTTTTATTTAATTCCGCAATTCTCAACCAAAAATCCATACTCTCTACTTGATAGTTGTGATCACTGATCTCTACAAATTGAACCGTTCCCTGTGGATACGATACTCTTATTTACTATTATACTGCTGAGATTTTGGTACGCTTGCCAGATTTTCAACAAGTATTTTTGGCGTCATTGCCGGGGAATGGTGCATCAATTTGTAAAGACTTGGGAGGTCTATACTATCAAGTTGAATATATATTTTTATCTTAGGAATTTCTTTTTATTTTAGGATTTTTAGGAAATTTTATTTTTATTATTTTTATTTTATAATTCTCTTCCACACTTACCCTTTTTCGAGTTTTCTTGATTTATGCTCTTGTAAGGCCAGATGTCTCCAAATCAATTGCAATTTGACCCAAAAATAGAGAGGACATCAAGGAGGAACAGGAGCAGAAAGAAGAGAAGGAGACGAAGGAGAAGTCAGGAAGAATCCAAAAATATGGAAGAAGAACAACCAAGGAGAAGAGTCTTAGGAGACTATGTCATGCACCAAGGACCTCGTCATTATTCAAGCATTGTTTTACCAGTTACAGCGAAGTCCTTGGAGATGAAGGTTGTTCATCTAAACCTCATCAGTGCCTATCAATTTGCAAGATTGGATCATGAAGATCCACATACTCATCTTTCTACTTTTTATGAATTGATTGGTACTATGAGATTTGAGGAAGGAGATTTAGAATCTGTGTACTTACGTTTGTTCCCTTTCTCTTTAATAGGTAAAGCTAAGGAATGGCTTAAGTCGCATCCCAACCAAAGTCTGAAAATTGGGGCGCGGTAGAAGATAAATTCCTGAAGAGATTCTTTCCACCATCCCGCTATATTCAAGCCAAGTCAGACATCTCTACATTCAGGCAAGGAGCAGATGAACCATTATATGAAGCCTGGGAGAGATTGAAGTCTCTGCTGCACAAGTGACCTAATCATGGTTTTGAAGACATTGCTCAATTGAACATCTTCTGCAATGGCCTCAGACCAGATTCAAAATCCTACATAGATGCTACAACAGGAGGGACAATCTTGGCAGTGGATGCAGAGCGTGCTATCACCATCATTGACAAATTTGCACAGAATGATCAGCAAGCTCAATTTGGAAGACAGTCAGTCCAAGTTCAAAAGAAGGGAGTGCTAGAACTAAACAGCAATGATGCATTTCTAGCAGAAAACAAGCTCATCAAAAGACAGCTAGAAGCACTCACCAAGCAATTGGAAGCACTTCCTCAACAATTGAAAGCAGTGCAGTCCCAACCCAGCCAAATCCCACAGTTGATATGTGATTTTTGTGGAGGTGACCATCCCAATGGTCCCTGTTCTTATCAGGAGGCTCAATCCGAGCAAGTCAACTTCATGGAAAATCAAGGAAGGCAAGGTAATTTCTCCAACAATAACCAGTGGAGAAATAACCAAAATAACAACTCTGGCTGGAGACAAATGGAGGAAACAGGCAGATGCCATATCAGCAGCAACAACCATCAACGCATGACAGACTCACAAGATTAGAAGAAAAGATTGATGCTTTTATGCAAAATTTTGATGGCTTTTAAAAAGAATACAGAAGCATCAATCAAATCCTTGGAGAATCAAGTTGGCCAACTGGCAAATGAGATGGCAGAACACAAAAAGGGTCACTTTATAGCAAATACTCAAACCAATCCAAATGAGCACTGCAATGCAGTTACTACTGATGGTAACATAATAGAAGATAGTGATTTAGAGGACTACATCATATCTAAAGAGAAGTTGCTCACAGAGGAGATTGTGCAAAGGAGTGTTCAAGAAGAAGAGAAGACCGAGGCAGTTCTGAAAGAAGAAGAAAAGGCAGAAAAGGTCTTCAGCACAGGTAGGTCACTTAACCCAGGTAAGTTTACTGTACCAGTTTCTATTGGCAATCAACCTGCTACCAAAGCTTTATTAGATCTTGGGGCGAGCATCGATTTGATGCCGCTATCATTCTTTAGAAAACTGGGAATTTTGAAGGTCAAGCCTGCCAAGGTGAAGTTACAGCTTGCAAATAAAACCACTCAACATCCATATGGGATAATTGAAGATTTGCAAATAAGGGTGGATAAGTTTATGTATGTTGTAGACTTCTTTGTCGCTGAAATGGAAGAGGAGGATACTGTAAGGTCCAAGAATCCTCCCACTGTGGTTTTAATTATGACAACCTATCATAAGTCAGTTAACATAATTTTGATTCTCAAAGGACTAATCATTTCACTTGAGTATGTGTTCAGAAGATGCAGAAAACCTTATTCAGAAGATGTAAAAGAACTAGAATTGAGTATGACTGTTTCAAAGTTATTGAGAATGACAAATCTGGGAATCAAGACATAAGAGATGCTTGATGAAATCAAAAGGAAATCATCTGTAACTTAATGAAGTCCTCAGAAGATGAAAACAACATCTTCATAAAGGAATTTATGACAAATCTGTTTTAGAAGGGAGATTCACTTTCAAAGAAGCAAGAGAAGCTCTTCCAAGGTTTCCAAGAATCAAAATAAATAAAGCAAAGAACTGAAGCACTGCACAAGACTTGAAACTCATCTGCAGAAGGAAACAGAGCAATTCTGCAGAAGGAACCTGATAAGAATAATTCCTGCAGAAGATGCAGAATCCTTTTTGGATTGTTTAAATCATTTCTATGGCAGAAACTGAGTTAAAACATTTGAGATATACTTATAATCATCCAATAAACACTCTCAGCATGTTTACAGAAGAAGGTGTCATAAAATGAACCGAATTTGCTCTCTGCAGAAGATGGAATCCAGTCAAACTGACAGCTGTACCTGTAGAAGGCAACAGCTGTTTGACAACACATGAGAGGAAAGTTGGACATGTTTGGAGCCTTCCCAACGGCTAGTTGCTCATTTTCCCTATAAAAGGAAGTGCTCTCCTCTCATTTGTGCACACCTCTCTCTCCAGAAGATCAAATACTTCCAGAATTACATTCTCATCTTCTGGAAACATTTCTCTCTCCTCTTATTCATAATTTTCTGATACTGCAAGTGTTGAGGGGGAGTTGGCTCACTGTTGTTCTTTTGTTGTGCTTTAATTGTATCTTTTGTGAGCCTTGTACTTACCTAGCTTTTCATATTCATTCTTTAAGGTCACAAGGAGACTAGTAATTGAGAGTGTCTCTTGTGATAGTAAGGGTAAGTGTGTTTTGAGAGGTCTGGAAGCTCAGGTGTGAGCTGAAGTGTTAATAGTTTCTGCAGAAGGTGCTCTGCAGTTTGCTGTCAAGCTGTATCTTCTGTAGAA
Organism: Sesbania bispinosa; assembly: GCA_026901365.1. Taxonomy (NCBI): domain Eukaryota; kingdom Viridiplantae; phylum Streptophyta; class Magnoliopsida; order Fabales; family Fabaceae; genus Sesbania; species Sesbania bispinosa. The sequence goes on from QLOH01000594.1 coordinate 592,831, forward strand.
GGAGCTGTAGTAAGAAAAAGCTTGAGTTGTGAGTTGCTTGAGTTAGGTTAAACCTGAAGAGGCTGTGAAAAGAATACTAGTGGTAGTGTGTACCCAAGAAGATTGTAATTTGGTTGTTTGAGTAAGAAATCCTACTTGGTGTAGGGACTGGACGTAGCCTCAGGTTGGAAGAGGTGAACCAGTATAAAAGACTGTGTGCCTTCTTCTTTTCCCTACTCTCCTTAATTACTTCATGTGCATAAAAGTATTTTGAAAACTATATAATACCTAAGTAAGTGTTAACAATCAAGATTCCAAATAAGGAATCCTATCTTCTGCATACTGCATAAAATATTAACACTACATCTTTTGGTAGTTTACCTTCTAATACTAAGCCAAGTAATCCTTGAGCAGAAAAAGTATTAGAAGTTAAGTGCAAAATTTTAAAAGTAATCACAATTCAACCCCCTTCTTGTGATTAAACCTTCAACTTCAATTGGTACTAGAGCTTGCCTCTAGGGTTGAACTCACTTAATAGTGAGAGAGGAAAAGATAAAGGGAAATGGCCAACCATGGAGCTGCAATGTTCATCCCAGAAGGATCTTCTACAAACAGACCACCAGCCTTCAATGCAAAGGACTACTACTATTGGAAAGATAGGATGAAGCTATTTTTAGAATCTCAAGACATTGATCTTTGGGATATTATAGAAAATGGAAACTATATTCCTATGATCAGAAGAACCAGAATCTTAACTCCTTCCAGAGAAGGAGCATTTGAAGTTCAAGAAGAAACTCCAAAACCTAAACCCAGAGAAGAATGGTCACCAGAAGATAAGCAAAGGTATCTTCTGAACTCTAAAGCTAAATTCTTTCTTCTTTTTGCATTAAGTAGAGGAAAATATGATAAAGTAGCTGGTTGCTCCACTGCTAAAGAAATATGGGATACATTAAAAATTGCTCATGAAGGAACTGATCAAGTAAAGGAATCAAAAATAAATATTTTAATTCACCAATATGAAATGTTCAATATGATTGATCATGAAACCATAGATGAGATGTTCAACAGATTCACAATCATCATCAATGATCTTAAATCTCTTGGTAATAGTTATTCTAATCAAGAGCAAGTTAGAAAAATTCTTAGAAGTCTCCCAAAAATATGGAGACCAAAGGTAACTGCTATACAGGAAGCAAAAGACCTAGCTGTACTTAAGCTAGATGAACTTCTTGGATCCCTGAAAGTTCATGAGCAAGAACTCATGGATGAATTACCAAGAAAAGATAAATCCATTGCTCTCAAAGCAAGTACAACAAAAAGGGGAAATTTTGCAGTAGTAGAAGATAAAGCCACTGAAGATGATTCATCATTAGAGAATGATAATGAACTTGTCTTCATATCCAAGAGGATCCAAAGACTATTAAGAAGAAAGGGGAAAGGAAAGAAATTCTTCAATTTTAAAAAGGATGGACCAAAAGGAGAGAGCTTCAAAGGACCAATCATTTGCTATGAATCTAACAAGCCTAGACACATCAAAGCAGAATGTCCTCAGTTAAAAGAATCAAAGGGATTCCAGAAGAAGAAAGCTATGATGGCAACCTGGGATGACTCAGAAAGCTCATCAGAAGATGAATCCGAAAATGAAACAGCAGATCTATGCTTCATGGCTGGAGAAGATGATGAAGATGATGAGGTAATAACTTATAACCCTACTACATATAAAGAATTAGAAGATGCTTTTGAAAACCTATTATCTGACTCACACACTCTAGCATAAAAATGTGCACTTCTTAAAGAACAAATAGTCAAAACTAAAGAAGAAAATGAAAAACTTAAAGAACATAATAATAGGTTAATCAAAACAAATCAATATCTTTAACATCTCATTTCAAATTATCAGAACAAGTAAAAATGATTAGCAATAGTTCTGCAGAAGATGAAAAATCTGCAACACTGTAGAAGGAAAATCATCTTCTACAAAAGAAAATTGATGAACTGCAGAATGATTTAAGTAAGTTTGTAAGCAGCACACACAATCTGAACAAATTAATAGGAAATGGGAGAGAAGTCTCTGATAAAAGGGTATTAGGATATAACTAAGATCAATTCTCAAAGAATCATAAAACTGTATTCATTCCTGCCAAAAGGAAACCTCCAAATTGTTCTTGGTGTAACAAATTTGGACACAATCACCAAAACTGTTACAGAAGGAAAAAGGAGCTTCAGAAGAAAGGTATCTAACCACTCAGGACCCAAGAAGATTTGGGTACCTAAAGCTTTACTATCTTCTGATGTAGGAACCAGTAAAAAACTCCAAGAAGAAAGAGTTATGGTTCTTGGACAGTGGATGCTCAAGACATATGACTGGAGACAGAAGCAAATTCATCCAGTTACACAAAATGGAAGGTGGAACAGTAACCTTTGGAGACAACAACAAGGCTCAAATCAAAGGTATTGGAAAGATAGGTATGAAGAATTCTACCCAAATTAATAAGGTATATTATGTGAAATGGTTAAAAATAATCTTCTTAACATAAGTCAACTATGTGACAGTGGCTATGAAGTTATGTTCCAACCTACATTTTGTGAGATCAAAGAATTATCTACTAAAAAGGTCTTGTTTTCAGGGATTAGAAGCAAAAACTTATATAGCATTTATTTAGAAGAATTATCTGACCAAACTTGCTTTGGTTCTTTTGAAAATGACAAATGGACCTGGCATGGAAAAATTGGTCATCTAAATATGAAAGCCATTTCTAAGCTATCTAAGTTAGATTTAGTTAGAGGTTTACCAAAATTAAAATTTGATAAAGACAAAGTATGTGAAGCATGTGTTAAAGGCAAACATACTAAATCAAGCTTCCACCCCAAGAATGTAATCACCATAAAAAGGATTTTAGAACTACTACATATTGACCTATTTGGGCCTACCAAAACACCTAGCTTGGGAAATAAAAAATATGGACTTGTTATAGTAGATGATTACTCTAGATACACATGGGTTTTGTTCCTTACTACCAAGGATGAATCTTTTGATGCTTTCAAGATCTTCTTCAAGAAGATTCAAAATGAAAGTGGCCAAATAATTGCTTCTGTGAGAAGTGATCATGGAAGGGAATTTGAAAATCATGCTTTCAAAAACTTCTTTAATGAAAATGGAATTTCACACAACTTCTCTTGTCTTAGAACTCCACAACAAAATGGAGTTGTAGAAAGAAAGAATAGAACCCTCCAAGAAATGGCTAGAACCATGTTAAGTGATAGTGGAATTAAAAAATATTTTTGGGTTGAGGTTGTATCCACTTCATGCTATATACTTAACAGGGTTTCTATCAGAAGCATTCTTAATAAAACTCCATATGAAATATGGAAATGAAGAAAGCCCAACATTGCATATTTTCATGTATTTGGATGTGAATGCTACATATTAAACAACAAAGAAAACCTTGAGAAATTTGATGCCAAATCAGAAAAGGGTATATTTCTTGGCTACTTAACCACTTCGAAAGCTTATAGAGTCTATAATATTAAAAATCAGACTATAGAAGAAAGTATGCATGTTATCTTTAATGATGCTAACCCTCCTTCTCAAGAAAATGATAAAAAGGATACAGATGATGAGACTCAACCAGTACAGAAGGTATCTTTTGAGAACAATAGCTCTCCAGAAGATACTCCAGTGGTTAAAAATCCCGCAGAACATTCTGCAGAAGATGCTGGTGTCCAGAAATAAGATCTTCCTAGAAGTTGGAAGCTCATCACTGATCATCCACATGATCAAATCATAGGAAATACTGCAGAAGGAGTAAAAACCAGAGGTCAATTAAAAAATGAAAATAGCTCAGCTTTCCTATCCAAAATTGAGCCAAAGAATGTGAATGAGGCTCTTGCAGAAGAATCATGTATCAAAGCTATGAAGCGAGAGCTTGATCAATTTGAGAAAAATGAAGTATGGACCCTAGTACCCCCTCCAAAAGATCATTCAATAATTGGCACAAAATTGGTTTTCAGAAATAAAATGGATGAAGAAGGTAATGTAATCAGAAACAAAGCAAGGTTAGTAGCCCAAGGTTACAACCAAGAGGAAGGTATTGACTTTGATGAAACTTTTGCACCAGTAGCTAGATTAGAAGCTATTAGAATCCTCCTTGCATTTGCTGCGTTCAAAAATTTCAAACGTTATCAAATGGATGTGAAAAGTGCTTTTTTAAATGGTTTTATAAATGAGGAGGTTTATGTACATCAACCTCCTGGTTTTGAAAATAAAAAACATCCTAATCATGTTTTCAAATTGACTAAAGCCTTATATGGTTTAAAACAAGCTCCAAGAGCTTGGTATGAGAGATTAAGCAATTTCCTTCTTCAAAATAAATTTTCAAGAGGTCAAATTAACACCACCTTGTTTAGAAAAGCTCTCAAGAAAGATCTTCTCATTGTGCAAATATATGTTGATGATATTATATTTGGATCAACAAATTTGAAAATGTGTGAAGAGTTTTCTGAACTTATGAAAGGAGAATTTGAGATGAGTCTCATTGGAGAATTGAAATTCTTTCTCGGTCTTCAAATCAAACAAGAAAATTCTGGAATTTTCATTAATCAAGAAAAATACACTAGACATCTTCTTAAGAGATATAAAATGGAAGGGTCAAAACCCATGGGAACCCCTATGCATCCTTCTACAACTTTAAACTTAGAAGAAATTGGAAAACCTGTTTCTGAAAAGGAATACAGAGGGATGATAGGTTCTCTATTATATTTAACTGCTAGTAGACCTGACATTTTATACTCAGTAGGTCTTTGTGCTAGATTTCAATCTTCTCCAAAAGAGTCTCATATTGCTGCAGTAAAAAGAATACTTAGATATACTGTTGGGACAACTAACCTTGGACTTTGGTACAAGAAAGGCACACATTTTGAGCTTACAGGTTATTGTGATGCTGATTATGCTGGGGATAAAATGGATAGAAAGAGTACAAGTGGAAGTTGTCAATTCCTTGGAGAATCCTTGATCTCATGGTCTTGTAAGAAGCAGCCCACTATAGCATTATTCACAACAGAAGTTAAATATGTGTCAGCTGCTAGCTGCTGCTCACAAATGTTGTGGATTAAGCATCAAATGGAAGACTATTGTTTAAGGTACTTTAAAATCCCCATCTTCTGTGACAATACTAGTGCCATTAACTTGTCCAAGAATCCAATCCAGCATTCTAGATCTAAGCATATTGACATAAAACATCATTTCATAAGGGATCATGTCCAGAAGAATGATATTGAATTGAAATTCATTGAAACTAAATTTCAAATTGCCGGTATTTTCACAAAACCTCTTGTAGAAGATAGATTTGTGTTTCTTAGGAATAAAATTAATATGAAAAGTCTAAATTCTTGAAACCCTAAATGAGTTTTACTCCTTAGAAGATTGAAGGATCCAAATTCCTATGCAAAAGATGTAATGTTCTCATCCTTCTGTAGAAACATGAACTCTCATGAAATTAGAAGAGGATTCATCTTCTGATATCCTTGATCTAATTCTAATCTTCTGCAAAATTCTCTATGAGAAAAGAAGTTGTAATCTGAAATTCCAGTAAAGAATACCATCTTCTGCAACTTTTCCTATGCAGAAGATGCACACATAGTTGCATCTATTCCTATGTTGTTCATGTATAGCAGAAACACAACGATCATTGACCAACAGGACCGTACCATGACTGTCCTTAATCCTAGGATATGTCTCTATCCTTCACGGTTATCAATGCTAATCAAATAATAAATAAATATATTTCAGCAAGAGTCAATACTAGGTTGCAGGTACCTCTTTCAATTAGGGGTGTAAAAGAGAATAAAGAAAAATGGACTTTTGTCCCTAGCAGAAAAAAGGGAAGACAGTTATTGCATAAATAAAGAAATAAATAGTTGACCGTTGAGGGTTTACCTGTTGTGCCTAAAATCCTGCGTGCGTTCTCTCTCTTCTCTCTATTCGAATCTCTCTCTCCCTCCAGCTAACGACTAGTATGGCTTGTGTACTTAAGCACTGCATTGCAGTATGGAAAGGCACTCAGCTAATTCCTCTTCCTCTGCACTCTCATTCCCATCTTCTTGCTCCCACAAAGAATACTCCCACACTCTGTTTTCTTTTACCTCCTTAAATAAAATGAGGATCAAGCATGTTGCAGATAAGAAGAACTCATCTTCCTCTAGAGATTCTGAAGAACCTGAGATAATGGGGAATGAAATCGTGCCTTACACAGGGGTATTAGATGCGCAGCCTATCGCCATTGACCCACCCCCTGTTCAACCACACTCTACAGCTTTATCTCCTATACACACTCAACCATCTTTTGTGCAAACCCCTCCCACAAAACCAACTCACAAGGAACCCCATTATGAGGAACCACCATCACAACCTCCTACTGCACCTTCATCTTCTGCAGCCCCCTCCTTCTCCAAAGAACAAGTTGCTTTTGTAGTCTATGTCAGAAGGTCTGACAGACTAAGAGCTGGACCAGGTTTTCACACCACTTGAAATGACCCTAACAATTCCATTGGGATTGATTTTCCCTCCACTACCTCACTCACAAAACCAAAATCATCCAGTCATGAAATACCAAACTCTTCAGAAATGTCACAAGAAAGTGACAGTGGAGAAGATGAAGAAAGTGATCCTTCTGAAGGATCAGAAGACTCCAATCTAGACCTTTTTCAAGACCGAGAAATGCTAAAAATCTTCTATAACAAATGGGAGTGGAAGACAATCATTCTTGGAAGAATTTTCCTTCTAAGAGAAATAAGGAATTGTGGCTGGGAGCTTGGACATTTTGTCCAAAAGCAAGATTGGGGAGATTTTCTTTTAATGAGAGAAACTGTATACCCTAGGCTTGTCAAAGCCTTCTATGCCTCTACCAGTCGATATAGGAATGATGGGAACTCCTTGGTTGTAGAGATAAAGGGGTCAACTATTGTTCTTACTGCAGAAGGAATAGATGAAGCCATAGGCAGCCAGCCAGTGGAAAACAAACTATATGATGATAACTAGTATGCTTCTACAAGCATTACCGAGGAAGAAATCACGAGGAAAATTCTCCATCATCCAGATTCCCCTCTTCTATCAAGCAAGCTTATCCCAATCTGCAGACTATTTCACAAACTCTTCCGCTACTCATTTCTACCAAGGGCTGGTACCTTAGAGAGAGTTTCTGACCAAGATCTTCTAGTAATTTATCACCTTCTTTCTGGAAAACCTTTCTCTCTTTCTTATTTAATCTTAAGGAGTATGATATACTCAGCTAACCCCCAAAGAGCATATGCAAGCCTTCCATATGGGATGCTCTTAACTAGAATTTTCAGACTCCATAACATTTCCCTAGAAGAAGAAGAAAGTATAGATTCCTGTACCTTCTTTGGGTAGTTGAATGTCAAAAAGATGAAGATAGGAAGACCTGAGCCATCTCTAGCCTATTCCAGCAGTAGTGAAGAGGGAGAAGGAGCCTCAGAAGGACCTAAAGCCCCTAGGACCAAAAAGAAGAAGGAGAAGGAAACTCAGACCTTCTTCAGAAAGAGAAAGGGGATGACTAAGGCTGCTTCTGGAGAGACTTCTAGCAAGATTCAGAAAGTCTCTTCTCCTTCTCCCAGTAAAGAAATCTCTGTAAGCCCTCCTCCATCTGAGTCTATGAACTTTGATTATGTAGAAGAAATTGGTGATGAGGCTATCTCACAGCCAAAATCATCTTCTATGGAAGCTCCAAGTAGTGAAAAAGAAGATATGGATGCAGAAACTTCTCAGAAAGCTCACAGTGCTTCTGCAGAAGGTTTGGCAGCTGACACCTTAGCCAACCTTGCCAAGAGCTACTCAGAACCTGCTCTATTTGATTCAACTATGCCGATACTTCATCCTCACTATCCCACCAGAATTGCATCTCCAGCTGATGCACCGGAAGGTCAGCACATCTCTGCAGGAGGAAAAGAAATGCAGAAGGAAGAAATCCAGAAGGAGGACACTCAGTCAGCTCCTTCTGCTGGAATCTTTGGAACAGATATAGTAAATTAGTTCCTTGCTTCTCCAACCATGTCTCAGATATGGATGCAGACAGTCGTATGTGAGGGGCCAGTGGATATCTTATGATCGCGACACGATCAACATATTTTTGGGCTACTCAGGACCAGAGGACCACAGACAGATGGTTTGCCAGTATCATGAGCTGGTAAACGAGGTTGGCATTAATGGCAATAACCCACTGGATACTAGGACTGCAGAGTGCTTATGCTTGCGGGGGTAGACCTTCGAGAGAAACGCCTATGAACAGGCTACCTGGATTTATCGGCGCGATATGAGGGAAATTTCGAGGATGTGGACAGTGTTGGTGTTGGCTAACATCCAGCCCACCAACCATGTCTCAGATGTTATCATGCCAGTAGCCCATTTCATCTATAGCATTCTGACCGGGCTCGACATAGACATTGCAAGCGTGATATCTCATAAGATGTCCATGTTTGCATCTTCAGTAGGGTGACGGAGCGCCCAGTCCAGGATCAATTTGGGCTTCCCTGCCTTATCACTGCACTTTGCAGGTCTAGGGGAATTGATGTGTCTGCCACTGAGCGCATCAAGACCCCTATGACTAGGGGATACATAGAGGCTAACTGTATCCCTGAAGATGATGAGGAGGATAAGCAGCCACCAGCACCACAGGCACCACCACCACCAGCAGATACTTTATCCCATTCTGGGCTCAGCATATCATTGCCCAGAACTCTTCCCTTCATCGAGTTTTAGTCCATCTTCAGGACTACCACTACCAGACCAGGCCAGATCCTTACCAAGGCATGCGCCCTGATCAGTTCAGAGAGTATTTATAGTGGCCTGGGGACAGGCCTATTCCATCAGGAGGGGGAGGAGTAGCTGCTGGTGCTGAAGCTGATGATGATATGGAGGACGAGGACTGAGGATTTTATTTGGTGTTTTTCCTTTCTTTTTCTTTTATTTTCTTTTATTACCTACTGGATTTGTACTGTATATATAACTCTACTGACACATCATTTTATGCAGTCCATTTTCAGGGTCATTTTTTAGGATACTTTTTTATTTTTTTAGGATTTTAGGATTTAGTGATTTAAGGAATTAATTTTAAAATCTCAAAGCTAGGCAGTTTAATTAACCAAATTAGGAAAGAAATAGGAATTTTGTGATCAAATCCATAATCAGTTAGGATTAGGATATTATGCAGGAAAATATATCAGAATAGTTAATTAATTTCAATAAGTGATTTCATCAAGGAAAGTAGCCAAAAAAACCGATGAGTTGTGAGACCAAACACTGAATTGAGAGTTTTCACCGTTGCTTATCAACTGATATTGTTTGAGTTTTTGGATTTTATTCTGCACATGAAAAATATGGAAGTGATAAAGGCAAATTTTGTGATTAAATTAGTTGCTCAGTGCCAAAAAGCCAACCTTTGAAAATTTTTTCCAATTTTTTGGTAACCCATTTGAGCTTCAATGTTTCTTCTTATGCACCCCAGCCAAAATTAATGTCTATATCATGTCCCTTACACACTTGGGATAGAGAGAAAATGTGCAATTTGATAAAATGAGAGAAAGTGGTTGGATACTTGAAAGTAAAGAAATACAAAGAGCAGGCACAAGAAAGCAATAGAGGATCACTCCCTCGAAAATCAAAAAGAAAAAGTGAATAAAAGTGAATAAAAAGGGGGAGTGAATCATCAAACAAAGAAAGAGACCATTTGAATGATACAAATCAAGAATGAAGTGGAGAATGGAGAGAAATTTCAAGTCAAGAAACATTCAAAGATGCTCTCTATTCCTGTGTTTCTTTGCATATCTAGAAAAACCATGAGTTCTTGATAGCCCAGCCTCAGTACAACCCAAGAAAGACCTTTTGATCCATGTTGACCATGTGCATGTCTAATAACCAGAAACGACTATCAATTTTAGTTGTTCAACTGCTGTGAAAATTTGAGGGAAACACTTACCCGTGAGCATGAGAGAATTCCTTGATTTTTTCTTCACTTATTGTTTTGATTGCTATTTCTAAAAAAGTTTGAATGTGTTTTTATCCTATTCTGATTGAGTACTGGTAATATCACTTAATTCTGATTTTCAATCTGATATTTGGAAAGTGACAACTACCTAGCAAGTGATGAAATTATTTCCTTACTTTTTGAGAATCTTAACAGGGGATTGGATTCATTTGATGGCAAAAGGTTTTCTTGCTTGAGGACAAGCAAGAAGCTAAGTTTGGGGGGAATTTGATAAGTGCAAAATGTATGATAATTTCTTGTATAATTACTGCACTTATCAAGGTTAAAATAGTAAATTTATGCCCCAAATTACCTCTTTTTAGTAATAAATGCATATTTTGTGATTATTTAATTCAAATTTGAATTTGATGCTATTTTAATAGAAAATCTGTTGATTTTGCAGATAAAAGAGGAAATTTTAAATGGAGAAACAAGATAGCATCTATTTGGAGAGAGAATCTGCAGTTGAGATTTTAAATGGCAGCAAATCAAGATAAAATCAACAGCCATTTAAACAAGAATTCTGAAGATAACTTTCTCAATTTAAATTTGAAGATTAAATCAGCACAAAATCAAGTCAAAAAGAGGGAATTAAGGAAAGCAAAGCAAACAAGGATAAGATCACGAAGAGATCAAGCTGAAAAAGAGGAAATCAGGGAAAGTTGAAATGTGAGCGTAGGTGGAGCGCAACATTTAATTAACTCTCTGGATTCTGCGCTTCATATGCGCTGAGCGCAGGATGAAGCGCAGGAATACGGGATCAGTTTTTCAAAGGATTTCAAATTAGATTCCTTCCAGATTTCAGATAAGCTTTCCAATTTCTATTTAAAGGACATTTTGCAAAGATCAAAGAAGCTTTCAAAGGAGGCAGAGACGGCAAAGCTAGGGCTGAAGAAAAGTGTAACAGTTTCTTCGCTGGTTTGTAATGGCTACCATGTGTAGCTAAGCTCTTCGATAGGATTGAATGTAGTCGATTCAATCCCCAATTGTATGTGAATTCTCTTTAATATTTATGAATCCCTATTTTTATGATATCGGTATTTTTATTCTGTGTTTAATGCGTAGTTTCCACCTGTGTGCCGGAGTTATAGGTTGATTTTATAAGATGCATTGGTAAATGGTTTTGTGAAATCAATAGCGAGTTTGGGGGAGCCTAGGAATAGGGAACTTGAACTCTGATTAGTAAAAGTACTCATAATAGTCTCTATAGGAATATAGGGCGAATTGATAGTGTTAACAAACGGAAAAACATATCTTTAAAGCCGGGGTAATTTGTCTCATGGGAGAACTCGCATGAATTATTTCTGAGTATCTCGTGATATAGGGAACTGGCATGGGATAACCTAGTTTGGCTAAGGTATCATAATTATATATTCATAAATATTATTGGGGTTAACATATAAAAGGGGTGCGATGAAACGAAGTTCAATCCTAGTCCAAGTAACTTGCTATCTTTACCTAACTCATTTTACTTTCTGTTTTTATTTAATTCCGTAATTCTCAACCAAAAATCCATACTCTCTACTTGATAGTTGTGATCACTGATCTCTACAAATTGAACCATTCCCTGTGGATACGATACTCTTACTTACTATTATACAGTTGGGATTTTGGTACGCTTGCCAGATTTTTAACAGGTAGAGGCACAAAATTAGCCTTAAACGACACATTTTTCATGCACTAGGTCCGTGGGTCCTTGCTTAAGATTGTTAGGCATTAAATTTTGTTTGGTATCTCTACCTGCCAACATTAAATAACTTAAGTCCACGAAGTAAATACGTATCAACCAATGCAATCTTTGCTTCCTTTTAAAACACCTTTCATTAAGCAATTTCCACCCTTGTGCCGTTGTGGGTTGTTTACCATCATCCAAACTTCATAGACTGAGAAAAATCAAGGAAAAAGGCTTTATAGATGTGGTGCGTACAGTGGTTTCTCACAACACTGTGACTTCTTTGTTGGTTCGATCCACCAAGCACAGAAAGGAAAGCAAGACTCATCAATTTTTTACTTAAAAAAAGAAGTTGATTGAGCAAGAGCTAGGTACCAAGAGAGCAGAGCTTGCGAACGTGAAATTCATGCTATACATTATGTAGAAAAAAGATTGAAAGGTACAAAGTCAAAATCAAAATGCTTAAAATCATTGTCATTTGCCTCGGTGGAATTGTGCTAATTCATTTTATTACATGATTTTAGTTTAAGTATGTTGTCTGAAATAGGTGCTTGTAACTCTACTCAACATAGGTTGTACTTGTCAATTTTAAATGTTGAATTCTTAAACAAAGATTGTACACCCATGTAAAAGTAGTAATAATAATAAAGGTAGATTAAATAAAATGAGCCATAGTCATAAGTACCCTATCGGGTCACAATTCGCCCTAAAGGTATTTTAAATATTAATAACAACTAGATTACTGCATATGATATCATAAGAAGTATGACAGATATTTCCTAACCACGACCAAAATGAAAAATCAAAACAACTAAATTACTATATGTGATATCATTAACTCCTTGTTACACAAAGGTTCACACAGTAATATGTTTCCAGAACTTGTCAAAATTTTCTTGCAATTGTTGCCATAATTCATTGTGGTCTCCACATAAAAGTCCCAAGCAAATCTTCATTCGTACAACCTTTTCAATTAGCTGCAAGTAAAACATAGTTAGAGTAGACAAAATTATCTTTATGCAAGTAATGTAATGACTTTATCACTAACCTCTGACATAATCTTAGACTGAAAAGCAGCCCTCATATGCATCCATTCGATCACCCAAACAGCAGAATTTTCACTAAAATTTAAAAAGTAACATTGTTATGTAATGACATTTAGACTTTGATACTTTTTAATTGACAAGTTTAGGTCACTCACCCATATGGAACAAATGGCATCCTGTAGCCTTCTCTAATTTCCCATTCTTCCATGTCTCCTAAATGCTTGAAATACCTTGTTGGGTAGTAATAAGAAGATGTGCATTGGCAAATAACCTTACACTAAACAAAGATCAAATCATGTTACTAGAAGATCAATTAAGTGTATAGTATTTAAGAATTTTAAAATTATTGAGGAATTATTAATTTCTTAGTATGGGACGTACCACTACCTTTATAGTCATTCTTCTTGTGTGGACATACCTATCCTCCAAATATGAATCTAGATGATATACAATTTTCTCATTTATTGAGACAACAATAAAAAACCATTGGCTTGTGACCTCTTGGACAGGTACATAGATCTGATTACCCAAGAGAATTATAAAGGTTATTATTAATCACATAATTTAAATGTTCAATTAAGTAATGGCTATGTATTTTTCATTACTCACATATACGAGTCCTGTGCAGAGCGACATCCAAGTAGTAGCATATGTGTCTAAAATATTTTCCAGTATTGTGCCTTTGCGGACATCTTGCTATTATCACATTCACAAATGTCATTTACTTATTTGGAAATTAAATTTATGAACAATATATAGCTTTGCATATGATAAGAGATAATACCACAAACGATGGAGGTAGCATCCAAAATGTATGTTAACTCATTTGTCGTTGGATAAGTGTGAACTGCAGTGCAATAATGCGTACAATCTGTCCAAATACACATATTTTCATAGCCACCACACGAATTTAATTGCAATTTCAAAATAAGGTGCCACACATAAATATTGCATTAGGGTAGCAAAGACAACATAGATCCTTCCTTGTTAACGATGCATCTCCTAGTTTGTATAGAACTTCTCTGCCATTTTAATGTTATTCATTAGTTATTTACAATGCGTGAGCTTATTCAAATATTAACTGAAAATATGTTAAAGTTTACCTCGCATCCCCCTCAACTTGAAAGACATAAAGAGACACCTGTTCCTCTCGAAAGCTTAATTGCATTTCCTTCAGTGGCTTGAATTTGGTTATGACAAACTGTGAATAGAAAAAATATGTTGTTATATGCTTAAAATTATAAATTAAAGTTTGTCACCTTAGGAACAATTTTCATCAAAGCCTTTGACTTGGTGTTGCTCTCATTGTCTTTGACAATATTCTTTCTTTTCTTAATGACATCATTAAAGCTTAAACTTTCAGTAGTACACCTCTTAGGAATCTTTACCTTGACCTCTTTGAATTTTTTTTTCAAAATTACTTGGTGTGAATGACAGTTTTTTCCCTCTTAGTTTGTCGTCCCATGAGTTCACTTCCTGCAGTACACATTAAGCTTAATATGTATTTTTCAAAATTGCATTAATAATACATTTGAAATCAAATAAACCTGAAACCACCTCTGTCATTAGTCCTCGGTGAAAATTACTGGCAAGTTAGGAGAGTGTTTTCTCACCTCTAGAGCTGTAGTACATGTCATATTCAGATTTAGCAAAGCTTTTCGATCTTGGTGGTCTTGCCGTACAATACAGATGTAGTGGGAGACTTGTTCTTAGTCTTAGGGGTGTCCAACAGTAGCCGTTCAAAGTTGTCCTCATCTTTTGAAACATCCACAAATATTTCATAATACTCTTCATTCTCAATTATGTTATCCTTTACATTCTTCATCTCATCGAGTGAAACACCCCTTAACAATCACTGCTTTATTGTTTGACATTTTTTGTGCTTCAGAAGGACTCGTAGTTGATATATTTTTATCCACCTTTAGATCTCTCAGCAATGCAACATATTGAGATTCCACATATTCCAGTTTAGAGAACAAAGTAACTACACTGTTCTCAAGTTCAGTCACCCTTGAAATGACACCCTTCAAAATAAATCAAGAATATATATATCAACAATCATATGCATGTAGTTGTGAATCGAACACACATCTATTTGTTTAAAAAAGTTATCACCTTTATCTTTTTTGTCATATTCTCCATGGTGCTTTCCAATCCCCTTACACTGGCCTTCAACGCATGATAGCCAAATCAAGAAAAGGCATGTTAATAATGTGAACTGATAAAGCATCATCAAGAAAAAATTATGTAAATGGGCCCTCTCACCTGGGTAGCTCTTTCATTAGACAAACCATCAATGTTGTATTTAGCAGCCATTGGGGTTTCAACTACCTCTTCCCCTCCCTTGGCACCAGTTACTGCATTTGATAATTTTCCCTCATTCACTTTGACCATTGTTTAAAGGGAAAGAAGTTTAATACCTCTCCGATTATTAAACTACACGAGGAAAATTATGCGAAAGGATGTATATATAACACAGTAACCTGGATTGAAAATCGGCACAGCAGCAATGAAAATCTCTCACACGTCTATACAACAAATGTGGGTTGTGGGAATAGTGGCATGATGGTCAGATACTTTTCACTGTGTGCGCCGACAAATGCCCTACCATGTCGCCCTCCTTTGCTAATAAAATGCATAATGTTTCCCTGGTATGAATGGACCCACACACACTACAAGACAAAAAAGATTGTCACACTATACTAACTTGCGAATTGATACTAAATTGATACTTACAAATTTATATGAAATTAATACTGAATTAAAATCAATTTATTTATAAAAATTGTTACTATATTGACCCAATTTAACATTTTATGTGAATTATTTGCATTTTTTCATTTGTTAATTCATAGAAAATATGGGGAAATGAGAAAATTCATGAAACTTCATGGAAAAGGCCACGGTTGGGATCACAACAACGCCATGGACCCAAAAGCCGCGAGCTAATTCCTCGTCATCTCCACCACCGAGTTCAACCCCTGACCCCATGGCTGTCGCGTTTCAAATGCTTTCTCAAATGATGAGGGAGCAGGCAGCGACAGCAAGAGAGCAGGCAACTACCAATGCCGCAATGTTGCAGGAGCTGGCCCAATGACCGGTGGGGACACCACCTCCACCCCCTGTGGTAGTGATGGACCCGTTTGTTTAGGGCTTGGCAGAGTTCAGGAAGCATCACCCTCCAACCTTCTCCGGAGCTTATGATCTTGAGGCGGCGAACTCATGGCTTAACGCCATGAACAAGATATTCAAAGTTATGGTGTGCTTCGATGACTTCAAGGTCCTACTTTGCCACCTACATGCTGCAAGGTGAGGCAGAAAACTGGTGGAAGAGTGCCAGGCTGGGGATGGCTACTTCAAGGATTCGTTCTCTTAGGAGGGGTTCCAGGCAGTATTCTTGGAGAAGTATTTCCCGGAGCCTGTGAGGAAGCAGAGGGAGTTGGAGTTCCTACAACTCAAGCAAGGAAACTTGTCCGTGGGCCAATATGTGGCCAAGTTCAAGGATCTCATGAAATACCACACCTTCCTCCAAGCCAACCCCAATGAAGGTTGGAAGTGCTCTCACTTCGAGTCGGGCCTAAAGCCTGATCATATGGGTGGTGGCGGCCTTTCAATTGAGGGAGTTCCCCGCTTTGGTCACCAAATTCCTAGTGGTGGAGCAAAGCTTGGCGGAGGAAGCACCCAAGCCAGCTGTCAGGACTTGGGTGGATGGCAAGAGGAAGCGAGAAGAAGCACCTACCGGGAGGAACACGTGGGCACAATTTCAGGGAGGCAAGGGCAAGCAGATTATTCTCCCCTCCACTCTTAACATTCCCACTTGCCCTAAGTGTGGCAAGAACCACCAGGGTGAGTGTTTGGCAGGCCAGAGAATTTGTTTCTACTGTCGGGAGGTAGGCCACATGATTGGAGATTGCCAAAAATAGAAGAGGGAGTAGCTCAAACCCCAAGCTACCGGGAGGGTCTTTACCCTTAGTGGAGAGACGGCAGCAAAGGTCGATAACTTGATGCAGGGTAAATGTACTTTGAATGATATTCCCTTAGTTGTTTTGTATTATTCTGGGGCAACCCATTCCTTCATTTCTTATGCTTGTGTGGAAAGCTTGTGTTGCATGCCACCCTTTTACCCTTTCACTTAAATGTCCTTACCCCGGCCAAAGAGGCAATCCCCACTTCCCTTATTTATTTGAAATGTCCCATTGTTATATAGGGGAAGGCCTTTGAGATCGATTTGATTTGTTTACCCTTAAGTGGCATAGATATTATTTTGGGCATGAGCTAGTTGTCCCCCAATCAGATCATACTGGATTGTTTTAATAAAGAAGTTGTTTTTCCTACTCTTCCTTTTCCTCCGAGGGAGAAGCCGTCATGTTTATTTTCCAGTTTAACTCATATTTCCGAATGCTTGTCTGATGGGAGCCAGTGTTTTATTTTTCTACTTTCCTCAACTGTAGAGTCTAAGTTCGACTTGAGTAGTGTAGCTACAGTTGGGGAGTTCCAGGATGTTTTCCCTTGTGAGGTAACCACCTTACCTTTGGACTGAGAGGTTGAGTTTTCAATAGACCTTATGTCGGGTACAAGGCCTATCTCCAAATCCCTTATAGGATGTCACCCTTAGAAATGAGTGAACTTAAGAAACAGTTAGAGGAGTTAATTGAGAAGAAGTTCATCAGACCTTGGGGAGCACTAGTGCTCTTGGTTAAAAAGAAAATGGGAGTATGACATTGTGTGTAGACTTTAGGCAGTTAAATAAGGTCACCTTTAAGAACAACTATCCTTTACCTAGGATAGATGACCTACTAGACCAACTTATGGAAGCGTCAGTTTTCTCTAAGATAGACTTGAGGCCAGGCTATCATCAAATAAAAATAAAGAGTGAAGATATTCCTAAAACTGCCTTTAAGACTAGATACGGGCACTATGAGTACTTGGTGATGCCTTTTGGCCTAACCAATGCTCCTACTGTGTTCATGGATTATATGAATCGGATTTTTTCGGTCCTACCTAGATAAGTTTGTTATCGTATTCATCGATGGCATCCTTATCTACTCCCAAACCTTAGAAGAGCATGAGCAACATCTTAGGATTGTGCTAGGTGTCTTGAGGGAGAAGAAGCTTTTTGCCAATGCTGAGAAATGTGAGTTTTGGATGGATAAAGTCCACTTTCTAGGCCATGTCATCTCCAAGGAGGGGTGTTTGTAGACCCCAGTAAGATAGAGGTCGTGGTTGAGTGGGAGAG
Source organism: Sesbania bispinosa (assembly GCA_026901365.1). NCBI lineage: Eukaryota > Viridiplantae > Streptophyta > Magnoliopsida > Fabales > Fabaceae > Sesbania > Sesbania bispinosa. The sequence goes on from QLOH01000594.1 coordinate 610,801, forward strand.
ACCTAAGTCTATCACTGAGGTCAGGAGCTTTCTAGGCTTAGCCGGTTACTACCAGAGATTCATTAAGGGATCCTCCCAGTTAGCCTTGCCCCTCACTCAGCTGACCCACAAGGGTCATGCTTTCGTGTGGGATAAGAAATGTGAGAAGAGTTTCTTGGAACTCAAGGAGCGGTTGACTACCACCCCAATTTTAGTTTTGTCAGACCTGTCTAAACCCTTTGAGGTATATAGTAATGCATCAGTAAAGGGTTTAGGCTACGGGTTGATGCAGGAGAGTGATGGCCTATGCCTCTAGCCAGCTTAGGCCCCATGAGGAGAACTACCCCACCCATGACCTAGAACTAGCAGCTGTGGTTTTTACCCTCAAGATTTGGAGGCATTACCTCTATAGAGTGAAGTTTGAGATCTTTAATGATCATAAGAGTCTTAAGTACCTCTTTGATAAAAAAGAGCTCAACATGAGGCAGAAGAGATGGATGAAGTTCTTGAAAGATTATGATTTTGAGTTGAAGTACCACCCGAGCAAGGCCAATGTCGTGGCCAATACCCTGAGTAGTAAATCTCTGCATGTATCATCTATGATGGTGCATGAGATGAAGCTTTTGGAGTGGTTTAGGAACCTCAGGTTAGATGTGAGCATTGAGGGGAGTAGTTGTAGACTTTTCAGGCTAGAGGCCACCAATGAGTTGAGAGCTCGAGTTAAGAAAGCCCAAGCAAAGCATTAGATTTAGACCTCCAGGCCCGGAAGGGACATCCAGGTTTCACCGAATCCGGAGATGGGATGATTCTCTCCTAGGGAAGAGTCTGTGTTCGTAAGGGGGTAGTCTTAGACATGATATTCTAGAGGAGGCCCATAGGAGCTAGTTCACGGTGCATCCTAGGATTACCAAGATGTACCAAGACTTGAAGAGTATGTTTTGGTGGGATGACATGAAGAAGGAGGTAGCGGAGTATGTTTCTAGGTGTTTAGTATGCCAACAGGTTAAGATAGAACATTAGAAACCTTCAGGAACACTCCTACCCCTAGAAATACCTGAGTGGAAGTGGGAGGCCATATTTATGGATTCTGTGATGGGATTACCTAGAGTCCCTGTAGGCTTTGATGCCATTTGGGTCATAGTGGACCAGCTGACCAAGTCGACCCACTTCCTACCTATTAGAGCTACCTACCCTTTGAGCAGATTAGCGGACCTGTACATTAGGGAGATTGTGAAACTCCATGGTGTACCCTCTACCATTGTGTCAAATAGGGATCCTATGTTCACCTCTAGGTTATGGAATGCTTCACATCAGGCTTTTGGTACCAAACTGAGGTTTAATACTACTTACCATCCTCAGACTGACGGTCAGTCTGAGAGAACCATCCAGACCTTAGAGGATATGCTTAGGGCTTGTGTGTTAGAGGAAAAGGGAAGTTAGGATAGGTACCTGTCACTTATAGAGTTCGCCTACAATAATAGTTTGCATAACAATATAGGTATGGCACCCTATAAGGCCCTATATGGCAGGAGGTGTAGGTCCCCACTTTGTTGGTGTGAGGTGTGGGAGAAGAATCTGTTGGGTCCGGAGTTGGTTCAAGAAACCACTAAGAAAGTCAAGAGGATTAGGGAAAAAACTGGTAACTGCCTCAAAGCCGGCAGAAAAGTTATGCAAATAAGAGGAGGAAAGACATAGATTTTGAGGAAGGTGAGCATGTGCTTTTGAAATTCACTCCTGTCACAGGCATAGGAAGAGCAATCAAGGCCAAGAAACTGAATCCCCGTTCATAGGTTCTTTCCAAATCCTACAGAGGACTGGTCCTCTTGCATACCGGATAGCCTTACCACCCCACTTATCCAATATTCATAATGTCTTCCATGTGTCCCAACTCATAAAATATGTCCATGATCCTTCCCACATCATAAGCACAGAATCAATTCAGCTAAAGGAAGATTTGACAGTTCCAACTAGGCCTGCACGGGTTATTGACCGGAGTGTCAAGGCCATGAGGAATAAGACCATCCCGTTAGTGAAGGTGACTTGGGCAGGTTAGTCACCTGAGGAAGCCACCTGGGAGAAGGAGGACGACATCCGCTCTCAATTTCTGGACTTGTTCGTTGGAGTTTAAGGTAACTTCTAGTCTTCTTTTAGCCAATTTTAAGGACAAAATTGTTTTAAAGGGGGTAGAATTCTAACATCCCAAATTTAACTATTTTAATGAGTAAAAGTAACAAGGGAAATATGTTTTTAAAAAAGGAATTAGGGAAAATTGGTTTAAGAGTGAAAAACCAGCAGTGGTAGTGGAGATCTCTTAGGGATGGTTATGAATGTAAGTCTATTATTTTTTTCCTTTTTATTCACTTGTTATTTATTAACATTTTTATCATTATTGTCTAATTTATTCACCTGTATCTTTTTATTAATTCAGAAGTATATCCAATATGAGAATAAAAATATGTCACAAGTGGGTAAGTCTCAATTGGATACTTATTTGGAAGAGCAAAAGCTTCCCTTAGAATATCACCCAAATCTTGATGTCTTGCAATATTGGAAGGAGAATAAGAACAGGAGTAAACTAGCACTTTCGTCCTTGACTTTTACAGCGTCTTGCAATTTCATCCCTGACTTTTCCAAAATAACACTTTAGTCCTTGACTTTATTAAAAATATGCACTTTAGTCCCTAAAGTGCATGTTTTTTTTAATAAAGTTAGGGACTAAAGTGCACATTTTTTTAATAAAGTTAAGGACTAAAGTGAATGTTGCAGGGACTAAAGTGCTATTTTGGAAAATTCAAGGATGAAACTGTAAGATGATGTAAAAGTTGAGGACGAAAGTGCTAGTTTACTCGTAAGAATAGATTTCCTACTCTTGCATTGATGGCCTGTGACATTTTAAGCATTCAAATTACAATTGTAGCATCCGGATCGACATTTAGTATTGGCTCTCATGTGCTTAATAAATACCAAAGTTCTCTTTTTGCAGAAAATGTACAAGCCTTGATATGCACTAGAAATTGGTTGCTAGGATTTGATGTAGAAGGTAAAACATTACATTTTCCTAATACAAAATCTTACATTGAATTATGTTTTTCATATGAATAATGTATCTAACTATCTATGTTATCAAATATTATGAATTATGAGTTGTAGGAAAACATGAAGATGAAGATGTGGTGGGTGAGTCAAATGTGGAACCAAGGAAAGAACCAATGATGGAGATCTCCACCCGAGAGTCACATGTTGTTATTGATTAAGGACAATTGAATTTTGATGTATCTTGAAATTTGATGTATTTTGAATTATGATTGAGGAGTGTTTGATTTTTGTACTTCTAATTTGGTATTTGGTTTGTAAGACTTCAGACTCCTATGGTATATTAGACACTTGAGGAGTGTGTTTAATTTTTGTGCTTGTTATTTGGAACCTTTGATATTTGGTTTGTAAGACTTTATATTCCTATGGTTTTCAATACTTTAGATTCCTAAGTCCTATGATTTGTGTAACTTACTTGGAGTTTGGACCATTTGATACTTGATAATTAAGTATGTTGTAGGATTCTGATACAATTTTTTTAGTTATTTTTTATGATTTTTTCTTCAAATTTTCCAGATTTTAATAAGCAAGGTTTTTTTTTTGTTTTTTTAAGGTATGGGCCCGTAGACCAGTAAAAATACAGCCCATTTATTTCGCGGACCATCCCGCTCCAGTCCGCAAAGATGTGGGCCAACACGGACCGAGCCTAAACGGACCGGGCTAGCCCGTATGCCCAGCTCTACATGTCGCTGGAGGAACAATATGGTGCTGGACAATAAAGCTTGGTCGGTGGAGTTTGTAATTAGAAATATTCTTTTGGATTGTTTTAACATGCATCTATCTCTATCTGAGGATTTATCATCCTCCCCTGTCTCTTGGTCACCTCCCCTTCCTTCCATGGTTAAGTTGAATGTTGATGGCAGCTGTTGTGATGCGACTCAGAAATTTGGTTTTGGAGGGTTGCTTCGGGATGATCGTGATCATTAGCTTGTTGGTTTTTTTGGTTCTAGGTTGAATAGTGAAGCGGCTTTGGCAGAAATGTTGGCTTTGTAGCAGGGCCTTTCTCTAGCTTGGGAGGTTGGCTATAGAAAGATATGTTGTGGTGTGAAACATATTGTTTGGAGTTATTGATGGCAATTGAATACCATTGTTGGTGGATTCCCCATCGGCACGCAAACATTTTGTCTTCTATCTTTGACTTGCTTGATCAGGATTGGGATGTTTCTATTTCCTTCATAGACAAAGACTTCAACCACTCTGCAGATACTCTTGCCAAGCTTGGCTTGTCCTCTGCTGAGATTGAGAAAGTTTGGTGGTCTCCACCTATGAGAGTCATTCTTTGGCTGTTAGCAGATAATGTTTAGTGTTTTCGTTTTGCTTGTTTTCTTGTTTTAGTTTTCCTTTTCACAAAAAAAAAAGAAAACATTATCTTCAACAAATAACTCTAAAAGTAAAACAAAAAAGAACTTGTTATGGATTGAACCTTAGAGGCCCAAACCTATTCAGCCCAAACCGGATCCATATAAAGGATCTGGCCTTTGGATCAAGTCGGCCCCGTTTGGACGGCTGCAGGTGGGGAACACCTAATCTCCTCCTGCACCACACTCACTATTGGATAATATCTTATGGATAAGGGCCTAGGGCCCAAATCCCAATATATTCCCATATAAATACTATACACATTAGGTGTCAGATATGCATTAATTATGCATTTTACTGCTACATACCCGGATCATAGCTGACTTGGGTGTCAGAGTGTCTTCGTAAGTACAGCCCGTCGTCGTGGACTGATCTGCAAGATCCACCGGGTCCTTGCTCCGGAGATTCGAGTATGAGTTACACACTCGAACAGAAATGATAAAAGAATGTTTAAATATAAGATTCAAGTTTTTAATAAAACCATATTTAAGCTCAAATCAAAATAAAACCAAGTCAAAGTTGATTCTAGTTGATTTTAAATAAGAAATAGAATGCGATGAAATAGGTATCAAACCCACATCACATAACCTAGAATCATATCATATACCTACTTCTAATACTATGCGAGTTCTCTCCTATTTTATTCGATCGGTGTATAAAATTTGAATATATTTGTTTGATATTGAAAATTAATATTGAATAAAATGTCATGATAAATAAAATAACTATAAAATAAATTTCAAATATGTTTTTAATAAATATATTTGTATCATATTAAAAGTAATTATGTTTTATAATACATAAATAATCTCAACTTTCAAAATTGAATTTTTTAAATTTTTTTCCCGTAATCTAACCCGACCAAGTAGGAAGGAAGTCGGTGACGCAACAAATTTAACGCGGAATAGTGCAAGACTGCAAGGAATGAAACGTGTAAAGCATATCTTTTATCTTTTTTTTTTTCAGCAATAACATTTCTGGATATAAACAAATTGTTATGAATTAATATTAATATTAATACGTATCATAATCCATCCCAAGTCCCAATAGGAAAAGAAGTGGGTGACACAAACTAAACGCGGAATAAACATGGATTAGGAGAGCCTGTCCTCTTTGCACTTTGCTTACGCTTTGCAATATATTTTAATTAACATAGCACATTAGGACATGACTCCTCCACAATATAAGGTAATAAAAGGATACAAAATATAAACTAAATAAATAAATAAATCTTGTAAAACCAGAGAAGAGAAGGTGAGGTCCAGAACACAACACAGAAGAAAGAAAGAAAGATCAACCATGGGTCTCTGCCTTGGTTGCTTCGGCGGAGGGGACAAGCGCATGACCAAAGAAGAAGAGAGATTAGCCTCTGAAGAAGCGCGTGCCAAAGCTGCTGAAGCTGCACAGAAAAGGTTTACCTTTACCCATATATCAAAATCCTTTTTTTTTTTTATTAATGAATATTCTATGTTCTTAACCACTGAATTCCTGTAAAAATTGTAAAATCTTTATGAATTTGGGTTTCTATTTGGATGCCCGCATGGTTTGTTAGAAGCTTGATGATCATTGTACTGGTGTAGATTAATCTGTTCTTGTTATCATTATGCATTCAATGTATGTGTATCTGCTTTTGTTTTCCTGTTTTCTTTATTTCTAGGCAATCACACCTTTTGGTTTTTTATCCCTCCAGAAAAAAAACAATAAACCCCAATTTGGAAAAAAAGAAAATTGAATTTTCGTAACTACTGTCTCAACTTCAGTTCAATCTAATCTATAGTTTTACAGTTCCAAGGCATAATTTTTTGTTTATTGAGTTCATTTCTGCTTCTCATCCTTGAATGTAGTAATATCTTGGTATAGCTATGTAATGCATTCCATACACTAGAGACATCATATAAGTATCACCGGGGCAAATTCACTTTCAAAGTCCATGGGGATAGGTTATTCATGTGACCTTTGGGGCTATTTCAGGTTTATGGATAGGATAACAGGAAACGACCATCCTGTGTGTGAGGTACTACTTAAAAGTTATGACATGTTTGTGGAAGTCATTATAGATTAGAATATGCATCCAAGGCTTACTGTAGTTAATACATAGATAATGAAATGATGCTACTTTTAGAGCTGGGATGTAGCATGAAAACAAAAGACATTTTAATGCTGTTATAAGGCTTTTTATTAGTTAGTGAGAATATGAGTAACTGTAGACTAACTTGTGTGTTGATTGGAATTGCAGGCAAGAGCAATTTGAGAATTCTGCAGCAGGACGAGCTGCACGCGCACAGCAACAGGCAATGGCAAAGCAATCAGCAAACTCCAACAAAGGCGAACCGGTTCTAAAGGTTTGGTGATTCAAGATGCCCCCATTTTTTTTGGCAATTCTTAACTGATACTGGCATACTGCCATTAAATCTGCATATAATTCTAGTGATAGATATAGTGCTTCTTGATTATGAGTTTGTTGCACTTATTTATTAACTTATATAAAAATGTAATTGCCCTGTGATACTGATTTACTGCTTTCTTTCTTGCCCATGCTTGTTGACTAAGAATATTCAAATATATTCATACCTCACTAATGATATGTTTTGACTCTCTTATTTGTGGATGCAGTGGCAGATGGGTTGAGGTTAGGCAATTTGTCAGTCGAAGTCAACTTTTTATTACATGTAAAGTGAGCAATCTATCTGGTATTTTCTAGTTGGCCTGTTTATTTGATTGTGCAATATTGTTTAGTTTTAAGTTTTATGAAAATTAACTCGTGGTTTTTTGTTGACAGAATTCATTGTAAGGCAATTAAATTAGCATTAACATCTTTGAATACATACAAAAGTTTATATTAAAGTTGTACCCATGATATTGAATATTCTCACATTTAGGGTACTTACAAGTATGCATGACCTGAATTATTGAGTTTATGCTTAGAAGTTTTTGGACTAAATTAATTTGGAAAAATGTGAAGAAAAACAGAATGACTGAATCAAACCAACCCAGTTGGATTAGATTAACCTTACTGATTTCTTCAGGTAGTGTGGATTGGAATCACTTGTATTATGTTTGTAACTGATTGAATTGTGTTAACATAGAAACGAATATCAAGTACTTTTGAGTTTTGACTTGACTAAATGAAAATGTCTCATTTATTGTTTAGTAGACCATTTTGCCTAATTGGTTTATTTTCTTGTATTACAGTATTAACAATAGGCCAGTCAAATTCTATGCACCGCATGCTTCCCTTGTTCCAAAGATGAACTAAAAGTGTTTACTGCCATTGTATCATATGTGCAACTTGTTGTGTACCAGACCATGAAATATTTTGTTTGATTGTAAAGAAATTCGTGGTGGAAGAAAATGGGTATAGTTGTGAAGGTAGTTTATTTTTTTCTCTCCCATGCATGGTATTTCAGCTACTCCATATGCTTTCTACAAAACTTCAATTCATCAACCTGTTTACTGATTCCAGCTTTGAGCGTCTTACGTTTAACGAATGAGTGAAGGGTAGCCCTTAAGATATGACTCTGCTTCATTTGTTCTGCGCGAGTACTATTCGGGGATCAAAATGGGATATTGGATCAGTTCTGATTCAGCAGATTAAGGACTAACTAATGCATTTCCTTCTGTCCTACTATCCATTTTTGTCTACTCCCAAGAATTAAATACACCTAACCACAATAATTTAAAGAAATCATTTCTATCAAATGAGCTTTAAATGAATTACTCTGCTGGGGTGGTAAAAATGCACAGTAATTGTCTATACTCAATTCCTAATTGCTCATATTTCATGATCTCGATTATCATATACTGAACTTAAGATGTGAAACATGATTACCTTCAAATCTTCAATAATCCTTAGAACCAAGTTAAGTCCTCTATCTTTCTAAGATTACTAACATGTTTGGTTTAGCAATGAAATGTGATAAACTCACGTTTCCAACACTAGAAGTAGTTGTGTTTAAAAATTTAAACTTGAGTTTGGTTATTTTTAACGTTAAATCAAACACACTACAACATATTTGATACCGTGAATGAGCAATTTGAAACAGTGATGGACGTAGAGAAATTTCTTTTCTCAGCATTGAAAAACAGATACAAAAAGAACCATAGATACAAAAGAAGTATCAATCAAGAATGGTATCATAGCAACTAAAACTAAAAGGGTTGGAGGACACCCCCCCTAATAAAAAGAAAAAGAAAAACTAGGGAACTCAACTAGCAACCTGAGCACCATGTGGGCAAACTTTACGTGCAGGATTCGATTCTCACTGACAAAACCTTGTGGTTAGGGCCATGCCATCATATGTCCGAGCACAGACTAGTCCCACACACACACCGTACACTTTGTAGCAGGAGACAGAAAAAAACTTTAGTACATTTAAAGTATGTTTGGTTGCAGTAGTAATAAATTCATCTTTCCAACGTTACAAATAATTGTATTGAGAAATTCAAATTTAAACACTTTTGAACACCAAATCAAACATAGTTGTTTGATAGGATGTTGTTATAAAGGCAAGTCTTTACCGATTATGAAGCCAAACTTCTGAGCTTCTGTGTTAACTTGTCAAAAGTGAAGGACATTTCATTGGAAGCAAGATGGAGTAAATCTATATATAAGTAGCTAGATTTAGCTACACATTTTTGAACAAATAGATTTAACCAAGCAAGGGTAACCGTGGAATGAGTATTTTCTCCATTAGTTGATGCTCAGGATTTCTCTATTATACCATTGGTTTAACTTAGTCTCCCTCGACCATAGTAAATTACAGTTCTCTAAGTCTCAATCACTCAATTTTTTGCACTGGAGCTGAAAGTTTCAGCTCATATGCAGCTTGAAAACAATCTGCTGCTTGTTGTAATGAACCTTCCATTTTTGAAACTAATCCAAGGTTGAACCACGCATCATGGTTTGTTGGTTCCAATCGCAAAGCATTCATTAAAAAACTTCTTGCAATTGGAAGTGATTGCATACCAAGTTTAAGCAACAATTCTGCAGTTGAAATGATACTGGGAATGTAATCTGGTTCTATTGATAATGAGATTGAGAAGGAAACAAAGGCCTCCTTGTATAATGATTGAGCTTCAAACAACATCCCTGCCATTGTCACAGTCATGTAATGGCAGATTAGTGATTTGTTAATTGTATTGTGTTATCATGAATAAAAGACACAAGGCAGAAACATGCAGCAGTTCATCAATAAATTTGTGAATAGACACTACAGGTGTCAGTTTCCATACCTGTAATATGCCAACTTCTGGGAGAAAAAAATTCTATCAATTGGGCTTTGTCAACACAAGCTTTTGCATCAAGGAAAGAACTAAGATCTGCATAAATGGTTGCCAAGTCCTGCCAGGCTTCCATTTCCAACTTCCTTTCTGTTATTGCCTGCAAAGAGATGAAACGGCATGAAGGGAAATTCCTCTCAAGAATTCAGGAGGTGAATCTAAATAATTAAGCTTGCAATATTCAATATTGTCCCTAATCATAAACTGCCAATCTTTTACCATAAGCATATAGGATCATCTTGTACCACAATAAATGAAAATTCTCGCATATAATAAGGTAGAGCCAGAGGAGTATTGTTAATGGTTTCAAATTTAATTAAACATTAACATAAGCTCTATAAGATGGATGTTAATAGTGTTGTTTACTTAAAAGAAATACAGACCTCATCCTTGGATATTTTTTCTTGATCAAAGTTCTTAGCTTGAAGCCAAAACTCCTTTTTTGCTTCTATTACTGATAGCAAGATTCTGTAGGTCTCTATTGCTTGCTTGGGTTGCTGCTGTGCAATTTGAAGTACAGATTTTAGTCTTAGTAGTTCTAATTGATCTATCCTCCCAGCCTCATCTAAAGCAAAATCAACTATAGTTACTGCATCCTTAAACCTCTGCTGTGCAGATACTATGAGTGCTAACAGCTGCCAACCTCTTCTAGAGCTGCCAACCATCATATCTGAGTACATCATTATGTTGTAATAAGCTGCATTTAGATTCCTTTGAAGTGCATTTTCTAATCCAAGGCTGAATATCACTTCTGGGTCATCATTTCCAGTTAGAGCAGCTTCATTTAGAAAGTTCAAAGACTCTCTTTGAAATGTAATTCTTTCAGAATCCAGTACAGATTTTCTAGCCGCAGCCCCATAGCAAATACCAAGAAATTTCTTGCCTTGACACAAAAAATGCTCATTTTGATGCTTGGCTAGATCAATAACTTTCCTTGAAAATTTAATGCCTTCATGAGCATGGTTAGGATATTGGGAACACAGCTTTGCACCAAATAAAAATGAAGGAAAATGGGGTTTATGCTTTGCTTCTGAACTACCACAAGCCTTCCTCAAAAGGTTCAAGGCTGCTTCATTCTGTCCTGCTGCAGTGTAACAAAGAGCAAGAAAGTACCACCTCTCAGCTCGATCATAGATACCGGGAAGGATCTGCTCTACACGATCTGCCAATGATTCAAACATCCCAGAAATTGAGAGTGAAAATGTAAGATGATCCATTATTTCTGCATCCCAGTCTATTTCCTGAAGTGCCATCTTTCCTAAGAGTAATAGTAGCAAAAGTATTGCTTCTTCAATGTTACTCATAGGTGTTGTTGGACCCTTCCCTTGCAACTTAGAGGGTAGGTTTACTTCAACACCACCATAGAGCAATGTGGTAGCTAAATCTTTTTGTAGACAGGCCAACCTAAGTGGCTCCAAATTCCAGGGCTTGACCAGGGCCAGTCGGTAAGCAGTGACAGCTTCATCTAGAAGGCCTGCCTTGATCCATAGATTTGGAAGCAACTCCAATGCTTTGTGGAACATTTCTTGCAACTTACAATCTTCACCAATACCCTCAACCATTCCATTAGGAAGAGCAGATTCAACTGTATCCACAATTATTCTGCACTCCTTTGCAGCCTCTGGTGAATCAGAAAGCAGCAATAATTAGAATTAGCACCCTTGAGTGCCAAAACACTCATATATAATGTAGTAGCATTATGTGTAAGAGGCTTCTCTGATCCAAAAACAAAAACCACTCGTATATAATGTAGTAGCATTTATGAATTGTGATGCATTGATGCTAATATGGAGAATTGTTGGAGATCCACTTCATCAAAGAACATAACTTTCAAAATCGTACATACAAAAATTGCTGCTTTTAGGAAGAGCATGCTTAATCAAACAAAATAAAAGAATATGGGGATATGAAGGTGGTAATACCAGTGTGTCTCCCAAGTTCCTCTAAGGATTTGGCTTTAAGCAAAATTGCCTCAAGAAGGAGGCTTATTGAATGCATTGACATCAAATTGGGAAGCACATTATCTGCCTTGAAACGTGGTTTTCTTTGCTTGGTTCTTTCAGCTATAGCCCTGATCATCCTTGGGGTCAAAGCCCTGATTTCTATCCCCTGAAACACTTGAAGGGCAGCATCAAAATTCCCTCTTTGATATTCAAGCCTCCCCAGCAAAGCCCGAGCTTCCTTAAATTCATCAACAAGAGAAAAGTCTAATATTATCAGAAAACACCCAAATGCTATTTTGACAAAAAAATTCACAAGGAAAGGAACAGATTACTTCATACCTCATAGTTTAATGAGAGAGCTTCTTTGAGAGTAGATTCAACGTCTTCTACTTGGGCTTCATCAAATTTCGGTTCCCAATCCCCAGTCCTTGAAGATATTCCACTGGCAGAGAAATCCCTTGTTGCTAGGGACTCCGGTGACTGTGGTGCCTCCTCAAATTTGAATTGCTCCCCGGAGCAAGCACACAACATCTTCCAAAAGGACCAGGAAGCAAAACTAGAAAAGTATGGATCTTTCCGTTTGAAAGTGAAGCTAACAGAAATCAATTCTCAGTGCAGGCATTCACGAAGGGCCTAACAAAATCAGTATGTTAAGAAGCACAGTTCTGTTAAAATTCAATAATCATAACAATCTGTAAATTGATCAACACAGTAGTGGACTATGATGACTGTGAGAGCTAAAGCAATATTGGTCTTGAAGTAGCTAAACGAAGAATGCCACAATGTACCCTTTTAACTTGGATTAGAAATTTCCCAACTTGTGTCATGAAATGGTTGATAAATAAAACACAACACAAGACAACAATGGAGATCAGAAAATGGCTTTCAGACCAGAGACAACATTCTTATAAAACATAATAATGCAAAGAATAACACGTTGCTGCAACAGAAAACCAAACCCCATTAATCATGGGAACAAACAATCAAGTTCGTTGGTAGAAAAGGAAGGCAGAGAGAGAGAGAAGAGAGACAGGGATATGACAGATTTTTCAAAGGCAATGATGGATGTCATAAGAAAGAGAAGAGGACAAAAGGTTTCCCAGAAGAACACGGGTGGGCATGTGAGAGGTGAGAAAAAGGCTAGACAAACAATAATGGGAACAGAGCTTTTGGACTTACCATAGCCCAGATTCCAAAAACCTGAACTTGAACTTTCTGTTTCTCTGTCTGGGTATTTTGAAATTGATCCTTATTGGTTTAAAGGATCCAGCACCTTAAAAAATTTAAACCCTTTAACCTAAATAAAAAGAAAAAGAAAGGAACCAGGAAGAACCAATCCAAATCTTATAGAAATGTAATTATATTCATAGATCTGATTTTAATGACTTTTATAATACTTTCTCTTTCTTCTAGTGTGCAGAATGTTTGGTACTAATATAATAGAAATCAAATGGGGTGCAGAATAGCAGCAGATGTTGGTAGATTCTTTCATTCTTTGAGTTAGTTTCAAGTTTCAACAATGTTATTGTTTGTGTTCATACTTCATAGTGGCACAGGGAAGTAAAGAGGTTGTTCGAGTTGGAGAAGCATTTAACAGAAGAAAGTGAAATGAAAGCTAAACCAAAGGCTGTCGTGGACTGCCACCAAGAAGTGGTAACATGGCAAAAGGGACCTCATCAACTTGTCTCCATTCATTTGTGTCGCCTTATAAATGTGGTTTACTTTTGTAGCTTTTATCAATTACTGATAAAATCATAAACGGGTCATGCGGAATGGGGGCTAACAAATATGAGTAAACACTCAATTTGAGCTCTTTAAAAAGATCACAGTGATTATTTGTTTTACAATTTTTGTTGAGTACGAAAAAAATATGTTCTTTGGTTAATTTTTCCCGTTAAGAAAATTAAATTTGTAAATAACTAGACATACATCTAAAAAAAGTAAAAAGATCTTACTTTTTCATTGAGGAAAATTAAAATAGGATTAAATATGTTTTTATCCCTGAAATATAGTCGAAATTTGGTTTTAGTCCTTACAATTTAAAACCGATAGTTTTGGTCCTTCAAAAATTGAAAATATATCAATTTAGTCCTTATCTATAAAAACTCGTAGCTAATCGATAGTAAAATCTGTAGCAAAACTATGCAATAAGGACTAAATTGGTGTATTCTCAATTTTTTGAAGGACCAAAACCACCTGTTTTAAATTGCAAGGACTAAAATTAAATCTCAACTATATTTTAGGGACTAAAAACATATTTAACCCCTTAAAATATAACTATATATGCACATTAAAAGTAATTTTATCTTACTATCTAAATAAAAATTATTTTCTTAAACTAACTGTTACAATATCTTTTTAAAACATCCATCAAACTTAATTTTACCAAACTTAAATGCATGTTTGTATAAATGTTCACATTCCTCAAATATACGTTTCCTAAATCCATCTCTTTGTTACTTTTGCATCGGGATGATGCAAATTCACATTCAAGATGTTTATTCAAACATGTTATAAATTCACAAACCAAACTATGGTTATTCGCAGAGCTGTCAATTTGGGCTATCCAACATGATATGGGTAGTAGATTTTTGCGGCTCAGACTAAAAAACCCATGAATTATTTGGATCTCTAAAAACCCATAAATTATTTGGATTTCCAAAATAAAGTCTCGAGCCCTACATTTTGACGAGTAGTGGACTTTATCGGATCGAGCTAAAAATCGGAAGTTATTTGGACTTCTAAAATAAAAGCTTGAACTCTGCATTTTTACGAATTTGTACAAATCGACCCAGTCGACCGGCCCATTTTAAGAGCTCTAATCATCATATAAGATCATGAAAATAGGAAAATGCTATCACATTATTCCCATAGTATAAATTTATTTGGTGATCTTTTTATGTCTTATTAGAGTGTACCACAATGTTATGTACACCATGAAAATTTCCTAATAAATTTGTAGTTGATTCCTAGCTAAGAATTTTTTAGGAAATTTTATTGGGTATGATATACCATAAAATCACTCAATATTTTTAAACAATTAAGAACTTACTTAGTGACGATAATTTTTAAAAGTATAAAAGTGACACAATTACTTATTTGATATTAACTTTATTCATATTTATTTGTCTCATTTAAACAATTTTTGTTTTTATTTATTTGTCTCATTCAAAAGTTCAAGAAAGTAATAATTTTTTTTATTTTTATCCTCATTAAAGGAGATAATAAGTGATAAGATTAATGAATAAAATAGAGAGATAAAGGGTATATTAGGAAATAAAATAATAAATTTAATATAAATTCACATATTTAATGTATTTCTTAATTTGTTTGTTTTCATATAATGGACAAACATAATAACACAATCATACTTTAAGAGATTTATTTGATGATTATAATCTTTCAAAGACCTAATTATATGAGACACAATAATCTTTAAGGAGTTACGTTGAGGGTTATTGTAAGTATATTTGTTAACACATTTTTAATTATCAATTATATATATATAAACAATTTCCCTGAATCTTGGTTTTTATTATATAAAAATTATTGAATAATTTTTTATGTATATGTTATGGACTAATCCCTTAGGCCCATTAATCAAGCCAACCCAAAATAATCTTAGCAGGATTTATTATGATATTACTGACTATCCATAATTATATACCTGTCTACTTAATATGTTTATAATTATACTTGCTTACTATATTTACACAGGCCCAAGATCTTTATAAATAGAAGATATCAACAATTCACAAGGTACGCAATCTTTACTCAGTCAACCACTTTGGCTGTTTAATATATCTGACTTGGGCGTCGGAGTGCCTTTGCAGGTACACCCCCATTTGTGGACGACCCAGATCCGCTTCTCAACCGCACCCAGATCCGAGTTCGACTTCACAGACCCGAGTCCGAGTTCTGCCACCAGAACATTTGGCGTTAGAAGGAGGGTCTCCCCCTTCTCCAGCGTGACTGTCAGAACCCGCCTCCAAGCAATGAGGGCTTGCCCTCAACCAACACCTGAAGGTTGGGTAGATGACCTAGGCTACCAAGATGACGTGTTTGAGAGCGTAGGCACCTCTCATCCCCAACCTCAAGCCCAACCGGCTGATACTCACCAGTCCGATCCCCGAGACGAAGTTATACGTCGCCTCGAAGCCCAGTTGAAAGAATTGTAGGAACAGAATCGGAGACCTCCCGAACCTCAACCAACATCGGCAGCAGATCCGACCTTCAACAACCTAGAGGAGCGCATTCGACATCTTGAGCATAGTGTCGGCCCACAACCCCAACCGATAACACATTCTCGGCCTCACTCCAACCAAGACCGGATCACCCAACAGGAAGTCATCAACCCGAATGACCGACCCTCGCCGCCCCGTTTCGACATCCATTTTCAGAACGGCTTACCAGGGTCGAGATACCAAAACACTTCAAGGGAGCCCTCCCCATCAAACCTTTCAATGGGACATTGGACCCAGGAAAACATTTTGATGCCTTCACCAATGAGATGTTATTTTTTGGAGCCCTAGAAGCCGTGATCTTTCGATCTTTCCCCTGCACCCTGAAAGGATAAGCGTTGGCCAGGTTCAAGACTTTGCCCCTGGGTTCCATCGACACCTGGGACGACTTGCAGTCTGCTTTTCTAGGACGGTTTACCATCTCTACCAAGATTCCCAGAGACCAATTCACCCTTGCCAAAGTCAGACAACATAAAGACGAACCCCTGAGATCCTTCCTGGCACATTTTTACAAAGAATGCGCCCTCATCCCAGACCTGGCAGAGAATGTACAACTTGTTTGCGCTGTCTCGGCCCTTTCACCAGGATCACCCTTGGCACTCTCTATGTGTGAAGAACCAGTCCGCTCCATGGAGCAGTTTCGCAACCGCTCACACAAGTTTGTAGGGAGAGAAATACATCTAGCCGGAGCTGCCAAGCAGGCCACTAACCATAAACAGGACCGAGATCCATTTCCTCATGACTGCCATCGTGGGAAGGACAAGAGTCACCATCACCGGCATGACCAAGCCCGACTTAAAGGCCGACATAAATCATATGCTCCACTGAATTCCAATCCCGACAAGATCCTGAAGGAAGTAATGCATACATAGCTAGCTAACGTTCAGAGACCCCCTCTGCTAAAAGCCTCGACCCAGAAAGACAAGTCGAAGTACTGCTCCTTCCATGAAGGGTACGGACACACCGCTGACGAGTATATCCAGTTGCGAGGCATCGTAGAGCAACTTATCCGAGATGGTAGATTGGCGAAGTATGTGAAGAGAAGCCCGCCACAAGGGGGATACAGAAGAAATGATGACCGGAAGAGAACCCCAAGTCCTGATGGGGAGGGGGAAAGAAAGCGCAAATGTTCCACATCTCCCTGAAAATATGACCATAATAAAGATAACAATATCAGTCATAGCAAGTAGACCACTTAGGCAGTCGCACCAAGGGTCAGAATCAACATGATCTCTGGAGGTTTTGCAGGTGGGGGACAATCCAATAATTCTAGAAAAAGGCACCTTAGAGAAATTTACACCATTGATCAGCCAGACGTCCAACACAAAGTTGGTCGTCTTCCTAACCCAGTCATTACCTTCTCAGATGTTGATTTTTCTGATAGTATCGAAGATCATGATGACCCTTTTGTGATTCGTTCCTTCATAGGAGATGGAAACGTAGGCTGTATTCTCTAAATGCGTTGTAAGCAGTAATTTGTACCAAACACTTTGTGATGAAGTTTCCAGGCTGAGGTGGAGAAATCATTACTGTTAATGGAGACCGCAAAGAAGAATGGAAGTGCTATAACGCAACCCTTCAGCCATCCACCACTCCATAGCCAGTGAAAAGAACACCAGAGGGACAGGTCCTCATGATCGACCTCGACCCAAAGGCCGACTTGGATCTTAGGAGACGGGATCGAATAGAACCAGCTGACAAGATTAAGCCTTTCCAGATAGGCAACGCCCCAGACAAGACCACCAAAACACTACAAAAAACAACTTATTTAACGGGGGTTATTTTACGGAAGTTTTAAAAACCCCGTCAAATTGAAACAATCAGTGGCGTTTATATGTACCGCGCGCCCAAATCCTTAATTTGAAATACTTTTCCTTTATAATATTTTACAATTTCCCTCTTTTACATCCTCTCCTTTTTAGTTTCCCTCTTTCATTTTTTTACTGAACCCTAAATCCACTTTGCGCTTGTATCAAGTGTGCCATCTTCACACTCGTCTTCGTCATTCCTATCCTTTCCCGAAAATGGTCCTACGAACTTGCAATTTGAATTCATGAAAAACAAAAATATTGTGTTAGTGTTTGTATCAATGCAGACTTGTATGGGATTGCTCGTGAACTCGTGCTTGACTCCATTGATAGAGCAGAAGAGCTAAACTCATGAAGGACTTGTGATATAATTTGTGTTAGCGGTAAGGATCTAGACTCTAGTCACATCATAATTGTATTTTTAGACTGTATTGTTGATTGATAAAATTTATATGCATGCTTGTGGAATGATGGCATCTCTTTCTCAAATAAGAATGTGAAGGGGCTGCACCAATTTTAACAGAGTTAGGATGGTTGAAAGATTAATCAATTGATGGCATTGTTTATTATTATACTATTAGCAAATCAAATGGGCATTTGTCTTATGTGCTTAGGAATTAAATAATGGCATCATTATTATTATATTATTATACAATCAATTCATGAAATCATTTTGAAGGGGCTGTAGCGCCATTCAATTTGTTATGATGTCTATTTATAATATGTAAGATTATCTCATAACCAACTTAAGCTTTGATATTATAAAAAATAAAAATCATCCTTATTTGTGTGTTCATATAGTGTCGTGGCTATATATATTCCTTAAAATATAGTTAGGATTAATTAATTGCTTGTTTTTATAGGATCCTAGTGTATATTACATTTGTGGCTGCTAGTTATGCAAACACTCTCAGTTTGTTCTAGACAGAACTTAAAAGGGTCTAATTACATACTCATTGCTTGGATTTTTTTCTATTCGGATCAGGTAAATTCCTCTTTTCCTGGCTATTTGTATGAATGCATTTAAAATTTTTTCATATACATACTCTTAGCAATATATAATTGTGGCCTGCCAAGGTCTTGAATCTTGAGTGGCAAAATTATTTCTTGTGCATACTCTAATCAATATATATTTCATGTTACCAAAATGTCCATGTAACTACATGTTGATGTTGGTGCTTTATCAACATGCCTTTTGATTGAAAGTAACTGGATTATGGAAATTTCAAGAATCAAAGCTTAGAGGAAAAGGATAGTTCATGGCTTCTCTTTGTTTGAGCAACATTTTGTTTCTTGTTTTTCATTTATTTTGGAGCTGGGATTAACTTTACATAGTTTATTAGCTTTTGTATTCTTCCCTTCCTTGTTTCTGGTTTATACTTCTCAAGACTAAACAGAGTTGACTTCAGGATTTCATCTGCTAATCCAGTTGCTGTGAGACATGCACTGGAAATTGTTTCTAAGATAGCTACAATGGACCCCTATATGCTGTTGTAATGGCCTTAGGTAAAAGTGCACAACTTCATAACAATTTTCTATTATCTTTCATTACATATTCTTACACAATTTAATGTGAGAAATACATTTCATCATACTCTGCACCCCAAAATCGAATGTTTCCTGGATATTTTCAACAGGAAAGCATGTGCAGCCAGGAGGTATGCTTATTGGATTTTCATCATCCCATGCTTCCTTTTATTATATTTTTGTTTGTTTGAATTTGTTATGGAAGGTGTTGTATTCTTAATTAGTAAAAACTAGTATTTATGGACTAAGAACCAGCTTTTTGTTAGTAAATATGTCAAAGCACCTATATTACTTCAAAATTTGTTTCATAATTTTTAAGTTTTGTGTATATTTGAAGTGGAACTTGACATTATTTCATTTAAAATGATTGCGTACTTAATTTCTTAGTTTATCTGCTCTAACTTCTTGCTCCCATAGTAAGAAATAAGCCTCTATGGATTTTATTTAGTGTTTATGTTGGTACTATCAAACAAACAGATTGAGATGAATCCTACCTGGAAACAAAACAAGTTAAGAGAATACTGGCAAGCAAGAGGTATAATCCTAACTACATACTCTCCTTTGGGAGCCAACGGAGCGAGATGGGGTACCAATGATGTTATGGACAATGAATTGCTCAAGGAAATTGCAAGGGTTCATGGCAAATTTGTTGCTCAGGTAACGATTTTTCATTTCTTTCACATGAAAAAAATTGAATTCATCTTTTTATATATATATATATATATAAGCAATGATAATGTTTTAGTCTCCAACTGAGTAATATTTAATTCCCATTTTGATCAAAACTGATATGCTTAGCCACCACCAGCTGGGATTTGTTACAACAAACATCTAATTTTTCAATTAAACTTATAGGGAGATGATATGGCTAATTTTATAAATGATAAACACTACCCTGGACATGATATATCTTATGGCTTAATAAAATCATAAGCATATATATGTCAATATCAAATAAGTATAACTGTTTATTATCATTTGACAAAGGTTTATGTTGCCAAGCTATATATACTTCATATAACCATAATTAGATTCTTTGGTCATAGTTTGTTGGTGTATGTTGCAGGGGCTTTACAAGATGTTCTCCATTTGCATGATGTTGGTGTATTTAAAAACTTGTGTTGTTTGATGAAAATTGATCTTGGAAAGTTTGTGATGATTTATTTTGTGTTTTACTTGCATGTACAGAGAGACCAGATATCATATCTCAGTTCAATTCAGTGCTCTAAATTTCTTTTACTGTTTAATTTATTCTGTGAGTACTTCCTTAATTTTTTTTATATAGGTTAAATGTAATTTGTAATAAAAAATAAAACGTGAAATAAAAAAAATTATCATTTAAATTGAGGAGGTAAAAAACCCCTCAAAAAGTAACAAAATCTTTGCAAATAGGGGAGGTTAAAAACCCCATAAAAAAAAAACGCCGCAGTGTGAATAAGGTAGCGGAGGTTGGAGAAAACCGCCGCATAATGCTTGTGGCGAACGTAACTGCAACGTTTTTATGAAACGCCGCTACTTGTTTTGAGGGGGGAGAAAATCCCCGCTATATGGAAAAAAACCCCCCGTAAATTGACTAATTTCTTGTAGTGAAATAAGCAGTGATATGGACCCCAACATGGAGAGCAGACTGAAGGCCCTTCTCACCAAAAACTCCGACCTATTTGCGTGGACCTCGGTCGACATGCCAGGAATTTACCCAAGCTTTTGCTCCCACAAACTGAGTTAACCCCGGAGCAAAACCAGTGGCTTAAAAAAAGGAGGATCGACCCTGAGCTACAACAAGCTGCAAATCAACAAGTTGAAGAGCTCCTCAAGGCCGGGTTTATCAGAGAATGCAAATATGTCACTTGGCCTTCCAATGTTGTCCTGGTAAAGAAATCAAATAGAAAGTGGAGGATGTGCGTGGATTACACTGACCTGAATAGAGCCTGCCCAAAAGATCCCTTCCCACTACCCAACATCGACAAACTGGTTGACAATTCATCAGGATACATTTGGCTATCATTTATGGATGCTTACTCAGGCTACAATCAAATACCTATGGACCGAGATGATGAAGAAAAAACCACCTCCATTATAGACAAGGGGATCTACTGTTACACCATGATGCCCTTTGGCCTGAAGAATGCCGACGCAACTTACCAGCGAATGATGACACAAGTATTTGGGGATTTGATGGGCAAAGCAGTTGAAGTGTACATTGATGACATAATTGCAAAGACCCCAGACAAGGGAGACCATGTGGCCGACTTGGAGATAGTATTCAACCGACTTCGTCAATACAACATGCGGCTGAACCCACTGATGTGCTCTTTCGGTGTCACCTCAGGTCATTTCCTTGGTTTCCTCCTGACCAGCCGGGGTATTGAAGCCAACCTGGACAAATGTAAAGCCGTGTTAGAAATGTAAAGTCTGAGATCTATCAAGGACATCCAGCAGCTCAATGGTCGGATCACAACACTAAGCTGATTCATTCCCCAAAAGCAGCTACTACATCTTTGCCTTTCTTCCAACTCCTCCACAAAGGGAAATCTTTTACATGGACCGGTGACTGTGAAGCTGCCTTCCAAAGTCTCAAAGACACAATAGAAAATCCTCCCATCCTAGTCAAGCCGGCTCCAGGAGAACACCTCTACCTGTATATCTCCATCACAACCCAAATAGTCAACTCCGCCTTGGTAAGAGAAGAAAGGCGCAATCAGTACCCCGTTTACTTTATCAGCAAGGCACTCCAAGGTCCCGAGTTGTGTTATCAGAGGCTAGAGAAATCTGCCTTAGCCATTTTGATCACTGCACGAAGACTGCGACACTATTTCCAGACCCACAAAGTCACAGTCCGAATTGACTTACCCATCAGGGCCATCTTACATAAACCTGATCTCTCGAGACGGATGACAACATGGGCAGTTGAACTGTCTGAGTTTGACATACATTTTGAGAGTCGGGCCGCTCTCAAGATCCAGATTCTAGCCGACTTTGTAGCAGAAATGACCCCTACCGAAGACACCACCAACATAGAGTGGACCATTTTTGTTGACGGCTCGTCCAACATAAAGGGTGCTATAGCCGGGATAGTATTAGAAGGTCCCGGGGGAGTCTGCATTGAGAAGTCATTGAAGTTTGAATTCCCTACTTCAAACAATCAGGCAGAGTATAAAACATGCATAACTGACTTACTTATGGCAAAAGAAGTGGGAGCAAAGAGAGTCCTGGTTTGCAGCGACTCCCAACTGATGGTATCTCAGATCAAGGGAGAATACCAAGCTAAGGAACTTCAATTGCAGAGGTACCTGGAAAAAGTTAAGGTTGCAGCAAATAACTTTGAAGAAATCACTTTCCAACATGTCCCAAGAAGTGAGAATACTCGAGTCGACATTCTCTCCAAATTAGCCAGCACCAAGAAACTGGGAAATAACAGGTCAGTACTCCAAGAAGTCATCTCGGCCCCCAGGATTTCTGACATGACAATCCTAATCGTCGACGAGCCCAACTCTTGGATAACCCCAATCAAGATTGACATCCAGAAAGGAGAACTCCTAGGAGAAGAAAAAGAAGCCCACAAAATTATACGACTTGCATCCCGGTTCATGATTGTCAATGACCAGCTCTATAGGAAAGGGTTTTCTACCCCCTGCTAAAGTGCATAGCTAAGGATGAAGTTGAATATATCCTAGCCGAGTTGCATGAAGGAAGTTGTGGTGGACACCAAGGAGGAAGGTCTCTAGCAAAGAAGGCTCTCAGAGTCGGTTATTACTGGCCGACTATGGTCCAACAATCTATGGACTATGTCAAAAAATGTGAAGCATGACAGAAGAATAATTCACTCCATCACCAACCCTCTTCCGAGTTGTCAACTATGTCGGTCCCTTGGCCATTCCACTAATGAGGAATTGACATTCTCGGCTCTTTTCCACCAGCCCCAGGGCAGGTCAAGTTCCTGGTAGTAGCCGTCGACTACTTCACCAAATAGATAGAAGCAGAGCCTCTTGCAACAATTACCTTAGCTAAGATCCAAAAGTTCTTCTATAAGAACATTATATCTCGGTTCGGCATCCCCCACTCTGTAATCACTGATAATTGCACCCAATTCACTGACAAAGGGTTCTGGGAACTTCTAGCCGGTCTCAGAATCAAACATCACTTCACTTCTGTTGAACACCCACAGACCAATGGTCAAGCAGAAGCTGCGAACAAAGTCATCCTGAAAGTCGTCAAGAAAGGTTGGATAAGACCAAGGGAAACTGGGCCGAGCAACTCGACCATGTGCTTTGGGCATATCGAACCACTCCACAATCGTCTACTGATGAGACTCCATTCCACCTTACCTATGGAACAGAAGCTATCATTCCAGTCGAGATAGGAGAATTGACTTGGAGGGTAGAAAGCTTCGACGAAGAAACCAATAGGAAGAATGTCCGAGAAGAGCTGGATTTTTTAGACGAGAAGCACGCTGTCGCACACATCCGAGACTCCATGTTGAAGGAACGCTTAGCGCTGAAACACCACACCAAGGTACTTATCAGAAAGTTCAAGCCTGGTGATCTCATCCTAAGAAGAGCCGACATTGGAAACAAGAACTCTTCCCAAGGGAAGTTAGCTTCGAACTTGGAAGGCCCCTACAGAGTAACTGAGTCAACCGAGAAGGGCGCATATAAACTCGAAACTCTTGAAGGGAAGGCCATTCCAAGATTTTGGAACTCAGACAACCTAAGGGTGTATTACTCTTGATTAATTCGGCATAAGTATTTATGAAATGTTTTCTTTATTTGTATTAGGACCTGTAGGACTTATTTTACATTTGCCCAGGATGTGAAGAGCATCCCGGTTACACGTCCAACGTTATTTCTGACATTAATATAATCCCGGGTGTGTAGAGCATCCCAGTTATCCATCCACATCTGATCGTTAAAAGCGCGAAGAGCGTTAAAAGCGTTATACATTAAAACCGACATAAGCGCAAACAGACATACAAAGATCTCAAGCGTTAAAAGCGTGAAAACACTTCACGTTAAAAGCTCTAAGCATCAAAACCGACATACAAAGATCTCAAGCGTTAAAAGCGTGGAAACACTTCACGTTAAAAACGCAAAGCTTCAAAACCGACATACAAACGTTAGGGGCGCAAAAGCGTTGAGAGCGCAGTATGCAACATGTCAAAAAGTACATGTTAAAAATAAAAACCATCTGGCCGACATACACAAGAAGTTCAACTATACTACAAAAGTAAAAATTATAACAACATCACTACAATACCACTACAGTTCAACAAAATCATAAGTACAGAAGACATATGCTTCCTCATAAGGTCCAACTTCTTCACCAGTGGCAACTGAAACATAAACCATTTTCCCCATATCCACCTTGCAAATTTGCTCTCTGTAGACCTCATACCCGGACGACACCCTTTCAACCACAAGACCGGGATTGAGAAGCTTCAACTGTTCCATGGCATTATTAAAGGACTCAACAATCTTTTCGGACAACTGTACAAGACTGGCTTTCTCCTCCTTAAACTTTGTTGGGTATTGGACTCCTTTCCTGTGTGGAGAAAAGACCCAAAATTGAGAAGCCCACTTGATGTGTCACTTAACTAAGTGGACAGGGTCTAAAGTCAGCAAGAGGGAAGAAGGAAGGTTTGAAGTCATAGAGAACACCAAGCACTTTGAGAGAGAGGAAGAGAGAAAGTCATTCTCATTTTTACACAGAGCTGCAACTATAAAACCGCTACTGTAAATTCGTTCACCGTTGGATCGGGCTGAAAATTTGACATCAGGTTCAGAACATCTGGTTCTTCATTCTGAACGGTTGGATCGTTGATACGAGGTCCAAGTAGGGAGGTATTTAGTTTGAACAGTAGCTATGTATTTGGGGTTTTTCATCTTCCTTGTTCTCTCTTTGTAAGCTGTACTGCTTTGTTGTTTGGTTGGGTATTAGTACTATTTTATGCAGTTGATTGAGACTCATTTGTACCCTTTGTTGATCATAGTGGAGCTATTCTTTGGTCTGGACGACTTGTGGTTTTTACCCTTGCTTTGAGGGGTTTTCCACATTAAAACCTTGGTGTCTTTGTTTGTGATTTTGGTGATTTGCTATTACTGTTCATTTGCTATTGATCCTTATAGATTCTTGCAAGTTAGGGGGATTTATTTCCGTTTCATTAACTGTTTGAGTGTGCTCTATATTGTTATTGTTGTTGTTTCTCCCCATCAGAGTGACATCAGAGCTCTTTGGCTTTGGTTTTGGGGATATTTTGACTTGCTTGAATGATAGAGGCAAATAGTAAAATGGTTGCTTTGAATGACACTAATTATCACTTGTGGAAGGGCAAGATGAAAGACTTGCTATTTCTGAAGAAAATGCATCTTTTTGTCTTTGTTACTCAGAAGTCGGATTCTATGTCTGAAGAAGACTGAGACTTTGAACACCAACAGGTTTGTGGTTTTATTTGGCAATTTGTAGAAGACAATGTTTATAATCACATTGCTAATGAGACACATGCTAGAACTTTGTGGGAGAAGATTGAGTCCTTGTTTGCTTCTAAATCGGGGAATAATAAATTGTATTTGTTAAACTGTCTGATGAATTTGAGGTACAGGGAGAGTTCTTACATTTCAGATCACTTGAATGAATTTCAAGGGCTCCTATATCAGTTATGAGGAATGGGTGTCAAATTTTATGATGAAGTTTTGGGACTATGGCTACTGAACACTTTACCTGAGTCTTGGGAGACATTTGGGTTTCTATTACCAACTCAGCCCTTAATGGTGTTGTTTCTTTGCAAGCGGCAAAGAGTGGTGCTCTTAATGAAGAGATGAGAAGGAAGGCACAAGGTTCTTCATCTCAGTCTGAGGTGCTTGTCATTGAAAACAAGGGGAGAAGTCAGAAAAAGGAACCGAAGGGTGGTAGAGAGAATAGCAGGAGTAAGTCCAGGTCCAGATACAAGAATATGGAGTGTCATTATTGTCATAAAACAGGGCACATATAGAAATATTATTTTCTGTGGAAAAAGGAGAACAAAGGCAAGAAGGGTAAGCAGAAAGAGAAGGATCATGATGATGATGATCATGTTGCTACTTCTACTTATGGTGATCTTGTTATTCTCAGTGACTATGAGTCAGTTAATCTTGTATCGGATGAGAGCATATGGATAGTTGATAGTGGTGTTATACTGCATATTACACCGAGGAAGGAGTTCTTCACATCTTACACTTCTGGTGATTTTGAGTGTTGGTGATGTTTGCCTGCAAACCAACATCGGAGTGCAGTTGTTGCTTAGAGGAGTCAAACATGCTCCTGATGTCCGTTTTAATTTGATCTCTGTGTAGATGCTTGATGATGGTGGTTATGATAACAACTTTGGTTATGGAAAGCGAAAATTCACCAAAGGTAACTTGGTTGCAGCTAGAGGAGAGAAATCATCTAAACTGTACTGGACAAAAGCTTTGGTTTCTAAAGACAGTGTGAATGTCGTGGATATGGAGGCATCTTTGTGGCACCGAAGGCTCGGTCATATCAGTGAAAAGGGGTTGAATTGCTTAGCTAAAAAGGATGTTCTTCAAGGGCTAAAAACTGCAGAATTGGAGAAATGTTCTCATTGCATGGCTGGCAAGCAAACCAGAGTATCCTTCAAGAAGCATCCTCCCTCAAGGAAGTCAGAGTTGTTACAATTGGTACATTCTGATGTTTGTGGTCCATTGAAGGTAAAATCCTTTAGTGGTGCACTTTACTTTGTTACCTTTATTGATGATTGTTCCAGGAAACTATGGGTCTATACTTTGCAGAGAAAAGACCAGGTGTTGGAGAAGTTCAAACAATTTCATGCCTTGGTTGTAAGACAGTCAGGCAAGAAGATGAAACACATTCGTACTGACAATGGTGGTGAGTATTGTGGACCCTTTGATGTTTATTGCAAGTAGCATGGTATTGCACATGGGAAGACTCCTCCCAAAACTCCTCAGCTGAATGGTTTAGCAGAGAGGATGAACAATACATTACTTGAGAGGGTGAGATGTATGCTCTCAGATGCTAAATTACCTAAGCATTTCTGGGGTGAGGCACTATACGCAGCGGTGCTTGTTATTAATCTCACTCCTACTGTTATTCTTGACAGTGAAGTTCTAGATAAAATTTGGTTTGGCAAGAATGTGAGCTATGATCATTTGCGTGTCTTTGGTTGCAAGGCATTTGTCCATATTCCAAGGGATGAAAGATCCAAGTTGGATGCGAAGACAAGACAGTGCATCTTTATTGGTTATGGTGAAGATGAATTTGGCTACAGGTTTTATGATCCTGTTAAGAAGAAGCTTGTAAGAAGTTGTGATGTACAGTTCATGGAAGACAAAACCATTGAGGACATTGATAAGGTGGAGAAGACTACACCCGAGAATGATAGAAATCTGACTGATGTAGATCCTATGCGATTGCCTATTCACAATCTGGATAATGCTGAGGGTAGTGTTCAACATGGTGAACAACATGATGATGTTGATGATCAGCACCTTAAAGGTGGATTAGATGTTCCTATTGATGATGACCAGGAGGATCATGAGATGTCACATGATGAGAATGTTGATGATGCACCTGAACCACCTCAAGTCCAACTCAGGAGGTCTAACAGACAGAAACAACCTTCTACCAAGTATTCTTCTGTGAGTATGTGACCTTGACTGATGGTGGAGAACCTGAGTGTTTTGAAGAGGTTTTGGAAAGTGAAGAAAAACAACAGTGGCTGGATGCAATGCAAGATGAGATGAAATCCTTGCATGATAATCACACTTATGACTTGGTGAAATTGCCTAAGGGCAAGAGGGCCTTAGAAAACAGGTGGATATTCAGGGTGAAACAAGAGAGTAATTATGTGTCTCCAAGGTACAAAGCCAGATTAGTGGTGAAAGGCTTCAAACAGAGAAAGGGTGTTGATTTCAATGAGATTTTCTCACCTATGGTGAAGATGTCATCCATTAGAGCAGTTTTGAATTTGGCTGCTACTCTTGATTTGGAGGTAGATCAAATGGATGTGAAAACTGCTTTCCTTCATGGTGATTTGGAGGAAGAGATTTATATGAAGCAACCTGATGGCTTTCAAGTTAAAGGCAAGGAAGACCATGTGTGTAGCTTGAGAAAGAGCTTATATGGTTTGAAGCAGGCTCCGAGGCAGTGGTATAAGAAGTTTGAGTCTTTTATGTGTGAGCAAGGCTATAAGAAGACTATTTCTGATCATTGTGTCTTTGTTAAAAAGTTTTCTGATGATGACTTATTATCCTGTTATTGTATGTTGATGACGTGCTTATTATTGGGAAAGATGTTTCCAGGATTGACAGGTTGAAGAAGCAATTGGGCGAGTCATTTGCCATGAAAGACATGGGAGCTGCTAAACAGATTCTTGGTATAAGAATTATTCGTGATAGAGAGAAAAAGAAGCTTTGGTTGTCACAGGAACACTATATAAAAAGGGTATTGCAGAGATTCCAGATGGAAAATACTAAGGTTGTGAGCACTCTTCTTGCAACTCATTTTAAACCGAGTGCTAAACAGAGTCCTTCAAATGAAGTTGGGAAGTCCAACATGGAGAGAGTTCATTATGCTTCTGCGGTGGGTAGTTTGATGTATGCAATGGTGTGTACTAGACCAGATATTGCACATGTTGTTGGTACGGTCAGTAGATTTTTGTCAAACCCAGGTAGAGAACATTGGAATGCTGTGAAATGGATTCTGAGGTATCTTCATGGTCCTGTTGATATGAAGCTTTGTTTTTTAGGTGATAAGCCTACCTTGGTTGGCTACTCAGATTCAGATATGGCTAGAGACATTGATTCCAGAAAGTCCACTTTGGGCTATTTGATTAAGTTTGTAGAGGGAGATTTGGCTTGGCAATCAAAGCTGCAGATGTGTGTAGCATTGTCTACTACAGAGGCGAAGTTCATTGCCATTACTGAAGCATGCAAGGAGTTGCTATGGTTGAAGAAATTCTTGCAGGAGCTTGGTTTCGTGCAGGACAAATATCTTTTATTTGTTGATAGTCAAAGTGCTATCCATCTTGGTAAGAATCCAACTTTCCATTCTAGGTCCAAACATATTGATGTAAGGTATCATTGGATACGTGATGCTTTGGATGCTAAGCTGTTGGAGCTGGTTAAAATTCATACTGATGATAATGGTGCTGATATGATGACTAAAGCATTGCCAAGAGGAAAGTTTTGAAGTTTGTTGTGAAATCGCCAGTTTGACCGTTATCTCCACATAGTTGTGAGGGGGAGATATGTTGGGTATTGGACTCCCTTCCTATGTGGAGAAATGGCCCAAAATTGAGAAGTCCACTTGATGTCTCACTTAACTAAGTGAAGAGGGATATGAAGTCAGCAAGAGGGAAGAAGGAAGGTCTGAATTCATAGAGAACACCAAGCACTTTGAGAAAGAGGAAGAGAGAAAGTTATTCTCGTTTTTACACAGAGCTACAACTGTAAAACCACTATTTCAGATTCATTCACCGTTGGATTGGGCTGAAAATTTAACAGCAATTTCAGAACATTTGGTTATTCATTCTGAACGGTTGGATCGTTGATATGTGGTCTAAGTAGGGAGATATTCAGTTCGCATAGTAGCTCTGTATTTGGGGGTTTTTCATCTTCCCTGTTCTCTATTTGTAAGCTTTACTTCCTTGTTGTTTGGTTGGGTGTTAGCACTATTTTGTTCAGTTGATTGAGACACTTTTGTACCCTTTGTTGATCATAGTGGAGCTATTCTTTGGTCGGGATGACCCGTGATTTTTACCCTTGCTTTAAGGCGTTTTCCACGTTAAAATCTTGGTATCTTTGTTTGTGATTTTGATGACTTGCTATTGTTGTTCATTTGTTGTTGCTCCTCATAGATTCTTGCAAGTTATGGGGATTTATTTCCGCTGCATTAACTGTTTGAGTATGCTCTGTATTGTTATTGTTGTTCCCCCATCAAACTTTGCTTGGACTCGTTGAATATTCTTCTTCACTACCTCAGCTACAGCGGCCTCGTCCATCCCCGACTTAGGAGGAGCTTCTTGTAACTTCCAAGTCCTCCTTTGCCTTGGATAACTCGGCTTCCAAGGCCTTGTTCTTATTTTTCACCGTTTTGTAATATCCTTGATATTTTAACTTATCTTTCTTCTCAGCCTCAGCAACTTCATTGGCAATCTTTAAGTCATCCAGGGCCTTGTCCCATTTGGTAGTCCATGCCTCTAGATCGGAGTTCAACTGATCATATGTCGGCATCACATATAGTCGCATATGCCTCAGGAAAGAAGCCTGCTGGAGACATTGATGTTTAAGGTCCTTGATATTCTCCATAACAGGCACTTTCTCATGCACCGCCCTCAGAAAATTGTTGTATAAAATATGATCCATCTCGGGTGTGTCAAGGTCACAATCCGAATCGTATAGATTGACCCCGGATTCCCAAGAGGACTCTTCAGCTCTCTGCTTTTTTTTTCCTTTACCGGTTTGCTTCTTCTTCTTCTTGGCATTTTCCTCTTCACCACTGCTCTAAGCCAAGGTAGCCTTGCTAGCACCAGCGCCGGCATCCACCACGGCTTGGCTTCCTGAAACCCCCTCATCAGCATCTCGGGTTAGATCCAAATCTACATGAACGTCATCTTCTTGAGCAACATTCTACAAAGCCCTCAGTTGCTTTAAAGCACAGTTAGCCATCGACGCTGCAACAAATAAAAAATTCAAGTGTCGGTTACAACTGGGGGCACTAACAAATGAAAGTCAGTCATAAACCTCACCTATTCGCGAACCGACATTGCGCATCAGCCCATCTAAGATTTTCTTACTAGTAAAAACCCCACACTCTTTGACCGAATCATCCAGCAAACGCCTTACTGACTTATGTCGGGGGGACAGACTCGATTCTAAGATCTCATAGTCGGCCGAATTCTTGTCATAATGCCTTTTGCTCCAATATATGTAGTATCTCAGTCGTGACTCCGTTTGTTCCTCCCAAAAAGGCTTCACCCCCTCAGCTGCTTGAACTTAGAAAAATTCTTGTTTGAAGGGGATCTTTCCTCTTTTGGCCGACTCAGTATATGACGTGATTAGCTTCCGGGTGCCAAACCCCCTCAACGAAATCCAACTTCGCAACGTTTTGTCCTTGTTCCCTTTAAGGTTCTTCCTCAACACTTGGAAATAATGGAAAAACAACTTAACCGAAGAAGTAAAACCAAACTCGGTTAAAATCAATTGAAAACACTTAATAAATGCCCATGAATGGGGATGCAGCTGCGAAGGAGTGCAATTCAAATACATGAAAACCCTATCTTCAAATTTGGTGAAAGGGAGCGTCAAACGAAGCTTCGAGTGGAAATAATCATAAGTGTATAGGAAAGTCGTGTTAGTCTTTGAAATGTGACAAACCCGACTTCCCCGTGGCGAAATCACAACGTGATAATCCCTCTTCATCTCCACTGAGTTGAAGACCTCCAAGTTGAATAGACGCTCTTGCACATGCTTCGGGCATCCCGGGTGGTAGATACTAGGCGTCCCAAGAACCTCTAGGTCCACCCAGTTGTACCTATCTGCCTATGCGGGCATGGAGTAGTCTACGTCATGAGGCTTAACCATTTCAGCACCTGCATAGGCCATTTAACAGCTACCCAAATTAGAATCACTATCACAGGAACCCAACTCAGACTTTACAAGAAATTCAATCAAACCGACCCTAGTGACTCTTCTAAAGGCCTCTAGACCTATACTCCTTCGCCTCAGAATTTCATCCACCTAAGGACTAAACTCATCTGAACCAAGATTGTCCCCACGAGAAAACCCACTCCTAGACGACCACGATTCGGGTTTCCGAGGGAGCATCACTATAGAGTCATTATCACTCATTCGTACAATGATAAAATCATATAAAAAGGCGAAAGTAGGTAAAAAGTACCTAATAGTCAGGAGAAAATCTGAGATGAAAGTCAGTTCTTGGTTTTCGCCCCGGGATCAAGGTCACAGGAGAGATATTGCTCTTGCAGAGTAAAGGAAATTTTGGAAGGTGTATATTCTAAAGATCTCCTATTTATAGGACCGATACGACCCATAACTGACAAGGCCCAAGAAGTCGAAACGCCACGAGCAGTTGAAGCGTCTCATACGAACAACTGTTAAGAAAACCAAACGTTGTAACATAATGACAAGACGTCTCTGAACAACCCACCTATGATAGATCAAAGCTCAAGCCGACTTTGTCAAGTCGACTCGAGCTGGGGGGCATCTGTTATGGACTAATCCCTTAGGCCCATTAATCAAGCCAACCCAAAATAACCTTAGCAGGATTTATTATGATATTCCTGACTATCCATAATTATATACTTGTCTACTTACTATGTTTATAATTATACTTGCTTACTATATTTACACCGGCCCAAGATCCTTATAAATAGAAGGTATCAACAATTCACAAGGTACGAAATCTTTACTCCGTCAACCACTTTGGCTGTTTAATATATCTGACTTGGGTGTCGGAGTGCCTTGCAGGTACATCCCCCATCCGTGGACGACCAGGATCCACTTCTCAACCGCACCCAAATCCGAGTTCGACTTCACATACCCGAGTCTGAGTTCTGCCACCAGAACAATATATATGGCAAATTTTTTAACAATAATAAGAAAACGTATTATTAAAACATATATACCACACCCTATTGTTGAGTTTAATTAAATAATCTTTTATTTATATATTAACACTATTATTGCAAAGCACAAATAACATTTGACATTTGTAGGTTTAAATCTATTTTGAAGTTGAAAAAATAAGTTGAATTAATTGGAAGTGTTTTTGTTTATAATAAATGTATCCTCCACAGCTCCACTTGAGACCTGCTCGTGTATGTATCACTTTGAATGTAAGTTATCCAAACTCCTCATCACAACGCCGACTCTAGTGGATTAGTCATCAATTAATTTGATTGAATAATAATACAAATGAAAATGAAAATATAATGACATTATTCAATAGTAATAATATATGTGGTCTTAGATGACAATGTACTTCATTTCAAGGACTTTCCATGTATCACGACAAAATCTTATATAAGTAATATTTTTCTAGATATAGTTATATTACTTTACGAGTATTTTTAGTTCCATTAAATTTTTAAATAAAACCTTAACTGTTAATAATCAATAAGTTATAGTAATTTTTATTAAAGATTTTAATAATTGTGCTTTATTAGTGTAAAAAATTATATACTATATATCATGTAATAATATATTACCAAATCATTTAGTAAAAATGATATGTAGTATCATTAGATTTCACTGTGATTTTTTTTTTTTACAGTGATAGTCTATAATCATTAAATTTTTTATTACATTATAAAGATTTATTTGATAAATATCACAATTTAATAGATCCTTATATTTAATCTGAATTTTTAAATAATGTTTTTTAATTTTTAATAATGTGCAATATTGGTAAAAAAACAAGTTAAGGGTGTGTTGGTAAAACTACCATTTAAGCTAATTGAAAGTTAAAAAAACTAGCTGAAAGCTGAAAAGTTAGTTAAAAATTGAAAGATGAAAGTTAAAAGTTGATAAGTTAACTGATTAAATTAAAAATGTTTGGTAAAGTTAACTAATAACTATAAAATGATATATAAGGTCATCATTAATAACTAGACAAGAATATGAAATTTGGTAATTATGAAAAAGTTTAAGGACGAAAATGTAAAAAATGATGTCAGCTAGGAGCTTAAAGTTGAAAATGCGACTTAGAGACTAGAGTAGAGTTTCAAAAAATGCTAGTAGTTACTAAAAATAACTATTTTACCACATAAGATTGAAATATTTTAACAAATTTTTTAGCTTTGAATTTCAACTAATTGAAATGGCATGTCAAACACTCTTTATATCTCTTTTGACAAAATAGGACCAACTACATAAACCATACACACTATAAGGATTTTGCATGTTTGTTAAATGTAAGAATAAATCATTTACCTCTAACTATTAACTTGAAAGACTAATTTCAAAAGTTTTAAAAATATAAAGACTCTAAAAATTATTTAAAAATTCAATAAAAATATAAATAATTTAACCCATAAAATTATGGATGAAACTTGTTTAGTAGCTAAGAAATTTGTCCAGATCAAAGACAAGTTGACCGGGAAAATGATTTAGGCATCTCCCTTTTACTTTTTTCACCCCGTTTTTAAACTTTTATACTTCCCTAGCTACCTCAACCCCTACCCTACCTGCTTCTAAGGTTGTCTAGCAGTCGGGATCAGGCGGGTTCGGGCCCAATAAATTCCAACCGCTGGAAATCGAATATATGTATATACTAGTCCATTTATGACCGCATGTATATTTGGTTTGGTCGAGTCTCGGGTGAATAGTAGATCGGGTGTGATCGGGTGGGTAGATTCGGTTTTGGGCTTATTTAGATTTTTTTGGCCCAACAAAAACTGGAATAAAAATGCAGAATTTTTATTTTTTTGTATTTATGTTTGTTACAGATTATCACAAAAACATATAACAAAAAGATATTCCAGATTACATTAAAGAAAAAATTATTACAGAAATAGATAGGTTA
Organism: Sesbania bispinosa; assembly: GCA_026901365.1. Lineage (NCBI taxonomy): Eukaryota > Viridiplantae > Streptophyta > Magnoliopsida > Fabales > Fabaceae > Sesbania > Sesbania bispinosa. The sequence goes on from QLOH01000594.1 coordinate 645,586, forward strand.
CAGAAAATCAAAAACAAAAAAACAAAATTTATTACAGTATCAAAATTAAAAATTATTACAGAAAGTCAGAAAAAAAAAACAAAATTTATTACAAAAATAAAACGGGTTTACTTTACAAATTACAATATCAAAATTAAAAAAAAAAAATCAAAAACAGATTTCATTCCCATTTGTACACTTCCCCTGTTTTACTCTTTCCCCATCACTACTTTGGCTGCATGTCTCAGTTACACAGTCCAAACAGGAATAGAAACAAAGTAAGAATAAAAGAAAAAAACACAAAAAAGGGAGAGAGCACAATGACGGAGGAAGGGCGAAGATCTGGAGGGGGAGGGTGCAGATCTAACGGGACAACAGAGATAAAGGAAGAAAAGGTGACCGCTGTCGTCGCACCATCTCCGCCTCGCTAAAAATTTTTATAAAAAAATTGAATCCAAATCAATGAAGTTATATAAAAATTAACTGATAAACAAATTAAGTGAAAATTATGCATTAATTTATTCTTTTAAATATGAAGAAAAAGTAACTATATGTATTAATATATTCTTTTAACCTTTTTTGTCTTTTTCGTGATTACAATTTACAACAATTTTTTTGAACATGTAAACACACATGTAAACCACAATGAGACTAATATTATTATTTATAATCCTTATGTTGAATCAAGACCTGGTAAGGTTTAAAATCTCTATGTTTTGATGAATAGCAACTTGGGATATTTTAATAAGTCTTACGATCTAACAAAGTCTGAAGTGTTGTGTGGATAGGTCTTAACTATGAAGTATGAATCTGATGTATCCCGAAGGTCTTAAGGTCATGACAAGGTCTGAAACGCACAAGTTTGAAGAATAGACTTCATCGTCTAAAGAATATTAGACCCTTCATTCTCAAGTTCAGACCCTACGCAAGGTTGAAGGTCTTATGTTGATCAGAACTTAAAAGTCTGTACTGCCGAAAGACCAAGTCAAAGTTCATGTGTCAGATCTAAATCAGAATTTTCAAAATCAAAACTTTGATACCTAGGACTCATGGCTAATGAACTTCTGTTTGAAGACAACTCAGAAGACTTTTGTGAAAAGCAAAAAGTGTTGAGTCTTAAGACCTTAAAAGTCTAAGACCACCCAATAATTGAATTTTGGTTATAACAAACTGAGTTAGGCTTCACTGGAAATTTAACATGTTCCTTTTATATTTCAGACAATGGATCTGTATGAAAATTAGTCGTCTAAAGCATCTTGTATCTGAAGAAGGATGTTGTCTGAAGTGCTAAGGGCCATCTGAAGATCAGTAATCTGAAGCTAAAGCAATCCCTTCAGACAAAGAAAAGTCAAGTCTTTGCACATCCTCACACGCAAGTTCAGAACATATATAAGGCAATACAAAAGGCAACTTTCTGGGTCAAATTCGAAAAACAAGCACAAAAGAGGAAAAATTGTGCAGCAGGTCTGCAGTGGTTAGAACAACGCTGGAAACCTCGTACTTTCGTTAGAATTGTCTCTCAATGGCTTGAATAGCATTGAATGTTATCTCTTAATGGACGTTTTTGAAGGAGACGGGCCCAGAAGCTTATAAATAGAGGGACCCATTCCTGAAACAAAGAGTGTTAGACATTCACACATCATTTGAGAAGAAAAACGCTACCAAAATCTTTGTAGATTTACTTGTACCAAACAAGAACTTATCTAAGTTCAAGCTCAATCATTTTTCTGTAAACACTTAGTGTTAGAGCCTAAAGAGGCTAGGTGAGCAAAAAATACTTGTCTAGAGCCTGGAGAGGCTAGGTGAGCAAAAAATACTTGTGTAACTGAGCCTGAAAAGGCTTTACTGTAAAAGAAAACTTGTAATCTTGCGTGATTAGTGAAAATCCACTAGCTGGTTTTGGCATTGGGACTAGACTTAACACACTATATTTGTGAGGGAACCAGGATAAATATATTGGCTAAGTCTTCTCATCCCTTAACTCATTATATATTTATCTGCTCTAACTCAAGGGGATCAAAACTTTGATTATAAAAGCTTTCGTGCAATTTAGAATATTTAATCAGATTATAAAAACTCTTGTCTGAATTTCTTCATATAAGAAATCTAACTTCAGACGACCGTTGAAAACCTGTCTGAATTTTTGTATAAATAAGCTTGTTGCAAAAATCCATCTAAAACAACAAAAGTTTTAATAAACATAATTCAACCCCCTTTTTGTGTTTACTTGTGTATTTACAGTAATATCAAAGCTCAGCCTCTGGGTTGAGTACCTAACAAATTAAGAGAAGTATATCCTATCTTGATGGAGACCTCAACAAGCAACATCCACTACATGACCGGAGGAGCTTCTGTGACTAGGACCCCAACCTTCAATGGTGAAGATTATCACTATTAGAAGGACAAGATGAAGTTGTTCATAGAGTCAAAAAACATAGAACTGGCGAGAAGAGGGCGAGAGTTCAACTCAATGATAAAGACAAACTTTATCTAGTTTGTGCTCTAAACAAGCCCGAGCATGAGAAGGTTCATGGTTGTACATCTGCTAAGGAGATCTAGGATACCTTAGCTTCAGCTCATAAAGGAACAGAGGATGTGTAACAGTCAAAGATAAGCATGCTTGTACATCAGTATGAAATGTTCAGGATGCAAGAATCTGAGACTATTGATAAGATGTTTGGGAGGTTCCAAACAATCACCAATGGACTCAAGTCTTTGGAAAAACCTATGATTCAGGAGATCATAATAGGAAAATCCTAAGGAGCTTGCCCAATCAATGGAGACCCAAGGTTACTGCTATTCAGGAAGTTAAGGACCTTACCTATGTATTTACAAAAAGCATAACAACACTAAAGCAGAAGAATTTCAGAAAGGACAACCTGCTCTACCCAAAAGCATCCCATTCTGCCAAAAAGCAAACTGCTGCAGCCACAAACATCAACTAATGACTTCAAGCATTAAATGCTAAAAGACAACGTAAACCTGCCTTCTCACATCATTTACGTCCCTTGGAGTCTATAAATAGAAGACTAAATAATTGAAAGAGTAGAGCTCAACGCGCACTCTGAAACTCTGCTTAAATGCTGCTGAAATTCTTTCATTCTTTTATTCTTTATTTTAGCCGAGTTATTTATTTCAAACAAGTTTTGATTTAAAAACTCTGATAAATATATGTTGTATATTTAATCTCTACCCACACATAGTGTGTTAAATTAAAACTAGAGACTTTATCTTTCTTCATATAAAGCTGTTTTTGAGATTAAAAAGGCTTGGTTGTAAAAGAATCTCTTGTAAGGCGTGAGAAGGCTATTGAAGAATATCTTGTAAAGCCTGAAAGACTAAGAAGATTACTTGTAAGTTACCTTGGTATTAGTATAAATTCCTAACTCAGTTAAGGATTGGATGTAGCACCAGTGGTTGTGTGTGAACCAGTATAATCATTGTTGTATGATTCTCTTTCTTTTAGTCTCTCTATTTTATTAAACTAACTGGGGATTAAATTGGGATATCTTAAGAATGTTTCTGAAATTCTTTTAACTGATTTTTGTGTTCTAAAATTATCTTTAGACCCTGCATAACTGATTCAGACTCAAGCTAAAGTTTTGTGAAGCTTTTGAACCTATGTTACGAAAATTCAAAGAAGTTTTAAGAAAAAACAATTCAACCCCTTTTTGTACTTTTCGTGTGCTTTTCACCTTAATGCAATATATATAAAACTTAGGCTCCGTTTGTTTTACAATTGAACCAGTAAAAAATCAATTCCACAAAATTGATTTTAAATCATTCATTTTTTGCTATTGATTTTGTAATACTATCAAAATCATTCCTACCCAACTGAAAATCAAACAAGCACTTAGTCCTATTTAAAGAAAGGGAACCAATATGTTATAATTTTAATTGGGAAATTTTGTGAAAACGTTGAAAACATCTACATGCTATTACGACAATAACATTGTGATTTGGAAAATGGACATTTAGGCCCCTTTTTAATAAAGAAAAAGATACGTTGGCACCCCAAATAAGGTGAGATAGGGGCATGAAAGAGAGAAATGACAAGAAAAGAAGCAAATAAATTAAAAAAAAAAGTGAAAAATGTAATAATTGATGTAATAAAAAATAAATAGAAAGTTAAGAGATGTGTGAAAGGAAATGTATGAAATATGACTATTAAAATATCGAAACTCTTTTGATAATAACGTGAATTTGTTGTGTGTAAATAATAGCATGGGTTGTATTGATAATTAATTTTATAGTAACAAGGATTAAGACCTATGTAAATTAATTTCATATTGATTTTATTGTATTAAAATATGTGTGATGGTTTCAAAACTTCATTTAATTGTAAAATACTAAAATCTTATATTTATTATGGCTTAAATATGTTTTTGGTCCCTATAAAATTAGTGAATTTTGTGTTTACACCCTACTAAAATTTTCATCTAAATTTGGTCCCTCATTAATTTTTTATAACCAATTTTAGTCTCTCCCGTTAAGTACCTACTATTAAGTGATGATGTGCCATTTTACCCGTCCTAATCCCTGCTCGGATAGCTCGGATTTCTCAGATTACTCATTTATTCACGTTTATTGAAGAATCTGAGCAATCCGAGCATGTACAATCTGAGCTATCCGACCAATCCGAGCAGGGAGTAGGATGTAGGGATGTCAAAAAACCCTGTACCCGTGAATACCCGCAGATATACCCGCAATTGGTACCCGCATACTCATTAAAAAATATTTTTCTATTAATTATATTAGATTATTAGCTTTTTATTATTTTACGATGAGATATAGTTTATTTATATTATTTTATAATAATATTTTTAATATATTTACACATAATAATATTATATAATGATAATTTATATATATAATATATATAATAAGATATTATAATATATTATATAACTTTTTATTTCTTCCTTTTTATAAAATTTAAATTCTTAAAGATAATGGATATCCATGGATACCCTCTACCCGCATGGGTACTCGTTAATTTAAGCGGGATATGGGTATGGGTTGTGCACTATCTGCCCCCGCCTCACTCGCCCCATTGACATCCCTAAATTAGGATGAGTAAAGTGTCACGTCATCACTTAATAGCAGGTACTTAACGGGAGAGAATAAAATTGGTAATGGAAAATTAATGAGAGACCAAATTTACGTGAAAAATTTAGTAGGGACTAAACACAAAATTCATTAATTTTATAGGGAGTAAAAACATATTTAAGCCTATTTATTATTGATAGATATTCAATAAACTTAAATTTGGTTTTTTAATGAATACATTTCATCAGGTTTTAACTTTTAAAAAAGCTTTTAAAGATATTATTTTGAAGTTCATTTTAATTGCTTCTAGCCTTTTAAAAAGGTGAGATTAAAAAGTTAGTTGTATAAAAATACCCGTATCAAAGTTTTAAAATTACAATTTATATCCTATTTGTAATACTATATAACCATAGTAGAGAGAAATGGTTCTCTGCCAACCCTAGTACTACCAAATCGCCGTCGTTCATTGTTCGAAATGTCATTAGGAATCGTAGGTTGTGTAGTCACTGTTGAGGGTTGTGTTTTCATCACCAAAGGTTTACAAAACTCCATCTACCATTTGCGAGTCTCATTCTTCTAATCTTGATCCTCCATTTTTTATTTTCTACACATTGGTGAATTTGTGCTTCCTTGTTAGATCTACATTAGCTACTCCTGGGATTTTCATTCCCATATTGTTGATCTGGTTTGGAATTTTGTCGAAGTATCTTCAATTGAAGGTAAAGATTTCTTTTGCTAGGTATGATTTTGGGGTGAGTCTATGGTGCATGGGGTAAGAAAACCATGTATCATAGATGGGGTTGCAAAACCTGCTATAGCAGGTTAATTAATAAAAAATTAAAAATGTGAAAATAGCAAAGTGGTCTCTGCTACTATTTCTATATCCTCTCTCTGTTTCTCTTTCCTCTCTCTCTCCTCTCTCTCTCCTATCTCTCCTCCATTTCTCTCTCCTCTATTTCTCTCCTATCTCTCTCTCATCTCTTCTTTGTTCTCTCTCCTCTCTCTTGTTTCTCTATCCTCTTTCCTCTCTCTATATATTTTTCACTTATTAAGATTATCTCACTCCTCTCTCTGTTTCTCTCTCCCGTGTTTCTCTCTCCTCTCTCTCCTCTGTTTATCTCTCCTATGTTTCTTGTCCTCTCTCTTTCCTCCCTCTCCTCTATTTTTCCCTCGTCTCTTTATTTCTCTCTCCTCACTCCTCTCTCTCCTCTATTTCTTTCCTGTTTCTCTCTCCTCTCTACTCTCTCTCCTCCCCTTTCTCTCTCCCATCTCCTCTATTTCTCTCTCCTCCCTCCCTCTCTTCCTCTCTCCTCCGTTTCTCTCTCTGTTTTCTCTCCTATTTTTCTCTCATGTTGCTCACTCCTTGTTTCTCTCCTATTTCTCTCTCCTCCCTCCTATCTCTCTTTTCCTCTCTCATCTCTTTCTCCTCTATTTTCCCCTCTCTATTTCTCTCTCCTCACTCCTCTCTCCCATTTGTTTCTCTCTCCTCTCTCCTCTCACTCCTTTGTTTCTCTCCTGCTTCTCTCCTGTCTACCCTATCTCCTCTCTCCTCCCTTTCTCTCTCCCCTCTCCTCTATTTTTCTCATGTTTCTCTCTCATCTCTCCTCCGTTTCTTTCTGTCATCTGTTTCTCTCTCATCTCACCTCTATTTCTCTATGTTTTCTC